>CM053597.1:31814905-31848319 GCA_028646575.1 Pseudocheirus occidentalis | reverse complement strand
TTGCCCTGGGAGCAGTTTGGCCAGACCTGCTCTTCTCCTCCCAAGTTAGCAAAATCCACTGACCTTTCTCTTAGCCTTTTTTTCTTCTGGCCTGATAAATGTGGTAACTGTGCCTCCAGTGCAGCCGATCTGCTCTCCTATGGATGTGGCTCCCCGCCCGATGCCCCAGGTCCTGACCTGGCCGGGGTTTTGGTTGCAGCTCCCAGACTGCTGCGAAGAGCCCCACCTGCTGAGCTGCCTGTACCAACAGATGTGGTTTCTGTCTTTTGGAGAGTTTTGGAGCTTGAAAATCTGTTTAGAGTCCCATTTTATGAGTTTTTTAGCGTGTTTGTGTGGGAGCTGCGGTGCTTTGCTGCTTCTGCGCCGCCATCTTGGCTCTGCCCCCCTCCTTTATCAATTTTTAACTGTTTATAGCACTGATGGATATTTTCTCTTGTTGTCTTCCAATTGATAGGATTCTTCCTTTTCTAAAACACCAAAGGTAATGAAATTTTACTACATATCCAAATAATTGTTCCATACTGGACACTTTATTTTAGTCTCCTGTTGACCTCACTGAGACATAAGCGTCATTCTTCACTTTCTTTCCTCTCATAGTCCCTTCTTCCTCAGTGGCCAAATTTGGTTTTACTACCAGTCCCATGACCATTGGTCAGAATTCTGGAGTCTTTCAAAGTTCTTTGTCTTCACAATGTTGTTATGAATGTTGTTCTCCTGGTTCTGCTCACTTAATTCTGAATCACTTTATGTAAGTCTTTCCAGGCTTCTCTGAAACTGTCTTCATCATTTTTTCTGGAATGTTCAGTTTGTTCAGCTATTCCTCAATCAGCAAACACTGCCCTAATTTTCAGTTCTTTGCCACCTGAGAAAAATCTATAAAAATGTTTGTACATATGGGCCCTTTTCCTCCTTCTTTGATCAATTTGAGGCATAGGCCTAGTAAGTGGCACCTCTGAGTCAAAAGACCTGCAAAGTCCAGTAATTGGGCGGGAGGGTGGGCGGGCGGTTTTGGGCAGAGGGACTTTAGTTCCAAACTGTTTTCCCCAACAACAGCTCTAATCCACAGCTTCACCAGCAGTGCATTCATTCATGTGCCTGCCTAATCTGGCCATCTTCCCCCTATTTCTACCCCCATGAACCTGTGTTTCCTTTCAAGGGGAGCTTACTTTAAAATAGAGTGCTGTGTGTGAGACAGTAGCCCACATTATAACCATTACATTATTTGTCTGCTCAGTTTTCTTTTTGCTTCCTGGTTCTTCGCTGTGTTCCGTATCATTGAGGCTTTTAAACAATTGAAGTGTTTTATATGTGTGTATCTGCTAATGCAGAAATATAGTGTATTGTTTTGTAGAGGAGATTGGGTTTAATCCCACCCAGGTCCCCATGGCACAAATCTGAGTGTGTGACCCTGGGCAAATCATTTAATCCTTCCATGCCCCAGGTACCACAGGGGTGAGGAATCTGAAGCCTTGAGGCTGCATGTGACCTTCTAGATCCACACTTAAGGTCATTGCAGATAGGACCCAGTCTGCACTGAGAGAAGGAGTTTCTTTACAAGGAGCTCTCTACACTGATGAAGTCACAGCTCTCAGTTTTCTCTCACTTTCCTCATGAACAGTGCTCATGGAAGCATTTTCCAAGTGATCTAAAAAAACCCCATTTCTGTTAGCTTCCTGTTGTATGCCTCCAATCCATGACCTAGAATTTCTTTCTTCCTAGTTTTTTGCTTTACCGGTTCTCTTTGTTTGGCCTATTAATACTGGAGGCATGCACTCCTCACAATGAGACCCCAGATGGTCAGGAGCTGAATTTCCTCCTGGGCCCTGCTTTCTGCATGAACTTGGCAGCTTAAGGAATTCAGGCTTGTTAAACTGCTTAACTTTCTGTGGCATCTGCCTAGCACAGAAAGCACCATGAGCCCCTGAGTGAGTACATTTCCTTCAAAATATTTGCTCTTTAATCAGAAGCAACCAAGCTGTCTCTTCTCATTGGACATCTTTAGGATGTGATTCCTAGTGACCAAGTTTGCTTCTACAGGATGTCTCTCTTGGAATTGCTGGGAGCCTGACAAATGGTCTGGAATAGGCTCAAGAGCAGTTCCAATCCCCTCCTGATTTGGTCTTCTACAAGGATATTAATTCCTAGACACCAGTGTCTGAGGAGTTACTGTCTGCAGCAGAAATGTTACACAAAGGGGTCAACAGCAAAACCCTTAAGCCCCTGAATTTTTCCTTAAGCTTGGTTGGTTACTCTTACAAATATTAATTACTTTAGTTTCTGATGATGATCCCAACTGGTGCAAATGGTGCTAGAGGGAGGGTTGAAGATGGAGGAGGTGAAGGGGAAGTGGTAGTGAATGAAACTAATCTATATGTTGAGGTGGAAATTAAAAAAAAACGTGCAGGTGAAGAAAATAATGCCATCAAGCTAGACCTGTTTTGAGGAATTTTATCAAAGTAAGATTGTGTGGAATGAGAACCGGAGAGAGACAGAGACACAGAGATGGAAAGAGACATAGATGGAGACAAAGAGAGAGAGACAGAGATGGGTATTTATTTTATCTTCATAGTCTGCAGTCATCACTTGGTATAAATTTGAGGGAGAGAGAAATGTTAAAGCTAGATCAAGTCTAACTCCTTTGTTTTATAGGTGAAGAAATTTCACTGGGGCCCAGAAAGGGACTGGTTCAAGGTCATATAGCTACTCAGAGGCACAGACCTTACCTGAACCCATGCCTACATTATACCATAGCATCTCAGCCCATTTCTTTTGATAACTTTAATTCTACACCCCCATCTTTTGAGTCGGAATATCCTTTTACATTTCCCATTCTGCCCTCTTTACCTTGCCCTTCTTCCTCTTTCTTGCCACCCCAGAACACAGATTGGTATATAGAGGGAAAGTGTGTAAAGAGAGTGGAGCCTGGGAGAGAGAAATCTGATTCACTGTAGAGATGGCTTCATCAGAGTTGGGGAAGGGGACAGGGGAGGAATGTATTCCTTTTTCTTTCTTTGGAATCTCCATTTATACTCATTCTAGTCTGGGACTAGTTTAGATGCCAAAAGAACATCAATATGGCTACCAAGGAGCTCCCACAAGGCTTGGAGTCTTCAGGGCCAAGAGACCACCTGACCACCAGCTGGCAGATCTGTGAACATTTATGCCATTGTTCATTTCAGCTAAGTTTACAGGCGCTATTGACCTAAAAGGAAGCCACATGGTATAGCAGATAGATGGTTGGTTGGCCAAGTCAAGATCTGAGTTCAGTTGTCACCTTTGACATTTACTGGCTGTGTAACACTAAGCAAGTAACTTAACCTGTCTTCTTCACTTCTCATGTGCGTTACATTACGAGATAGCCCTACGTCTTACCAAGACTAACCCCTCAATCTGCTCTCAAGTGATCCCATTTCTTCCTGGCTCCTCCAACAGATTGTGCTTCTCTCTCATCACTACTCTGTTACTTCTTTTCAGTCTTTCTCTGTTCACTGGTCCATTTCCTGCTACTTACAAACATGCCCATGTCTCCTGCACCCTTAAAAACTCCACACTTGATCCTTCTGTCTTCACTTACCTTCATCCCATAGCTCTTCTGTTCCTTGTGTCTAAATTCTTTGAAAAGGCCATTTACCAGAAGTGCCTCGACTTCCTCTCCTTTCACACTCTTTTTCTTTCTTATAGTCCGACTTCTGACCTTATCATTCCATCCTCTGCAAAGTTACTCATGCTATCTTAGTAGCTAAACCCGTTGTCCTTTTCTCAATCTTCCTTCTCCTTGACTTCTCTGCATCTTTTTGACACACTGATCCTTCTATTCTCCTTAACATTCTCTTCTCTCTGGGTGTTCAGGACTCTGCTCTCTCCTGATTCTCTTCTTTTCTATATGACTGCTACTTATCAGTCTCATTTGTCGGGTCCTCCTCTGGATCATTCCCTCTAACTATAAATGTTCCACAGGGTTCTGTCCTGAACCCTCTTCTCTTCTCCCCCCATATTATTTTACTTGGTGATCTCATCAGCTCATATGGATTTAATTACCATCTTTATGCTGAAGATTCTCAAAGCTACCTAACCTGACCCAACAACCTCTCTGCTGACCTCTAATCTTGCATCTCCAGCTGCCTTTCTGACGCCTTGAACTGGATGCCCAGTAGATAGAAGAAACTCAGCTTGTCCAAACTGAAACTCATTTTCCCCCTAAACCCTCCCTATTTTGTATTTCCTATTTCTTGATTTCCTGTTACTGTAAAGGGCAACACCATCCTCCCAGTTCTTCAGATTTGCAACTGAGGAATCCTTAATTCCTCACAATCTTCCCCCTTATTCAATGTATTGCTGAGGCCTGTCAGTTTCACCTTTGCAAAAACTCCCGAATATGTCCTCTTCTCTCTTTTGTCACTGCCACCCCCATGCTAAAGGCCTTCATCACCTCACACTCTTTTGCCTTCGCTCCTAGGAGGGTCAGCCTGCCTCAAGTCTCTTCCCCTCTCCAACCCATCCTCCATTCAGCCACCAAAGTGACTAAAGTGCAAGTCATACCCACCCCCCAAAACAAAACAAAAAACCTCCAGTGACTCCCTATTGTCTTTAGGATCAAATACATTGCCCTCTCCTTGGCATTCAAAGCTCTTCATAACCTATCCCCCTCTTCCCTTTCTTGTCTTCTTAGATCAGTGACACTGGCTTCTTTGCTGTGCCATGAATAAGACTCTTGATCTCTTGGCTCTGGGCATTTTCTTTGAATGTCCCCTAGCCTAGAATATTCTCCTTCATCTCTGCCAACTGGTCACACTGATTTCCTTTGTGTCCCAACTAAAATCTCATCCTTTACTGCATCCCCTCTGAATGATAGTGCCTTCTCACTGTTAATTATTTCCCATTTATCCTGTATATACTTTGTCCTTGCTCCTTGAGGGCGGCTCCTTGAGGGCAGGGACTGGATTTTGTCTTTTAATCTCCCCTGTCCTTGACACAGTGCTTGAAGCATGGTAGATGTTTAATAAATGTTGATTGATTGAGTGAGTGAAAAAAAAGAGAGAACTACTGCCATCTGCTTCTGTGTTCTCTCTTCAGAAGGGAAAGTCCTACTCATGTAGCGCCTGAATTTCAAAGGGGAAGATTTTGCTGACTGTTTTCTTTTAGGACTTTTTCGTGCTTCTAGATCTGATACCTACTTTGCCTCTTAAAACCCCTAGGTTCCTCCCACATTTAGCCCTTGTATTTCTAGGAAATCTTTTGTGATTTCCCTAAATTGTTAGAGTCTATGAGCAAACATGAGATACACATTCTTTTGGGGGGGGGTAATGGGGCTAGGTATCCCCAGTGCCTAGTTCAGTGCCATGAGCACAGTAGGCACTTAATACCCCTGCTTGTTGAATTGGATTGTACAACATATACTTGTTTAATGATGGGTGTATGGGGGGGGGGGAAGAAAAGAGACAGAGAGAGATGAGAGAAAGAGGAGAGGGAGGATCTCACATGTTCAATAGTAAACATATGAAAAAACATGAACACATTCTTCTAATTGAGAAAACTGCTCCCATAGAGAGTTAGCAAGTATCCTTTTGGGCTAGAAGCCAGGATATGAGGGCTGTATTCCCCACACATATTCTCAACTTTTCCATCTGTCAAAACATGATTATCTGGGCCACCTGTGTATCCCACAGGAATAATGGCTAGGTAGATGAGTAAATGTTGAAAGACATTTGGAGATCCACTGATGAGTCTTGTTAACAGCCACATTTTTATTTTGATTCAGACAAGAAAGGGAGGTAAATTGGCTTATTACTCCAAAATAAATTCCATCTAAGTGTTGATTTCCTTGGGATTAGGGCCTTATTCAGAGAACCTCCCCTCCCCCGCCTTTGAAGGGAGACTATCATTTGAACAGATTATTTCTTGTGTTTCCAAGGATAAGGCTATAGACATTCTGATACAAATGTAGGAATCTGTGTCTTTATCCAGGGTGATTTTATCTCTGAAGACTGATGACCCCAACTCCTAAATAAAGAGGGTTGAGTGAGCTAATCACTTGCAGCACAGACAGTTTTGAGTTCAATGGAGTCAATTTCAGGATCAGGCCTTGGATTTCTTAGCCCTGACCATTCAGATCCCATTTAAGCCAAACAAAGGAAATCAGTCTTTACTGTGTGCTGAAAGGGATGAGCCAGAGGGTGGCTCCTGTAACTAGCAGTCCAGGGAAAGGCCTTTTGCTGGGCAGGGGGGGATCAGTGTTGACTTTCTGACCCTGGTACAGACTTCAGAGGTGAAAATGGTTCAGATGATTCCACCCTTACTGATATTCCTCATTGTCTTCTTTATCCTTGAGGATGAATATCTCCTCTACTGTAGAATGAAAAACTGGGAATTAGGGAAGAGAAAAGAGATATGGGGTTGTTGTTACAATTAAATGAATAAAATGTAACTGAGCTTCTTGGAGAAAAATAAAATGTGTATTCTGAATATGAAGTTTGGAGGCATTGATAATATTCCTGCCATCCACAAATTTTGTAAAAGACAAAAAAAACCCATGCCCCTCTTAAAACCTCTAAAAACAAATTTAAAATCCTTGCCAAAAGGTTGCTTTGGAAGAAACATTGTTCCTGAGGCATAGATTAAAAATAAAGATGTACGGAACTGTTTACTGAAATGAGCTTTTTAATTTTTAAATCATAAAACAAAATTGTAACCCCTATAGTCAGGAACTGATGTGTATCCCTGATGCAGCCCCTAGCCTAGGGCCCTAACAAAACCCTCTTCTTTCCCACTGGGGAGGACATGTCTTAGTTTATTCTTGATCCTCTGCTTATTGAGATTAGCAGAAAGCTCATTGGGCATAAACCATTAATTACTTTGGCTGGGGTATCATTTAATGGCTATTAATTAGGAAATAATTGTATGCATCATTAAGGAGACCAGAAGTCTTGAATAAATGGAAATAGTCCCTGATTTTGAACCTTAATGTCCCCCCAGCCATTGTAAAGACTCACTTTATCCTTTCTTCTAGGATTATTATACCTTCCTAAGGAGGCTTTTCCTTTTCTTTTTAAACTCTCTTTGCTAAGAGAGAAAAATCTGGTTTACTTCTACGCTATAGTTTTTTAAAGTTTTCTTTTACTAGTACACTTCTACTTATCAGTAAATTGAATTCCTTATTGACCATACATTTTCTCTGCTTGTGGGTACTTTATTAAAAAAAATACATGGCAGGTGCAAAGCATGATGAGGCCCAGATAACACCATAAAGAATGAAATAGATTATATTTTAGCAAAACAACCATAAAATATCCATTTAGCACAAATTCATTAGACAGGTACTCTAGTAGTCTGTTTCATTAGAAGTTGACCCTTCCCTGATTTTTTTCACATTTAAGTGTAAGGAATAAGGAAAAATTATTTTGTAAAACATTTCTTACATTTAATATTTAACAAAATATTTCTGCCTTATGTTTTAAAATTGTTTTTATGATGTTTAGCACTGTTCTCCTAGGAAATCATGTTCTTTCTCCAAGTGTTCTGCAAAAAGCACTGTGTCCTTTCTCTTCTTTATTCTATTTGAAACCTCATTATTTGGCTCATTTTCCAATCCTTTAGGCCAAGTGTATTGTCTATACATTTTCAAGTAAGCTCTTTCTCTCCTTTTCCTTTGATGTTCCACACTCAAGAAGAGTATTTGGATTTTTTTTTGTTCTTCCTACTTGAACTAAGAATAACTTTGCTATTTTTATTCCTCCTTTAGTTTGATCCTTTTTCTTTGGTCATGGTAGAAATTTCTTGTGTTTATGGTTCTCATTGAATTACTTTTTCCTTTGCAACAGAGTTCTTCACCTTTTTTGTTTCCTGGTCCCCTTTGACTGTACAGTGAAGCCTATGGGCCCCTTCTCAGAATAATGTTTTTAAATGCATAATTTAAAATATATAAGATTATAACAGAAACTAGTTATATTGAAATGCACTTATCTATACCCACATCTTTCTATTCTGCTTCTCTTTGTCTCTCTAGCTCTGTCCCTCTCCTATCTACCTAATCATCTATCTATCCTATCTGTCTGTCTGTCTGTCTGTCTGTCTATCTATCCATCCATCCATCCATCCATCCATCCATCCATCCATCCATCCATCCAATCTATCTATCTATCTATCTATCTATCTATCTATCTATCTATCTATCTATCTATCTATCTATCTATCTATCTATCTATCTATCTATCTATCTATCTATCCATCCATCTATCTATCCATCTATCTATCTATCTAATCTGTCCATCTGTCCATTTGTCCATCTCTCCATCCAGCCATCCAGCCATCTATCCTGTCTTTGTATCCATCTGTTTATCTAAACTCAAGTTTCTGCTCTCTGTATTAACCACCCCTGTTCTCTAGCCCTTTTTTCAGAGACCCTAATTGTCCTTCTCTGTTGACCCCATAAAATAGATTTCTCTTCAGGAGAGAGACTTAATTCTTTTTGACTCTGAATCCCCCAGTACCCCCCCCCCAATTCTGCACTGAATAAGTAATTGTTGGTGGGTTGATATGTCTTCACTTCAGGTAAAACAACATTGATAATCTAGAGCCACGATTCTCAACCTGTGGGTTATGTTCAATTTGTAACAATGAAAATACAACCTGCATATCAGGTATTTTCATTACGATTCATAACAGTAGCAAAATGACAGTTATGAAGTAGCAACGAAAATGATTTTATGGTCGGGGGTCAGCACAACATGAGGAACTGTACTAAAGGTCGCGGCATGAGGAAGGTTGAGAAGCACTGCTCTAGAGTGTGGAGAAAAGTGATTAAGCTTGTGAGGGACTCCTCTAGGATGATTAGTTGATTGAATGAGAAGTGTTTGCCCTGGAGAAGGAAAGACTTGAGGTCCAGGGAGGAACACTATTGCTGGCTTCAAGGATGAAAAGCATTGTTAGATGGGAGAAGGATTAGGTTTGTGCCTAAAGGCCTTCGTCACCTGGCCTCCCCCATCTTTCCAGACTTCTTACACTTACACTCCCCTCCCCTGTACTCTGCTAGCCAGTGACACTGGCAGACTTGGTGTTATTCCCCTCAAGATTTGAAATTTGAAATTCTCTCCCTCCTCATCTAACATCCTTGAGGTCTCAGCTGAAGTCCTACCTTCTGGAAGAAGCCTTCCCTGGTTCTCTTTCATCTTAGTGTGTTCTCTTGCATACTACTCCCAGCTTATCCTCTATACATCTCCATTTTGCAGCCTTTTGCCCCTGTTAGATTGGGTGTTGCTTGAGAGCGTTTGAGAGACTATTTTGCCTTTCTATTTCCCAGGACTTATCACAGTGCCTGGAAAATGGTAAATGTTTAATAAATGCTTGTTGACTTGACTTGTGCTTGGTCTCAGAAAACAGAAACTCAGGAATAATGGGTGAAGATTCCACAGAACCAGAAATTTTCTATCTTGAGAAATTTCCCAGCAGTTAGGGCTATCCAAAAGGGGAATGGAAGGGAGAAGTAGTGGGTCCCTACCTATTCCTGTTTCCTTCCTACCCTCCAGCTAGAATGATGACATCTGGAGATGCTGCTGTAGAAAGGTTTCTTAGGTATCATTTGGACTAGACAACTTTGGAGGTTTCTTTCAACCCTGAGGTTTTGTGATTCTTTGATTTTTAATTTTATTTTATGATAGGTGATAACTCAGTGTGAGCAGACTATGTAATGTATTATCAGCAATGACTCATGCCTTAGTAGTGCTTAAAGAGATATCGTCAGGGGTGGCTAGGTGGTGCAGTGAATACAGCACTGGCCCTGAAGTCAGGAGGATCTGAGTTCAAATCCGGCCTCAGACACTTGACACACTTACTAGCCATGTGACTTCGGGCAAGTCACTTAACTCCAAAAAAAGGATATATCATCAAGCACATATATAACCAGAAGAAGGGGGTGCTAATCCTGTAGCAAGAGTGAGGGGTGACAGATGGACAGCCTGAATGTTGCAGTGGTCCCATGACATTTTAAAAGAATTGAAAGAGGTCTGTGTTGAGTAGATTTTTCTCTATGGAAGTATGAGGCCTAGGATTACAGAGGACGAGAAAGTGGATGAGTTATAATCTTTACCTGTGGAGATAGTCCTGACAGAAGTTTAATCATGGAACCACTGAAATCTTGAAATAAGAATGCTGCTGAAGGCAACAGACTGGATTTGTCACTGCGGTTTGGTCTTTCAAGTCTGTTGCTATTGAAGGCATCTCTGCAGTTCCTAACACTCCATAACATGCATTATATTTTGCTTATCAAACCCAGGTCTTCCAACTCAGGTTTTTCATCTATAAGGTGAAGGGATTGGAAGAAATGATATCTAAGGTACTTTCCAGCAAGGTTATACCACACACTAGTATGTATATTCCTCGCTGTTGTCAGGCACGTCATTGGAGCTCAGAAAACACTTGGTCAAATTGAACTGAATAGATTTTTTTCTCTTTGTGCTCCATCTTTGTTTAACTTTTTTCTATTTCTCACTTAACTGATCTGGTTCTACCTGGAGTTTGACGTTTATTTTTCAGGGTGAAATCGAGTTATTTCTCTCTGTCTCTCAAGCTGTTTTTAGCTACGTCCTTCCTGGTTGGCATGGACTTATCTGACTTTCTCTAAGTGGGATCTTCACTTTTCCTCTCCTATGATTGCTTGTTGAGCCATATGAATCCTATGAAGAATAAGAACATCAAATCTGGGGTCTTCTTCTGGCCTCAACAAATTCAGGTCTGCTTTAGGCTTGAGATATGATCTAATTCAGACAGAGGATGCCAAAGTGGCCTGGATTCTTGTCCTTCTCCTCTACAGACTTGCTCTGGGACTTTGGTTAAATCACGGCAATTCCCTGTGCCTATTCTCTCATCCTGTAATGGAGAGAATAATCTTGACTAGATACAAGGGGGTGGTGGTGTAGGAGAAAGGGTGTTGGCTCTTAAGTCTTAGGACTTGGTTCTCCTCTCTACCACTTGCTCCCTTTGCAACCTCAGCTAAAGGACTTAACCTCCCTCTGCCTCTCTTTGCACATCGGTAAAATAAGGGATTGAATTAGAAAGCCTCTGAGGTCCCTTCCAATTATAGATCTGTGATATATCTCTGTTACCCCTGGATGTTATTGGAAATAGGCATTAGAGACCCAACCCTTATGCCTCTTGGAAAGTTCTAAAGCAACTTGTAAGGAAAGGCATGATGGTGTGGTAGGGGCTACCTAAGTAAGTGCCAAGGACGTTATTTGTACTGGCAAATGTATTTTGAAATTCAGCTATCCATTGGCCTATTTATTTGGGTTCAAATGAAAAACCGGTGGATCCTTTCAAATGTTCTATAGTTTGATTTCACATGGAAGGAAGGAATATGGCACCATTTATAGACCTCTAGGAATTAAAGTAACTGTGAGTCAATATTGCCTGCTTAGATATTTACTTATCCAAAAAGTAATAAACAATCTTTTCATTGGCAATTGAGTGGAGTTCCTGAAAGCCTGCAATTTGGATCTTGTAATAACTGTGTGATCATGAACAAGTAATTCAACTTGGATGGAACTCAGTTTCCTTATCTGTAAAATAGAGATAATTATATTGGCAGTACCTGTCCTATAGGTGGGTACTGCCAGTATAATTATCATGATCAACTCTGTCATTTTACGAAGGAAGAAACCGAGACCTAGACATATTCAGACACTTATCCAGGGTCATGGAGCTAGTTAGGGTCTGAAACAGGATTTGAATTTAGTTCTTAAAGATTCCAAATCTAGTACTTTATTCACTGGAACCTCGCTACCCTGATGAGATGATGTGTGAACAATGATAAGATGCTCTTGAAATGTCAGTTCGATGATGATGACGATGATAATGATGATAATAGTATTGATGGTGATGAAGATGATGATGATGATGATAGTGATGACGGCGATGAAGATGATGATAGTGATGACGGCGATGAAGATGATGATAGTGATGACGGCGATGAAGATGATGATAGTGATGACGGCGATGAAGATGATGATAGTGATGACGGCGATGAAGATGATGATAGTGATGACGGCGATGAAGATGATGATAGTGATGATGGCGATGAAGATGATGATAGTGATGATGGCGATGAAGATGATGATGATTCTCATGTGACCTAGTCAGGGAGGAGGAGGAGGGGAAAATGCATTTAGAAGAGGAAAAGTTTACTTTTAAACTTGGGAGCACAAAGCCAACGCTTAGTCATTCTCTAAGCCAGTGTCTCTGTATTTGATGTGAATATTTTCCTACTGAGGCATCATAAACCTTAATTAATTTTTTTCTTCCTTGGAAAAACATAACCCATTGAACTATTGCTGCAGATAATGCCCCCCAAACCTTTTTATAGCTCTTGATGATTTTATTTCATTCTCCATTTAACATTCTATTATTTAGCATTGCCTTAATTTTCTTACCCAAGACACATTTCTTTTTCAGATATTTAAGTGAAATTCAGTACACATTGCAGTCCCAAAGGGCTCATGTCTTATTAGTCTGCCAGCCTCGGACCTCATTTAATGCCCGGGGGTGAGAGTAACACTGCAGACCGTCTAGCAGAGACTCATAGAATCTTGTGATGGTCAGAGACCTTGAGAGAACAGTTCCTTCTCTGGCTTCAGTGTAGTAGCAAATCTAAGTTGTTCAGTGGTAATCATGATTGCTCTCAAATTTTATCATTTATGCAGCACTTTCTCACAATAGCTCTGTGAGGTATGAAGAACATATGCTGGCATTTTTAATGACCCTGTGACATGGTAGCCCCAAAGGTGACTGCCAGCCTAGATTGCACAGAGAGGTCTAGCATCCAGGGTGGTGTGGGGGGTGAGGGTAGGGAGTCCCTGGTCAGACTCTGTCTGGTTTACTTGGTTCAGTTCCAACTGTCACATCAGGATAACTACACAATCTGGAGTGTGTTGAGAAGATGGTGTCCAGGATGGGGAATGGGCTGCAGAACATTCTATGCAAAAATCAGTTGAGGTAACTGGGATATTTGACCTGGGGCAGATGGATAAAATTTGAGAGGGAGACAATGTTGGCAGTCTTGAAATTCCCTTATGTGAAAGAAAAATTTTGTATTTTTCTAGACTCTGTCTAGAGGTATAGCTGCTCCTTCTCTCTACAGATAAAGTTTCTTTATCTGTAAAATGACAGGATTCTGCTAAGCCTCTAAGTTCCCTTCCCAATCTAAATTTATGTTTCTTTGGTCATAGTTTTTATTATGCCTAGTTTTCAACTGTGTTTTAAGGAATCACTGACCCTACAACCATCGTATCAACCCTCCATATTCTACATTAACTCTGCCCAGTGTTGCTCAGATGAGGAGTCACTGCTGCTTTCTCATTTGCATCCCCATGTCACCAGGATGAGGGTTGATTGGAAGTAGGAATGTATCAGTATTCAACAAGGGAAGCCAAAGAAGAAGTAGAGAAAGAATGGCATCGTACCTTAAACATCCTTGAGATTGACAGCTTTATTTCTTTTAAACGTGCCCTGATTTCCTTAAGTCTTGGGTTGGTATGTCTGATTACTTATGATCTTTGGGAAATAAAATGCCCATCTCTCTTCAGTGTTCAACAACCCACATTTTCTGGGAAAGTTCTTTGGACCTAAGTGGAATTTCCTTTCATGGTAATAGAAGTTCATTTCCTTTTGTTAGGTCTTTGTAGAGAACATAGGGTTAAGCACTGGAAGGGACCTCAGAGGTCATTTTGTCTAGCTGCCACCTTCTGTAGATGAGGAATCTGAGGCTAGACCAGGTTAGGCAAGTTATCCATGGTCACAGGGCTAAGAAGTTAGAGAATCATGATTCAAACTCAGGTCTGTTGATCCCAAATCCATTCTTCTTTGTCTTCTACCTTATTGCCTCCCTGTGTAGACTGTAGAGCTAGAAATGACTGAGATTGACTAGTTGAGGAGTCCTTAACCTGAGATTTGTGAATAAATTTCAGGGAGTCTTTGAACTTGAATGGGGAAAGAAGTTATGTCTTTATTTTTACCAGCTTCTAAGCGAAATGTAACATTTCCTTTACTTATGACTGTAGGCGGCAAACCACAGTTGTTTTGGGCTTCCTCAGACTGCCAAAAGGAGGGGGGAGGAATTTATGACACAGAAAAGATGAAGAACCTTTGACCCAACTTCCTGAAGAAACTGATGCTCAAAGGGTTGACGTGGGCAGCAAGTAGCAGTCTTTCAGCGAGCCATCTTTGTTCTCAAAGGCCACCTTATTCCCATGGCGGGGGGGGGGGAATACATAAAGCTTTTCACGGTGGTGAAGAGATGTCCATGCTTGTTGCAGAGCAGCTCCTTTTTATGGAAGCAGCAATCAATTCATGCTGAAAATGCAAACAGGGAAGCTAGGCTCAAGGCGATTGCCTCTCATGATATACTGAATTGCAGCCTCCCTCATTTCCAATTTGGGAAGCTTACTTCTTGCCAGAAAAGCAATAGTGCCCAGAGACTTGGCTGCTGCCAAGCATCTCATTATGAGACTGGTTCATGCGGTGGTGGCAACCTTGTACCTATAGTGAGTGGAGAGCAGCTTATTTCACCCCAGTGGCACCTGATGTGATCCCTGCCCAGACACAGAGTGATGGATACTTATTGGATCACAGATCTCTACCTGGAGGGAACCTCGGAGTTCATCTGGTCTAACTCCCCCATTTTACAGATGGAAACACCCAAAGCAGGACTTGAACCAGTCATACAGATTGGGGTTTATAGCAGAGGCAGCATTTGAACTCATATCTGCTGACTCTGAGGTTATTGCTTCTTCCACTGTTTCTGCTTGCTTGACTTCCTTTGTGTATAACTGCAAAATGGTTAAAGATATGGGCTGTGAGTCCAAAGGCTGATGAAGCATCCTACTTACCTCCTGACAGAATAATGGTGCATTCAAAATGCAGAGGGAGACCTCCATTTTTGGACATGGCTCATGTGGGGATTTGTTTTGTTTGAATATTCATATTTGTTACAAGAATTTTCTTTTTCAATGAGGGGAGGTGGGAGGGAGAGAAACGTTGATGCTTTTTAACTGAAAAAGGGTAAAATAAATTAAATCTCACATTCCAAAAATAAAAGATGAGAAACGCCCAAGAGCTTATTAAGCTGACTTTATGCAGACCGCCTGACTTAGCTTTTGCCTCCAGAACAGTAATCTTGTATGATGATGGAAAGTCACCTTCCTTTTACCACCAATGACTTCTAATCCATTGGTATTAGAGCAAGTGTCACCTCTCTGCTGAGTGAGCTTGGCTGGATATTTATCCCTGACTTTCCTTGTGATTAAGTGACTATCCCTTTATAATTGGGATAACTTAAAAAGCTGTATGCACTGTTCTGGGTCCCTGGGACTTTACTGGTCAGTATACTACATTTATAGAATACCCATTGTATACAAAGTGCTATTTTAGGCACAATGGGGAGAGAAGAAATGATAAGGTGAATCGACCTTAGGAGGAGTAGCTTCAGTTATTTCAGAATGTTGGGAACAATGTGTTTAGTGTGGCCAGAATGGAGCATTCATGTGGGGAATTTGGGGTTATGTGGGTTAAGATTGGTAGGAAGTTGGGATCTGATTGTGGTGGGACCCTGGAAGAAGGGAAAATTACTGATGAAATGGTATGTGAAATGAAGGGATGTAACATGTCATGTGAGAAGCACACTGTAGTGGCAGCTACGTGGCACAGTGAATAGAACATCAGCCCTGGAGTCAGGAGGACCTGAGTTCAAATCCAGCCTCAGACACTTGACACACTTACTAGCTGTGTGACTTTGGGCAAGTCACTTAACCCCAATTGCCCTCCAAAAAGAAAAAAAGAAAAGCACACTGTACTAGAAGTCAGGAGACCAGACTTCAACACCAGCCATGCCATTTAACTGAATTCCTCTGAGTAAGGTGCTTTACCTTAGGGGTGCCTTCCCACTCTAAAAATCTCTGTCTTTGTCTGTGATGATGGACATTCCAGCCAAGAAAAACCAGTGTCAAGAACCCTTCTGCCAGCCTGTTAAAGATGATCTTATTTATACACTTTTTGTTTTACCTTGGCTTAATTTTTTGTTGACTAATTTATTTGACATTGGTTAGATATTTGACATTGATATATTATCAATTTCTCTTAAAAATTCTGACTTAGATAAATATATACCTAAAAGGCCATGTTGTAATAGTATTTTTCCTCCAAATGGTAAAGATATTGCAAGTTTCAAGTAAGGGCGGTTCTATATTGAAACTTGGACACTTGCCAGTAGAGACCTTTTTCTATTGGGATGGGTAATAATCCAGCTCTGCCTGAGCAGTGAGGTCCTTGACTACTTCCACTTTCTTCCTTCCCCTCTTTCTAGGAAAAATGCACATATACTTTGGTATCACAGAGTCCTCATAACACAGCTTCTTAACCTGGGGCATGTGAAATTAAAAAAAATATTTTGATAACTACTTCAATAAATTGGTTTCCTTTGTAATCCACCACATTTTATTTTCTGCATTTAAAAACATTTTTCAGAGAAGAGGTACATGGGCTTCACCAAACTGCCAAGGAGGGCCATGACACATTGAGTAGAAAGAATCTCAGTTCTAATAGCCCTGTGTTTCTTTCTTACACTCTTGTAATAAGATCATAGGTTTAAAACTGGTTGTCTTGTCTAGCACTTCTTGAACTGTGGGTCACAGTTTAAAGAAGCGCTGAAAGGGTGGAAAAAGTGTAAGGATCCCTGAAGTCCACTCCCTTTGTTTTGCCAGAGAGAAAACTGAGGTCCAGAAAGGTCTGAAATGATTTCCTTAAGGTCACATAGATTGTAAGTGGCAGAACCAATATTTGAATGCAGGTCTTCTGATTTCAGCTGCCATGTTTTTTTTTTCATTATGCCATCCTTTGTTATATTCTCCAAGATAACTTGTTTAAGTAACTTCAGTAACTCTCTCCCCCATTTCTATCTGGAGGGAATACATTATAGATCATCTGATCCAATGCCTGCATTTCACAGATCAAGCCACTGAAGGCCAGAGAAGTTAAGTCCACAGGATCCTAGATTTGGAGTGATCTGCCCCAGGCCATTTCATTAGTAAAGAACTGAGCCATGTTTAAGTTAGTATCATGTTGCCTTGTAGGTTATAAGCTTAATGGAGCCAGAGAACTATCTGTACATTTCCCTTAGGACCTGGTCCAATGCCCTGCACATAGTGGGTTTTTAATAAATGGTGGTCAGGTTGGATTCAATGATAGTTAAATGTCATCACAATGAACCTAGCAAAGGAACATTCTGTACAACTATGTGATTCCCACTCTTTGATATGTTGCCCATTGATGAAATGCTTTGTGTAGACCTGAGTGCACCAAGTTGTATCATTATATCAAAAGAACAGTTCTCTCCAGGTATGTTATGTGATACACCTACTGTAGGTGAAGACCCAGATGATGTGGTGTTTGCACATTGGCAGCAAGTGGAAGGCAGGGCTGGGGTCAGCTTCTTTGGTGCTACTCTACATCTTAAACCTTCACCCCTTTTATTTTTTTTTAATTTTTAAACCCCTTTTTCAATGCAAATAAACTCCCACAAAAATAAAATCCTATACAACAATCCTGTTCAATAAATGGAGATAAAATACCTACTGTGGTAGGTGCTAGTAATACAGAAATAACAATGAAAACTCTCTCCACCCTCAAGAGGTTTACCTTTTACTAAAAATTCCTGAATTCCAAGTCAGCTGGAAGTCATGGTGGTAGCATGTGTGTGGCTTCTTCCTTTCTGCCCTATGAGAGGAATTGTCCCTAATTCACATCTCGGGCCTGTAAACATGATTTCTAGACATGTAAGTAGCCATATTGACTATCCTCCACTATAACCATGGAGGAACCCACATATTCATGTTTATTCTGGTATCATTCCTCCCTCTCTCACTCTTGTTTTGCTGTTTCCCTCAGCCATGTTTACTCCTGTCAATACCATCATCCTTTGTGAGATAGTGGGGAAAATGTGAAGATAATTAGTTCCCCGAATGTCTTGTTGCTGTGGGATACAAAGAGATTTCCATGGCTGTGTATTAGTTATGAGTCACAGAGAAAGAAGCAGATGGTGTGAAGGGTGAAGTGCAGAGTTATGGGGATATCCAAGCATTGTCTAAAAAAAATAGAAGGCTGAAACCACTGAGAGTAAAGGTAGATGACAGTACTCAGAAAGAGACTGGGGAATATTTGGAGGTACACCAGAGTGTTCAATAGGATCAGGTTCAGAAAGAAACTATGACTCAGGAATATAAAATGAGTACTTGGTGTCATATGAGTGATTGCGCAGTGAGGAGGAGGAAGAGGAGGAAGAAGATGAGGAAGAGAATGAAGAGGAGGAAGAGGTGAGAGTGATTAAGCCATTATGTTGTAGCAGAAAAAGCATTGGCCTGGTGATGGGGAATCTTGGATTTTTGGACAAGTAGAGACTCTCTGGGTTAGTTTCCTGATCTGTAAAATGAGGGTATATCTCTGACAGAACTTTGGTGTCATGAACCCCTTTGGCAGCCTGCTGAAACCTATGGAAAACTTCTCAGGAAGTTTGTTGCCTACTTTCATAAATGAATAAATCCGAAATTTCAGTTAGAGAGTAGGGAAAAGAAATATGTAATCTTTTTCTCCTCCAAGTTCATGGACCTGCTGGAATCTTTTAAGGACTACAGTTTAAGAACCTTAATATAAAGTGTTTTCCAGTTTTAAAGTTCCATGAGTCTCAATGAGGAAGAAACAAGAAAGGCAGAAGCTTGGAGTGGTTGGTTTCCATTGTGCAGAAAGGTGTTCAAAGGTAATAATATGTCACTCTTGGGTCAAAGAATTCATCACCAAGGGACCAGGTCACAGAAGATGTGCCTATTTGTATAGTACGTTATTCCCAACGGACTAGCCTTGACAATACATTCTGTTGCCAGAACTACTCTACTCAAAGTCTGTCCAGGAAGCTGGAACCTTTTGCCAGCATAGCCTTCAAAAACTCAAGGTCACACTCCATTAGATGATGATGAGGCATTGAGCATTGAAGTAGAACTTTGTGGAGGGCTCCTAGGGATGACTGTGCTTGTAGGCTTGTATTCTTAACCTGAACTCAAGAATTTCCGAAAATAATTTTGTTTTGTTAATTCTGTTTCAGTGTGTTTGATTTCCTTTGTAATCCTATGCATTTCATTTTATGCATTTAAGGACAGTTTGAGTAGGGGACCATAGGCTTCATGAGATGACACAAAGGTGGCTATGATCAAAAAAAGGTTAAGAATCCCTGTTTTAGAGAAAGTGAAAATGGACCATAAGAAAACAACGAGGAGGGGAAAGCTGATGGACAAGGCCAGTCATACACAAAAGAGAACTGCGTAATTTTCAGGGCATTGAAGGAGATTCTCAGTCTGACAGAGGGGTGAGGATACCAAAGGCATGAAAAATATTGGAATTTGGAAAATGTTTTTATCATATTATTACCAAAAAAGCAACTGAGAGTGTCTCAACAACTGACTCATATCTACTTTCCCATTTGCATAAAAATATATAGATATAATCTGTAAGATCCTACTTGGATGAAAGCATCCTTGATGAAGCTATTAGAAGGCAATGAACAACTTTTGCAGTGATAGTCCACTGTAGATGATTTACTGTTGCTGAAAGACAGAGAATATGAGAACCCACTCTGTTTATTGTTGAGCACAGGGAAGCAGAGGATTGGTGGGAGAGAGAGGGGATGGCACAGATGACTCCAATTGTATTGAAACTTCCAGGCTCCTGTCACCTATTTCTCCCTCTGAAGCTGTCAAGATTCCTCAGTTTTATGTCTGGGGTTATTAAAATAGTATTTATGTGGCTTTTTAAGGTATGTAAGCAGAGTACTATACATATATCAACTCATTTGATCCTTACCAAAACCCTGGGAGCTTGGTTCTGTTATAATTCCCATTTTACAGATGAGCACTCTGCAGCTGAGAGAGATTAGGTGGCTTGCCAAGAACAACATAGCAGGTATCTAAGG
This sequence comes from Pseudocheirus occidentalis, assembly GCA_028646575.1. Lineage (NCBI taxonomy): Eukaryota > Metazoa > Chordata > Mammalia > Diprotodontia > Pseudocheiridae > Pseudocheirus > Pseudocheirus occidentalis. The sequence goes on along the minus strand of CM053597.1, from coordinate 31,828,323 downwards.
CAGAATTTGAATTCAGATCTTCCTGACTCCAAAACCCACATTCTATCTGTCATTTCCGCTTAAATTCCAAGCAACAAACTGAATATACAGTTTTTGAAGAGATTCCTAGTAGTTCCTGAGTTGCCTAGCTGTCTCTGCATAGACACAACTGTCCAACTTGAGGATGGGCTCTAGTTATCTACTTTATTTGGTGGGCTCCTTGCAATGGAAGGGGGGGACCCCCTTCACAAAGGAGTTTGGGGAAATTTCTCAAATGGCAAAATTGTGGCTCACTCACTTTGTGTTTGGTTTCGTGGGAGATCTGGTGGCTAATTGTGTTTTAGGTTTTTCCCTCTCCTAACCAGCTTTTAGAGCCACTTCCTATCCTTTTACTCTCTTTTGGAACCCTGGGGGCCAAGAATGTTGGACCTCCCTAAACACAGGGCCTGAGGTACCTGAAATTGAGTTACAACTTCCTCTCCATTTCTGAATTAGGGGAAAAAACAGGTTACAACCTACACTCCTGGGCATGTTCCTAATTACCATCTGGAGTAATTCAGTTATGCTTTTCTCACCATGATGCACCAAGCTTCGGGAAGGTCCGCAAGATCCCTACAGAGCAAATTGGAGCCGTGAGCCTATGACCAGTTGTACAGGCCCAGCTTTGTTGCTACCAGAATTTTTAATTGGGGCTTAATAGTTTAAGTGGATAATCAACTGAGACATGAATACAACCTAGCAGGAAGTAATTAGGAATTTGAGATTATATGTTCAACTAGAAAATGTTTTAAATGGATCTCTGTCTATTCAGTCAGAATAATTGTGTTAAATAAAATGAAATGATTCATATGACCAAGAATGAACTACTAGGAATCTCTTCAAAAACTGTATATTCAGTTTGTTGCTTGGAATTTAAGCGGAAATGACAGGTAGTGTTCATTAATGCATTTGTTTTGTTCAGTAAGCATTAAGCACCTGCTGTATACAAAACAGTTCCTGGATTCCAGATGATAGGAAATTTACATAAAACAATGCCTCTGGTCTCATTCCAGCACACAAGTGCTTGTTATATGGTTTTCTGCCTTAGGATAGAGAATTCTTTCATTTTTTTGCATCTTAGATCCTGATGGCAGTGGCTGGTTAAGCCTCTGGAACCCTTCTCAGAAATTTCTTTTTTAACATATAGCATAAAATACATCAGAAAAGCAAATGTTATTGAAATAAAAAAATAAAGATGGACATTTTCCTCCATCCTGGTTCAAGGACCATCCCCCCTCCATCCTCTCCTTAAGAACCATGAGAAGGTTAGGCGACAGGGAGGTGGGGATAGAGGGAGGGAGGGAGGGAGAGAGAGCAGGAGAGAGAGCAGGAGAGAGGGGGGAGAGAGGGGGGGAGAAGGGGGAGGGGGAGAAAGAGAGAGCGAGAGAGAGCGAGAGAGAGAGCGAGAGAGAGCGAGAGAGAGAGAGAGAGAGCGAGAGAGAGAGAGAGAGAGAGAGAGAGAGAGAGAGAGAGAGAGAGAGAGAGAGAGAGAGAGAGAGAACTGTGAGAGTATCATAAGCTGGAGTGATTGCCTTTTACATAATATCATTTCCCATTCTTGTCCCTTAGGTCAGAACATTGCAGGGGGTAACTTGATGAGTGGTTAGGTAAGAAAATATATCATCGAAGCTTATTGTCTTCACCTGGTACCTTGTCCCAGTTGTTTAATAAAAGACTGCAAATATACAGTGGTTTCATTATGAATGAGGCATCTTTCTAGGAGCACTGAGGAGAATCTCTAGTCTTGTGTTTGTCCTCCCAGCCAGGCTTCTGCTTGCAGAATGGAGGAGAGCCCTCACGTGCTCGCCTCTTGGGTCCTGGCCAGGCTTCTCGGGCTGGATTGTAAAGCATTAGTCTAAGAGCAGTGCTGACCCGGCACTAAACTTGCATCTGAGTCACTCTAGACTACAGTGCCTGCTGTGGTCGGGGCAATGCCATTAGGATCTGGGGATTGATTTCTCCTTCCCCCATAAAGATGTGTTGAGGCTTGTCTGAGTCTGGGTGTCCTGTTTTAGGAAGGACATTGATTGACAAGCTGGCTCATATCCCAGGTAGCCAAAATTCAGTTAAATTCAACCAATGTTCATTAAGCACCTTCTATGTGTTTGGCATTGAGGATACAAAGAAAAAAACAAACCAGTGCCTGTCCTAAAGGACCTTCTACATTCTCTGACGCAATATGTACACAGATATGAAAATACAAAATATACACAAAGTAATCCAAAGAAATTTTGGAGTTGGGGGGGGGGGAGGGGGAACTCTATCAGCTGGGGCAGCGTAGCAGTTGGAACTTGAACTGAGTCTTGCAAGAGGGTAAGGATTCCAAGAGGTAGAATTGAGGAAGGAAAACATTTTAAGCATGAAAGACAGATAATGCAAAAGCAGAGAGATGGGGTATTTAATGTTATCTATAGGGAACAGTAGGTGGGCCAGTTTGGCAGTAGAGTGGGAATCACATCATACCAGTATGGTCTGAGGATGACTAACTTAAAAGAACAGACTGCCTTTCACTGGTTAGGAGGGGGGGATGGGGAGGGGAAGTGGTGACTGGTTTCGGGTATTGGAAGAGTACATGGAAGAGAGATTCAATTTGCTTTACTTAGTCCCAGAGAGCTGAGAAACAGATTTTTGTTTGATATAAGAAATAATTTCCTTACAGAGTGGTCCAGATTTGGAATGGACTTTCTTGGGATTTAGTGGGTTCTTCTTTCCTCCCTCCTTTCCTCTCTCTCTTCCTCACATCTATCTCTGACACTTTCTCCTTCTATCTCCTCATCTCACTCAGGCTAGAAATGCAGTGACCATTTATGGATACAATCTCAATACTGATTGGCATAGAAGCTTTAACCTGCTCTGCTTTTCCCAGGCTGAACCAGTTCAGTCCTTCTTAGGCAGCCTGGTAGCCCTCCACTCCTGAGGGCTCATCATATTAGAGCTAGACAGTGTGAACACTGTTGGTGGCTGTACTATAGCTTGGTGTACCCATATAAAAGCAATTCACTAGTCACCTCCTCCTCCAGTAGTTTTTAGCTTCACTGGAAATTTACACACATGGACGGGTGGATGATTTGTTTGGGATTTTGTAGAAGGGATTTCTATTTGTGTTTGCTTTGGACTAGTTGACCTGTACTCCAAACTTGCTTTGAGATGCTGTGATTCTGTTTGGCCAACCTTGCCCCCTTTAGGATTGGTTGTGAAAAGCAGAGCTCAGGACTTTGTGTTGAGCTGGCTTCGGTTCTTCAACAATTCAAGGCTGGAACCAGGAGTAGACCCCAAATTACTCTTCCTTCAGCCAAGACTTCAAGGTTGCAGTACCTAGAAAGTACCTGTGAGACATTCCACGCCTGTTGCTCCTGCTCCCTCATGTTCCTTCCTACATCACTGAAAAAGGGCCAGCTTATAATAGGCATCCAGCAACTGGTTACTGATGAGTGGTGAATGGATGAGCACATGCCATATATCCAGGGCCTTTGAAATAACTAATTTACATGACTTGTGAAGCAGGAGCAAACCCAATGATCTAAGTCTCACATCTTTTGTTTTCTTGTGCTGTTTGTTGAATATATCCATTGGGTGGTTTTTGCTTAGTGACCTTAAGGTTGGAGGGAAGACTGTGTTCTTCTTAACCAGAACCATGTGATATGTGCAAACCAGACTCAGAATCTCTGGCTCAGACAGGGACTTCAGATGACATCTTGTTGAACTTAGCTGAGCATGCTTCTCATCTACAATAGAAGACCATAGAGTTTAGAGTTGGAAGTAACTGTTCCTGCTCATTTAGTCCAATATCCTCTTATTTGATTGATAATGAAAATAATAATTAGCTAACATTTGTATTATTTGTAAAGTGCCTTGTTTTCTTATTTGATCCTCGTGACACCCCTGGGAGGTAGGTGCTATTATATTCCCCATTTTACAGTTGGGAAAACTGAAACAAACAGAGATCTAGTGACTTGTCAAGATTAACACAGAAAGTAGATCTCTGAGGCTGGATGTGAACTGAGATCCAGTGCTCAATCCACTGTGTTAGAACATTGAAACTATGCTCCTGATAAGATCCTCCAACCTCGGTTTAAAGATAGTCCAGTGTTTGTGAACTCACTACCTCACATACAAGGTAGCTCATTCCATTTGTGGAGAGCTGTAGTTATTCATTCCTTATATGAGCCCCGATTCTGAACCTTTACAACTTCTACCCATTGTTCCTATCTCAAATATTGGTGTGATGCAGCATTATTGCTATAACTTTTAAGCAGTAATAAACATTTCATTGCTTTCTTATTTTCTAGAGAAACCTAGGGATCTAGGGTCCGTGCATCTAAATGCTTTCTCTCTAATCTGACTAGGTTGAGTTTTTAATCACTCTACTCAAGGAAACATGGAATCTTGGCAGAGATTGCTGGACTAGCCAGGTTACGTCTATTTTTCCTTTTCCGTATAATTTTCTGACTCTAAACAGAAGGTAGAGATGCTAGCTTTGGAAGAGAGAGTAAGAGGTCACTTTCTTGACATTCCCTTTTGTATCTCACAAAGATTAACACAGTGCCTGACACTTAGTAACTATTTAATAGATGCCTTTTTGTTCATTCTTTCATTTTTCTCCTGCCATATGACATTATTATATGAACGCTTACCTTTTGTGAGGATTATTTAAAAAAAAAACAACTCAGAGTCATTTGAAAGAAAAGCATTATATAAATATGATGCTTGGGTTTATATATATATATATGAATATAAATATATACATATGTGAGTACATATAAAATATAAATATATACACATATGAATATATAAATATAAGTTGAGTCCTTTTAATGTACATTCATTTGGGCTAAATCTCCCTTCCTATTTTTCTGCAGTAAAGTGATTTTCCTTTTTTTAGAGGACAGTCCAAAGACAATGATATGTATATGGTATGCCAATATATGTAGAACGGAAGCCAAATTTCTCCTTCTTACATTTTTTTCCAAGATAGATCCGAGTTCTCTCTGGTCTCTTCTAAGGGATGGAGCAGAGCTCCAGAGTGCTCTGTTTTTAATCTGTTGTAGTGATGGGAGTCATGAGATGATTTAAAAGTCATGGAATCAGAATTTTAGAGCTGGGAGAACCAGCATCAGAAGCCAGGTCTCTTGAAGTTTCAGTTTGGGTTTTCTTTTTTCCACCCAAATAAAATCGTCGTTAGCATGTTTTTCCACACATCCTGCAGCTTCCCTGTGTGTGCCTAATCCTAATCCAACATAGCCAGAATTCTGAAACAATTTCTGTATATAAAGAATGGGACTTGGTACTGGGGGAGTGGGGAGTGGGAACAGACCTTAAAAAGGTATGGAAAGCAGTCTTTGCCCTCAGGGAGCAACATTCTGCAAGAAGTACAACTTTTAAGCAGATGGATAAATGCAAAAAAGGAAAACCGCCTAATAACTAGCTCAGTCAGGAAGACGGTGCGGGGGCTGAGCCTGAAAGGAGGTGAGGGGAGAGTTGCTTTCCAGTCATAGGAGACAGTCTCAATCAAATTCTTGACAATATACAACTCCCCCAAAGGCATCAAGTAAAACAAAAATAGGAAAGAAGGATTTTCCTTTTTAGCATGTGCAGCCTTACACTTTAGGAGTTTTATGTTTCAATGAGTCAATCAATAAGCCATTATTTAGTACCTACTGTATTCCAGATATTGTATTAGGTGCTAGAAATACAAAGTCAAAAATGAAACTGTCTCTGCCCTCAAGGAGCTTATAGTCTATTGGAAGAAAACAATAGACATGTAAATATATATGAAATAAACATGAGGCTTTTTAGGGAAGAGGGGGGCACTAGCAGCTGGAGATATGAAAAAGACAACGAAGAAGGCGGCACCAGAGTTAAGCTTTGTTTGTCAAGAGAATTTCTTGTTGTTGTTGAGTTATTTTTTTTAGTACTTTCAGACTCTTCATCACTCCATTTGAGGTTTTCATGGCAAAGATACTGGAGTGATTTGTTATTCCTTTCTCCACCTCATTTTACATATGAGGAAACTGAGACAAACAAAGCCCAGGCTCACAAAACTAATAAGTATCTGAGCCCAAATTTGAACTCAAAGAGATGAATCTTCCTGACTCTTGGCTTGGCACTCTATTCACTGTACCACCTAGTTACCTGCAAGAGAAAGGACATACTTAATAAGTTAGCTTATAAAGCTTCCTCTAGGCTTGTCCATTGTTGTTCGTTTTTAATTTGAATTTTGTTATTAACTCAAGTTGCTTCCATTTATATAGTTGTAATGGTTACACACTCACTTATCCTTTTGGTTCTACTTTGTTCTCTTTTCATCACTTAATTCTACTTACATTCTTTCAGCTTAACCTTCCTGCCACCCTCTAAAACATCCTGTTCTCTTGAAGAATTATAAGGAAGAAGTTTCCTGTTTTAGACTCCCTGGGACCTACAGGATGAAATCATTGGGCAGGTTAGAGAAAACAGAGACAGCCCCTTGGGCCTTATTTATGCCCTCAGCTAGTTGCAGAGCCAGAGCGTTCCCCAGGCACACACTACATAGGCTTTTATTTTAAAGTTCACCCATGTCCTTCCTCCATATGAAATCTAGCCTCCTAAATAATGAATTCAAAGATCTTTCTCATATTTCTCTTCCTCTCCACACAACCAGCTGACTTTTCCTCTCTCATTAGCCATCAAACCTCCACCGCCCCTCTCAGCACTGCCAGCTGCTTCCTTTACAAATGTTTCCCTACCATGATTTAGTCCTGTAGATTTGGGGAAGGGCATGGTACACAGGGAGTTCCTAGAACATGAATGAGTACAGGGATCTTGATTACAACTCAATCAGGGAATGCTACAATATATAAATATGAAGTACCCTGCAGGGTAATCCACCTACAACAAACTCCTCAAGATACTCGACCATATTCATTATCTATAAGTATCATTTTCCATTTTTAATGGATATGCTATACATTTTCTCCCCTCTGTCCATTCCTTCAAACATTTTTTTCTCCAGCTCCATGTTTTATTTTAGCTGTGTAAATGAAATGACTGAGCTCTACAAAGATTTGGGGGATAGAGCTTGTCAGAACCATAAAAAGCCATAATACATAAATGGTCTATTCTGTCTCGGCGGTTCAGGGCTGCCTTTTGCAAAATTCTTTGTGTTCTCCTGGATTCTTCATCACCTTACCTCATTTCTGTCTCTACCACCTCCAGACAGGACTAACTTTTATAAGATAACTTCCCTTGCTTCTATTTCCTGCTGTTATCTCAAAAAATATTGCCCAATAATGCCATTGTTTTTCATTATTTTAACTTTTATAGTGCATGAAAAAAGGAATGAAGATAAGAATAAAATTATGTAAGTTGGGCATGGTGATGCATATTTGTAGTATCTGCTACTGGGGAGGCTGATGCTAGTGTCTTACTTAAACTCAGGAATTCTGAGTTGCCGTGGGCTAAAAAGTCAATAGGGTATTCTTGATAAGTCTGGCACCATTATGGTGAAGCCCTGGATTGAGTGGGGGAGCCATTAGGCTCTCTAAAGAGGGGAGAACTGGTCCAGACTAGAGACAGAGTAGGTCAGTGCCTCCATGACAGTCAGCAATGGCATAGCACTTATGAAAGGCCATAGTACTTCCAGCCTCTATGAGATAGGGACACCCAACCCAGACTCAAAGGAAAGAAGTGGGAAGAAAGGGGAAGAAGGGCAGGAAAAAGAAAAGGTTATGCTAAGACCAGCAAAGGGAAACAGGTCAATGTTTCTCAGTTTGAGGGCAGGTATTGGGGAAATTTCAAGGATGATGTGGGCATCATAGTTGGGGAAACCAAATAGTTTGATTATAGTAGGAACCTGGCTTATGTACTTTCCTTCCTCCCATGTGCTTCCTTTCTACTACTTTACACCCAGGACTATCTTGCTAAACACTTTTTTGATACTTTAAGAATCGATTTTTTTCATGGAAGTGGGTATTTCCTATAGCAAAGTAGGTCACAATCCTCTACAGCTTGGTAGGTAGGGCTTTGAGAATCGTGACCAAAAGAAGTCATTGTTGTATCATAAATTTGGAACTGAAAGAGAGGCCATCTAGTTCTCATGCCTCATTTTGCAAAGGAGGAAATCAAGGGCCAGATAAGTGAAGGGACTTGCTCAGAGTCTCACATCTAGTAAATGACAAAGCAGAGACGGATTTTGAACTCAGGTCCTCTGATTGGAATTCAGCATTCTTTCCTCAGTAGCAAGCCACTTTCCCCAGATGCACCGCTGGCCATGACACTCAAGACAATGGTAGACTATGCTGTGCTTAGTGAAACAAGCAAAATATAACCCAGTAAAAAAATACAATCCTTGCTCTTGAATTCTCTCTCTTTCCACTCAAAATCTCACTCTTTGATTCCCTCACATCAAAATTATCTTTCTTCTGGAGGTTTCCAATGTTTATAAAAAGTGTTCCATTTTATAAGACACTACTCCCAACAGTCTTGTTAGGTCTTGTATGAGTATCATTATTCCCATTTTCCAGACAAACTGAGGCTCACAGAGCATTATATAAATGTGCTATTATTATTTTAAAAATATTAGTAGATGATTCAAGTACATTAGGTAGAACTGTGTAGGTTTCAGGAACCCTTAGAATACAGGATGAAAAAAAAATTAGAACCACTGATGTAGATCAATGTACTAGTATCATAAATTAACCAGAGCACATTAACCAATGGATTCTTTAAGAATTTATCCTTAATGGGGTTAACTGACTTGCCCAAGGTCACACAGCTGGTAAGTGTTAAGTGCCTGAGGCTGCATTTGAACTTAAGTCCTCCTGACTCCAGGGCTGGTGCTCTATTCACTTTGCCACCTATTTTTAAAATTGCTACTGTCCATTGCTTCCTTAGCATCTGTTTGAGCACGAGCACTACTTAAAGCCAAAAGAGAACTAAGCAAACTTATGAGGGCCATCTCACACCATGGCAAAGAAAAAGTTTTCAGAAGAAAATATCCTAGTTCAGTGTTAAAAAGAAATGCTTCTTGGTTTGGATGCAATAAGAAAGGCAGTACCTCTGGCAAATATTCCCTGATTCCCTCTCCTCCCCTGACCCTAAATCCAGACTTAGATACTTACTGAATGGGTGACCCTGGGTAAGTTAACCTCTCTTTGCCTCAGTTTACTCAGCTGTAAAATGGGAATAATACTACTGTGACTGGCATACAGTAGGTACTATATAAATGCTTATTCCTTTTCCCTTCTTCACGTCTCTGTCAGCGTATTCATCTGCAGATTAGGTAGGTTGCTCTACATGATTTCTAAGCTTCTTTCCAGTTCTTCAAGTCTATGACTAGGCATATACTTAAACATTGTCCTTTAAGGTGATTCATTTGGACATGGATTTCTGCCTCTCCTAAAAACTGGTTGGAATTTCTGGTAATTTCAGCTTAAAGGGGAAATTGCCGATTTGTTTTGTCTCCTAGCCAATGACTAAGGAGCCAATTAAACAGCGAGAGTATGAACCAGGCATCTTTTCTGCTGTCCTGCCTATTATCAATTCTACTGCACATCCTACTCATTGCACAGTCAGAAAACAGAAGATGAGAAGGAATTTATTTTAGACAAATATATTAGTTGTGAGCAGCCCTAGGGAAGGCTTGACTCAGGAGGAGGTTGAAATTCTTGGCTAAGACAACATTTGAGCATTTCTGTGAAGCTAGTCACATATTTCCATTTCTCACCCTTATTACTATGGGAGTTGGTTGTGGATTAAAACAAGTTAGTAGATAACTGATGAAAAAATGCAAGTGTTACTAAATGTTTGATCCTTATGAACATTCTGCTGATACTAGGTATATTTATGGGCAAGGGTACCCAAGGTTTATGGATAGGTTTCATTGCTATGTGTTCCAGCAAATTATTTTGCTTCAAGCTAATTGTATCCTCTGACTGACTGCTGAATAGTGGGGATTTGTGAGTGATAATCTTGAGTGTAGCCCTATAGAGTATCTTGAACCTGAAATAGCCCTCCTCTGGGGGACCTGTCCTATGGACTGAGAGGAGTGTTCCCAGGCACTTGACAGTGAATTAGACCTCTGAAGTTCTTTTCAACCCTTGATGTGTGAGACTGTGGTCCTTTGAACCCTAGGCTCTAGGGCTACCCTAAATGTTTTCATATACTTGGTAGCTTCAGACCCCACTTAGGAGAGGGAGACCCAGGTAGTCAGAATGAAGGTAGTCTGGACACAGGTAGTCTGATGAAGAGGGAGGAGCCTCAGATACTTTCCTCTGTTGAATGTCAGTCTTTAGGAGTGAACAGGTCTCCTGAAAATTCACTTTTAATTACCTGGGTTTAATGATACTGACTTAGACAAACCATCCATCCTTTTTTTAAAAAATGTATCAATTACTATTTACATGCAACATGGAAAAACAATAATTGTAACTTATGAAACTTTTCTCAGTATGAGGATAGGTGAAGGGAATACAAATATATATATATATATATACATATATTCATATACATACACATATGTCTATATAGGAGGGTATATATATGCATATGAATACATATCTATGTATGTGTATATATGTGTTCATAGAGGGCACAGTATCAATTGAATAGGAAGGGATGATACTTTAAAAGGTGAAATTGTGAGGTGGGAGAGGAATAGACAGGGAGGGACAGAATGGGGTTAATCATCTAATATAGAAGAGGCAAGGGATAACTGTTACAGTGGAGGGGAAGAATAGGAAGGCAAAAGGGAAAAGGGTCAACCTTACTCTCATTGAATTTAGCTTAGTGAAAGAATGACATAAACTCTAAACTGGGTATCTTGCCATACAAGAGTGTAGGATGAATTGGGATGAGAGGGGTGATTATGGAGGGAAGGGCAAGGTGGTAGGGAGTGTTGCTGGAAGCACACACTTCTATAAATGGACAGGGTAGAGAATAGAACAAAGGGAGGGCAGGATAGGAAGGAGGGACATATAATCAGTCTCTCACAATATATATGTCCATTGTGGAGATGTTCTGTGTAACTACACATGTACAGACTGTATTGAATTGCTTGTCTTTCCAGTGGGGGCGGGTGATGAGGGAGGAAGGGAAAGAATCTAGAATTTAAAGTTCTATCATCAAATGTCAAAAAATATATGTGTGTATATAATTATTATTGTTATTATTTACTACATGCAACTGGGAATTAAGATATACAGGCACTGGGGTAGGGAGATGCATCTTGCCCTCCCAGAAAGTCAGAGGGGCGATGGTGGGGGTCATAGGAGAGAACAGATTGGGGGAGGGGTTATATGGTGGGATACTTGTTTTGGGGTGGTGGGTGGGGGAAAGATGGGTAGAAAATTTGTAAATCAAAATCTCATGGAAATGAGCGATATAAAAAATAAAAAAAATTTAAAAATATATATCAATTAATTTCTCCTTTTTTTGCTTCCCCTCAATTATATGTAAAGACAATTTTTAGCATTAATTTTTATATGATTTTAAATTCCAAATTTTTCTCCATCCTTTCTTCCTAAAATGGTAAACAATTTTATATAGGCTATATATGTGCAATCATATAAAAATGTATTTCCATATTAATCACAGTTGTGAAAGAAACGGACCAAAAGGGGAAAAAAGATGTTAAAAATAAATTAAGTGAAAATAGTATGCTTTGATCTGCATTTAGAGTCCATCAGTTCCTTGTTTGGATGTGACTAGTGTTTTCCATCCTGAGTCTTCTTGAATCATTGTATTGCTGAGAAGAGCTAAGACATTCATATTTGATTACCACACAATGTTTCTGTTACTGTGTACAGTGTTTTCCTAGTTTTGCTCATTTCACTTTGCATCAGTTCATACAAGTCTTTCCAGTCAACCATCCATTTTTGAAGCCTCCTTTTCATGCTGTTTCATTTCAGGTGTAGAGGGGTAGAACAGCGCTATACATATAATGTAAAAAAAAGGCAATGGATTTAGATCATAGTAATATTGTCCAACAATACTGTTTGGCAGGTACTGTGATAAAAGCTTTGTAATTGTCTCGTGGTCCTCACAACAACCCTGGGAGGAAGGTGTAGTTATATTATACCCCTTTCACAGATAAGGAAACAGGCCTTAGAGGTAAAATAACTTGCCCTGGTTTACATAGTAAGTGTCAGAGCCCATATTTGAGGTCCTGAGAACAGGACTGATTTTCTCCCCCACCTACATCCTTTGAGAGATACCATATTGAAATTATATAGGTCAGATATAGAGTTATAAAATCATGTGTTACATTGCCATCTCTGACACAATTTGACTATAAATTGCAGAGTGATGGGCAGTCTTTATCAGTGGAGGGACTTTCTTGACTGGAAACTCCTTGTACAGATGAAATAATACATCTTTGTGTATGTGGGGGGGGTGGTGATAGCAAGAAAACTTGAAATTAAAGGGATGTCCATCAGTTGAGTAATGGTTGAATAAATTGTAGATGAATGTGATGGATTACAACTGTGTTGTAAGAAATAAGGACATAGATGGAAAGAGACATGAAAGGACATGAATGACTGATGCAGAGAAAAGTGAGAAGAACCAGGAAAACAATTTATACAATAACAGCAACAATGTTTTAAAGACAAACTTTGAAAGCTACAAGACCTATGATCAGTACAATGACCCTCTGTGATTCCAGATGACAGATGATGAAATATACTATCTACCTCCTAGCAGAGGTGATAGACTCAGGGAGCAGAATCTCCCTTCCCTCCCTCCCTCCCCCCCTCTCTCCCCCTCTCCCTCTCCCTCTCTCTCTCTCTCTCTCTCTCTCTCTCTCTGTCTCTCTCCCTCCCTCTCTCTCCCCCTGTCCCTCTCCCTCTCTCTCTCTCCCTCTCCCTCCCTCCCCCCTCTCACGCACACACACACACATTATATGTTTTAATATAAATGATGAGAGGGTTTATTTTGCTTGACTATTCATAATTGTTACAAATAATTTGTTTTTATTTTTCCAATGAGGTGGAGAGTAAGAGGGACAGAAAATGGATTTCTGTTAATTTTTTAAAGTCATTTAAAATAACAAGCCAGGATAAAAAAAAAAAACCCACACGCCCAATAATCTATATCCCTGGAACTTGGTTAGCCACTTGCTGTCCCAGAGCAGAAGTTGAGGACATGTAGAATTTCTTTGACTGGTGGAAAAAACCTTTACAGCATCCTGATTTAGAACACAACTGTTCATTCCCAGTTTTGAGCAATGGAAAGGAAGCTTGACTTGCTCCCATAAGGCCCTTCTGGGATTCCTAGGTTAGTCAAATGAGTGAATGCGCCAAGTTGAATTAAAAGTCAGCTTGGCATTTGTTTTCTGCACAGAAGTCATTCCCCACCTAGATCAAATTAAGTAAATGGCTCAAGAAATGAGGGGAAAGGTGAGGGGGGGAAGAGGGGAGATGGGG
>CM053597.1:31796234-31814405 GCA_028646575.1 Pseudocheirus occidentalis | reverse complement strand
TTTTGAGATTCTTTTTACATCTGGAAAATTTGGCTTTTTAAGGCATTCTTCTTCTCATTGGTTTTTTGGGCCTCTTTTGCTGTTTGAGTTAGTCTATTTTTAAGGTGTTATTTTCTTTAGTCAGGTTGTTGACTCTCTTTTCATGATTTTCTTGCATCATTCTCATTTCTCTTCCCAATTTTTCCTCCACTTCCCTTACTTGATTTTCAAAATCATTCTTGAACTCTTCCATGGCCTGAAGCCATTTTATATTTTTCTTGGAAGCTTTTGGTGTGGGAATTCTGACTGTGTTGTCTTCCTCCCATTCCATGCTTTGATCCTTTTTGTCCCCCAAAAAGGAATCTAAAGTTCAATTCCTGTGCTTGCTTTGCTTCCTTTGCTTGCTCATGTTGCCAGTCAATTACTTGACTTTTGAACTCTTTGCCAGATTAGAACTCTGCTTCCAGAGGGGAGAGCTTTGTCCCAAATCATTGGGGTTTTCACAGCTGCCAGAGCTATTAGGGAGCACCATCTCTACAGCCCCCACCAGCCTTGGCTTACTGGTCACACACCCTAGGACCACCACCCAAGACCACGATCCAGATCCAGGTAGGTTAAAGCAACAGCACTTAGCCTCTGAATGGTTGCTTGGCCCCCCTATGATCTGTAGCCCAAGAGCTCTGAAGCAGCCATGGAGGTGGCTGCAGGGCCACTGCTACCACCACTTCTTATTCCAGGAACAGAGGCTGGACCACATTCCATCCCCCCTGACCCCAGATCCAGGAGAGTTGCACTGACTTTTTATTTTGTCTTTGGCATTTATGGTTTGATAATTCTGGAAACTACCACAGTTGTTGGTGATCCGTTATCCTTAATGTTACAGCTGGCACTGGTATGTGCTGCCCTAAGGCTAAAACTATGGTGGGGCTGGGTTTAACTCCCAGCATGCTGTGATGAACCCTTCCTATCTGCCTGCTAGCCTGCCTTCAACAGGAGATTTGTTTCTCTCTGTAACTTTGTGGGTTCTGAAGCTCTAAAATATGTTTAGAGTCATATTTTATAGGTATTTGAGGTGGTTATGGGAAGAGCTATGGAGTTTTCCTGCTTCTACGCTGCCATCTTGATTCTGCTCCTGAGAACTTTCTTTTAGGGGGTCTTCAGTCACTGTGGCTGCTGAAGAAGGTGAGGGCTATAGCACCTACAGAGGTCGGTCCCATCTCCACAAAGGTCACTTCCCTAGGTAACATCTGTCAAGTTCTACCTTTAGAATACCTCTTGTATCTGCCCTGTCTCTCTATTCCCACTGGGACCTCCTGAGTACAGACTCTTTTACAAAATTACTAGCTAGTTTAGCATCATCCTCACAAAATTCAGTGTCTCTTATCCAGTTGCATTTTTCAAACGGTTGCAACGAAGATCACTCCTAGGATCCCACCTGGTTATGTAGGTCTTAAACGTTTTATGGTCCATCCAAAGGAGACACTTTCCCATTCATGTACCATGAGTTCCTACCTCAGTGCCTTGGGTCAAACATTACCTTGATCTCATACCTCACATAGCAATCATTTTGCATTTCTCTTATATATTGATATGTTATTGTGTATTACAGTTATTTGTGTCATATTTCTCTACCAGACTCTGAGTTTTGTGAGAACAGAGTGTTCTTATCTAAGCAGTGTGGTCGGCACAAACTAAGTGGTATAAAGCTTTGTTGATTTCAAAATGTAATAGATTAAATCATGGCCATGTTGGCCTGCTTGCTTTTACTCATATGCTGTGCTATCTGTGTCATTATTCCTTTGCACCAACTGTCTCCATCATCTGGAATGATCTCCCTTCTTACGTCTGACTCTCAGAATCCCTGGCTTCCTTCAAAACATCAGCTCCTAGGGGGTAGGGTTGAGGAAGGTGTCTTGGGCTTGGAGCAGGTGTAGAGGCAATGGTATATATGATTTCTGGAGAATAGGAGGGTTCTCATGTTCTTACTCTGTTCCTATGTGAATCAGAAGTCCAGGCTGTGGCTGCATGAAAACTTTGAGCTCTCCAGTGGATCCATTGGATCTTCCAGGTATGGGTGCATGGCTGGAATTCTCCTCTTCTTCTCAAATGTTATCAAGGAACATGAAGCTTTTAGAGCTAAAGTAGGAATTGTCAGCTTGTTTTGTTAATTAATTAAACATTAATATCCCACTGTGGCAATGGGATTAACCTTGATCCTTTAGTGACAATTCCATTAGAAGAAAATTAGAGGAATTTCTTAAATATGCATAATTAGATCAATAAATTTATATGTTGCCAAGACTGGAATTTTCAGATTAAAAATGTTCCATGAGGAGATTTCTTCATATTTTAATAGTAAAAGTGTGAGACAGTGGCAAGGGAAGTTCATAGAGTAATAATTCTAGATCTGGGGGAGGAGGTACCCCAGGGATATGATCTTGCCATATCTTTAGAATTGGAGCATTCCCAAAGGCCATCTTATCAGAGCTCTAGAGTTGGAGGGAACCCAGATGAAGATGCTAAGGCCCAAAGAAAAAAAGTGACTTAAAACAGAGGCAAGATTTGAATCCAGATTTTCTATCACTAGTAAGAATTCTTAACTGAAGGTCTGCAAGCTTGCTTTAAAAATATTTTGATAAATGCATTTTATCATAATTGCTTTCCTTTGTAAGTCTATTTCATTTTATACTTTTAAAAATATCCTGAGAAAAGGTCCACAGGCTTCATCACATTGTGCCCAAGAGGTCCATGGTATACAACTGGTTCAGATCCCCCCTGCAGTCTGGGGCCAGGGCTCTTAGGGCTCTACCATTCTGCCTCCTTGCTCAGGGGCTCCTTGAAGCAAGGGAATGTTTTGCTATTATTTTTGTATCCAGAGCACCTATCACAATGCCTTCCAGACATGTTTCTTTAAAATTTTTCTTAACTTAATAATCATCAAAACAAGCAAGCAAAAAAAAATCTAAAAATATCAATATCAGGAGCCACCATTAAAATTATATTAATGTTAACACCATAATCTTCGTAGATATATTCTGTTTCCATTTCCTCCTGTTTTTCTTCTGTGTATTTTTTGGGGGAGGGGTTGTCAATATGACTATATTTGTTCAACAAGGACTTTTTTTCCCTTCTTTTAATAAGATACTTAAATTATAGTTATAATAGTGAGCTCCCCAGGCTAAAGGGTATGAAAAATTTTCTAACTTTTTTTTCATGTTACCATATTGCTCTTTAAGAAGATTGTTCAACATCATGTCTTGTTCTATGATGGTGGAATATTGCACTTTTTACCATCTAGCTTTTCTGATGTTGAATTTTATGGCTTTTTAACTGCCTTTGCCAATTTAGCAAACATAAGATAGTATCTCAAAGTTGTTTTAATTTGTAGGGAAATTTATGTCTCTCTGAGAGAAGGTTATTTGCAGATAAGAGACTTCGGAGGATAAATAGGTCTGATGGGGGCAATATTTGTTTCTAACCAGCTTCAACCATGGCTTAGGGACATCTCTTCCCAATGGGCTGCCTAACAAGATGAGCTGTTTTTCTTTCTATTTAATACAGCCCTGACATAATATTCTATCCCTTATTAATTGCCCTCCTGACAAGTATTGACTATGTGCTTCTGTGTAGTTTAGTAACCTACTTTAAAAATATAATATACAATTAGAATGAGATGATTTTTTCATATTATTGTACATTCGAATTTGCCAATGTCCTATTTTCAGTGTTTGAGCTTTTGTTACTTGAATTTTATAAGTGATCATTAATTATTCACTGACTAGGACTCAAGTCTTAAAAGGTGGCCAGGTTATTTTCTTGCTTTGGGACAATCCTTGTCCTAACACAAGCAGGAGGGAATCTTACTTGTTTCTTTTTAAAAGAAGTCATTCATTTAATTAACAGATGTATTTTTGTGTTTTCCCTGTAATTATTTGAATGCTTGTGTACACTGCTGCCTGTTGGATAAAGATCTAGCCTCCCAAGTCAGAAAAACCTGGGTTTAAACCCTGCCTTTTACACATACTGGCTACAAGACCCTGGGCAAATTACTTAACCTCAAAAAGCCTCAGACGACTATCTACGACTAAGTTTCACAAAAGGTACTCATCTGTATTGGTAGAAAACGTTCTTCTCCAGGAGTTTCCTGCACTGATGAAAGTGTCTAAAATATAAATACACACACTTGTGCCCTACACATATGCATGCACACCAAAGTTACTACTAACCTCTAACCATTTTGACCTCTCTATAGCCTTTGACCCTATTGAGCACCCTCTTCTTCTTGATGCCATCCTCTTTCTAGGTTTTTTGTGACACTTTTCTTTCCTGGTTCTCTTCCTACCTTTCTGACTGTCCCTTCTCTGTCTCCTCTGTCTCTGATGGATCTTTAACCATGTCACATCTGCTAGCAATAAGTATTCCCACAGGTCTCTTTTTTGGGCTTTCTTCTCTTCTCCCTCTGTACTAGGATGATAATTTCACTAAAAGATCTCAACTCCAATGGATTCAAATGTCCTCTCTATGTAGGTGACTCTTAGATCCTCTTGCCCGTTCCCGACCTCTTTCCTGATCTCCAGTTAAGCATCTCCAACTATCTTTTAGACATGTTGAATTAGATGTCCTATAGACATCTTCAACTCAAAATGTCCAAAGCTAAAATTATCTTTCCCTCAAAGTTATCTCCTATTGCTAACTTTCCTATTTTACTGCCAAGGTTACCACCATCTTCCTAGTGACCCAGGCTTGAAAACCTAGATGTTATCCCCAGCTCCTCTCTCTCACCCTAGATACCATGATTGAGTCACTTTGCAACATATCTTAGATGTGCTCCCTTCTCTCCCCTGATACTGTAACCACCCTGGCACAGTCTCTCATTACCTTGTTCTTGTAGCCTGCTGGATATTCTCCCTGTCTCAAGTCTCTCTCCACTTGAATCTATGCTCCATTCAGCTGCCAAAGTGACCATAAAATGCACATCTGACCCTGCTTAAAAGACTCCAGTGGCTTTCATTTATATCCAGGATCAAATATAAATCCTCCCTTTAGCTTCCAAAATCCTCCATAATTGATCCCTTCCTGCTTTTCCAGTGTTTTTACCTTGCTCCCCTCTAAAGACTTTACAAGACATGCCTCTCCTGTCTGGGAGGGAGCGTTTTAACTACCTGTCCCATGCGAACACTCTTCCTCCTCATCTCTGCTTCCTGGCTTCCTTCAGCTTTCAGCTTAAATCTCATTTGGCCTTAATCTTAGTGCTTTTCCTCGGATGTTACCCCCAATTTAGCCCATATAGATCTTGCATGTTGCCTCCATCAGATTCTGAACTCTTTGAGAGTGAGGATTATCTTTCTTTGTATCCCCAGAACTTAAAACAGTGCCTAGAGCAGAGTAGGCACTTAAAATATACACATACACAAAATACATATAGACATATATGAACATACATGTGTGTATAGTAACATGCACACACATATCTATGCATACTCGTAGACATGAGAGAGAGACAGAGACAGAGAGAGAGACAGAGACAGAGAGAGAGACAGAGAGAGAGACAGAGAGAGAGAGAGAGAGATGGAGAGAGAGATGGAGAGAGAGATGGAGAGATGATTGGGCCAGGAGTTATGTAGAATACAAAGTTATACACATCACAGTGTAGGAGCTTACAGTGAAGTCTGTCTCTGCCCTTGTATCTTTTTTTCCTGTGAGACACTTTTAGTCACTTTTAGAACCCTTTCCCCAAGCCCATCCATCTTACAATCTTCCTTATTATTGTTGAGGGTACTACTCATGTTCTCACCACCTTGGTGTCATTTTGGGTCCCTCACTTTCCTTTTCCCTAATCTTGTAAGTTTGACCTTCACATCTTTTGTATTTTCTCCGTTCACATAGCTGCTCCCACCTTAGTTCAGGAGCTCAACACCTCTCAGATACACTAATGTAGTAACCTCTCAATTGACCTCCCTGCCTCCAGTCTCAGCCCCACTCCAATTCATCCTCCACACAACCTCCAAAGGCATTTACATAGATCTGACATTTCTCTCACTTGCCCAAATTCCAGATGCTCTCAGTTTGATGCTGGGATCAGTAGTAATTTCATTATTCTCTCATTCTTTAGGAAATGTCTTCTATAAAGTATATCAACAATTGGTGATGTATTACACGTATATCCTTTAGAAAGGAATAGTTCTCTTGTGGGTGCTTGCTCAAAATATTTTACTGATGGGGTCCACACTCAAAAAAGTTGGAGAACACAGGTCTAAGTTATTAACTGTTGCACATTTTTAAGTAGGAGAAAAGTTTCCTAATTCAGTGGGAGATGAATAATTTTTGGTGGGTGGGACTAACTCAGCAGGTGATCTCTCTTCAAATGAACCAACATTTTATAGAGTCATAGACCTAAGGCAGGAAGGAACCTCAGAGGAAATCTAGTCTAAAACCTTCATTTTACAGTTGAGGAAACTAATACCGCAAGGATTTAGTAACTTGCCCAAGTGGCTACTACATAAGGAGTAAGCATCTGGGGTAGGATCTGAACTCTGGGCCTCTGACTCTAGAGCCAGTGTTTAATTGTGTGGAACTATGAACTTAGGAACAGTTTGTTTTAGGGCCATAATGCCTTTAAAAAGGTAGTAACAGAATTCCATTGGTTTGTTTTTCCAGCGTTCTCGCTTCAGTAGCCTGTTTATTAAATAAGTGAATAAATCAGGAGCAGGTGTGAGGAGGGGGGAAAAAGGGCACTGAATCACTCATATTGAGAAATCTTGAATTTTTTTATCTTTTTAGCTGAGTCTTAATCTTCCTTGTGTTTTTGAAAGAGCTGTTGAATTCTACCCCTACCCCGCCCCCTTCATGCTATAAAACCATCTGATTCCTGTGTTCCATTGCCACCACTCTGTAGCAGGTCTTTCTCTCCTCATAGAGGATGTGAATGTGTTCATTTATTCATTTAAGTCACATATGGAGGTGATGTTTGTTAGGTCATCTGAGGGTTTTCCTGTCCTCCTGAGTTAGCTCTTTCATTGTGCCATAAGCAGATGGGCACTTAATAAAGGTATTTTGATGATGATGAGAGAATTGGAGTATCTAGATGTGGTGACCAGGAAGGCAGAGCAGAGCATCCTGTGAACTGTCTGCCTCCTGGAGGAATGTTTTCTGTCACCCTGGTACAAGGCTGGAGAAGCCACTCCCTCACCTGTTTTGGCCTTTGGCTACTTCCCATCTACCTCGCCTCTTCTCAACCCCATCTGCCCCCTCGGTGGGGTGGGCAGGGAATGCTTCAGAGATAGATGCTTCTCTCTGGTGGTCCAACAGGAGGCAGAACTCAGACCTGGAGCTGGCTGTGTGGACCCCTGCAAATGTTACTGCACACAGTATGTAGAAAGCTTTAACCAGAGGTCACTGTGGGAGCATATGCTGGCTTTGATCTGCCTTGGGAGTGCAGTCTATTTAGAAAAGCAATCACCAGAGGTTAATAGCTGTGCAGCTGTGGTGTTTGGTATTTAAAGAATCAATTTAAAAGTCTTTTACTCAATGGCAAACCATAACAATGTTCTGTGTCGCTTAATGCAGTTCAAAGTATACTCCAGACTGAAAAGATACAAGGATGGAGTTTAGATTTCTAATAATGGAAACATCACTATTTTGTAATGTTTGAATGATCTGCCTGTGGTGGTTTTCAAAGGCATCCACTGTGTTCCTGGCTATAGGTGTGTGCCCAAAGAGGCTGCTGATCACCACCCCATTAGTATGATTTTACCAGGGTTCTAACCAGATTGCCAATTAGAGAACTGCTAGGTAGTCATGATTGAGTTTGGAATCAGAAAATGTTAGACCAGGAAGGGAAATGGCTCCCTCCATCCCTCCCCCTGACCTTGACACTCTAATTCAGGAGTGGGGAACCTGTAGCTTCAAGGACACATGGGACCCTCTAGGTCCTCAAGTTTGACCCTTTGACTGAGCCCACACTTCACAGAACAAATCCTAAGGGGATTCAATCAAAGGGCTGCACTTGAGAACCTAGAAGGTCCCATGTGACCTCGAGGCTCTAGGTTCCCTACCCCTGTTCAGCTCTTTCCTTCGATCTGAACAACTCCTGAAGGGGATAGATAGCTGGAAAAAATTTCCTTTAAACTTATTTTGTTTATGCCTGTTCACTAGTAGAGGTGGAAGGAAGTAATTGAATTAATTTTCCTATGTGTCTAATTCAGGGAGTTATTACTCAGGGGCAGATTGGGTTAGCAAAATGGTATTGAGTGAATGATAATTTTGTTCTTATTTGTAAGGTTTACATACAGTTTAAATACAGATGGTGTTTTTAAAATTATGTCTTCCTACTCAAAATGAATGAAAAATAATTTCTGCACAAAGTACCATGCTGATTACTAAGACTATAAATACAAAAATAAGACAGCCCTGCTCTCAAAGTGCTTACATCCTAAAGGGGAAGACAACACATACAGGGCAGTGGTGTTTGGGTTTGGAAAGACAGGGAGATGCTAAGTGGAACCATAGAGGAGATGATTGACATGCCCTCCCCAGTAAAGAAGACTGTTGCTTAGACTGGGGTCCTAAGACTGAAAAGGGCCAGGGGGAGATGAGGTTACACATGAGCGTATGTGGTAGCAGGCATGACAATCAGCAGAGAGATAGGAATGAAATGTGAGGCAAGGCTGGGGCTGCCTAGATCCATTAGAGATCATGTGACCCACTCCCTAATCCCTAAAAAGAAAGTTTCCTTTACAGAGATTTGGAAAACTTTGTGTGTCACATGAGAAGCTTTACAGTAAGTATTGGATCTTGAACATGTATCACATGTATATATATATACAAGTGCCATGGATCAAAACCCAAACACCTATATAAAAGGTTGACCAGGTAAACCCACATGTCTGTTTAATAAGGTTGTGTGAACACTGGCATCTCCCCACGGAGGATATTGGGTTCTCCTTCCTGGGGGGTTGGTACTTATACAAAGCTTAGCTTTGAAGGAGAAGCTAGAATAGTTTGTGCAAAATGAGCTTTGTTAACTCATTGCTCTACTCAAGACAGTAACATTCTGATTCCTAGCGTTCAAGTCTTTGACAGACTTCTCCCTTCCACCCCTGTCTCTGACTTCTGTCAGTTAAACTCTTGTGAACTTTTAGCCACATCTACCTCAGGTAAATGGCCTGCTCTGACTTCTTTTCCCTTTGAGCTATAACAATTGAAGTCAGTGAATATATTCAAGGTGAGCACATATATTAGAATTCACTTAAGTGGTATAGGAGAATT
This sequence comes from Pseudocheirus occidentalis, assembly GCA_028646575.1. Taxonomy (NCBI): domain Eukaryota; kingdom Metazoa; phylum Chordata; class Mammalia; order Diprotodontia; family Pseudocheiridae; genus Pseudocheirus; species Pseudocheirus occidentalis. The sequence goes on along the minus strand of CM053597.1, from coordinate 31,805,159 downwards.
TATGGGGCCCCTCTGTACTGTAGCAGAACTTTGCCTAGAAAGATCAATCATGGACAATCAATCTGTAAGCATTTATTAAGTGCTAGATACTGTATTAAGCACTAGGGACCCAAAACCCCCTCAAGGAACTTATATTCTGATGAAGAAAATAGCATGTCGACAGCATATACAATTTAAATGCAAGTCAGCCTTGGAAGGGTAGACTGTAGTAGCTATGGAATTGGAAAGACCTTCCATAGTAGAGATGCTTGAATTGGTCTTGAAAGTATCCAAGAATTCCATTTTAAGAAACAGAGGTGAATGAGTAGGGAGAGTATATAGGAATGGGGCTAACCAGTGCAAAGGCTTGGGGACAGGACATGGAGCATCATGGTGATAACTGGGGCAACTTCACTGAAAGGTAGCAACCCTCGATGGATTCCTGGTGACAGATAAGAGTCTCAAGGAATATGCTGGCTTCAATATTTACAGAGGACATAGAGAACAAGAACAACTCCTAAAGTACTTGACTACATTTTACGGAAACTTTAGATATCCTGCTAGCTAAGGATTGCCCATTCATTAACTCAGGGGTGATCATGTGCATATGCAGAATTTGATGAGACACATGCAACAGGAGCACATTAGACAACACACACAGATAGTCGAAGTGTGATTCATGCCAGTGTTTGACCATTGAAAGCATTAGACTTTCACAGGGGGGCTTAGTGTCTAATTTTCTGCTTAATCTTAGAATTAAGACAATATTAATAAATAACAACATGGGAATTTTGTAGCAGTAATGCACTTACTTGTGGATTGGCAACAAGAGACAGCAGAGATAAGTGGAATTCATAGATCTTCCACGAATACTTACTCAATCTTCCCCATGAAGTTCATTCCTGACAGGTGACTGAATTGGCATTGTTTCCTTCTGCTCACTATTCAAATGAGCAGTTAAATAGAGGCCAGTTGAGTGAGTAGTCAGGGAAGTGAGAAGGGAAAACATCCAGGGGTACTAGAGAGGGCAGAATTGTGCAGCTCAGACTGGGAGCCTTCCAGAGTTCACCCTGTTGTAGGAGGGTGTCACCAGGCACAGCGGTGCCCTAGGCAGGTGACAGGATGCCCTGACTTCTCTTGGAGTTCTGGGATTTGTGATTCTCTGAAGTTATAGCTTTGGTTGACATGGCACCAAGAGCCAAGGAGAAATGATCAAACTAGGGTGTTTTTAGGGGGGAGGAGTTGATGGGAGTTGAATATGTGATTTCATCAATGTAGGGAGCTCTTGGTATGTAAATTCTATCCACTAATGCAGAGTGGCAACTCCTTTGTAACCAGTAGTCTTAGAAAGTTGCCTGAGATCATAGAGACTTACCCAGGGCCACCTCATTAATCCAATAAACATTTATTAAGTATCTACTATGAGCCAGGAACTGTAGTAAGCTCTGAGGGAACAAAAAGCCAAAAAGTCCCTGCCCTCAAGGAGCTTACAATCTAAGGGACTGGACAACATGCACACAAAAATATACAACACAAAACTTTATATGGGATAAATAGAAAATAATTAAAAGAGGGGAAGTATTGGAATTAAGAGGGATTAGAGAAGACTTCCCATAGAAGGTCAGATTTTAGCTGAGATTTAAAGGAAGCCAGGGAGGCCAGTAGTGGGGGTAGATATAGCTGAGGAAAGGCTGGGGCTAGAACCCAGAATCAGGGATGGGGAACCGGCGGCTTTGAGAGCATACATGACCCTCTAGGTCACCAAGTGTGGCCCTTAGACCAAATTTGTTCTGTGAAGTTTGGATTCAGTCGAAGGGCTGTACTTGAGGGCCTAAAGGGCCACATGTGGCCTTGAGTCCACAGGTTCCCTACCCCTGACCTAGGTCTTCTGATGCTTGCTCTCCTCTCCTCTCCTTATTTGTGTATATGTTGATACAGGCACGGTGTCTTTTGCACTTAATCGTGAATTTATCTTTCTGATCATTGAGAATTTGGACAGGTCCTGTGATGTCATCAGTGCAGGGAATTCCCACAAAGGAAACTCACTTTACCCAATGCAGTTCAGCTCTGGTTTGGCAGCTCATAGGAGCGGAGAGAGTAGCCAGAATCACTGAGTGATTAAGTGATTTACCCAAGGTCAAATAGTCAGTCATGTAGCAGTGTGTTTCAGAAGCTGGGCTTGAGCTTGGGTCTTCTTGACTCCAAGGCTGTGGCTACCTCTAATTAAACTTATTCTGTATAAAACTCTCTATGACTTTATTTACTAAAGGAGGATTTGCTTTAAGCTTTTTCTACCCATTGGGCTCCCATGAATAACAGGCCTATGTGATGTTTCCCCCATATTGTCCCTCCCTATTCAGTATCTCATGACGTATGTGGGGATTCAGGCATCTTTTTCTCAAGGGAAGCAAACGGCAGACGTGCATTGACATTCGTTTTGTTGGAAGTCAGGAGATTTGGAAAACTCTCTGTGTATCATGTGAGAAGTTTCATAATAAGTATTTGATCTCAAACACGTCACTATATGTGTATATACATGTGTATATACATACAAGCACTGTTGATTAAAAACCAAATCAAACATCTATATAGAAGGCTGAGCAGTTGAATTGATGAGGTTAAAGGGTTAAATGTTTGGACATTTGCATCTGCCCACGGAGGATCTTCCAATCCCCTTCCTGGGTGTAGGTACCATGGCCCACAGTGCTGTGGTAGCCTGCATTAGAGTGTCGGGGGCAGGGTGTAGGTGGCTGCACCCACCAAAGCACAGTCTTTCTCCTTGGAAATGACTTTCTTTAAGGAGGTCAAATGTACAGGCATATCCTGCTATAAAGGAAGAAAGAAAAGTGCTTGAGGAGGGAGGAGGAAGAGGAGGAGAAAGAGAAAGAGGAAGAGGGGAGTGGGAGGAGGAGAGAAACCACTTCCGAAGGAAAAAAGGAGCATTTTGCTTTTGTTGCACTGCCTGGAATAGCTGAGACGTGACTTTTCTTGTGTCATGGTATTCTAGTGAAAGTCAGATTTATAGTGGCCTGTCTCCTCATAATTAAAGGAGGCTGCAGCTGTCATTGAATCATGTAGGGCTGAGAGGGACCTTGAGGGTTTATCTCGTTTGACTTTCCAAACAGATTTCAAAATCCAAGCTGTGCTTGCTGAAAGAATGCTCAATTTAAAGACAAAGGACCTTGGTTGCATTCCTGAATCCACCATTTACTGCCTGCACAAGATCAGGGGATTTATTTTACCTTTCTGGCCTTAGTTTCTTCACCTGTAAAACGGGGAGGTCTTCCTTTACCTCCTGGGTCAAATATACTCTGTTGGACACTTAAAGTTCCTCACAACTTGATCCCTTCCTAACCTTTTATTCTTTATATTTTAATCCCCTCCACACACTCTAAGATCCAGAATACCCTGTCTCCCATCTCTGCCTTTGTCCTGATTATTCCCCATATCTGGAACACACTCCTTTCCTCACCTTCACCTCTTAATTTTCCTGGCTTCCTATAAAACTCAGCTCAGATCTCATCTTTTGCAAGAGGCTTTTCCTGGTTCTCCTGGCTGCTAGTTTCTTCCCCACTGGGATTTCCTTCCTTCTTCTCTGCATATGTCTTGTTATAGCTTCTCGGAGCCGTAGGTGGGACTGGGGTGATGGATGGACACCAAGGGCTCCGCAAAGCTGCACCACTCTGCCTCACTTAAATCAGAAGAGTTAAGCAACGTGTCTCAAGTCAGCTCCATCAATCCAGGGTCATAGTAGAACCCAGGTTTTCTGACTCTAGGTCTGAAGCTCTTTCTCATCCAAAAGATAGCCTCTCAGATGTGAATAACAAAACATTACATTGTGTAGCACTTAGCAGTTTTTAAATATGGTTTGAATCAAAGAACCATGGCCTGGGAGTCAGGAGACATGTGAGTGCAAATTCTGGTGATAACACTTATTATTTATTAGCTCTCTGACCACAGTGAAGGCATTTAACTTCTCAGCCTCAGTTTCCTCTTCTGTTAAATGGGGATAATGATTCCTACTCTACCTGCCTCACAAGGTTATTGTAAGGAAAACACTGTAAAGCACTGTAGAAATGTGAGATAATACTGCCATTACACATAGCATTTCACTTGATAATTTTTCCCCTAGCTTCTGAGTTGCATTCTTTGCCCTTGTTTCAGTTGCTAAGTGTCTGGGTTGGGCACCTGTCTTTGAAAATGTAGAGAAGACTACATATAATGAAGGTAAAAAACACCTGGTAAGGTCGGTGGTGTAGTTTTCAGAGTAATTTGCCACGTACAGTCCTGACCTCCTTGTAGCTGCTATTCAGTATCTTTGGAAAGAAGTGCAGGCGCTAATCCAGATGGAGAATGAAATAATCCTTCATTTGAAGCCTGGATCCTTTCAGGTACAGTTGAATTGATGTGCACCAAGAAGGGCCACCTGCTGTATTTTGCTAAGTTCACACCTGTCTTTGTCAACTTTGGATTTGAGGTGCAATTCATAAGTGTATGTTATTATAGGTGTAAAGGAGTGACATCACACTGACTACTCATTTGGCATAGAACGTCTAATAAATATGCATATGGAGGAAACTAGGTGCTAAATCACAGAATGTGGGTGTTGGAAGGGACCTTGAAGATCATCTTTTGTTCAGTTGTGACTGACTCTCTGTGACCCCATTTTGTAGTTTTCTTGGTAAAGATACTGGAGTGGTTGCTATTTCCTTCTCCAGCCCTTTTACAGAGAAAGAAACTGAGGCAGAGTTAAGTGACTTGCCCAGGGTCACACAGCTAGTAAGTATCAGAGGCCACAGTTGAACTCATGAAGATGAGTCTTTCTGATTCTAAGCCATGGGCCACCTAGTGAGTCCCACAAATTAATTTTCCTGACAGAAGAAACTGAGTTTCAGAGAAACCCCACATCACAGAATGTTGAGCTAGAAAGAGTTGTAGAGATTATGGATTGAGTCCAGTCTCCTCAGGTGAGAAAACTGAATCTACAAAAAGGAAAAGACCTTACCCAGTGTCACATAGTGAGGAGCAGATCCAGCCACTACTCCTTTTTTTTTTTTTTTACCAAAATATCATTGTCATAGTGAATTCATTCTATCCCTGTAATTCTAGCCTCAATTCACCTTCCCCTAGCCATTGGTACTCTTCTTCATCTTGTCTTCATCAGATCTGCTTGATTTCATTCCTTTTCCTATTCTTAAACTTAAAGCTCAGGTGCTTTATTGACTGATTGAAATGGAAATGTCTGGTATAAAAAAAGGGCAGGAATAAAATTGAAAATTTATTTTTAAAAAGTTGTTAAATCATAAAAGTTCTAAAGCTGACCCAAACAGAGTATATTGTATGTGCATTGAACATTTAAAATTTTTCTTTTAAAGGAAGGAAGACTGCATAACTTCTTTGGGTCTCGGTTTCCTCACTTTTAGAATGAAGAAGGTGGCCTGGATGATTTTCATGTGATTTTCTAGCTCTCAAAATGCCAGGAATCCAAGGGGGATAACTTTAAGCAGCCAGTTTTATGTTGCCTCAAATCTCTTGGCAGAACCAGCAATATCAGTGACAACAGTATCCCTGTTGTGTTTGCTGGTTGGGGGACAAAGTAAGAATTATACCTGGGCATGATCTTTGAAAGGCACTTTGAAATGTTGCTCAACTTGGATGAATGAGCCTCACCTGTGTATTCCAGCAATGCATTGTGGGATTCTGCCAGAGATTCCCTCTCCTAGCAAAGGCTCTTCCTGACACCTGACTCCATTCTTCTTGCCCATTTCCAATTTTTTCAGTTTTGCACCATGAGAAAGAAACTGGTATGTTTTGTTGAAGCTACACCAAAACAGAAAGTAAAAGGAAAAAGCCTAGACAAAATTGTCTCACATGGGCAGGTCTTTGGATTTCAGAAGGATAGAAAGATAGTAAAAATGAATGAATGAATAAATAAATAAATAAATAAATGGTAGTAACTGCTGATAGTGATGACTAAAAAAGAATGCTAATTATACAACATTCTAGGTTTCAGGACTTGTATTCTGTGAACTGAGGAAATAAAGGAAGGTTTACTTCTTTTTGTTTATTTTTCAGTTGTTTTTCAGTTGTATCTGACTCTTCGTGACTCCATTTGGGGTTTTCTTGGCAGAGATCCCAGAGCAGTTTGCCATTTCCTTCTCCAGCTCATTTTACAGATGAGGAAACTGAGGCAAACAGCGCAAAGTGACTGACCTAGGGTCACACAGCTAGTAAGTGTCAGAGACTCTGGTCTTTTTTCTCCAAGGCTCCATACTCTATCCTTTGTTTCACCTTCTGAAAACAAATATTTTATGTTGTTCATGTTGTGAAGGACATTATGTCCAGAAAACCCAGCTTTCTTATAATAAATGGACAAGCCTAGACTCTTAAATAAGGGGTAGCCCAGAATGAAGGGATGGAGCTAGAAAATAATGCTAGAACGCCTGTGGCCCACAATGACCCTTGGAGTTAATCAGAATCAGTTCAGAGGGTACAAGATTAGTTATTTGGAGCCAGCTTGCAAGAAATAACCCACCTTTGAGATGTGTTGCAAATGTATTGTTGATAAGATTAAGGAACCTCCCCAAATTCTCCTGTGAGGCACAAGGGGGGGAAATGTAACTAATCAAAGATAAGCCTGTAATCTCAGAAACCCATAGCAAAAGGTAATGTAATACCAGAAGGTTTTCGTGCCTGATAAGGAATATTGGAAATGCAGCCCTGCCTCAATTATATCACATTACAGAGCTCATTCATAAAATGGCAAAACTCAAAGAAGTGCAGGAATACTCAATGGTGAGCAGTTTTGCAGCTCAGTTTGTAACAAAAATGAACAAAAGCCATTTCAGAGTAAATGAGATTTAAAATTATTGTCTGAATAAATGGTATTTTCAGTATACTAACATGATAATTTCATGAACAAACTAAGTAAAACGTAATACATTTTTATGCTTCTAAAGCAATGTAATGCCTTAATTCTGTAAAAGGCCCTAAAATATGTGTGTCACAGATAACTTAATTCTCTTCCAAATGTCTTTTTCACCTCCAGTTTGTCAACAACCAAAATTATTATTTTAAAAGTTACGTTTCTTTATTATCATCCATAACTTCAAAACTTAGGGAAATTCTAGTGACTTATCAGTGAAAAGCTATTGGCCATGGTAAAAGAATCAATGGATTGGACTTTATTGGGAGGGGGGAGGAGAGGAAATGGGAGGAATTGGAACTTCCCAGGAACACCAGGAAGAGGTTGGGATGCTGATGAATGAGGTATGAGTTTATTTATATTAAATTTTATTTAACTTTTCAATTAACAAGCATTTGTTTTTCTCTCCCTCCTACTTCCTTGCCCCCTTCTGAAGAAAAAGAAAAAGAAATCCCTTGTAATAAATATACAGTCAAACAAAGAGTATTACTTTTTACCAGACAGATTGCGTGTCTGAAAGAGGTGGGAAAATTTTGCAATGAATTGGATTGGATGGTGAATGGGTGGTTATCGACCAGAGGAGTGGCTGAACACCTTGCTAATTACAAATGTATGAACTCACCTGTGTAAAAGCACAGAATGGAGGCACCTGCCTTAAGAGCCGCTCACTTGAGGGATTTAGTTGATCAGAACCTTAATGTGAGCCAGCAGCAGGATGCAGGAGGGGAAAAGCAAATGCATCTTTAGTTACCCTCACATGAGCAGAATGGCCACCTCAGGGGAGGTCATAGTGTAGTTGCTTCATGGTCTGATGGAATCTGGAATGGCAGGTAGAATTCTGGGCACCATACTTTAAGGGACATGGGCAGTCTAGAATGGGTCCAGAGGAGAGCGAATAGAGAACAGGATAAATGGACAGGAAGTGAGTGGGGACATATAGTATGAAGAAGGGGGGGCCAGAATAAAGGTTGTCTTCACATAGGTGAAGGGTTCTTATTTGGAAGAGGATTAAACACACACACAACAACACACACACACACAGATGAACATTAAGTTTTAAACTTTAATAGCATCCAACGCCACTAAAACTTGTGGGACACTCTATATATTTTTGTTATCTGCCCAAAGGGCAGGGGTATGACTAGGAGTAAGCAATGAACCTGATAGGATAGATTTGAGTTTGGGAAAAGAGAGAACTTCTGAACATTTGAGGTCACTTAACAGAGAAATAAGCAGACTAACTTATACCCTGGTGAAATCCATGCCACCAGATGTGTTTGAACAGAAGCTAGAGAACTCCCAATCAGGGATGACATGGAACAGATTTGTGCATTGAGAAAGAGATTAAATTTGTTGACCCCTGACCTACCTTCCAGCTGTAAAATTCTAAGGACAAGTGAAAATCTTGTTCTCTATTTTAAAATTCTCTTGATTTTAGCAAAACCCAAAGCACTTTTTCTTAAATGTTGTTCTCAATCATAAAAACCAAGCATATTCAAAGGAATTTCAAACTGTATTTTCAATTCACTCACCCATAACCAACCAAGCAGTCTTCATCTTGCCCCGGTATAAAAGAAGCCATTTGGCATTTTTTTCATATAAGAGTATAAGCTGCCTGAGACTACAGACCTTCCACTTTATCTCTATATCCCCTGGGCTAGAGCCTGGCAACCTACTAGGCATTTGTTAGATGCTTCTTGTTTTGTTTTGTTTTGTTTTTAACAAAATATCTACCTACAGTTCAGTAATTCAGCAAATGACTCATTAATTTCAATTCAGTTCAGTTAACTGACTGTTATATATATATATATACACTGTGTGGTCTCCTTAGCTATTTCTATAAGCACTGAAATATAAGCACCTTGAAGACAACAGCTATTTCATTTTGTCTTTGTGTGATGGCTTAGTGCCGTATGATGGGTACTTGTGAAGAGGTCCTATCACCAACCCTCCACCTCCCTCCACCCCCAAAGAGGACCTTCAGCCCAGGGCAGCTCCTCACTTAGACTCCAGAGGCAGAA
>CM053597.1:31765567-31795734 GCA_028646575.1 Pseudocheirus occidentalis | reverse complement strand
GGGCCTTACAGTGGGATCAATGTTCTGGGCTGGGGGGGTAGGGGCAAAAAGGGGAGAAAATTTGTAACTCAAAACCTAGTGGAAATGAATGATGTAACCAAGAAAATAAATTAAAATTTAAAAAAAATTGATAAAGGATCCTAATCAACACAGTTTCCAGGGGGAAGAGTATGCAAATAATAACATTCATCCAGATCGAGGCTGTCTGTGGGGGAAATTGTTCTCAAATTTTCCCAGCAGCTTGGTCACCAATTGAAAGAATGAAGAATATGTGGTCCATACACAGAAATACTAGGAAAGTGTGCTGCAGGGCAGTGGGAAAGAAAAGCTCCCTCATTTGGGGAGAGGGAATGACTTTTTAAAAATACTTAAGTGACTGGGTTAACTTGGTGCAGTTAAGGATTAAACCTGTCAATTTTAACATGATATTGCTGTTACATGTGAAATAAACTTAAGTGATGTTTTGTTCTGGTAAAAAAAAAATTCTGACCAATGAAACCACAAACCACAGTTTCAAAGGATGGATGATGAAGCAGGTAATTCACCCCCACAAAGAATTGATGGATGCAGGGAACAAAATGAGATAGATTCTGGGGCATGGCCAACTCAGGGATTTGTTTTCCTTGACTAGGGATATTTGTTACAAGGGTTTTGTTTTTCTTTTTTCTTTTTTTTTTTCTCAATGAGAGGAAGGTGGAAGCAAAGAAAATAAATTTTTGTTAATGGGGGAAATTTCTTTTTTTCATAATGCCAGATGTACAATCAGAAGACTTGAGTTTAAATCTCAGATCTGTCACTTAATACCTGTGAGGCTTCGTGTATGTTAGTGAACCTCTCTGGGCATCTGTTTCTTTATGTATAAATTGAGGAGACTGAACTAGGAGACTTCTAAGGTAGCATTAAATTTTTGTGTTAAACACACCAAAAAATTACACAACTATTATGCTAACATATATTTACCAGGAAAAAAAAATAAGCATCTCTTTCCATCCAAATTAATGTTGTAGTCATGTTTATCATCACTACTCTGTCTTCATCATTTTTATTGTCATTGCCTTCCTAAAGGTACAATCACAGACCATGGCAAGGCACTTACGAACCTGGAGGATAAAGTTTAGCCCAGATTTGAGCCATTGTAGATTTTTCCCAGGTCCTAGCACTGAAGTTCATGCGTTTTGTTCACAGTAAATACTCAGGTCTTCACTAGTAGCCCATTTGCTCTAATTCCGTAAGGTGTAATTCTACAAGGTATAATTATCTAGGTTCTTAAATAACTCCAGATTAAAAACCACAAATTTTTAAATGAAGAAATAGCCTCTAAAGACAAGCACACAGACAACAGCAAGAAGGGATAAGAAAGAAAGTGAGGGACAAAAAAACATAAAGGCAAATACAGGAACTCATAAAGAACAACAGAAGATCTGCAAATTGTTCTAGAAAAGATTTCCATTTCAATTGCTTAAAATGATTTTAAAGATGAGTTTAGTGATAAGCTTGGGTTATTTGGAAAATGTATTCCATTGGAACACCACACCCTCCAATGGCGCCCAATAAAGGAGGTGTTACTCTACATTCGATTTCTATTAAAATACCAGACACTAAACCAGGAACAGATGAACATCAAGGGAACAAGAAAACTCCTCTGCAATACTTAAGAGAGCATAGCATAAGAAAAGTGGGGGAAAAATCCTTAGCCAAATAAATGAACTAAGTTTCCAACCCAGAATTATGGAAGGATAAACAGGGGTTCCTCCTTCTAGATCAGGACTTCTTAACCTTTTTTTTTTGTCTTGCCGGATCTCTTTGGCAATCCAGTGAAGCCTATAGATTTCTCCTCAGAACAATTTTTTAAAATGTGTGTACACACACACACACACACACACCTGAAAGAAATGCTATATTTTAATCACAGGTTAGTAAAAATGTAAAGATGTAAATGTTTTCCCATCCAAGTTCATGAATCCCTTGAAATCTATGCATGGACCTCATGTTAAGAACCCTTGTACTAGATGAATTTCCTCTTCAACCAAGGCTCTATGCTAACTCCTAAATAAGCACATGTAGAGAATATAAATTTACATAAATATAAGTTTAGGTACAAATCAACCAGCAAACAAATACTTATTAGGCACTTAAATTTCAATTGAATTAAATAATCCTGAGTGACTAAGTCATTTTAACTATTATAAACACCCAAATTAACTACAAAGGACACAGGAAGGAAGATGCTGTCTGCATGCAGAGAAAGAACTGATAAACAGGAATATGAATAGAATCATTTTACACATATGTATGTATGTATGTATGTGTACGTATGCATGCATGCATGTATGTATATACATACATATAATGAGGTGGAGGCTACCTGGAGCTGACGGACAATGATGGGCTAGGCCAGTTCAAGGGTGGAATAGGAGGATCAAGGGTAGGGAATTCCTGGACAAAGGAAGGCTAAAGACTTGGGCAGAGTCACAACTTAAGGCCCGTGGCTTCAGACAAATGACTTACATGGGAAGATTCCAGGAGACCTCAAGGAGGCTCCCAGAGCCTGCACCTTAAAGATTCAAGGAGAGCTCTAGGGGCTCCCAGATCCTGCACCTCATCATTCATATTTGTGTCTAGTGGTAGCTATGGCAGGGAAGGTTGAGGAAATAACAAAGTATTTAAAAAGTTACATGATTATTACATATTTAAAAGGAACAGAAATGTGCTCATAATCGATTTGTAGTTTCATGCATATACAATCATCTTTTTTCTGTTCTACTATGTTACAGAAATGCTTGTTTTATTTCTTAAGTTCCGAATAAAATAAATAAAATTTTGAAAAACACGTATTAAGCATCAACTATGTACAAGGCCCAGTGGAAGCCTATGGGAATACAAAGACCAAAAACAAAGCGCTCCAACCCTCAAGGGGCTTACAGGAGGCTTGGAACAACATAAATGGAAAAGTAAATGCAAACATTGTGTGAGAATCAACTAGGACAGACTTAGCTCTTCACAGCAATACAAGGCTCCAAGACAAATCCAAAAGACTCATGATGGAAAATGTTATCCACATCCAGAGAAAGAACTATGGCGTCTGCAGGCAGATCAAAGCAGACTGTTCCAGTATTTTGCTTTCTTGTGACTTTTTCTTTTCGTTTTGTCTCTTCTTTCACAACATGACTAACGTGGAAATATGTGTACATGATTGCACGTGTGTAACTTATATCAGATTGTTTGCCATCTTGGAAAGGGGAGATAGTAGGGACAGAGGGAGAAAAAATTTGAAATTCAAAATCTTATTTAAAAAATGAATGCTGAAAACTATCTTTACATGTAATTGGAAAAAAGAAAATAACCATTTACATAAAAAAGAAAAGTAAATGCAAAATATAAACAAGCTAAATTGAATATAAAGTAGTTTTCATGGGCGAAGTAGGAGAAAATCAGGAATGGACTTACATTAAATGGAATACCCACACTGTACTTTAGTTTAAAAAAAACTCATTACAAAGAAAAGACCCTACTCACTGTTCATCTTTCATTACCTCTCTCCAAGTATCCAAATGGACTGAAAGGAATCTATTCAACTTGGTTCAACCATTTCTCCCATGGGACCTCGGAATTTAGTTCTTTACTTAACTAAGGCATGTGTGTGTGTGTATGTGTATAAATATACACTCACAAACGCTTCTGGGGAGGCCTATCTGGTTTGTCATTCAGTAGAAAAACATGAATTCCTTAATGGGTGGATATTAAAACTATAGAATCTGGTCACCTCTCCAACTGGTTCAAACACCATGTCTCTCTTTATAGTGGTCAGAGAAGATTTAGGAAACTTTATTATACAACCACCCTACATTTCTAAAATTTTGGGGTTGATAAATAAAGATGGTGGCAAAGTCTAAGATGAACCACCATTGCTGCCTTTCCCTACCCTATTCTGTTCAGGAACACATTATGTCCATCCATAAACCTTCCAAAAGGATACCTGGAGAACCAGAGTTAGCTCTTCCCCCTTACCCCTGATCACAAGACTGACCACCAGAAGCTGTGTTCAAATATGAAAAATTAGATCTTGATCATCTAACTGAAAGCAAAGTTCCTTTCAGTACTAGCTCTTTCTGCAGCACACATCAGATTTTCTTCAAGATACACAACATTCACCCTTTAAATATAACAAAGCAGCTTTTGCTAAATAGCTATTAAATAATGAACCAACATGCAAATGGGGAATAGCATCATACAGATACATCCCACAGTGTTCGTTTTAAAATTAAGCTACGTTTTGTTTACATGTCACAAGAATTGAATCACACAATCAAGGATCTCAGTGGGAATAGATTCAGATGCCATCTAGTCTAACTTGTACCTGAATGGGAATGTCCTCTATAACTGTGGTGTCAAATTCAAATAAAAATGAGGGTCACTGAGCCATATAGAATGATATATATATAGGGTCACATATTGACTTGGTTTTAAAACATACTGCAGCCTAAGACCTCTACAACACTCCTCATAAGGGGCACCTTCCTCTCCCTCTCTGTCTCCCAATCTGCTCAGCAGATGCCACTGAAAATGACTAATGGATTATGCTAACCCATCTTGCTCTTGAGAATGTGAGTTAACAGACCTTCTTAGAAAACACAGGATACTGAGCATTAGTTACTATGCATACTAGTTATAATACTAGTTACTATGTATACAACACATTAATACATCACTACTTTTACCATTAGTTATGACCTCAATTATTCTAAGTAGATGCTCCTAACCCCTTTTTACAGATGTGTAAACTGGAGCACTAAGTGAGGTTAGAGCATTCCCATACAGTCATATATCACCCTAGGGCCAGGACTGTAATCCTTTCTCCCCTAGTGCTCAGCAGAAGACTACCAAATCACCTGTAAAGTCTTCCCAAGGGCACCTGCAGGTTTTTTTTTTTCCCTATTTGACAACGATCAGGCCCATGCTTCATGACCCACCTTGTAGTGTCTTAAGCAATATCTCCCAAAGGCCTCTGCAGCTTTTTTTTTCTTCCATATTTGACAAGGATCAGACCCAAGCTACAGGACTTGGGAACAGCCTCCCTCTACTAACCACTCCCACAAAAAGAGCACTGTAATGAATTTGAATAGATAAAGAGTATCAGTCTTAGTATTCCTGTCTGATACTCTGTAATTCTTGGTTATTTTTAAGACTCCAAGATAAACGAGAACCACCAGGTGGAAAAAAAATAGAGAGTGATCATGCCTAACTTTCACGCCAAAAGCTGGCAGAGGCTGGGTCCTTTCTGTAGCAAAGCTAAGCTATGATTTGTCTCAATCCATACCACCAGCCTTGACTCTTCCCTGCTCACGGAGCTCTGCAGCTGGGACTTTAGTGAACACGTGCACTTCTACCCAAAGCTGTAATAATGCACATTTGTGGGACTCTCCAGAGACCCCCGAGCTCCTAATTGTCTTTCTAGTTTGGCGAGTTTTCTTCATTACCAGGCTCCAACCTGGTGCATGCAGATCTGTACATTACCCTTCCTCATCTGTCTCCTTCTCAGCCTCAGGATGGGGAGCAAGATTTGGCCCAGTGTCTCCAACAAGCCTGTATGAGTGGATATCTTGGCTAAATGAATGTCTCACTCCCTTCCCTTCCCCACTGCTAATCATGAAAAGAGGCACTCTCCTGGGCTTTTTTTTTTTATAAATTTCCAATTTTCTCTTCAAGGAGTCAGTTTGGAGCCCAAGCCATAGGAGCTGAAGCTGTCAAACAGATGTTGCCTCTTCCTCCACTACTCCCCATCTGTATTTTTGCCAGCATTCAAAGGAAAGATGTGTGGAGGTAATGAAATCCTCCCACAGGTCTAAGTAATCTTCAATAAAAACCCCACAGTTTTTAGTGCAGACAAGTCCTCACTGGGGACTGTGAATACACTCTACTAGATGTGTGAGCTCATCTATGTGGATGTTTCCTAAAGAAATTCAGATTGGATCCCTCCAAACCTGCCTATCCCGTGCCACTCTTGTTCACGTCCTCCCAAAAGTCTGCCTCAAGGGGCCCACCCCATATGTGGGAAGCCTTCCTTTCTTTCTCATGAGATCTCAATGAGTCCAGCAGAATAAACCAAATTGTGAATAATGAAGAAGAATTACAAAGACTTCCCTTCTCCACTAGCCTAGGAGACAGTTGAACCAACAAAAACGTTGATGTAGGACTAACAGTACTGCCACTGATCCTAGAATATTTGTTGTTCATTTGGCAACTTATTTCCTTCCTGAATAAAGTGATTAATGCAGGACAGATTGCAGATTATGTGGTGTGGAGGTGGTGACAATGTGGTGAAACTTAGAAGATGGGGAGGTGGTTATGATAGGGGTGCTAAAGCTATAGAGATGTTTGTCCTAAGCAAACTCTGCCCAATCTTTGTAACTCTCTGGAAATACCCTAAGGCATGAGCCAGTCACTCCCTAATGTTAACATAATGCCCCTCCTAAAGGGAACTCACTTAAAATTTCTGTTCTAATGCCCATCTACATTCTAAATATGTTAGTTAAGAAAAAAGCTATTTTTGATGATGGTTGAGACCAGATGTCACACTTTCTTTGGTCATGTATTTCTACTAATGATCATTGATGTGTAGGTTGTATAAGAAATGTGCTATTAATCAGGACCATCAAAAACTCAACAACTGCCAGATTATTCTATCATTTAAGGAACACCAGTGCAAAGGAACCATGGAGAGCCAATGAAGCAAAGGCCATCTACCACCAAGAAGGTAGAAGAAACAATGGCAAAGATTTTTTTTTTTGGCCTTACCCTGGAGTGGTATGTAAGGCAGCCTTCAAACACGCTTACATCCTCATGGCCCATTAGCTCTGCTTTTCCTCACTCCTTGCTTCTTCTTGCATGCTGAACCAGATGCTGGAAAACAAAAGGGAAATGACTAATCAAGGAACCAACCCATGTGTTCTACTCACGGCACACACACACAACAAGAAATATCCGCTAATGTGAAACAATTTGTTACTCAGGGGCACTTCCAAGCACAAATGTTAAAAGAATGTGTTATGTCTGGATGCAAGTGTCATGGAAGATTGTCACAAATAATGCCAAAGTGGCCAAAATTTCCACAATATATTTGGTTCAGGGACAAGATAGTATTTCATAAAATTTCAGACCTGGAAAGACCCATAGAGATCACCTGGTTCAACCTATTGATTTTATAGATAAAGAGACAGTAGCATTTATACCCTGTAGGTCTAGAAAAAGAAGCAAGGCAGACATGTGTCAGGAATGGGGGGGAGGGTTAATGATGGAAAACTCAATGGTTGCACCAATATCTATGCAATGAAAACTCCTAACACATGGGGTAGATTATTCTGTGTAACAGTCTTGACAAGAATTATACAGAATGTTCAGGGGAAAATATGGTCATTCAATGAAACAGGAGACTTTCAAGCTTTCTTGATGAAAAAACCAGAGCTGAACAGAAAATTTGACATTCAGATACAAGAAGCAAGAGAAGCATGAGAAGGTAAACAGGGAAAATAAATCATAAGGAGCTTAGCAAAGTTGAATTATTTACATGTCAACATGGAAAAATGATCATAATAACTTATGAGACTTTTCTCAGTATGAGGATAGGTGAAGGGAATATAAATGTGTGTATGTGTATGTATGTATATGTATACATGCATATATGTCTATATAGGAGGATATATGGGCATATGAATGCCTATGTGAGTGTGTGTATATATGTGTACATAGACAAAGGGCACAGGGTCAATTGGATAGGAAGGGATGATACTTAAAAGGTGAAATTGAGAGATGAGAGGGGAATATAATGAGAGGATTTGGGGAGAGACAGAATGGGGTAAATTATCTCATATAGAAGAGGCAAGGGATAACTGTTACAATGGAGGGGAAGAACAGGAAGGCAAAAGGGAAAGGGTCAGCTTTACTCTCATTGAATTAGGCTTAGGGAGGGAATGACATACACACTAAATAGGGTATCTTGCCCTACAGGAGAGTAGGGGGGAAGGGGATGAGACAGGGGACATTGGAGGGGAGGGAAAGTTGGGATGGAGGGTTGTTAGAAGCACACACTCCAGAAAAGGGACAGGGTCAAAGTAGAAAATAGAACAAATGGGAGGTGGGATAGGATGGAGGGAAATATAGTCAGTCTTCTACAATATCTCCACTATGGAAATGTTTTGTATAGCTAAACACATACAACCTATATTGAATTGCTTATCTTCCCAGTAAGGGTGGGTGATGAGTGAGGAAGGGAAAGAATCTGGAATCCAAAGTTTTAAAATCAAATGTTCAATATATATATATATAATTATTATTTTTACATGCAACTGGGAAATAAGATATACAGGCAGTGGGGTAAGGAGATCCATCTTGCCCTACTAGAAAGTGGGAAGAGGGATGGAGGAGGATGTAGGAGACAGCAGATTGGGGGAGGGGGTATGTAGTGGGATCGCTGTTTTGGGGTGGTGGGTAGGGGAAAGATGGGGAGAAAATTTGTAAATAAAAATCTCATGGAAATGAATGATGTAAACTCAAAATAAACATAAAATTAAATTTTAAAAAAAGAATTCTACAGAATGAGGAAGTGTGGAAGAGCTGTTCTCAGCAGGAATTCACTGAAGGACTGGAAAAATACTAAACCTCACAGAATCCACATCTATTTCATTTCTTCAGTCATTCACAAGTGTTTTCCAAATACGGATTAATTTGAAAGCCATTAGAAGTGAGTACTTTTAGTTCCTTGCTGAGGCAAGAATACAGCCTACTCTGATACCAACACAGATACAAAGTTGAAGAGAGAGAGTGCTCACTCTGGTCCAGAAGTCTAGTTGGGAAGTTAATTACTTGTAGTCATTACAGAAGAAACTAATGGTACTAAAAGTGGGAAAACCAGGTTTTAAAAAAAAATAAGGAATTTTGATGCAAAGTTATTCTTCAATGAATTATTAATTATTCATTACAAATTATTCTAAACTTCAATGGCTCATATTAGCCTAAATTAAAATGAATCTATTACCTACCTGCTAGTAGGACAGGGTATTTTTCTGTAGAAAACCCTGGACAAGTACAGAAATATTACTCAAAGCAGCCTTGAGAGAAATATATTGGCTAAAGCCACTCAGTAAAATAGGAGCAAACTACTCAAAGAGAGGGGTGAACTTGAATCTGTCTCCATGGTGAAACTGCCTTCAAACTTTTACATGAAGGGAAATCATCTAAGAACAAGGTCAACAGACTCAATATCTCACATGCTGTGTTTCCCATTGCTACAAAAACAGCACTGTACATATAAATGTGTTTTGGATACATTGTCTAATTGTCTAAGCTCTGAGCAAATATTACAAATCTACAATCTCAGGCTACATGCTTTAGCAGAAGTTACATGCTTTAGCTAAAGTCACATAGCTAATAAGCTGTGTACGTTAGACTTAACACCACAGTATTTTTTCTCTGGTGCTATTTCCATTATGACATGTGTTTCTTAATTTTAAGAATAAAATATAAAAAAGAAAGCCAGTCCAAAATAAGGCAGAAAACTACTGGACTAGGTTCTGCCACTAAGTCCTTTGTGTAATTTTAGGCTAGTCAACTGTCAATTTCTGGGTCTAAGTTTTCTTCTCTAAAATAAGGAAAGTGAGCTAGAGGGTTTAACATTCACCAATTCCACAAGTGTTCAGCTACATGCCAGGCCCCATGCTAGATGACGTGAAGGGCATGCAACAGAATAAAACCTCATTCTTGCTGTCAGGGACCTTACAGTCTAGCAACAAAGGCAAGACATATACACAGATAATTAAGAAAAGGAGGGGTTTAAAAGGACAATAAGAAGCGCAAACAAAATATTCTGGAACTTGACTTCTGGCCAGGGTGGAAGTGAGAAGGGAAAAAAAGAGAAGGTTTCACAGAAGAGATGGCATTTATAACTGAGCATTTGAAGGCTAGGCAGAAATTCTGGGGTTAATCTAGCCCAACCAATACCCAATCAAAAATCCTCTTTGTCACTTCCCTGACAAGTAAGTAATGCCTGCTATGTGCCAGTCACTATGCTAAGCGCTTTACAAATAGTATCTTGATCCTCACAACAACCCTGTGAGTGCCATACATTATTACCCCCATTTTACAATGAGAAAACTGAGGCAAAGAAAAGTTGAATGGCTTGCCTAGAGTTTGCCAGAAAGTGTCTAAGGGCAGATTTAATGAGTGATCTTCCAGATTCTGTTTGAAGATCTCCAGTAAGGGTGAACTTACTACCTCCTAAGGCACTTTTGTTCAGTTCTAATTGTGGAGAAGGGTTTTTTTCCCTTTCTACATTGAGCCTAAGTCTTCACCTCTGCCAATTGCATCTACCCATCCTAGGTCTGTCCTCTAGGTTCAAAAAGAATAAGTTTGTCCATTTATTTATGACAGTGGCAAGATGCTTACTATGGAGTTGGGCAAGGTGGAGGCATGACAAAGAATGGGCATTCTGGGAAGAACAGCAAAAGCAAGGGTATAGTGGCAAGAAAACAAGGGGCATGCTTGGGGCATCGAGAATATTCTTCTTTAGCTAAGTTGTACATTAAGAAAAGGAGAGAAGAAATGAAAGTAAGAGTGGAGAAGTAGGTTGAGGCCAAATCATAAAGGGTCTTAAATCCAATTCATGAGCTTAACCCCTGGGTTGCCTACTCAGGTCAAAGGATTACTGTGAATAAAGCATTTTATAAACCTTAAAGCTCTGAATATGTGAGCGGTGGGGGTGGTGATGGTGGTGGTGGTGGGAGTGGTGATGGTGATGGTGGTAGTGGTGGTGATGATGGTGATGGTGGTGGTGGCGGTGGTGGTGAAATTAAGAGCCATTGAGCAGGTAATATAATTCAGCTGTGCTTTTTATTTCCATGATCCTGGTGAAATTAAGTAGGATGGCTTAGAGATGGACAAGAATAGAGGCAGGGCTATAACCACAATAGACCAGGAGAAGTATCATGAAGCCCAGAATCACAGTGTGAATAACAATGCAAAACACCGGATAAGAGAGGGAGGAAAAAGAGATCATAGAGAGAAAATAAGCAAAACTTGACAACGACTTGAGTGTTTAGGATAAGCCAGAAAAAGTAACATAACAAGAGAAAAAGAAGAGAGCAAGCTGGCTTGCCTTTGAGGAATTGTCCGGAACTTTTAATAAGCTATAGTTTCTCCCAGAAACAAAGGGCCATCGCTCCAACACCAACACTCTTCTAAGGATGCTGCATGGCTTTGAGTCATGGAACACATGTTTCCAAAGAATGAAACACGGAAGGGAAGCAAAAAAGGAAAAAAAGGATGTATATGCCCAAAATAACAGGTTTTAGCCTTCTGGATTGCCATGAACAGAAATAGGAGAAGCGGTCTCCACTTTCTCAGGGAAGTAGAAAGTAAGGCCTTTTTTGCAAAGTAAGAGGCGGCCCCAGGTAAGAAAGCTGCCACAGGAAATGCCATAGGAAATAAACTAAAAAGGAATAGAAGAATTGTCAAGTGCCATTTGTCCTAGCTAAGTCTTAAGAGCCTGGATATGGGATTGGCTTCAAGACTTCCCCTGCCTCCCCCCAACACCACTAAGTATCCTTGAAGAAAAATCAGAGAAAGTAAAGGAGAGTGGGCTTTCCCCAGGATGGGGGAATAGAAAGGCAGGTAAATAGAGAGGAATTACATAGTGTAAGCAAGGCCATCAAAGAGACTGACAATGGAATCCACAATGGGTAGAGAGGGAGGTGGGATCAGAACAGAGCTGATGGGCTAGAAAGAGACTGAAGTCCTAAAGGCTGCAATGAGGGAGGAAGCAGGGTTAATAGGAGAGAAGACGGATGGCTGTGGTCAGACACATGTTACAGTAATTACAGGAGACAGTCAGGACTAAAATAGAATGAAAATAAAAAGCCATTGCTGAAAAACACAAGTTGAATGAAGTCAAGAATTGAGAAATTACAAGGCAGATTGGGAATCTGCTAACTATGTGACCTTAGGCAAGTTTTTTAAGCTCTGTACCCCCAAGCAACTTCCCAGGATTTATCCACTAAATCCTAGATGGATTGCAATCTGCTCTGGAGGGAGTTTGAAAACCTGAAGAAATCACAAAGCCTTCAAGCATTCACATTCATTTCTGCAGGAGGGCCACCTTCTAAACAAAACTTCACAGAGGCCTTAGATAGATTTCATTTGAATCAAAGAATTCTAGAGATGGAGAAGCCCCATGAATATGATTTTGCAGATGCCATTCTCCACCGAAAATTCCAGGAGTCAAAGATTTCAGATTATCTTCAGATATGCTCAGTCCATCGACTCAATGCGCTGCTCACATCCCTGGTTGCCCGGCAATACCCACAAATTAGGTAATTAGACTTAGGAAGCTCCTAATTTTAAAAATCTCTCTATGGAGAATCAGGTCTAAGGAAAGCTCACAGCTCCAACTCCAGTTTGCTAAACCTTTCGTAAGTTAGAAGATTGTCCTGAGGGATATCACAATTGCTTCAGGGACTTGACCCTTATCACTCCAGTGATGTAGGTAAACTTCCCAAATAATGATCTTAACCACAGGAAGCTATTTTTAAATGTAGCTGAGTCTGGTAATTTTGGACATGACCAACATGGGGATTTGTTTTGCCTGATGATAAATATTTGTTATAAGGGGTTTTTTTCTCTTTTTCCATTGGGAGAGAAGGAAGTAAAAAAGAGAGAATATAAATGCTTATTTTAAAATGTTTAAAGTAAAATATTTAAATAATGTCACCCAAGTATGGGAGAAAATAATGTCTATTGCCTCTTCACATTAATTTCTTTTCTCTTTGCTGAAACATATGAAGGACTGAGAAGCCAGGGATTCTTGCTCTAGGGTCTGTGAATTTTTTTTACAAAATAGTCTGATGACCCTGTTTCTATAAAATTGGTTTATTTTGTAATCTATGCATTTCATCTCCTACAACATTATTCTGAGAAAGGGTCACTAAGTTTCACCAGACTGCCAAGGGGGTTAAACACGCCAAATGCAGTCTTATGTTCCCATCACCAAGCTATCTTTTAAATGAGAAATTCCTGGAGGCCTCAGAAATTCCTCAGTCTGATCAGAGATAGAGTTTCAGAGCTGGAAGGGACCTGAGACAGCATCTTGTCTAACCTCTTCAATTTCCCTAGAAGGAAACTGAGACCCAGAAAGAATATGACATGCCCAAGGTCATAGAGAGGATTAGAAAAGGTTTTGCATTTGGTAAAAGCAGACCTGGGTTCAAATTCCAGCTCTGGTAGTTACTGCCTACCCCTAGAACTTTGGACAGACCACCCCAGTCCTCCAGGCTTCCACTTCCTCTTCTGTAAAACAAGTGGACTGAATCTCTAGGTTGCTTCCAGGTCTAGATCAATGATCTTACTACTAATAATAATTGCTGACATTAACATAATACTTATTCCTTTGATCCTCATAACAACCATCTGCAAGAGATATTATTATTGTCCCCATTTTGCAGATGAGAGACTTGAGTCTGAGAGAGCAATTGTCTGAAGCGGGAAGTCAACTCAGATATTCCCGAGTTCTAATCCATTGTTCTAGCCACCAGGCCAAGGCAGGAAAAGGCAAAGAGGCCAGAGTCACAGCGCCCACTGACAGCCCACACCCTCACTCCTTTTAAGTGCTAACCTCAGCCCTGGTAGCAGTGATCAGATCATTTAGATGGGCACAGAAAATGAATCCTCTAATGAGCCCCGGACACTACCCTGGAAAACTATTGCTATGAATGAAAGGCACCATTACCCTGAAACCATGCTTTGGGCCTGGGCCAAATTTATGACAAGTTCTGTTCTATGGGACCCTGCCCTTCAACACACACCACTGAGAGGCTGCTACAAGACTTTTTTTTCCTAAAGAGCATTTCTACCAAATGCTTTCCAAATGATGGGGCTTCTAGAGAGTTGTTACCAGGCAGGAGCTGAAAACTTCCTCCAGTCTAATGAGGTTAACAGAATCATTACTCGACCTTTGGGGTCACTTTTTGCCATCCTGAACAGAAAGTCAGCAAATTACTTCCTTAACAGTTTTCTTAAGTGCAAGAGTTTGGGGTGCTTATTAGGAATTTTATAGGGACTTTGAAGGGGACACTTTTTTTTTTTGCTTTTTAGAGGGCAGTTGGGGTTAAGTGACTTGCCCAAGGTCACACGGCTAGTTTTTGTGTTAAGTGTCTGAGGCCGGATTTGAACTCAGGTACTCCTGACTCCAGGGCCGGTGCTCTATTCACTGCACCACCTAGCCGCCCAAGGGGACACTTTTTAATTGACCCTCAGTTACCTGCAGAAGCTAGCCCTCTAGTAGAAAGATGCCATATTCCATATTTGCAGTAGTAGGATTTTTCCTATTTTTTCCATTAATAAGGGGCATCATGGTACCATTCAGGGGGGCTAACTTTTGTATATATATATTTGACTCCTCTGGAAGCCTGATCCAACCTTTAGGCCCTGTCATAGAATCATACTTCTAAAATGCAAATAAAACACAAGAAAC
Source organism: Pseudocheirus occidentalis (assembly GCA_028646575.1). Taxonomy (NCBI): domain Eukaryota; kingdom Metazoa; phylum Chordata; class Mammalia; order Diprotodontia; family Pseudocheiridae; genus Pseudocheirus; species Pseudocheirus occidentalis. The sequence continues at coordinate 31,781,219 of CM053597.1, read as the reverse complement.
AAAAAATATAGAATTACAAAGAAAACCAATTATATTGAAATTCAATTATCAGAATTTTTTTAGCCAAACAAGTTCATAGACTCCAGATATAGAGGGTAGAAGGTCAAATGTGGATCCAGGAAGAATCGAGTTCAAATCCTGCCCCTGACACATGTCAGTTGTGTGACCATGGCCAGGTCAATTACTTCTCAGTGTGCCAGGTAATATAAGATACTAAAATACAGGGAATATAAACTTGTTTATTTCTTGGATGAGAAAAATAGCTTTATAGCAAAAAGAAAAGACAGACAGAGAAATGGATGCACCACCTCCTTCCATGACCAAAATAAAGTAAACAAACCTGTGCCTTCCTCCTTTTTTCAGAGGATACTTATAAGGATGAGGTCACAGGTCCCACCCACTCCCTAATTGTTATTTCCTGTTTTCGGAGGATACACACACACACACACACACACACACACACACACACACTCTCTCTCTCTCTCTCTCTCTCTCTCTCTCTCTCTCTCTCTCTCTCACACACACACACACACACACACACACACACACTCTCACACACTGTATGCCTTCCCCAGGCCTCTGATGCTTGCTTAGGCTGAGTTTGCAAGTCATAAGTATTTTTTAAGGGACATGCCCAGATTTGCATATTAGCTTTTGTGCAAAGAATGAAAAGCAAAAGAGAGATTCAAAACTGCAATTAAATCCACTGTAATGATATTAACCTTACGGTCAATTAGCCAACAACAGGACTGCAAAGTACTCTGCTAAGAACATTTAATCATCATTTGCTCTCTCCTTCCCCTGCCCCCCCCAAGATACAGCAAATGAAATAACCAATCATTCATCTTCTGTGATAGCACCCATGATTTCAACTTGTTAGCTGCTGCTCAGTCTTTCGGATGCATTTCTCCTTGTGACTCTCTCCAACAGAGGGCTGACACAGCTTTTTTTTCTTTTTAATCTTCTGGACATTGCACAGGGCGGCTTTGCAGGACTACAGCTGGCCAATTATCCTGTTAAAGCTCCTAGTGGAATTCCCCGAGACAGCAGTGCCATCTACTGGTGGGGAAGACAGACCCTAACACCTACAGGCTTCTCAGAGACAGGGGAGCCAAGGACTCAGGCAGGGCTGCGGCTAAGGTTGCCGGCTTTGTTTCATTTCCAGCACATTGCTAGCATAGCTAAGGCTTAAAACCTTTCTGAGCAGTACAAGTTACCTCCAGAGGGGCCTCCCATGCAATAAATGGCTAGTCCCCTAGAGTCATTAGCATCTGGGCGTTGAAAGGAACCCTACTGGTCATTTGAGCCAACCCTCCCTCCACAGTGCATGAATTCCTTCATATAGCTCAAAAGTAAACACAGGCTAAGCCATAAGTAATGCAGCTCTTCCTGTAGAGAGCCTTCTTCCAAGCCCCAGCCAGGAGAGACTGACAGATTCACCCTCTCTTTGACTTTCCTGTAGCATTTTCCTCCATTGACTTCCTCCACTATATTCCCCTCCTACCTGTAGCATCTAAGAAAGGGTCTCAGAGTCATTCTCAACTTGAGTTATTTATGTAAGTGGCCACATATTCTCTCCCAAAGGGGAAATGATTCAGTAGGAAGGGTAGATTCTCATCTCTGGCATTTCATCTCTCCTTCCATGCCCCCAATCCATGGTGGAGAAATCCCAGAAAGAAAAGCCTTCTCATTATTGCTACTTTCAAAGCAGCATTGGGAGCCAAGCCTTTGGTGGGCCAAAGACCAGAACCTTGTCCAGTAGGTCAATGAACCCCATAGCTTAGTGTGTAGGCTAGTGATCTAGGGATGCCAGTCCTTTGGCTAGTGTTCACGACTGAGTCCCTCCTTTTCAAAATGAAGAGGTGGTCTAGAGTTAGTCTCTAAGATCCTCTCCTTCTCTACCATTCAGTGATTGTGAATCACTTAAGTTTTAAAGAGAATTTGTCCCGACTTAATGTATCTGGGGCAACAAACTATGTTTTGCTTTATTAGTAATCAGTTGTATTTTCACTTTAATTTTTCCAGTTAAGATTCATGGCAATTAATTGGTTCTTTTCCATTTTCTTTTTGTCCAGTCAAAAGTTGTTGCCTTTTTGGGACAATGGTGCCATTAAGCCAAAAGCCATAAGATCTGATCTCTTTGCCAATATCAAAAACTCTACTTTCCCCTAATTTTTCCCTAATCCTGGACATCATGGAAACTGCAGACATTTGGAAACTGGGAGTGTATCATGGGTCTAATGGAAATCAAATTATTTCCTGGATTTAGAAAAAAAAACATAGGAAAGAGCAAAGAAGAAACAGAGACATAGGAAGGGGGATTGAAGCAAGCAGAGAACTGGCATCGGATGGTCTCAAATATCCCTTCTCCCATGCTATAATGTTCTAAGTGTATTGTTCTCAAAGTCTAAGAATGGAGCAAAATCCTCATAAAGTCAGTAAGTAGAACTGATTTCTATCCAGCAGGTGCTGATGAGCTCAAGCTGAGCTCAAGGCTACCAGTCAACCAGGTGAATCCCCAAAGAACTTTTATATCTTCCATCTAGAGTGCCAGCATGGAATGTCCCTTCTGATAATAAGAAAATGGGAGAGTTGAGGCAAGAAGGTGTCACTGGTACAATTCTCAGTCTGTTCTTTGTACTTAATTTTAGCATCAACTGACATAAGACATTCCCACAGCTCTTTCTAGGGACCTCTTCAGAGTGACCTCTTATGGAAGCCTTTTCAAAGCATATTCAGAGGATTAAAGAGGTCTGAGTCTGCCTAATTCAGATGTTGGCTCCCTCTCCCTTCCCCCCAAACACCCTGTAAAGGCATTGACTGGAAGTAGTGAACTGTCAGTGTATATATCGCCAGGAAAGAGGAAAAAAAACCCTCGGCTAACAGGCTCTCCCCCAAATCCTCTCCAAAAACAAATCCCTGAACAGTAGCATATTCTGCAGTTCACTGCAGGCATTTTTCTTCCCGATTTATTGGTGACAGTTTCTGCCATATTTATTTTTTTTTCTTTTTCTTTTAAGCCTCAGCCTTTCCTTAGCTCAGCTCCACCAATATTCAATTATCTTTTGTGGCTTTTTTTAAAAAAATGAGTGTCCTGTATCCTCTCCTCCAGCACCAAGATTTCATATAGGTAAAAGTATGAGAAGCAGCTGTCTTGCGAGCTGTATACACTCTTGCAAGTACCTAATTATTTGCATGTTCTCTCGACTATTAGAATGTGAGTTCCTTGAAGGCAGGGACCGTGTTCCTGCTTTTCTTTGTATTCCCAGCGTGTAAGCACAGTGCGGCACAGAGTAAGTAAGGGTTTAAGGCATGCTTGCTGACTGACTGAGGGCACTTCATCAAGCTTGGTTAATCCGTGCTGGGCTTTAAGACCTACGGTAAGCAAACTGTCCTATTTTTTTTCTTCCCTCTCTACACAGTTACACTTCAGATTCAGCATTACTCGCATTCTCTCCATTTGCCATGGTCCTGGATCCCATGCCTTCCCCAGCCTGTATGTTTTCCCGGAGCACCCGCAACCCCCATGCACTTTACAGCGAACCAGGCAAAAAGTGACATTCCATCCCTCCGTGCCCAACCGTGCCCCTCAAATTAGGAATTGCCTCTCGATCTGCCGCCACAGACAGGGGAATGGTTTTTTTCTGGCCACAATCCCCGGTCCATCTTTATCAATTAAGCCACCCAGGAAGATGCAAACCTGACAGGGCTGTTATTTTTAACTCCACCGCAAGCTTGTTGAGAATGTAAAAGCCCCCCACCTCCGGTTATCAACAAAGGCGGCAGGTTCTGTGGGAAGCTGAGCTGGGCGGTGGAGTTGGCTTTGCACCTGAAGCCACATTCGATTGGGCTGAGGTGGGGGGGGGGGGAGGGAAGGGAGTTGGAGGGGGGAGGGAGGCTGCAAATAAAACGGGGAGCCAATGCATTGAAATTCCACTGTCCGGCCTGATTGCATTTTTGCATTCCATCCAATGCAAAAAATACACTCTTTCGAGTGAGAGGCGAACAATGCTCACCCCCCTCCCCCCGTACTTTCCCCCCCATTCATTCATTCATTCCCGGCAGCTAATTTATGAGAATAAAGAGCCGTGGTTCTCCCTTACCTCGGTAGAAGTGCAAAGGCTCTCGCAGACAGCGGCGACGGTGGAGAAAGCAGGCACCAGCGCTCAGCGCGCAGACAGACGTGGGCGCTCGCGCTCCCTCACACACAGACCCACATTCCCAGACGCGCGCGCGCACACACCAACTACCGGGCCCTCGGAGCCCGTCTGCAGCCCCGGAGGCAGATAGCACGTGTGGCCTCGCGAGCCGCGGTCACGTGCAAGCCCCGGCCAATCGCCGAGCCCGCCTCCCCCCTTCCAACCCTCCCGCTCCCCACTCCACACTCCCACCCCCAGCTCCTCCCGTGCGCTCCTTGCAGAGCCGTCTCTCGCCTCCTGGGGGGCTCGCAGATGTCCCTGGGGACGTTCTCCTCAGCTCCTAGCTCGCTGGGGGCAGACACAATGGGGAGCCTCGCCATTCTTTGACTGGACGCTCGGCTCTCGGCCACTGGCTCTGAGCGGTGGCCAGAGGCTGCCTGCCCGGGCTCTCGGCTGCAGCCACGGACAAAGGGAGCCCCAGCTCGGAGCGCAGCGCAGGAGCTGTCCCGAGCACTACGGCCCCTGCATGTAAATGAAGCCAGACTGGTGCAACTGGCAACACGCGTTATTAACTGAGATTAAAGGCAGCGTTTGCAAAGGCTCTATTTAGGAGAGGAGAAGTCCTCCCTTCGACACCCTTCGAGCAAAGGTAGCCCTGGCATCAGCCACCTCCGGCTCACTGCTTCAGGGCGGTGGTCTTAAAAGCACTGGGAAGCACTCTGGCTTCAAAACTCACCTTAGACATTTTATATACATATATATGTATGTATGTATGTATGTATACACGTGTGTGTGAGTGCGTGCCCTTAGGCAAGTCTCTCCATCTGTAAAATGAGGTGGGGGTGTGTGAATTGGCCTCCGAGAACCCTGCCATCTCTAGATCCAGGACCCTGGCAAAGAAAAGCTACGATCTGTAAAATGACGGGCTTGAATTAGAGAGCCTCCGAGGTCACTCGAAGTCAGTCAACCAATAAACATTTTCATTTTCGTACTGTGTGCCAGGCCCTGTGCTAATCACTGGGAATACAATGAAAGGCAAAAGACAGCCACTGCTCTCACAGAACAGACAGTCTGAAGGGGGAGATAGCATGCAAATAACTATATATAAACAAGCTATCCAGAGAATGAATTGGAAATATTCAGGAGACTAGAATTAAGAGGGATTGGAGAAAGGCTTCCTGTAAAAGATGGGGTTTTAGCTGGGACTTGAAGGAAGCCAGGGCTCTAACTCTACAGTTCTGCCAACTACCATATTTTGCTACTGCCTCAGAGTGCCTACACAGTGCCAGTGGGTGCTGAGAAGTATTTCCAGAAGTTTCCAAAGAGCCTTAAAAAAAAAAACCTAGTTCATCTCTTACAGATCTAGAACTCTAAGGTTATCCCAAGACCACCTAGTCCACTCCTAGAATTTCACAGATAAAGAAAGTGAGCTCCAGGAAAAGTGAGTGCCTTGCCCAGTTACAGGTAGCAGCAATGGGGAGATTTGAATCCAAGACCAATGACTAGACTCTAGTTACTAGAGTCTGTGCTCTATGCCTGTGTATCAGGTTGCTTCCCAGCTACTGGGAAGTAGGTTTTCAGGGAGGGGCCAGCAAACAACCAGTCAAAAGTTCAGACCATCTTCTCTGTCTACTCTTTTGCTCTGTCTTTATTTTGGAAATTATCCAAAGTTAACTTTTGGAAGGATCCCCGTTCTTTCCTTCTGCTGATGGATAGTCAATTGAAATAGGTAAGGAAGGCTTTTGAAGCCTAGGGAAGCCTGGTGAAGAAGTAGAGTTCTAGTCAGCAAATAATGATGGAGAATCTCCTTTGGGCAGAACTCTTTGCTAGGTGTCAGAGATATAGAAACTAAAACATCCCCCTGCCCTCAAGGAACATATGGACGTGAAATGTGACTTTTCAACAACTTATCTCTGGGTGACTCATAGGATCATGGAACTAGAGTGAGGTGGGGAACTGAGAGGTCATCTAGGCCAATCCTTCCCCCCATTTACAGATAATGAAACTGAGGCTCCAGTGAATCTATGGACTTGTGCAAGGCCGAAGACTCAGTCAGTGCAAAAGGTAGGATTTGAACCTAGGTCTTCCTGACTCTAGAAAGTGCAGCACTATCCTGTGCACCACCGTCTCTTAAGGCTAGGAAGCAACAACTCAGTCTAGTACTTTGGTGCTAGGAAATGGAAACTGGAAGCAAGAGCAGCTTGGATGCTCTTTCTGAACCATGATGAAGTTGATGATGTCATCAAAAAAGCATTAAGCCTCCATCTACACATGACTTGTACTAATCAATGGACAGTTCCCCTCCTGCCTTCTCCTCAACTTCCCTAACACCTACCCCCAACACTACCAAACACAGAACCAGAGGATGATAAATTGAGAACTAGAAGGAACCTCCAAGGTCATCTAGTCCACTTTCTCCCCTTTTCCAAATGGCAAAGAGGTTAATCTGCCCAAGGGCAAGTAACAGAACAGGAATTTGTACACAAGTGCAATCACTAAAAGTCTGTCCACCACACCAAGAAAACAACAAAAGACAACCACAAAATGGGGGGGGGGAGGAGAGGTCCTACAATCCCTTGGCCAGTTCACAGAAATATTTGAAAATATGCCAATGGGCTACAAAAAATCTCCTTGCCTGGAGGATTTAAAATTAGCCAGCAACTGCTTAGTTCCCACAGATGCAGTCCAGTCTTGAGAACTCACTTCCAATATGAAGGTAACCAGCTCGCCTTTCTGTAATGTTCTCCAACTTGAATGTTTTCTGTAGTGTTACATTACTCAGTGTTGTTCTTTGGGGGCAGTTTCAGCTTTGCCACTTCATACATCACTAATGCATTTCTAGATGGAAAGTCCACATATCTCTAGTCCCTCAGGCCCTTCAAACCCAAGTGATCCAATGTCCCAACACAGAGTTAGGAGCAATCATTTCACATTATTCATCAAGGTGATCAAAAGACCACTTAGAGAAACCTTGGTCCTCCTCAGTCACTCCAGATTCTCTTTTTAAATCTCCTGCTTATACAGTCCCAGCAATTAATCCTTTTTAGCTGGCAACGAAGTTGATATTGTCAAGAATGCTAAAAGCTTTTATTTAGCAAATGAAGTTGAGAGTTTGGTCAGATATCCTAAACCTAACCCAGCATTGTTTTCCAGCTATTGTTGGAGCTGGGGTATGTCTAAGCAAGATGATGATATGTTTCAAGCCTTAAGGAAGGTTTTTCCTTGTTCATTATTTAGCTGTCAGATCAATAGACTTGATCAGGAAGCCTCTGGCAACATGTCTGCTCTTACACAAAGAAAAAGAAAGTAATTTGCAATATTTAGCCGTACCATCCAACCAAACTGGAGCCAGGACCCTTCTGGATTACAGTGTAAATCACTAATTACAACTAATCAAGGTTTCTCTCTCAGAAGCTATTGTTATTAGTAAATTGGAAACTTTCAGGATCTTGTCCTGAGTTGAAATTCCAAAAGAAAAAAACAATTCAAAAGAGCCCTCTTCCTAATTTTTTTAATCTGTAAAATAAGTAACTCTCTGGTAAGAATTGCATAGTAATAGGGTCTGAGTCTGTGGTTTCATTTGTAATATATCATTCCTGGGAGTTCCCAATACTTCCAAGAAAGGAAACTGAGGCAACTCTTTATACCAGCTTGGGACTGCACCTTGTCTGTCACTTGTGGTCTTGAAAGATTTGCCTAGGGCACTGAGAAGTAAATTAGCTCAGGTGACACAGTCAGTAAAGGTCACAGGCAGAGCTTGAAACCAGGATTTGGACTCAAGAGGCTTCAGACTCCCAACCCTACAACCCTAGACAACTAATTCACTTAGCTTCTTAGCCTTATTTCCTTCATCTGAAAAATGAGGGTAATGATACCCTGCCCACCTCACATATTTGTTCTATACAACTTAATGCACTGTGTAGATCACAGATCCAGAGCGGATATCTATTCTAATCCAACTCATTTTACAAATTGTTACTATGAACTATTGGTATTAACCAATTGGAAACTTTCAGGGTTGTGTCCCAAATTTAAATTCCAGTCTACTAAGGAAAAAAACTCAGAAAGGGCTCCTTTATTGTTTTATCTGCAAAATAAGCAAGTCTCTAACAAGGACTGTTTCCTTCCATTAAGAAGGCAAAACCTATTTGGGCAGGATGTATACAGCCATCTTGGGATGTATTCCCAATGGGGGTAAGGCATCCCAAGGAGGGGAACAGTAAAGGAGGAGAGCAGATTTTGTACAATAAACAAGAATCTAAATTTAAAGAAGAGTGATCTGGGTCTAAATGTTGCTTCTGACACTTAGTTATACCACCATGGGCTGAGAAGGGAAGGGGAAGGGAAAGAGAAATGGGAAAGGAAAGAAAAGTGTAAAAGGGAAGGAAAGGATAGGGGAAGAGAAGATACTCTAATACTAGCTGATAACTTTGAGACTAATGAGGAGTCAGCTACTACTAGGTACCCAGAGGTGAGGCTAAAGTATCCTACCTCTACAGCTGGAAGAGACCTTAATGGTCATCTAGTCCAAATGTATCAGTTTTCAGATGACAATTCTGAAGTTGAGATGAAGTCATTCGCTCACTTACACAGATGGTAAAAGGCAGAGCCAAGATTCAGACTCAGGTCTTCAAATTCAGTGTTCTTTCCACTGTGCCACACTAGCTGTTACTATGTATTTGATTATACTTTTGTCAAATTGTGTGCCATGAAACATAACATTACCTATAATCAAAGCCTCCTGTTTGACAGTTAGGGTATAATTTGGGACCCCACCCCTAACAGTATTATGCAAAATGATTTGACTAGATCACATACCAGTTTCCATTACAGCAAATTCTAAGGGAGTCTTAATTCTTTAGTTGTACTAGAATTTTACTTGTACCAAGTGTATCTTGAAATAAGTGGGTTATTGGCTAGGACTTGGAAATCTTTTTGTTACACAGAGGTTTTCATTGGTATATAGTTGCAATGAGATTTGACCCACATTTTAGTGGATTGGTGTGACTGCCTCTGCACTCTCTGCCATCTTGCTAAAAAGTGTGACATCATTTATGACACCAGAAAATATGGGAATCCAACGTGTGAGCCTGCAAACCAACTTTCTTCCTGATTTGACACTTCCTTTTAAAAATATATTTCACAGCATTCCAATGGGGGGAGAAATTTTTCTCACCCTGTAAATTTGTGTATCATCATCCTGAACAGAAGAAAGACAAATTTCCCTGGTATTTAACTAGCATAAGCTACATAGTTTACAAAAAGAAAAATGTCTTTATTTTCTCCTTAAGTGATAATATCATTACAATAGAAAACAAAAAAAATATAAAACCTGGGTGAACATGACTTAGGGATATGAATTTTAAGATAGACTAGTGATGCCAATATCAATTATCTTTATAAGAGTGATCAGGTTTCAAATCACAATGTAATTTGATGGGTTATGTCTGTGTTTTAATGGGATGTGTTAACAATATAATGTAAATAAGTGTAACAAGTTATGGAAAAGAGCTCTCCAGAAATCTCCCAAAGACTGGTGGTGTATGAACAAACAAAAGATAGAGAATGAAATATAAACCCAGTCTCTATTAGCCAAGTCCCATTTGTCCAGAAACTACCCTGTTGTGCCAGCATAATTAGATTCACTCCATACATCTGTACAATTGCTACTGTTTTTGTATTCCCTAGCAAGAAATAGCTTCCCTAAACTTAATTGATTTCATTCATGAAGGCTCACAGATTACCGGAGATTCCATTGGCCATCTGTTGTGTAAACAGAGGCAGAGTAACACTTAATGTATCTGTGTCTATGTTTTAATTACTGGTTCTTTTCATTTCCCCCCTCTGAATCACTGTGTACAGATTCAACCTGAGGCCTGAGGGATTTTTTTGGATAATAATATGATTTTGAATGGATATTTCATAAACAGCAAGTAAAGCAGGAAAGCTAAGGACAGGTGGTTGAAGTACTTAAAGCTTTATCAGTGAAGGACCACGTAATGATCTCAAAGGTCGATAAATCCATGAACACATAGTGGATTCAAGGTCAGTCTTGAAGTCAAGAATTCCTAGGTCCTGCCTGTGATACCAACCACATTTAACTTCTCAGTGTCTCTAGGCAATTCTCTGAGACCCTAGGTTGTTGAGTCAATTAATGGGCATTTACTAAGTACTGACTGTATGCCAAGTATAGTGATAAGTCCTGGGTAGACAAAGAGAAGAGGAATGGAGTCTCTACCCTCAAGGAACTCACAGGCTAGGCAGGGGAGTCACTACATATAGAAGGAGGTATAGAATGGATACAGTACAGCAGTATATACAGTATAGCATCTGGAGGAAGCAGGGAGAATCTCCAGCTGCCGGTGACACTTTAACTGAGCCCTGCTGATCTGTATTTGTGAAGAGATTTTCCATACTAGAAAATGCCCCCAGAGTGTTGAAAGAACTAGATAATCTCAAAGATTCTTTCCACTATGATTCCATGTGAAGAAATTTATTGGATGTAGTCTTTAGGAACTGGCCCTGGAGGAGACAATGACAGAACCATTCACAATCTAATTCATCAGTTTAGTTGGGGAGGGGGACACTTGGGGAGGGTTGGAGATAGAGGCAGGGCAGAATACAGAATCCATTATATGAACATTCTATTTTAGAAATAGGGAACTGTTATCAAATTCGGGCATTATATAGAAGTCAACTGAATTTTTAAGTAAATAGAACTTTTAGTAGAATTTTAAAGTAGAATTTAAGTAGAATTTTTAAATAATAAGGAAACAGCCCATGAGAAGGTCAGAGATTATTTTAAAACCCCTTATTGGAAGTCCAGGAAAAAGTCATAGAATTATGGAATTGGAAGTCCAAACTGAAACAGAGTGCAGTGATAAAGAACTCACTACTTCGTGAGGCAATCCACTCCAGTTTTAAAAGCTCAACTTGTTTGGAAGATTTTCCTTGGATTGAGGTGAAGTGTACCTCACCTAATATATGCCTAATGCATCTAGTTCTTCTGTCAGGAGAATTTTATGACAGCAAAAATTAATAAAAGGCAGCTTGATGTAGGAGATAGCAAGTCAGCTGTGATGTCAAGATACTATCCCTGACATTCTCCCAAGGTTGAGTGACACTGAGCCAATCATAAGCTCTCAATGCTTCTCAGGCAACCTCCTAAAACTGTAAATAGCAGGGTCAGTGCTGAACTGTGTAGGTGAACAGGGCTCCCACTTTGGGTATTAAATACATCACTGAACTTATAGGTTCTTGGACAGAAGTGGCCCATATCAATGAAATCATGTACAGCTAGTGAACATAAAGACAAGAAGAAAGGAGGTGGGGCATTATGTGTGAGGACCAATAGGGATGAGTTCTGAGGCATTATATCAGATATTATATGAGGTATCTGTTTAACTGATCAAAAAAGCAGCAGATGAGGTTTTTACATTACAGCACCAATAATTCTATTATTAAGCAAGCTATGGAAGTTCAGACGTATTTTGTTTTTAACAAGATGAAAAAAACCAATATTATTTCAGGAAAAATTAATTATATATTAACTAAATTTCCCACACAGAGGGAAAATTTACATTAAATGAAATTGTTCCATTTACAGCTAATTATATCTTCTTTCTAAAATAGACAAGAAATAGAATGAGTGTTTCCTGAGGAGGATGCTTTTAAAATACCCTTCTTGGAATTCAATCATCTACTATATTCCCTTATAAATTGATGAATAAAAAAGAATTTAGTGAAATTGTTATTTGATGAGTTGGACAAAAAGCACAAGGGAATCTGTTCTAATCTTCTCACTCCACAATCCTTTCCCACCCCCAAGGAACACTTGAAATTTCAGTTTTGAAATAAACAATAAACACACAAAACTCAACTCTCCCTTTCTGCTCTCATTCTTTCGTGATATTTTTTCATTCCTTGGGTTGACAAAAGCTCTTCCCTGATCTTAAACAGGGTAGAAAATTGTCTCCCAGGAGAAATAATACTAATAATTCACATTTATAACACACTTTAAGATGTACAAAGTGCTTTCTTCACAACCTTGGGAGATCAGCAGTGCAAATACTTTTCTTCCCATTTTATAGATAAGGAAATGTAAGCTCTTGGTGGTTAAATATCATAATCAAGAGTCATACCAGGTTATCTAGGTCCACATGCAGGGTAAATAGCTTTCAGGATGTGCTCACAGACACCTGCCTTCTCCTCTTCATAGACAAAGCTCAGAAACCAGGGATCCACAGTCATGCCCTTCATTTATCCGAGTAGGCTTTTATGCTTCATATCCTAGAAAGGATATTTTACCTCGACAAGATCATTATGTCTACATGTAGTAACTAAGACCTCCACTTGCCAAAGATAAGGAAATTATTGTTTCCTTCTTCTTCAGATCTTTGTCCAATGGTGCTTGCTATTTCTGGGGCTTCTAGCATCTTGGAAGCTGGGCTGCCAATAGACCTACTATGACTGCTCTCAACTTCTGAATTATGCCAAGTCCCCAAAGTCCAGCATCTCCAAACACAGTCTTTCTTTTGCTGATTAATGTGTGAAAGAAACAGATATGAGGAGGAACTATTTGTAGAAAATATGTTAAAATGTCTAATAAATCGATACACAGAATCTCTAAGGAATTGATACACATTCACAAAAGTAACCATTGTCCATTATATCAGTCCTTTAAACTTTTTTCCTTTTCTTCCTCTTTTTGTCTTTCCTTTTAGATGTTTTCTCCTTGGGGCCATCACCATCCTCCCAGACAGGGAGGTATGCCACCGCTGAGTCACCCTTGACTTGTGCCTTTCTCTCTATTTCCATATTGAATCACTTGCCAAATCTTCTTGATTCTATTTCTACAGCATGTCTCACATCCCTTCCCTTCTCTCCAGTAGCCTGGTTCAGGCCCTCATTCCCACTTACCTGGACTGCACTATTGTGAAAGCCCCCTATTGGTCTCCCTGATTCCAGTTTCTCTTCCTCCAATTCATACTTCACACAAACACCAAAATAATCTTCCTAAGGCACAGGTTTAATCATGTCACTCCTCAGCTCAAAAACCCTTTGGTGCTTCCCTGCTGCTTCTGGAATGAAATGCAAATCCTTCTGCCTGGCATTTAAAGCCCTTTATAATCTGTCTTTGATTTACCTCTCCAGCCTCATTTCTTATTATTCTCCTTCAAGCCCTCATTTTGCAGCCAAATTGGTCTGCTAGCTAATCTCTGAATTAAACGTTCTATCTCCCAGTTGTTCTGGAGGTCTCAGCACTAGCTGTTTCCCCTGCCTCCAATGTGCTCTCTCTCTCTTCAACTTGATTCCTCATCATTCCTTCAAGATTCAGCTTGATTTCACCTCCAGTGTAAAGGTTCAGCTGACCCACCCCCCACTTCCTCCAGCCCCACCCTTCCCACACCCGTTGGTTTTTAGGCTCATTGAGAAGTGAAAGGAGCTTTAGAGGTCATCTAGCCCAACTGTCTTATTTTACAGATATAGCATCTGAGGCTCAGACAGATGAGGTAAATAATCTGACATTCAGGATTCAAACTCAGGTCCTCTGATTCCAAATCGATCACATTTTCTGCTCCACCATGATTTTTTTTCTCATCCTTCTCAAATTACTTTGTATCTACTTCTTTGTACATATCATATCTCCCAAGAGAATGGAAGCACCTTGAGGACAGGGTAACTACTTATGTCTCTGTATCCCCAGCATCTAGCATGGTGCTTTGCACATAAAACTCAACTAATACACATTTGTCGGACTGAATTGAATATACATTCTTCAATGAATGATATAATCAAAATATATGAATATATGTTCCTACTTACAAGGTAGGAAAACACATTGCTAATGAATAATTGAAAATGGTTCAAATTCTCTTTTAAACAGAGAAAGGCAAAGTAATCCACTTTGAGGTATCACCTTAGTCCCATTAAACTGGTTTTTAAAATGATGTAATTTTGGTAGGGTTATGGGGAAATTGGCACTCTATTACAATGTTGGGGAAATGTAGATTGGCACAATATTTTTGAAGAACAAGTTATCAGGACATAATAAGGTTACAAGATTGATTGTATCCTTTGACCCAGTGATCCAAGTACTAGAATTATAATTGCAATACTGCAAAGATCCATGACAGGAATGGTGGGTATTCATTCCATGTATATACACTAATAGATTTCTATGCCTTATTGGATTAACAAGGATTCTGTGACTGGAAAAAGGGCAGCCAAACCTTTGATAATTTTTTAAGAGGAAAAATCACCATATCTGGTCAAAGGGTATTTATAGTTATTTTATTTGTAATAGTGAAAAATTTGAAACAAACTATTTCTGTAGTAGCCTGGCTTTGTACTTTGTCATCAGTTGGGTCAGTCAAACTGATATACTCTCCACTGTCAGACTGAACCAAAGAACATGCCACTGTATTTGCTTGCTAATGGATGCAATCAGCTTTATTGGGACAAAGACACACACTGTTAGAATGTGCCATTTCACTGATGCCCTCATCCATGATTCCTAAACTCTGGGATTCCCAGTGGCACAAATGCTGGCAAAGCTTCTACCAAGCAGAAGATACCTAGTCACTGCTCAGCAACCCTAGTCCTGCCCTGGTGAAAGAATTTAGTGGCAAAAGGGTTGAGGATGAGCTTTTTATACACTAACAATATTACTCAGTACAAACATATTAGTCTATTCACAGTGCCAAGGACCTATCAAATAAGCATTTCAGCACAATTAAAAGTCAAGGTTTGCTCTAAATCACTATTGATTCGAGAAATGCAAATCAAAACAACTTTGAGGTACCACATCTCACCAGTCAGATTGGCTAAAATGACAAATGCTGGAGAGGATGTGGAAAAATTGGAACACTAATGCCCTGTTGGTGGAGCTGTGAACTGATACAACCATTCTGGAGGGGAATCTGGAACTATGCCCAAAGGGCTATAAATAATTGCATACCCTTTGACCCGGTAATATCACTTCTAGGGTTGTACCCCAAAGAGATCATAGACATGGGAGAAGACCCATATGCACAAAAATACTTATTGCAGCTCTCTTTCTAGTGGTAAAAATCTGGAAATTAAGGGGATGCCCATCAATTTGGGAATGGCTAAACAAGTTGTGGTATATGAATGTAATGGAATACTATTGTGCCATAAGAAATGGGGAGGAGATGGTCTTCATATTCACCTGGAGGGTCTTATACAAACTGATGCTAAGTGAAAGAGCAGAACCAGGAAAAATTTGTACACAATCACAGACACATCATATGTATGACGACCAACTTTGATAAACTAGACTCTTCTCAGCAATGCATAGTTATAAGACAACTCTACAAGTCTCAGGATGGAAGGAGATGTCTACATTCAGAGAAAGATCTAGAAAGAACAGAGTTTAAATGGCGACTGAAGCAATCTACATGCTATTGTTCTTTTTCATTTTTGGTTCTCTTTCTTTTTTCCCATTGTTCACTCCATTGGTTACAACCCTTCTATACAACCAGACTAATGTC
>CM053597.1:31746776-31765467 GCA_028646575.1 Pseudocheirus occidentalis | reverse complement strand
AGATATTATGAAACTGAATTTTGTAAACTAAAAGTAAATAAACACACAAAAAAGCCAAGGTTTGACCAATCACAATAAGGGAAGCAAATATTTTTGCACCTAAGGTATCTAAGCATAATAGTGACAAGATAAGGCAAATGAACAGAGCAAAGCTCTCAGGTGTAAGAAGTTGATGGAAGACAAAAGAAGTTGTTATTAGAAGTTGGAATAAAGCTACCTGGCCTATACTAGCGAGGTCTCCTGGCCAGATCCAATCTCCAACAATAGGGAAATGGATAAATAAATTGTGCTGGATCAGTGTAATAGAATATTACTGTGAGATGTGTGTGGGTGCATGTGTGTGTATGTGTATGTGCGTATATAGATGAATGTGAAGAATACAGCAAAATATGGAAAGATATAAAAAAACCAAATGTGGTTATTAAAAACCAACCAAACAACCATCAACAAGACCTAATATGTACTCAGATGGAAAAGAAATCTTAAAAGGACACAGAGAAAATAAAAAAGTTGTTGCTGTTGTTTCATTATTAAAATGTAAATGTTTTCAGTATTGTATTTTTCATTCTGTTTGTTGTCTTATAGAAAATATTGTTTCTTCCCCCCCCCCAAATAAATATACTTGAAATGGAAAGCATCCAAGAATAAGATTCCTCAACTGAGGTATTACCACATCCCACCTCAAAGGTAAACATTAGAAGTAGGATCATAATTTTAGGGCTAAAAGGGAGCTTCTAGACCATCTTCTTAAATGAACCTTGATTCAGTATCATAGATCAGGGATTAGGATAGATCTATTTCCATTAATATAAGGTACTACTGAATGAGAAAACTCCCTGTACTAATGTGACTCAGTGACTTCTTTGTAATTTATAGTTTTACAGAATGTTGTTTCCAGCAGTAAGAGGTTAAGTAATTTGTCCAGTATCACATAAGTGATATTTGTCTGAGGGGTGATGCAGACCAAGATGTCGCTAGCTTTGAGAAAAAATTCATTTCCATTTAAATGACCTGTCATAAAATGACTATTTCATTATGTCTGTTACCATCCTTGACTTAAATGTATTCCATATGAAACAGTAATAATTGCTGCTGGGCCTGGGAGGCTGGCGCACTGTCTTCTTTGACACCAGATCTCAGCTATGGAGCCATGCATGTGAATCAGGTTCAATATCTGACTACCTATAAGAAGGATCAGAAGCTATTCTTCCTTGCATTATTTTGCTCTTTACACCCCAATCTCAAAGCCCCAGGGAAAATTATGCAAACTTTAGGCTTTATTCCTATTTAGGATCTTCTCTAAAGGGTAGAAAGGTACACAGTGTATGATGAAGATCAGGTATAGGACAGCTATTTATTTCCTCTACCCAAAAGAAAGATGAAACAAAGACTCACAGTTCAAGTGCCACCTTTTATGAGACCTTTCGTGATTCCTATCATTGTTAAGTTTCTCTTTCTATCCTGTTCTATTCTGACCTAACTTTCTATTTATTGTGTACTTACTGTGTCAACATACATGTTGTTTCACTAAAATAAAATTGTAAGCCCCTTAAGAATAAGGAGTGTTTCGGTTTTATTTTTGAATCCACACTGCCTACTACAGTGCCTGGTATAAAGTAGGAACTTAATCATTGGTAGCTAAACTGAACTGAATCCCAGTGGGACCTGGAAAATTTTGACTGTTGGTGAAGAGGTAAAATAAATAAAGAACTGATTTGAGGATGAGCAGAAATGATAAAGCTTAGACCATGGTGATCCATTGCTCTGACAGAACAGACCAAAGATATAAATGTGTGTGTGTGTACATATATGTATTTTTTTATCCTAAGGAGAGGAGGAGTACTGTGCCCTCAATGCCAATTCAGAGACAAAAGACATGCCTGACACCTGTCAACCTGTGAACTTCTTAGCAGCATTCCTTGAACTGTCTCTTAGAGGTGCCTTAATCAAGCACTAATTTAAATGTCACCTGTATTGTCTTATGTGATTTCTGCCACATTAAACCAAAATTAAATAAACACACATTTATTAATCAGTATTGAATTGAATTTAACTAAAAAGGACTATAAGGTACAAAATATGGATATTTACAATACAGTGTTAATCCGGCAATACTTGTATCCACCATGAAAGGCTTTCATTAAAAAGATAGATATTTAAGGAAAGATCCCCAGAACAGGCTTTGGGCTGCCCACAACTCACTGAATCACATCATTCAGCTCTTCATCCTTTTGTTCAGGCAAAAATATAATTTGTTATTTGTGAAAAGAAACAAAGATTTGTATAGAGTTCACACAGATGGATGAGGGGTACAAACGTAAAACAAACATACAATTTGAGTGTCAGACCACTGGGCTAGAGATTGAAAATACAAAAGCCATTGTTTGAATCTTTGCCCCTGCTTATTTCTGAATAGAATACAGAATATTACCTCTTCTACCATTGCCTTATACTCTGGACAAGCAATTGTCTGGGAATTAATAAGATTTAAATTATTTTTTTAAATCCTCAAAGATAAACATGGATGAGCCTAGCAAATACTTGTCATTTTCATGCTGATGTACTCCTTATCTGAACAGTTACTTGTATCAAATTTAAAGCATATAGAAGAAAGTAATAATCTACTAGTAATAATACAGTGTAAACAGGCAAGGGAGCTCATTAAGCCAGACTCCCTTCGGACTGCATCATTATTTCTCTGCCTTGAGATATATTGAATATTGACACAAATAATGTCAATTATGAATCAAGTAGATTGGTGGTACCATACAGTGGTCTCCATTTCAGGAGTTCTATAATCTCATGATATTTGGGTTGATTGGTATTACACATAAATTTATTTTTATCCCAAATTTATTTAGGGAATTATGGGAAGAGAGTGGTGTGTTAAGACTTCCAGGAATCCAGCTTATCCATAGATACCCCAGTATGGCTCTAAAAATGCACCAGAAAAAACAATGATAAAAGAAAAACCAAGGAGAATCAGCTATAAGCTCCTATACCCAGCTCAGAACTCCACAAAAAAGATTGCCAGAATGCTGCTGAAAACTTAAGCAGATGGTAGGTAAAATGTGAAATTCAAAACAGCCTGACCCTACAGTAGGAGAACGGGCCACAGTGGAGTCCCATATGGGCAATATAGTGGCCCCATCAATGGTAGTAGACAAGGCCAGGGAGCAACTAGGCCCAGGCTAGGATAACTCAGGGATCCAATCCACTGCTAGAGATATGTCCAGGCCTGCATCCATTACAGGGAGACCTCAAGGGCGACATCTCAAACCACGGCAGGAGAAAGGGTCAAACTAGTACTGAGGCCTTGTGTGAAGCAACCTAAGGGTCCCATTCCAACAGGCATAGAACAAGAGCAGTGCTCAGGAAGAGGTAAGCTATGGGCCCCAATCACTATCGAAAACAGGGCCAGATCAGCACCTATAAAGCCCATGTTGGGTCCCAGATCCAGACAACCTGGGTCCAAAATCACAGCAATAGATAAGGCCAGACCAATCCTAGAGAGTAAGGTTTAGTTTTAGTTACCAAGCTCAGGATCAGGTAAGGCCTATCAATACCATCCAGAAGTACAGGAGTGGAGCACAAGATTCTAATACAAAAATTGAGGTTGGAAATATGACTACAAAGAAGAAAACACTAAGTACTGTGAAGAAATAACTTGAATTGAGAGATACTCAAGAGGCTAACCTTGAAGAAGAGAGTAACCTCACAATGAGCCTCAGAGGAAAAAAATCTTGGATACAATAAATGCAATAGAACCTCAAGGAGATTTAACAAAATATATACATATATGTGTGTGTGTGTATGTATATATATATATAGTATGTATATATATACACACATATACATACATACATACATACATACATATATATATATATATTGGTAAAGCCTGGGAAGAAAAGATGGCAAGGGGAATTCATAACAAAGCATATGGCGATAAACCTTACTTGAGAATTGAATTCTCTGAAAATTAAAATGGGACAAACATAAAACAGTTCCAGGAGACAAAAAAAACACAAAGTCAAAAGGTTGAAAAACAGAAGGAAAATATTAAAAAAACCAAAGTGACATGGAAAATATGTCAAGAAGAGATCATTGGACTACTTGAAAATGATTGTCAAAGAAATTGCTTAGATAACATATTTCAAGGAATTATTTATGAAAACTACTTTGATCTCTTAGAACTAGAGGTCATATTGAAAACAGAATGAAGCCACCAGTCATTTCCTGGAAGATATTCCAAAATGAAAACTCCCAGGAACATCATAGTTAAAATCTGGTGCTGCCAGGTCAAAGAAGATATACCACCTGGAGCCAAAAACAAAGTTTTCAAGTACACAGAGCCAGACAAGATCACAGAAGACAAGAGGTTGGAACACACTCACCCTTCCAAAATGCAAATGGCAAAGGCTTACAACCAAGAATAACTTATCCAGAAAAAAAGTGAAAAATTGACCTTAGTCAAACAGAAGACTTCAAAATATTCCTTATAGGAAGGTCATAACTGGATAGACACTTTAAAATGGAAGTGTAGGAGAAAAGGGAAGCATTTGATCAATTGGGAGGGATCACAGGAGGAGGAATGGTTCATAAGTTAATAGAGGAAAAGCAAGTAGTGTCTCAGATGCTTTTCATGTCCTTTCAGATCTTCAAGGGTCAGAAAAGAGGGGCAACAATTTCAGCTGAAACAACTTACATCATTTATAGATCACAGTTGTCAGGCGAACTCTACTTTCATCTCCTTTGTCATCTTTGTAAAGAAGAATGAGAATATATCTATAAGCATATGAAAAAATGCTCTAAATCACTGGTGATTAGAGAAATGCAAATCAAAACAACTTTGAGGTATCACATCTTACCAGTCAGATTGGCTAAGATGACAAAACAGGAAAATGACAAATGCTGGAGAGGATGTGGAAAAATTGGAATACCAATGCATTGTTGGTGGAGCTGTGAACTGATTCAACCATTCTGGAGAGCAATCTGGAACTATGCCCAAAGGGCTATAAATAATTGCATACCATTTGATCCAGTAATACCACTTCTAGGATTGTATCCCAAAGATATCGTAGAAGTGGGAGGAAGACCCATATGCACAAAAATATTTATTGCAGCTCTCTTTGTGGTGGTAAAAAACTGGAAATTAAGGGGATGCCCATCAATTGGGGAATGGCTAAACAAGTTGTGGTATATTAATGTAATGGAATATTATTGTGCTATATGAAATGAGGCACAGATGGACTTCATACTTACCTGGAGAGGCTTATATGAACTGATGCTAAGTGAGAAGAGCAGAACCAGGAGAAATTTGGACACTATGACAGACACATCATATGTGTGACAACCATCTTTGATAAACTGGACTCTTCTCAGCAACGCAAGGTTACAAGACAACTCTAAAAGTCTCAGGAGGGAAGGAGATGTCTACATTCAGAGAAAGATCCAGAAAGAACAGAGTGTAAATGGAGACTGAAGCAAACTATAGGATCTCTTTATTTTGCATATTTGGTTTTGTTTCCTCTTTCCCATTGCTCATTCCATCAGTTACAACCCTTCTATACCACCAGACTAAGGTCCAGTGTGAAAGTATTTGCAGATCCTATACTCGATTGCAAGTTCCCATGGGCCGGAGGGGATGGGAAGGAGAAAATGTGAAACTCAGGGATTGTAGAATTGAATCTTGTAAACTAAAAGTAAATAAACAAATCAATTTTTAAAAATAAGAATGAGAATAGAGGGAAAACACAGATACCTATCATAACCATGAATGAGATCTACTCAACCACACAAGGGAAGAGGATAGCAGAAGAGTTTAGAAAGCTGAGCCTCACAACCTGTTGTTTACAAGAAAAACAACAAACAAACAAACATACTTTAAAGATGAATATTCATGGATTTAAATGAACCAAGTTTGTTATGCTTCAAGTGAACTCAAAAGAGATTAACAATCAAGATTTCAGACAACTTAACAGTAATAGTAGAAAGGATAAAAGCAAATAAGTGGGAACACAATATCACACTCAAAGGCACCGCAGATAAATGATCAATATCAACAATTAATAACTAAATACTTAATGAAAAAGTTCATTGAATTACAGGGAGAAGTAAACAATAAAACTGTAATGGTAGGAGACTTCAATGTATACCCTTCAAACTGAGACAGATCTAAAAAAAATTAAACAAGAAGGAAGTTAAGGACATAATAGTTCTCTGATTACTGAATGGAAGAGGAAAACATTAATATGTCTCTCAGTCATGCATATAACCTTTAAAAAAACACCATAAAGGGCAGCTAGGTGGCACAGTGAATAGAGCACTGGCTCTGGAGTCAGAAGGACCAGAGTTCAAATTCAGCCTCAGACACTTAACATACTTACTAGCCATGTGACTTTGGGCAAGTCACTTAACCCCAATTGCCCTCCAAAAAGCAAAAAGGAAAAAAACACCATAAGACATTATGTAAGACATTAAAACTTCAAAAAAAATCAGAAAAGCAGAGATACTAAATATATCATTTACTGACTACAAGAATAAAATTATATTCAATAAAAGGCAATTGAAAGAAATATTATAAATTATTTAGAGACTAAATGATGATCCTAAAGAATAAGTCAAAGAGCAAATTATACTATAAAGCAATAATCATTAAAATGTTTTAGTACTGGCTTAAAAAAAAAAGAGAGGTTGATCAGTGGAAGAGCTTAAGGACATAACATACAGAACTAAATGAAATAGTAATATGGTGTTTGACAAACCCAAAGAACACAGTTACTGTGTGGACTGCCAATTTGACAAAAACTACTAGGAAAAGTGGACAGCAATCTGGCAGAAATCATATACCAAGATAAGCTCCAAATGGATATATGACTTGAGAATTAAAAGTCACATCATAAACAAATTAGGGGAACAAGGGGGAAAAGAGTACTCTTAAATCTATACAGAGGAAGAGCTTATGATTAAACAAATGATAGAAAGAATCATAAAAAATAAAATGAAAAATTTTGTGACAAATTTTCAATGTTTTTGCATGAATTAATCTAATTTAGTTAAAATTTGAAGGGAAATGAGTAATTAGGAAAAAATCTATCTAACAAGTTTCTCTGATAAAGATTTTATTTGCAAGTAACTGGAACTGATTCAAATGTATAATCCATTCATATATGCATATATGTAATATACATACACATACATATATACACATATATACATACACATGTTTTCAAAGAAGGAAATTCAAGCTTCTCAAACTAGTAGAGAGGGCTGGGTGAAACAGTGGAGGAGTGCTAGACCTGGAGTCAGGAAGGCCTAAATTCAAATCCAGGCTCATACATTTACTAGCTATGTGAGCCTGAGCAAGTCACAACCTCTGTCTGCCTCAATTTCCTCAATTGAAAAATGGGATTCATAATAACACCTACCTCATAGTGTTGTTACAAAGATAAATTGAGATAATAGCCATACAGTGCTGAGCATAGTGCCTGGAACATTGCAGGTAATCCTTACTGACTTTCCCTTCCCTTCCCCTATCAATTACTACCAGAGAAATACACATTAAAGCAGCTTGAGGATCCATCTCACATCTATCAGAATAGACAAGATCACAACATAAGAAAATAATAAATGTTGAGAATGATGTGAAAAAACAGGTACTCTAGTGCATTGTTGGTGGTGAACCAACTATAGAAAGCAACTAGAACAAAACTGTGACTCAGCTATAAACTACAATGTCTATACCCCTAAAGAAATCAAAAAGGAGGATCTTTGTGAGTGCGTGTACAACTCCTCACACACACACACACACTCCAGCTCTTTTTGTGGTAGTCAAAAATTGGAAATAAGGGGCACCCTACTGGAATGGCTTGACAAATTGTGGTATATGGGTGTGACTGAATATTACTCTGCTGTAAGAACTGGTAAAATGTATAATTTATGAAGAACTTTATGAACTGCTGCAGAATGAAGTGAGCAGAACTTCCTGTAGTATTTACAAAATGATAACATTATAGAGAAAACTAACTTTGAAAGACTTCTGTTGTTGTTCAGTCATTCAATCATGCCTGGCTCTTCATCACCCCACGGACATGCCAGGCCCTTCAATTTTCCATTATCTCTCAAAGTCTGTCTCAGCTCACATCCATTGCTTCCATGACATTATCTATCCATCTCATCTTCTGCCATACCCTTTTCCTTTTGCCTTCAATTTTTCTAAACATCAGGGTATTTTCCAAAGAGTCCTGTCTTGTCATTATGTGGCTAAAGTATTTAAACTTTGGTATTTGACCTTCCAGTGAATAGTTTGAATTAATTTCTTTAAGCATTAACTGATTTGATCTCATTGCTGTCCAAAGAACTCTCAAAATTCTTCTCCAGCACTATAACTTGAAAGCTTCAGTTCTCTGGCCCTCACCTTTCTTTATAGTCTAACTCTCATAGACATACACAGCTACTGGAAAAACATAGCTTTGAATATATGGACCTCTGTTAGCAAGGTGATGTCTAATGGTAGCCATCCATAAGGCAGAGGGGAAGGAAAGAAGGAGGAAAAAATGTACATGATAATTTTATTATTATTTAAAAGGAATAGCAAATTATACATAATAGATTTGTAGTTTCACATGTAATCATCTTTTTCATTATACCATGTTATGGAAATGCTTGATTTATTTCACAAATGGAAAATAAAATAAATGAAAATTTAAAATAAGTTTCATGACTACAGTTGCTTTGAAGTGATCTTTGAGTCCCAAAATATAAAATCTGAAACTGCTTCCATTTTTTCTCCCTCTGTTTGCTGGAAGTGATGGGACCAGTTAGCAAGTCTTACTTTTTTTGTTAAGCTTCAAGCCAGCTTTTACACTTTCTTCTTTCTCCATCATCAAGAGGCTTCTTAAGTCTTCACTCTCTGCCATCAGAGTGGCGTAGTCTGTATATCTTAGATTATTGATATTCTTCCCAGCAACTTTAATTCCAGCTTTTGATTCATACAGTCTGACATTTCATATCATGTACTCTTCATATAAGTTAAATAAATAAGGTGACAACATACAGCCTTGTTGTACTCCTTTTGCAATCTTCAATCAACCCACTGTTCCATGTTCGGCTCTAAGTGTTGCTTCTTGGCTCACATGTGGTTCCTCTGGAGACAAGATGATCTGGTACTCCCATCTCTCTGAGGACTTGTCACATTTTGGTGCTATCCACACAGTCAAAGGCCTGAGTGTAGCCAATGAAGCAGAAGTAGATGTTTTTCCGGAACTTCTTTGCTTTCCCCATAATGCAGGGAATGTTGACAATTTGGCCTCTAGTTTCTCTGCCTCATTGAAAACCAGTCTGCTCTTTTGCTAATTCTGAGCTCACATATTGCTGAAGCCTAGCTTACAGAATTTTAAGCATAACCTTGTTGATGTGTGAAATGAGCACAATTGCCCAGTAATTTAACATTTTTGGGCACTGCTCTTCTATAGGATTGGGACATAAACTGATCTCTTCTGTTGAGTTTTCCAAATTTGTTAGCACACTGAGAGCAGCACTTTAACAGCATCATCTTTTAGGATTTTAAATAGCTCATCTGGAATTCTATCATCTCTACTAGCCTCATGTTAGCAGTGCTTCCTAAAGCTCCCTTGACTTCATTTTCAAGGACGTCTGGCTCTTAATCAGTAACCAGCCCATAGTGGCTACTAGAGATGTTAAGATAGTTCTTGTTTAGTTCTTCTGAGTATTCTTGCCACCTCTTCTTAATCTCTTCTACTTCTGTTAAGTTCCTATCATTTTTGTCTTTTATCATCCCCATTTTTGCATGAAACATTCCCTTGCTATCTCTAATTTTCTTGAAGAGATCTCTTGTTCTTCCCTTTCTATTATTTTTATTCTGCTTCTTTGCATTGTTCATTTGAGAAACCTTCTTATCTCTCCTTGCTGTTCTCTGGAATTCTGCATTTGGTTGAGTGTATCTCTCCTTTCTCCCTTATCTTTCATTTTCCCTTTTCCTCGGCTATTTGCAAAGCCTCATCAGACAAGTCATTTTGCTTTCTTGCTCATCTTTTCCATTGGAATGTTTTTGTTGCTGCCTCTTGAACAAAATATTGCAAAACTCTGTCCGTGGTTCTTCAGGCATTATGTCTACCTGACCTAATCCCTTAAATCTATTTATCGCATCCACTTCATATTCATAAGGGATGTTACTTAGGTCATAACTATATGGTCTGATGATTCCCCTACTTTCTTTAATTTAAGTCTAAGTTTTGCAACAAGAAACTCATGATCTGGCCATATCCCCTCTAGCATCTTGTTTTAACTGGCTTTATGGAGCATCTTCATCTTTGACTGCAAAGTATATAATCAACCCGATTTTGATATTGACCATCTAGTGATGTCCATGTGTAGAGTTGCCTTTTGGGTCATTGATGAAGAGTATTTTCCATGATCAGAGAGAGTTATCCTGACAAAAATCTATTAGCCTCTGTCCTATTTCATTTTGTACCCCAAGGTCTATTATTCTAATTATCTTTGATTTTCTACATTAGCATTCCAATCCCCATGAAATGTGATACCTTTTTTGGTCTTATTTCTATAAGATGGTCTACATCCTCATAGAATTGATTAACTTTGGCCTCTTTGTCATCAGTGATCAGAGCACAGACTTGTTTTTACTGTGAAGCTGCTTGCTTTGAATTTGAACAGACACCATTCTGTCATTTTTGAGATTATACCTCAAGTACTGTTTTTCTCATTCTTTTATTGACTATGCAGGCTACTACATTTCTTCTCAGGGATTTTTGCCTATAGTAGTAGATGTAATGATCACCTGAATTTAATTCACCCATTCCTATTTATTTAAGTTCACTGACACCCAGATGTTGATGTTTAATCTTTCCATCTCCTATTTGTTCACATCCAGCTTACCTTTGTTCATAGAACTCACATTCCAGGTTTCTGTGCAATGTTGAACTTTGAAGCATTCAACTTCACTTTCATCACCAGATACATCTGCTGCTGAACTTCCTTTCAGCTTTGGCCCAGCTGTTTCATTCTTTCTGGACCTACTTGTAGTTGATTTTATAACTATTAACAGAAAAATGAAAAAAAGTCTTCAAATCAATTATAGAGAAATGTAAACTAAAACAACTTGAGTCTCTACCTCATATCTATCAAATTGGTAGAGATGACAAAAATGGAAAATGCCAGTTGTTGGCAGGACTATGGGAAGTAAGGCATACTGCTATTCTATTGGTCTGGCTGTTCTTGAAAACAGTTTGTAACTGTATACCCAAAGTTACTAAAGTATAACTGATCCCTTTGACCTAATTAAAGCACATCTAGGCCTATACCTCAAGGATATTTTTAAAGTGAGGAAAATTACACATAAATTTTAAAAAATTATAGCAGATTTTTATAGTACCAAAGATCTAGAAACTAGAGAAAAACCCATATATTAGAGAGTGACTAACAAATTAAGATATACAAGTATCATGGAATATTATTATACATGAGAAATGACAAAATTACCAGTTTCAGAGAAACCTAGGGAAATCTTTGTGAACTAAGTACAGTGGTGAGCAGATCAAAAGATCAATTTATACAATGACAACAACATTATTAAGAGACACACATTAGAAAGACTTGAAAAATCTAATTGATGAAATGACAAAAAGATAGTAGATTAAAGATATAGAATTAAGACATTTATTTTTGTACAGAACCAATGTAGGAATTTGTTTTGCTTGATGATGCATATTTGTTACAAGGGCTTTGTTTTTCTTCCAGTTATTGTTGGAGGGAGAATAGGGGAAGATACTGAGAGGATGACGGTGGGAAGGGTTGAGGGAGGAAGAAAGAAGAGAAAAGAAAAAAGTTTCATTGAAGCATTTTATTTTTCAAACAAAGAAAAGAAACTAGAAGGAAAACCTCAAAGAAGCACAGACAATCTGGATGACTTTGAAAGTTACATATTGAACTAATTACATAGTTAAAAAGAATTGTGAGCTGCATAAAATAGAGGTCTTTAGTTTTATATGTTGTACACTTTCTATTTCACTATGTGTATATGGAAATGTTCATTTTGTACAATGTTTTTTAAGTTCAAAATAAAAATTAAATGAAGAAAGAAAGAAAATGAAAGAAAAAGAAGAAAGGAGGAAGGAAATCTGATCCTCTTTTTCTGTTTTACTATGTGTATATGGAATGTCCATTTTTTTGGTGTTTCTTAAGTGCAGAATAAAAGTGAAATAAGAAAGAGGGAGAGAAAGAAAGATGAAAGGAAGGAAGGAAAGAAGGAAGGAAGAAAGGAAGGAAAGAAGGAAGGAAGGAAGGAAGGAAGGAAGAAGGAAGAGAGGGAGGGAGAAAGGGAAAGAGGCAGGGAGGGAATAAATATTTACTCTGACCCAAGGAAGAAATCAAAAGGATTTTTTTCCTTTCACTAAACATAAAGTTTCTCCTTCTTTTCTTTCCATTTCCCAATTATTTGCTTGTGGATTTTTTTTGTCATTTTTATTAGAGGTTCAAGATGTATCAGACACCACAATGACCAAGGAGCTTGTCAATAGCAACACACAAATCCATATTTAAAGTTTAAGTCCCTTGGACTTCAGTTGTTTGCTTTCTGCCTTGCTGACCAACTTTTATTGGGACTTCATTTATTTTCAGCTCAGCAAGATGCCAGCTTTTATTTAAGCCAGTATTTGTGTTTCAATCTAGATAAATCTCTCCAGAGTTCATGCTTCATTACTCTTCCAATGAAAAATGTCAAAGCCCTACCCTTCTCCTCAGCTTCAGGAAATGGCTGCTCCTCATCCCAATGCTCTTAAATAAGGGAAAAAATAACTCTTGGTCAATTTCTGTTGGTTGACTAATTTCACTTAGGCAACTTTTCTCTTCATCTCACAGCTCCAATATTCTCCTTAGTTGAGTCTCACCTCCCAGCTTAGTTCAGATGTATTCAAACCGTCTATTCATATTATTAGCAGCCTTATTTTCAATTTGTTTACCACCTTCTAAGGATCTGATGAATGTCTACCTCAGGTTCAGTATTGTTGATTCTCAGCACTTTTACTCAGAGGCACAGCTCAGTTAAACTCTGGTACCACTCTTATTGTTCAAATGTAATCTCTTTGGCAATACAGATTGCTTATTGTAGCATTGTAGTTCCAGAACCTAGACATGTAGCATGGCATGTAGTAGGTACTTACCAACTGCTGGTTGATTGCCAGTTTTAACCAAAAAACCCAGAAAGCAGAGAAGTCTATGAATTTTCAGATATATTCTGAGTCTTGGTCACTTACCATATGGACCTGTCACAAAACACATTTTTTTTTGTTTCTTTTCCTTCTAAAGTTCTCTAAGAGGTCAACATTCCACTATAACTATAATTCATTTACTCAACCATTTATTAACTACCCACTGTATGAAGAGCACAATACTATTGTATTATTGTCTCCTGAGCAGGTATGTAGTGCAGTAGATAGAGCACCAGGACTGAAGTCAGAAAGACCTCAGTTAAATCCATTTTCACACATTTACTAGCTGTGTGACCCTACGCAAGTCACTTAACCCCATTTGCCTCAGCTTCTTCATCTGGAAAAGGAAATAACAAACCATTCCAGTATCTCTGCCAAGAAAATACCAAAATGGGGTCAAAGAAAGTCAGACAAAACTGAAATGACTGACCAACAACTACTTCTGAGCATATGGGGAAAATATATCTCTTTATCAGGCCATCTGAGTCATGATCAGCTGAGGGCAGTGATTTACTTTCTTATCATAACCTACCATGTGCCAGATTAGCTCTCTACAAAAAAAGGACATTTGAAAATGTAACCACAGCTGGGGTCCAGGAGGGCAAGGGTATTGTACCAATTCTATTTCACTGAAGGACTGGTCTGCACTAGATCCCTACATGTGGTGCATATCAAGTTAAGTCTTCAGAGAAGCTTGACCTTCAATGAGAGGAGATAAATTCCCTTTTCTCAAGTTATCCTGTTCATACTGCACCCCATCAGACTAGAAAAAATTATTTAAGACATTCTTTTGCCCATGCTCTGGTTCATTTTTGGCTTTTCCTCTGACCCCACCACTCTACCCAGGGAGGAGAGAAAAGAACTCAGTATACAATATGAACAAGGTTTGGGACATGTATTTATTTCCTACAAACAAAAGCAATGCTAAACACAAAATACAAAGGGAAATTGACAGATTTTTTTTTCAAAGTTAACAGAAAAAGCAGCAGTTAATACCCACTGTTGTACTCAGCTGGAAAGTTAATAATTAAACTTTCCCGAATCATAAAGCAGTTTGCAGGACTACTGGCTGTGTAGATACTGCATCTGAGCTTTATGTCCTTCCCTCAAAGTCTCTGTTTAATGCCTACCCAGGCCAATGTGTGGGTTCCTCCTACTGTTAGTGGTCATCTTCTCTGATGCAAAAATTTCCCAATATCAGTGAGCTCTGTCCAATAGACCTAGGATCTCTTGAACTCACAAGTGTGGACATGTCTATCTCAAGATGGATGTCCTGTTACCTGGAAGACAAAGCAGAAAAGGCTAGTAGGGGCCTAATAGTAATGACTAGGCTAATTCCTCTGCTCTTTTGAAGGTAGGAGCCCTGAAGCCAGGAAGGAGTCCTGAGGCAACAGTCCCATTCTTATTACTCCAGCAGAAGACTGAAGGGTAGTCAGGGTAGTCATAATTCCATAGGTAGATTGAGAAGAGACACATACTGCTGAGGGTAGTTCTGTGGCTTTAAAGAACCACTTTCCTAGAGGCATCACCTCTTGCTGTTCCATGACCAATGAGGAGTCTGTGTCTTCATTTCAAAGTACAAGTATCCTTTAGCATCAAATCACACACATGGTCAGATAGAGGGGGCCAGGGAATTCATCCTTCCCAAAGTGCCAGAGGAATGACCTAACAAAAATCTGGGAAGACAGCTCAGGACATGCTCTGTCTTAAGCCCCTTGTTACAGAGACAGGAAGCTTTCTGGGATTTTTCTGTAGTTGAGAAGGAAAGAGTGAGAGTAATAACCCAATTCAGAAATAACCAGTTCTCATGCAAGCTGTATCTCTGTAAGGTGAGAAGAAACATGATTCCCGCAAGGGTTAAAGAGGTCAAGAACAAACATCTGGAAAGACAAGTGACTAATGATTGACAAGGCACAGCATGCTGGATGTCAAGGTTGACTGGGAAGTGAACAGAGAAGTAATGATAGGGTCAGCACTGTCACAGGGCTGTGACAACAAGCTGTTCATGTAGTCAGACCTCCACTACCCCCTTGAAATTCTCCCAGGTCCTCTAATTTGCTAAACACTCCCATTGGAGTCTTTCAGACCCTCAGGAGTCTAGTGTTAAGCAAATACATTTTGTGCTTTGTACCGTGCCTGGCACAGAGGGAACTTAATAAGTCCTAGGTGACTGACTGCCAAAGGTCTTTCCATCATGGTGGGCTTATCTAGTGTATAGTACTGGCCAATCCATTTAGGGGTGATGGGGAATTATAGCTTGAAAGGAGGTGCCTCCTTTTTGATGCTATCCAAAAAGATAGCAGACATGTACCCAAGTCAAAGATCTCCATACTAATTAGTCCCTTAGCTAGAAAGGAATGATCTGGACATCCTTCTGAGGATGGTAATCGATAGCGTAGGTATGTTAGAAAGCTGGGCCCTGGACCAAAAAGAGTTTTTAAAAGGGGGGGGGAAGACAAACTGATTAAAGCATAAGAGATTGAGACTGAGGATGTTATGTTGCAGAATGTCTCAGAGGAATAACAGAGAAAATCAAGAGAAGTGGAGAAAAGCCCAAATAAAGAATTACAAGCAACTGAAGAAGCAACTGGATGGGTATATGTGGATGAGGAAAGGATTCCTGTTATGAATTGTTATTGCTGTTCAGACATTTCAGTCCTATCTCTCTCTTTATGCTCTCATTTTGGGGTTTTCTTGGCAAAGATATTAGAGTGGTTTTTCATTTCCTTCTCTACCTGATTTTACAGATGAGGAAACTGATGCTGAAAGGGTTAAATGACTTGCCCAGGGTCACACAGCTTGAAAGTGTCTGAGGACAGATTTGAATTCAGCAAAGAGGAGTCTTTCTGACTATAATCCCAGTACTCTATCCACAGAACTACCTAGATGTTATGAATATATTGCATTAAATGTGGAAAAACTTTTAGCCAGAGCAAGATACCGTTTGAACAAGTATGAGGCATTGTCTGAATACTTTAAGGGCTGTGCATAGAGGTGAGGGCTAGTTCTTCTTCTAGACACCCCCTACTACATTTATCTCCATCATCCCTAGGAATATGTGGGTAAACAAGTGAAAATGGGGAACAATGATAGACTCAGAACAGGTACCAGATATATGTCGCAGTCAGAGATGGATTACAGCTGGGATTGTTTCTCCTTGGGATATAAACCAGTGACTGAGGCATTCTCCTGAGGCTGGTAACTAGTGAAATGGGCATCCTAGGAAGCTTGCGCCTTCATGTTGTGCAGGACAGGAAAGCTGGGGAGAGTAGGAATAGAATCCCACTGGGAGAACAAGAGGGACCACATAATCTTTGGAAACTGAGAGTTTTTGTGCCACAGTGTCTGTTGTAACTGTTTAAGACAGATACAGACTTGCACCCCAGGCAGGGCAAGAATCAATTTCTGTTTACATTCTCTGGCACTTCTTTGTGTCTCTGGGTGCCAAGCCCCAGAAGGTTTGGGTTTCACCCTAGGGCAAAATTTGATTAAGGGAGAGAGGAACAAAGTGATCTGTAGGGACAAATACCCCCAAGCTGAAACATTCAGCAGGTAAGATTTAATGTGCTACACTGAGACCAGTGCCTGGCACAAAGTAGGCGCTCAATACATGCGTCTTCTCTTTCCTTCTCTTTTTAGGGACAATGGAGTCAAGCCCTGACAGATGCTGTATCTGAGAGACACCCCTCAGAGTCGCCAATAGTCTCGACCAAGGAATAGGGTAGTCATGCATGCAAGAAGGCCAAGAGTCAAAGAGTGAGTCTGTTACACAGTTTACTTTTAATCCATAATTAAATCTATCCCATCCTGTCCAGATGTCTCCTTGACATTATTAAAGCCTGCTTGAACCCTCCAAGTGGGCCTTTTCTGGCTGAGTACACTTCCTCCTCTTCATCTCAGCAATGAAAAAGAAAGGACTAAAGTGACTGTGGCCCATTATTATTATTTGGAATTGATACTTTGCAAGTAGAAGATCTTGGATCATAAATCTAGGGATGGAAAAGAACTCTGAGTTCTTTTCATCTAGTCCAGTTCCCTCCTTCTACCTTGGAAGAAACCTTAGACCTAGGAAGGTTAAGTGTGCTCAAGATCCTAAGTATTAAGAGTCAACATGCAGGATTTGAACCGAGTTCCTCTGAATTCTAAGCCCGGGATCTTTCCAGTGTACCACAGAGCCTCTCATGGCCTCCCATCAAGATATTTGGGAGAAAAGGTCACAAGTAGAGGCCAAGGCTCTCTGTCAACCCTGAAGAGATGAAAAAATTAATGCACTGACCCTGGAAAAGTCAGACAGGTTCAAGAAAACACAGGGAAACTTACGCCGTTAGTCTGGAGCCTGAGGAAAAGTTGTAAGTGGGCAGAGGTCCTGCTGGCCATCGGCCACTACACTGTGCTGTCTAACTTAAAAGCACATCAACTAGCTAGATGAAAAGCAGCAAAAACCTGTGCTGGCTTGGTCTTTTTTCTATTTTAGCTTGGATTATATCTATTCATCTCTAATGCCTGGAGGGAAATAGAAAGACATGAAAACAGAGCCTGCGAGACTCTCCGCTCCCATTAGAAGGGAAAACAGCAGGACCCCAACCCACAGGCTGCAGAAGGAGGGAGGTCTTCCTTTACAACCTGAAGGTCACAGTGGCTTTAGAGCAGGATGGGGAAACGAGCCTGCTAGCCTTTTCAGGTTCAAAGTCTCAGAGTCTCTAGACCACATCTGGACACATCAGGGCCCAAGTCTCCTTATCCATAAAATGAGGGCTGGCACAGACAAGATATTCTCTAAGGCGCCTTTTGGATCTCTCAATCCTACAACATCATCATATGAATAAAATGGTTAGAACCCAGGGTCTCAGGGAGATGTGTTAGCTCATGGAAATCCTGGAACATTGAAGCAAGGATTTACTCAGATCAACGACAAATTTGGGGTTCTTTTGCTTCGTTTCTTCATTATTACTATATCAACTCAGAGCCCTAACCTCTGCCCTTCTTTCCAGAAGTTCCTGTCTCCTTCCCAAAGTCAGTTATACAGTCAATTACCACCAAATGGCTTTGCCCCCACAGTGGATTGATAAATAAGGCTCATTCCTCCTTTATGCCAGATATCAGCTTGTCACGTTGCAATCAAATTGTTATTGTAGTTGTTCAGTCATTTGAGTCACAGCTACCTTTTCATGACCCCATTTGGGGTTTTCTTGGCAAAGATGCAGGAGTGGTTTGCCATTTCCTTCTCCATCTCATTTTACATATGAGGAAACTGAGGCAGACAGGGTGAAGTGACTTGCCGAGAGTTACACAGCTAGGAAGGATCTGAGGTTGGATTTGAACTCATGAAGATGAGTATTCCTGACTTCAGGCACAGTCATCTATCCTCTGCACCACCTAGCTGCCGTCACTACCAAGCTCCCACTTCCCATCACTGTTAAAGTCCTAGACTCTCTGTTGCTGTT
>CM053597.1:31703045-31746276 GCA_028646575.1 Pseudocheirus occidentalis | reverse complement strand
CAGACTTGGAGTCAGGAAGACCTGAGTTCAAAACTTGCCTTGGACACTTAGTAGTTGAATCACTCTAAGTAAGTCACTTAATCTCTCTGAACTTCTGTTTCTCGTCTGTAAGATGAGGTTGAAGCAGATGGTCTCTGAGGTCCCTTGCAGTTTTAAATCTATGATCCCAAGCATACATTCACCTGTTGGCTTTGGTGAAAGACTTGTAACTCATTGTGTATGCATATAGCTGCTCTGTTAGTTCTACAGCATTTTGAGTAGTATTGTACCATGTGGGTGGGCATGAATAAAGAGTTCCTGCCTGCTGGGAACCAACCCTTCCTGTGCTCATGTGGATTGACCTTTGCTGGGAAGATCCCAACTCCCAACCTGGTGATGCCCCACCCACTCCCCAGTACCTCCCATCCACTAGCAGAGCTTGGCTCAAGGCTGTGACAGTGGGCCCTTTCATATGAAGCATACATTTAGGCAGAAGGAGTCTGAGTCATTAAGATCAGTAAATAGGGCAGCATCAAGGGAATGCTGTGACAATGAGGGCATAGTGCCTTACTGGGTAACACGGTGAAGGAAGAGCTTGTCAGAATGGCTGAGCAGCCTTTGTGTTTAAGCTCTGATTCCGTCATCCACTCCAGCCTAGCCAACATACATGATCCTTCAGAGTGACAAAGGGAAAGTGCTGCAATTAGATTCTATACATGGGAATGTTGTGAAAGATTTCTCTCTGCTGGGGATGATTTCTCTGGTGGGATGTAGGGAGTTAGACCTGAGCTCTGAAACTTCACCTGTACTCTGAATGTCTCTGTGGGAAATCAAGCTGTCTCCTTCAGAAGCTGTAAACCTGGGAGCTTATGCCAGCCCTCATAATCAGCTCAAAGGGCTAGCTGCAATTGTCAGTTTGCAGAACCTTCTCTGAAAGGCCTCTCTGCTGGGCTGTCATCTGTGGAGTATTCTCCACCCCCCTTCCCCTTCAATGGCCTTTCAGAGTCTTAGAGGGCCCTTGACAGATCAAAAAAGCCTCTGAAACTGCCTGTTTAACAGCATTTCCCAGGATAGAATGGAAATGACCCTGTGGGTGCCTAGAATAGGAAGGAATGTTGTGTATTCTTGGGGAATTCTACTGCAGTGTGCTGAATGGTCTGAAAGTTTCAGACATGCTGGAGGAAGGAGGCTTAGATAAAGGGCCTTCATGTGTGAGTACTCCTGTACCCAAAACAGCCACCATTCTGCAATTCCATTGCTTGGAGGATAAAAAACTCCAAGCCTTCTTCCTTTTTTCTCCAGCAGCCATACATTTTGTGGTCAGGCTTACAGAGAAGACACATATGCACATTTAGTCATGTTCCTTTTGCTCTATGCCTTGGTGTACAAAGTCAAGCTTCTTTGTCATTCATTTCAGGATTCTGTGATTCTTTGGGAAAAATTGAACTGCAAACCTTCCTCCCTACCCTCCACACCCCTTTGCCTGTCTTCTTCCCTCAGTCCCTTATAGGGTACCACTTCCAAATTCTTGTTCCTCAAATCCTTATGTGATACTTTTCTAAACATAGAATGGATAGACCTTGCTATGAACTTCCTCCAACCTCTTGAAATATTCCAGGACAATCCCTGCTTTCCCCAGGGTCTCCAGGATACCACTCTGTTTGAACGGCTCTGACAAGATCACAGAATCTCTGAACTGGTCGTCTGTCTATCTTATACCCAAAACAGACTCCCCAGTATACAAGCCTATGCTTGAAGACTCCATTACTTACCAACATAGCCTATTGTCTTCTGGATGGCTCTAAGTATTAAGAAGTTTCTCCCTAGATCAGGCTGAAATTTACCCTTGGCAAACTCCAGCTACTAGTCTTATTTGTCTCCCTAGGGCCAAGGCCCCCCACCAAAAAAGCGCTTCAAATACTTGACAATGATAATAATATCCCCTAAGCCTTTTCTCCTCTAATAAAGGCATCCCCAGCTCCTCTTTTAAGGATTCCTCACATCAGCTCAAAGTCCTTTTCTGCCCTGTTCATACTCTTCTTGACGGTATCCAGGTTATGAATGTCCATCCTCATCTGTGGTACCCAGAACTGAATGTGACCCTTTGAGTGTGACCTGATTATAGCAGGACTATCATCTCCCTGGTCCTGGATGTTACTCTGCCCAATGAATCCTGCTGACTTACATTGAACTTTCAGTTTGCCAAAATCCAAAGATTTTTTCAAGCTTACCAGCTTGTGTCTTTTCCCATTGTAGTCTTAATTTTTTAACTCATGTGACTCTTCATAAGTCTCCCTATTAAATATAATCTTATTAGATTTAGCTCAAAGTTCTATCCTGTTGAGGTCTTTTAATGGGTCTTGATCCTGTCTTCCAACTTGTTTACATATGGCCTGACTTCTGATCTCTTCAAAATTGCTTTCTAGGGCCTTATGCAAGTCACTGATTCAAAGCGTTGGACAGCGCAGGTATGGCACTCTAGCGCCTTCCAAGTTGATATCAAACTTTTAATGACCCCTCATTGGATCCAGTCATTCAACCAATTCAGAATTCAATTGCACTATCTCCTTTCTCTTTATAACATGACCCCAATTTCTAGGCTTTCTTTTTTCTTGGTCAGTGTATGATATGACTTCTATGTTGGCCTCACAATATGATGATCTACTGATGATGCATGGATCCATGTTTGCAGCAGTAAGATTATGTGCTAAACCAAGCCGCAGTGAAGGATTAGCTCTCTTTATTGCTTACTGTACTCTGAAACCACCAGGGTAACTCCCATTTGAGGAGATTTCTCTCCCCAGGAGAAGAAATGCTGACATTAAGTATAGTTTATTGTAATCTCTTTGCAAGTTTGTTAATATTTTTCCATGGAGTATATTGTAGCCTCTTAAAACTTCTTAGTTTCTTTGTTAGAAGTTCAGTAGGGTTTTCCCATTCAACAGAAGCCTCTATTATGCCCTGTCCTCCCTGACCTCAAAGTCACTCCCCATTCAAAACTGACAGCAACCTTCTTCAAGGTCGTTCCTAGGACAGTTATGAGAAACTGCACAATGCAGGCTTCCCATGCCATCACCAGATAAGAGCCATTTGTGAAGCTTTGCCCAAGGTTGCTGAATATGTACTGGAGGCTAAGCAATCCCAAAATTGAATTATGGGATCAGAAAGACTAGTCATGGGTTTGGTAACCTGAATTCTGGTATAATAACAACAGCTAACACTTATTTACCTACTATTGTTATCTCATATGGTCCTTCTAACAACCCTGGGAGGTAGGTCCTATTATTATCATTCCCATTTTACAGATGAGGAAACTGAGGCAAGTGGCAGTTAAGTGACTTGCCCAGGGTCACACAACCAGTAAGCATCTGAGATTGTAGTTGAAATCAGTTCTTCCTGATTGCAGGCCCAGAGCTCTATCCATTATACCACCTAGTTGCTCCACTGATGCCCCAAACCCTCCGAGCTGTATATTAAAACGGGAGACTTAATGTGTCAGAAGTGAGGCTTTATCTTCTATGCTGAAAGAACTAAATCACAAATTGCACTGCTGCTGAAGATTTGCCCTTTGAGCCTTAAAGAATATCTCATGTTATTATGTCAATATCTCAAAGGGTAACATGCAACTGGAAATTCTACAAGCCTGGAGAAACATCTATCTCTCTTCTGGAAGCTCTGGCAGCAGCAGGGTGTGAGGGGTGAGGGCATGTTCTGCTTGTAGGAGATGTGTTCTCATTGTAGACCTTAGTGCCAATCAGCTATATCATAGCCTTCAATAAAACCCACTTTAATACATTAGTTGTATGTTGGACTATGTTTTCACCCTGTTTTACTACATAGCTACTTATTTAGAAGGTATTTATTAGTCATAAAGCCAGGCTGATCACCTCTCTAGCCTCTTGAACCTAGGATATGCCCATGGTAAGGGATACCTACCTTAGATTTTCCTCTGGGACTCCTTGCACTAGATTGATAAGCTATCACCAATGCTAGAAAGAAAGGAAAACCTACTTCATCACCCAAAGCAAAGCAGCTGATAATCAAACTTTGATAATTCAATGGATCTTTGATAATTCAAGTGAGCTCACTGATGTGGGCATTCTTTCCATTGATTCAGATCAGAACCAATGCATTCCTTTTTATCCAGCACAATTCTTGTGCATATTTTCCTACCTATCAAACCAGCTCATCCAACCTTGGAAATTCAACAAATGAACTGCACTGAGACTGCAGCAGCATCACAGACAAAACCAGTGCCCATAACTACTCAGACATGACCCTAATCTATTAACATGTCAAAATGATGCTTTGATAGCTGACACCATACCACACACCCCAAATCTCCAAATTATATGGAACAAAAAGCTTTCAAAATATAGAGATCTGGGCAAAAGACATCAACCAATTGGGAACAGGACAAGGCATATATAATTGGAATCATTATGTTTGCTGCTGAAGTTGACCTGAATATCCAAATACTTTTATTCAATTACAAAAAGCAGTCATGTTACAGTTTTTGGGGGTCAGGCTGTATAGGTTTCACCTATACCCTTCCTCAACAGGCTTCCAGCGTCCCCGGCTCCCGGCTTCCGCTTTCTCCGGGAGAAACAGCTGCACAGAAAACTTAAGACACAGGGCTTGCTTCTTGCTACTTTCTCTTAGGCTTGGCGTGGCTGGAACTCCCTCTCATTCTCTAAGCTTGGCGGGGCTGGACTTTCTCTTCTTCAGAACACAACACTTGCTTCTAGCTCTCTAAGCTTGGTGTGGCTGGACTTCCTTCTGCCTCTGGGTAGCCTGTATTTAAGTCCTTTCTCCAGGGCCCCTTAGGGCCCCTCCCCTGGCCTTGCCCTCGCCACAGAGCCAATTGTGTATCACCCCGAAGGAGAGATAATCCTGCTTATCACAAACAGGTGCAATCTTCACATTCTACCCCCAGGTGATCACGTGCCTGTTAGCTGAGGACCGTTCAACCCATTACCAACAAGAGCCCCAACACAGTCATTTTAAACACCTAGAAAGAGTCTGTAGTTACAAAACTGAAGCCATTGGAGAGCTGACAAAAAGTACCTGAACAGAAACCTTGTACATAGCTACAGGTTTTGAAGTAGACAGGCAATTGGTAATAAACCCAACTCTGCTGCCTCCTGCTTTACCAATAATAAAACCCCAGCCAGCTACTAAAAAGTCATGGTGAACAGATGTGCCCTCCAATCTGCCTCTTCCTTTTATTAGCATTAATTACTATCATTTGCTTTTATTGGCTTTATTTTTATTAACATTCTCTAAAATAAGCCCAAAAAGAAAAGAATTAATGGCGTTCTCCAAGGGCAGGCTTCTATGCTCTCAGGGGACAAGGAGTAGGAGTGACCTCATCTCTGCATGACCCTGTTTATGTGCAGAACGAGAAGAGACTCAGGATCTGACTCACTCAAGGACTTAGGAGTTCCTCACCTATATTTGAGAGAAGATATTGTCAAATGGCTTGATATTGGTGTGAGCTTTAATATCAGAGTCAGAGAACCGTAAAAGGATTCCTCATGTCTAAAATGGAGATAATAGTGCCTGCCTCCCAGAGTTCTTGTGAGGATGAAAAGAGCTAATATTTGTAAAGACCACAGAGTTATAGAAAGGCTATCCCCATCACCACCATCATCATCATTATTCCCCAGAGTGGTTCATCATCCAAAAAGTTAAGGACCCTCACTCTCTACTCTGGTGGTCAAGGTGAATGTTCCCTAGAGCCAACAGTATGGATAAAACAAGATGTTTCTCATCTGTAAAATGGGGTTATGATTAGCATATCCCTCCCAGGGTTACTTTGAAGATCACATTAGTTAACATATGTAAAACACTCTGTCAACCTTAAGGGGCTACAGAAATGCTAGCTCCTGGTATCACTATTATCTTAATTAACTTAGCTGGCCCTGGAAGCCACCTCACAGATGTGCTCATCTAACTTTCTCTCTCATTTTACAGAATGAGAAACCAAACTCTAGGAAGACAAGTCACTCGCACACGAATAGTATGTTGCAGCATATGAACTAGGACCTGGGGCCAGAAGGCATAAAGTCCATTTCCGGCCTCCACACTGATGCTGGGGGCCTTCAGCTCACTTACTCTGATATCATCTTTGATATGATCTTTTGATCATATTGATCATTTTTTATCATTATTTGATAATAATCTTTCCTCCCATTCAGGTGGTGGTATGGGGGAGGGGATCAAGCATCTCTAAAAACAACCAGATCATTTTCACATGGATTAAAGGATCAGGCAGGGGGTGGAACAGAAGTTTAATGGGATATGACTATTTTTTTCTCTTGTAGTTTAGTTTTCATGGAAACCTGTGTCTCTGGGAGAAATTAGAATGTTTATGGTCGTTGAGTTGTTCAATTGTGTCTGACTCTCTGTGACCCCATTTGGGGTTTGCCTGACAGAGATACTGAAGTGATTTGCCATTTCCCCCTCCAGTTCATCTGACAGATGAGGAAACTGAGGCAAATAGGGTGAAGTGACTTGCCCAGCGTCACACAGCTAGTAAGTCTGAGGCAAGATTTGAACTCAGGACGATGAATCTTCCTGACTCCAGGTCTGACACTCTAGCTACTATGCCATCCAACTGCCAGAATGCTTATTACTCTTGACCAATTCACAGGATCCTAGACCACAGCTGGAAAAGAACTCAGAGACCATCTAGTTCAGCCCTATCATTTCATAGACTAGAAAACTGAGGCCTAGTCAAAGTAACTGACTTCTCTAAGGTCACTCCAGTAGTAGGCCTCCTAAGTAGGATTCGAACCCAGGTCTTCTGTCTCAGTGCCCTGATCATTGTGCCACCTCTTTGCTTTCAGCTTTTCAAAAGGAACTAGATGGTAGGAGAAGGTGGTGAGTCAGAGGGTTAGGAATTGTGGTACCCAAGATGCACACCAAACTAGGTCAAGTGGATTGACTCCACTGGAAGGGGCAGGGGTGGAAGAAAACACCTATGAGGTGAAACAGAGATAGCCCACCACCCTAGGATACTAGGTCACTGCTTAGGACCCTGCCACAGGGAATGGGGTACAGGGTCATATCAGGGAAAAGCCTGCCACCACACTCCCAGATTCAGGTCCTGCATGGCCACGTCAAGCCCCTCCCCAATTCCGTGTGTTTCCAACTACTTGTGTGAATAACAGCTCACATTGTAGCTTACAAATATTTTCTCATTTCATCCTCACAATCCTGCATGCTAGGTGCAGTTATTATCATCATTTTTTATTGTTGCTGTTCAACTGAATCTGACTCTTCATCACCCCATAGACCATAGCATGCGAGGCCCTTCTGTCCTCTGTTATCTCCCAAAGTCTCTCCACGCTCATGCTTGTTGTTTCCATGACATTATCTATCCATCTCATCCTCTGCCATTACCTTTTCCTTTTGCCTTCTATCTTTCCCAACATCCAGGTCTTTTCCAATGAGTCCCATCTTTTCATTATGTAGCCAAAGCATTTAAGCTTCAGCTTCAGTATTTGACCTTCCACTGAATTAATTTCCTTAAGTATGAATTCATTTGATCTCCTTGCTGTCCAACGGACTCTCAAAAGTCTTCTCTAGCACAAAATCATCAGTTCTGTGGTGCTCAGCCTCCCTTAATAGTCCAACTCTCACACCCATGCATTCCTACGGGAAAAACCATAGCTTTGACTCTATGGGCCTTTGCTGGCAAGGAAATGTCTCTGCTTTCTAGTATGGTGTCCAGATTTGCCATAGCTTTCCTTCCAAAGAGCAAGCATCTTTTAATGTCATGGCCACAGTTACCATCTTCAGTAATCTTTGAATCCAAGAATATAAAATCTGATACTGCTTTCATTTCTTCTCCCTGAGGGTCTCTCCCTCCCAGTTTGACTTTGTTTTTTGCCTTTTTGACTAGATAAAAGAGGCAATTCTTTGCCTCATTTCTTACCTAGCCCATCTGGGGCCATCTCCGATTGTCCTGATCTATATTTTGTCACTGAACCCAG
This sequence comes from Pseudocheirus occidentalis, assembly GCA_028646575.1. Taxonomy (NCBI): domain Eukaryota; kingdom Metazoa; phylum Chordata; class Mammalia; order Diprotodontia; family Pseudocheiridae; genus Pseudocheirus; species Pseudocheirus occidentalis. Next base: position 31,738,297 of record CM053597.1, on the reverse strand, counting down.
ATGACTCCAGAGGAGAAAGTGAGGTTGGTGAATTTGCACGGTACTCTCTCACTTAAATCCAATTCACTTGCAAGTCATGACATCACCTTTTTTATGCCATGGGCCTCTTCAAGAATGAAGGACAAACAACAATTTACCAGGAAATGATGGGACAAGATACCAAGATCTTGGGTTTTTTATGTTAAATTTTAAGCCTGTTTTTACAGTCTCCACTTTTAAAAGGCTTCTCAATTCCTCTTCACCACTTACAGAAGAGGAAAATGAGGCACAGAGAGGTTAAATGACTGGGTGAGGATTACACAGCTTAGTTTCTGAGCTAGATTTGAATTTAGAGCTTCCTCAACCCAAGAACAACACTCTACCTCTTGTGTCCCCTTCTAGATTCTTCTTCTAGTTATGAGATTCTATAAATAATAGGAATTTTCCATGGTATTCCTTATAATTTTAGGTGGGATAGGACCCCAGAGATCTTTTAGCCTCCCACCACCAGTTTTACAGATGAGAAACTGAGACAAAATGACTTATCTAAGGTCACATAGCTAGTTAGTGAACTTTGTGGGGTTATGAAATTTAAACCTGCAAAGGACTTTAGAAATGATCTAGTACAAGCTCTTCATTTTACAAAGAAGGAAACGGAGGCTCAGCTAAGTGATCTTGCCTAAGATCACATGGCTCATTCTTCTACCCCTCCTAATAAAGTCTAATTTCCAGTTAGAAATAACTGACATCCATTGTCAGGCAGTGTGGGAAGGATAATGATCATTCACTCCAGAGACCCCGACAGCTTAACATTGTTGAAATACTGATGACTTCAAAATAAATCCCAAGTAACTGGGTTGTCTCCTACACCCCATGATCCCAGGTCTCGAGATGAGAGCTAAGACATCAGAGCTTGAGCTCTGAAGATTAAACTGTGTAGTGAAAATACAGGGGACCAACAAAAGCCTGTCTGACTGAACTGCTGTCTCTGCTGACAAATGAGGAAGTCGGGGAGAGGAGGCAATGAGAAAAAAGGCTGGGTTTGTCTTGGCTTTGAACTTTGAAAGGTAGCCCTCCCCCCCCCCCACCTCTCCCAATCTCAGTCATATGTGGCAGAACACAAAGTAGAGAGGTAATAGGGCCCTAGAGACTTGGGCTGGGATGAAAAAAACAAACAGCCCTCAGGGCTGGGAAAGATTACCTTCCCCCAATCCTGCCAAAGGCAAGTCCCCAGAGCTTTGAAAGAAAGGGGAAAGCGAAGCAGAAAATGGTCTGTAGGGCCCCAAATGGAGGGATCTCTGCCCATTTTAGAAGCCCAGGGTCTTAGCCCCAGTCCAGACCTCTCCTTTCAGAGATAACAGCTTCCACTGAGATGGTGCCTCATGGCCGCAAACGGCTCTCAGCAAGTCATCTGGTTCCATTTGGACAGCAACCCTATGATGGATGGAAGTAAGTATTAGAAGAGCCAGGGCAAGGACCAGTGAGATGGAACACACCTTTAGTGTTGCTGCCTAGAAAAAGGGGTAGGGGCAGCTAGGTGGGATAGTGGTTAGCATGCTGAACTTGGAGTCAGAAGACCTGCATTCAAATCCTGCCTTAGACGGTTACTAAATATATGACCCCAGGCATGTCACATAGCTCCCCTGAGCTTCAGTCTCCCCATCTGTAAAAGAAGGAAAAAAATAGCATCTACCACCCAGGGTTGTTTTAATTATCAAATAAGATCTGAAGTGCTTTGTAAACCTTAAAGCATTCTATAAATGCTAGCTATTATTATTAAATGGAAGGACATTGGGCTGTAATTTTGTATAGCTCTTATTTTAATGAATTATTCTTGCTGAAAAACTTTAACTGCTCTGAGAACCTTCTATATTTCATCACCCAGTGGCAAAGCCTCAATTGCCCCAGCCAAGTTACAGCTCTAGGTAGAAGCAGTTAGGTGATATAGTGAATAGAGTGTTGGACTCAGAAGAAAAAAACTTTAATTCAAATCCTACCTCAGAAACTTACTAGTTCTGTGTCCCTGGGTTAGTCACTTAACCTTTCTCCCAATAGCACCATTTTTCTAGGATTGTTGGGTAGAGCAAACTAAGGTAACATGTAAAGCACTTTGCAAACCTTTTATTGCCATTTAGAAACCAGTGCTCTTGTTGCTACCATTTTACAGATGAGAAAACTCAAGAGAAGGTTCCAGAATTAGTTAGTGGTAGAACTAGGATTAAATATCAGGGCATTTAACTCCCAGTTTTTCTGAATTTCTCTAATTCTTTGACTTCTGGCTCCTTGCTCTTCAGTGAGTACCAGGTCATTTCTTTTTCCTAGGATAAATAAGAGCTCAATTTCCCACCAACAGCACATCCACTTCCTTCCTCACCTTGTCCCATTTGTCCTTGACCTTCCAGACCCTCAGCTAGAGCAGGAAACATCTGTGATCACTCCTTACAACTCATTTGTCTCTCCTCCAATTGATTTTGTCACCATCCTCATCCTAGTTTGTCCCTATTTATCAAGACATCTTTGACTTTGGATATAGGGACTGAACCTCTAAATGTGACCCAGGAGTTTCTGATTCTCAGACATTGCAGGCAGCTTCCAGTTTAGCCCTCACATTCTCAAGGTCAGCCTAAGGTTGCAGAAAGTTGTCACTTGGGAGTAAGAGGCTTTGGATGAGCCAAAAAATGGTTACTATTTCTCTTTACATAGTGAGCTCAGCTATAGAGCTAATGACAGACCCTCCACCTTCTCATCCATCATCATCATCATCATCTTCTTCTTTGTCTTCTCCTCCTTCTTCTTTCTCTTCTTCTTCTTCCTCCTCCTCTGCTTTCTTCTCCTCCTCCTCTTCATCTCTTCATCTTCCCCATCCTCCTCCTCCTCCTTTTCCTTATTCTACTCCTCCTCCTTCTCCTTCTCTTTCTTCTTCCTAATACTGCTGGTTTAGTAACCATAGAGGTCCATTGCTTTGAGGGAAAACATGACTGAATGCATCACCCCACAGAGGTAATCAGGTGCCAATCTAACCTCCACACTGCCACCAAAGTGAGATTCCTCAAGGCCAGCTTCACTCTCTGGGCCTTCTGGGGTTTCCAAGGTGAACATAGCTTCAGATAGCTGTAGTTTACTGAGCAAATTGCCAGAATGGTTGAGGAGTTCATTTCTCCATTGTGATCTTTAATTTCCCACACTTCAGGGAGTCGCATTGTCTTTCACCTGGAATTAGAAGCAGGCTAAGAGAGTTTAGTTTTCCTTTCGGGCAGTTGTGGAGGTAGGGGGAATTTCCTTTTGGAGATGGAAAATAGCTTCTTCCCAATGAAAGAACAGAAGGAAAGAGAATTTAGCATCTGTAGTTCATTGCTCTTGAGCAGGTTTCTGCCATCACCATGGGAAGAAAACAGAGCTAGGCATTAGCTGCACACTGACAGGTATGGGAAATGGGAAAGCCCAAAGAGTATCTTCCTCCTATTTCTTTTTCATCTTCTGAGGTGGAAGCCTGGCCTTGGAGTCAGGAGGACGTGGGTTCAGGTTCTGCTACTGGCTGTGTGACCCTGGACAAGTTACAATTTCTCTGAGCTTTAATGTCCTCATATGTAAAATGAGAGAATGGAATTTGATGACCTCCAAGGTTGTATCTTTAAATCTATATTTCTATGAAATTAGATTGCTGTAGGACACTTGTTGTTGTTTGTCCATCAGTTTCAAAGAGGACCAATATCCATCAATTTCAAAGAGGACAAATGACATAATGGAGTGACATCTTGACTTGCATGTGAATTAGACTGAAGTGAGGCAGAGCCGCAAAAAGTCCTCAGCCTCACTCTCTCTTCCAGATTCCTCAAAGTTCAGTCCCAAGACAAAAGTTGGAATGACTGGCAATAGGCCAGGATGCAATGATAACCTTGGTATCTTTATCCCTGGATGTGAGCCCTGGTTCCATGTAGGAGTTCAGGAAACCCATCTTTCCTAAGGAACATATTCTCCTTCCATGACTTTGTTGAATGATGGGGGCAACAATTCAATTCAACAAAGGTTTATTAAGTTCCTACTATGTGCCAGGCACTGGCAACCCAGCTATGTCTGTTCCCATTGTGTACTTAATTTTTGAACCCATGGGTCCAAAAGCCACTGAGGATATAAATCCTGATTTCTAGTAGAGAGACTATGAAAAGAAGACACGTGTGACTTGCCCAAGGTCACATAGTCAGTGTCTGAGACCAGATTTGAACTCAGGAAGATGTCTCCCCCATTCTAAGCCTGGCACTCTATTTACTTAGCTACCCTTCCCTACATATAAACTAATGAAAAAACTGGACTTGGGGAATGGGAACAGCTTATAACATACAGTTCAGAGCCTAGTGGTTAAAATAAGAAGCAATTTAACTAGGTCACCTTGTCTGGCATTTGGTTGTCTTGAGCTTTAAAAATAATAAACACTAGAATTGTTAGATTACTGATTAGCTTAAATCATAGGGGCTTATCATTTGAATATATGATGGAGAAAATAACATATAATCTCCTTAGGAAGGTTGTCCTTAAAGACCTATGTGAAATAATGCATTGCTGAAGAGGCCATGTACACAAAGACAAGAATGAAGAACATCTTTTACAAAGTGTGTCCTGAAGCACTTTGTACAATCAGACACCCCAGCATGGGAAAAAGATGGAGAACAGGGGCTGGAAAAGCTGTTCTGGACAGAGCAGGCTTGTCCTGCTTGGCTACTGAGCATGAAACCAGGAACCTGGCACCCAGCTGCCTCACCTTAGGCCTGGAAGGTTCCCCCTACTCTGCTTCCCGTTCCTGCTCACTCAGCTCAGATCCCCCCTCCACAGCCCTGCCCCCATACCAGCTCCTTTCCCATAAGATTACCCTCCACCAAGCTATTGACATATTGTCTCCCCTGTTTGCCTGTAAGCTCCTTGAGAGCAGGGTCCTGTGTTTGCATTCCCCAGAACTTAGCACAGTTCTTGGTATATTGGGAGTTCTTAATAAATGCTTGTTGTTTCTCTGCAGAAGGGAAGATGGAGGTTTGCTGTCCTAACAATCAGCATTATTTCTAAGTGGAAATGAGTGTCTCAAGAACTAGGGAATTCTCTCTCATGGAGGTCTCCAAGCAGAAGCTGAGCCATCACTTAGAGGGGAGGTTAGAGAAAGAGTCCCTGTTCCTGTACAAGTTGGGTTAATGTCCAATCAGGTCTCCCTGACTTGGACAGTCTCTCATTTTCTGATACTGCAACAAAATGACATCACTTAAGTACCTAAGTACATTTTTAAAATATAATTTTCAATTAAATGTTTGATAAGGTTTTTTTCTAATAATAATGACTAATATTTACATGTAACATCAAGGTTCACAAAGGGCTTTACATAGGTTTTCTCATATGATCCCTACACAGCCTTGGGAAGTAGGTACCCGTTTTACAAATGAAGAAACAGAGACTGAGGGCTATTAAGCAGGTTGCTCAGAGTCATGTAGCCAATAAGTGCCTGAGGATGGATTTGAATTCAGGTCTTTCTGACTCTGAGTCAGTCCTCTACTAACTATGTCAGCTAGTTACCTATCAGGATTCCCAAGGTTCATCTAAAAATGGTTATTTTTAAATGTCTTCTGGAGTATCTCCATGAAAAGGATTTCCAGGGGTTAAAATGCAGCAGCCCTTTCTTTTGGGGAAGGACAGAACCCAATACAGATGAAATAAAGAGAATTCCAAATGTCTTTCCTTGCCTTACACTCTGATGTCTTTTTGTGGGGATAGGCTTGCAGGCAAAAGAATTCTTAAAGGATATGACATTTGGTTGTTTGGGATTGATCTTTTTTTGTTGGCTCTTTCTTCTTCTATGTTCCAATACTTAGGAAGATCTGCAATTTAGCCAACGTGGGATCCCCTCCACTGAAGTAAATAATAAATCCTCTATACTTTGGTTTTATGAGTTTCTATGGCCCCAAATTTCCAAAACTGGAGGCCACCTTTTTGGTCATGAGGCTCATTCTTCCCTTTAACAAAATATTCTAGCCAGATATAATACTCTATTACATTTTTCAGGGAGAACTCAAAGCATGTTTTAGATATTTAGTTCAACAATATGAGGTCAGTGGGCAGATATGATTACTTTCATTTTGTAGTGATAGAAACTGTGCACCAAGGGTCATAGTTACCCACATATTATTCAATATCCGTGTTAATATCAGTTTTTCTGGTTTCTCACTCCTAACTCTAGACCCTCCCACCCGGTTTCCACTTAACAATACTGAATTTGGTAACACTACTGAATCTAGACATTTGAAGAATTGCTTCTGGCAAAGCCTATACTTTGCCACAGCTCCATGAATACCTGAAAAATCAGGTGTTTGTATAGTTAGATAGTGGAGAATCTCACAGTAGAGACTGTTATACCCAACATGTCATGTTCCTTGACTCATTTTTCAGACTTTCACTAGACCCAGAAAAGTAAGCAAGCGAAAGGCAGAGGATGCTTATTCCCAAGGCTTTTTTATCTCCTCCCTCCCTGGCCAAAATTGGTTACAACCTCTAAATTAATCCATCTTTCTTCTCCTTACAGCATGATTCCTTTACCCACCCAGAAGAATGATTGTCCATTTGATCATGAAAGCTCTTTTTTGGAAAGGTGATTGGACAATTTCCCAGAGCAGCCTGATTTACTATATTATATTTCCTTGATAAATGTCTTAGGAATACATGCAGACACATGTGGATACAGAACAATAGTTCAAAGGATGAATTGCCCCCAAATAGCTTTGGATGTTTATAACCCATGACACTGGCTAAGCTACAATATTTGATCTACATGACCTCTCTGCATCACTTCTTCTATCCCTCCTGAAAAATTCATTGCAAATTTTCAGTAGGCCCTCATACAAACACAGTTCCTTCCTGGAAGATCCTAGGATGAAAGGTACTCTCTTTAGGCAAAAGTTTTATTTGAAACTATTACCTGCCCTTCCCTAGGCAGACCAACTATGTCATTCATTTCCTCATCTGTGAAAGAAAAAAGCAACTTAAAAGATGTATTCTGGAGTCAGGAAAGATGTGTGAATTTTTTCATTTGAGGACACCTTTCTAAAACAACCTTTCCCTCTGTAAAAAGGACAAATGAAACCAAAGGAGAGCAGGAGTTAAGGGATGAGAATAAGGCTGAAGAAAAAGAACAGTGAAATTCGGTTCTCAGCTCTGGCAATGACTTGTCCCTGTGACCCTGAATAATACAATTGACCTCTCTCCTTCCACTTCACCCATTTGTCAAATAGGGATATTAATACCTACCCATCCTGCAATTGTTGTAAGCTTTCATTATTTCCAGAGCTACTAGGCTGCTTTCACAAAAAAAAGGAAAATCATAGAATTGTAGGGACCTCCAAGGTCATCTAGTGGAATGCAAACCAAATAGGTATGCCTTCAGCAATAACCCAGACAAGCAGTCACTTAGCTTCCATTTGAAAACCTTCAGTAATGGGGAATTCATTTCCTCCAGAGGTACTTGATGCTACTTTTGGACAGCTCTAATTGTCAGGCAATTATTCCTTACATTGAGTTGAAAACTGCCTCTCTGTAACTTTTAGCTATTGTTTTTAGTTCTATCATCTAAGGCTAATCATGATCATGATTATAATGATGAAGATAATGATAAGTATCATGTGTACTTAATTTTAAGGTTTGCAAAGTGCTTTATAAATATTATCTCACTTTAAATTAGAATACTAATGCATTGTTGGTGGAGTTGTGAACTGATCTAACCATGCTGGAAGGCAATTTGGAACTATGCCCAAAGGGCTATAAAAATAGACATGTACATAGTCTTTGACCTTTGACCCAGTGATACCACTTCTAAGGCTATATCTCAAAGAGATCATAAAAATGGAAAAGGACCCATATGTACGAAAATATTTATGATTAGCTCTTTTTGTGGTGACCAAGATTTAGACATTAAGAGGATGCCCATCAACTGAGGAATGGCTGAGAAAACCATGGTATATGAATGTAATCAAATACTACTGTGCTATAAGAAATGATGAGCAGGCAGACTTCAGAAAAACCGGGAAAGAGTCATATGAACTGATGCTGAGTGAAGTGAGAAGAACCGAGACAAGAGTATACACAGTAACAGCCACATTATATGATTACTAACTTTCATAGACTTGACTCTTCTCTGAAATGCAAGGATCTAAGACAATTCCAAAAGACTCATGATGGAAAATTCTGTCCATGTCCAGAGAAAGAACTGTGGAGTCTAAATGCAGATCAAAGCATACTATTTCATCTCTTTTTCTTTTGTTGTTTTGTTTCTTCTTTCCTTTGGTTCCTCCCATTGGTTCTAATACTTCTTTACAACATGACTAACATGAAAATATGTTTAATATTAATGTATATGTACAGCCTATATCAAATTGCATGCTGTTTTGGGGAGGGGAGAGAAAATTGAAAACTCAAAATCTTATATAAGTGAATGATGAAAACAAAAAATACATAAATTAATTTTTTAAAAAAGAAAAATATATTATCTCATTTTATCCTCACAACAACCCCAATGAGGTAGGTGCTGTTATTATTCCCATTTTATAGCTCAAACTATTCCACCTGACAGTCTCTGAAATACTTGTTCCCTCTTCTCCAAGTATTCTTACTCTTACCAATCTTTATATAACACTATTTCCAGGTCTCTCTCATCACTCTAATCAACCTACTCTCTTTGTACTTATTTGTCAATGTCCTTCCTAAAATATGGTACCCAAACCTGAACATGATGCTCAAAATGTGGTCTGGTCAGGGCAAAGTACAATGTGACTGTCTCCTCTATTATTTTTAACACTATAGTTCTATGTACATGTCTTAAAATAGTGTTAACATTTTTGGATTCCATGCTGATTTCATTATATTAAAATGTCCAAATATTTTGCATTTAAACTATTGTCTAACTATTGTTCCACCATCTTATACTTGGGCAGTTGATTTTTTTGAGTCCCAGCATAGAGACTCAAAATATATCTCAATACATTTAAGTACATTTCAACTAAGTATTGTATGATTAGGCTTGAGTCGTTATCATGGTCCATCAAGATCCCCTTTGCAGGGTGGCTAGGTGGCATAGTAAATAGAGCATCAACTCTAGAGTCAGGAGGACCTGAGTTCAAATCCAACCTAGACACTTAACACTTACTAACCGTGTGACCTTGGGCAAGTCCTTTAACCCCAATTACCCTGCCTTCCCCCCTCCAAAAAGAAAAAAAAAGATCCCCTTTGTCCATATTCTGTCGTCCAGCATGTTAGCTTTTCTCTCCCTTAAGTTCATGTCATCTGCAAATTTCACATGCATGTCATCTGTGTTTTCGTTCAAGTAGTTGATAGAAATTGTTGCCTGAGAAAGGGTCAAGGACACAGCTTTGGGGTATTTCACTAGATGTCTTCTTCCAATCCCTTAAAGTTGAGCTATTTAGACAGGTTTCAATTCAGTTAACTAGAAGAGATAGCACAATTTCATGTCTCTTTTTCATTCTGGTCACCCTCCTCTGGATGTTACCCAAATTTTCAACATCCTTCTATAATGTGGTACAAAGAGCTGAACACAATATTTAAGATGTGGTCTGAGTAGCACTGAATACAATGGGACCTTCACCTGCCTTAGTTTGGACACTATGCCTATCTTAATGCAATGTTGAATGACATTAGCTGAGTTTTGACTTCCATGTCTTTCTATTGATTCATATAGAGGTCTCCAGATCTTTATCACATGAACTAGGATGCCTTCCTCATCTTGTACTTTGAAAGATGATTTTTTTAGACCCAATACAAATCTGTAGGAAATTTCATTTCTTTTTTTGTCTTTTTGGAGGGGGTAAAGAAGGGTAATTGGGGTTAAGTGACTTGCCCAAGGTCACACAGTTAGTAGGTGTTAGGTATCTGAGGCCAGATTTGAACTCAGGTCTTCCTGACTCCGGGTCCAATGCTCTATTCATTGCATCACCTAGCTGCCCCCAGACATTTCATTGCTTTAGGTATGACTGATCATTCTAGCATGAGTGTCATTCAATGTACTTACTGCCTCTCCCTGACTGGTGTCAAATGCAAACTTGATGAACATGCTACATTCACCTTAATCCAAATCACTGACAACTATGCAGAACCATTCACACATGCCTAAGGTATTCTACTAGAGACTTCTGTCACTTACTAACTGCGGGATCTTGGGCAAATCATTTAACTATTCTTTACTTCATTTTTCTCATCCGTAAAATGAAAATACTGTATTAGATGACTTCTCAGTTCCCTCCCATCCCTCAGACCTCCTTCGATTTGACATGGAGCTGTCAGTGACTCCCCATTCTCCCAGCTCTGAATTCATTCAGATAACACACATAGCCTGTATAGGATTTAGGGCAAGAAGATGCCTGCAGGGACCTAAAACAATTCCAAAGGACTCATGATGGCATTTATAAGCCATCCACATCCAGAGCAAGAACTAGGGAGTCAGAAAGCAGAGCGAAGCAGGCTATTTTCTTTTTTGTTTTCTTTTGTTTTTTCTTTTTCGTGGTCATTGTAATTCTTCTATGCAACATGACTAACCTGAAAATGTGCTTAATAGGAAAGTATGTGTAGAGCTATATCATATTGCATGCCATCTTAGGGAAGGAGTGGGGAGGGAAGGGGAGAAAATTTAAAACTTCTGGAAGTGAACATTGAAAACTAAAAGTAAATAAAATTTAAAAGACAACTTTAAGACACTATCTAATCCAACCCCCTAATTTTACAGAGGACAGTTGTGCTTTAGTTTCCTAATAGTGGATCCTAACATATAGGATCCTAACATATAGGAAGGTATCAATAGCCTTGAAGTCTTACCTTCAATCAAATGTAAGCTTCTCCAATAAAAGAGAAACCCCACGGAAATAAGACTTTTCATTTTTGCCTTCAGAGCCCCAGGACCTCAGAGCATGCTTGGAACTTAACAAATGCTTGCCCAATCAGAGTAAATTAATCCTATCCTCAGCCTACTTCTCATTTACAACAGTTATTTTACATAAAACTCTTTAAAATGTTTCAGAATTATTCCTCAAACATCAATATGCAACTATTTTTAAAATAGCATGCCTGATTCTTCTGAAAATAAAAATCTTCAGTTTTTCTGCTACTTTCATTTTAAAAATGAGTTCAATGAAAGTGCTGTAATGTAAAAACATCTTCTCTCAAAGCTAAGGTTAATTATATAGGCACAGTGCTGGCTAAATGATCGTGCAAGAGTATGAGAGTCTTACAGAAAAGACATTCCAGAATATTGATGTTACATAATGACAGATGAGCCACACTCCCAGCAGAAGCTCATTGTCTAAGTTGCTTGACAACTGGGTCGGTGGCCCTTTCTTTGTAGACCCAAGGTGTTGTTCTGGTTGATTACAATGCCCTAAGCCATTTGTTCCAGTGTCTCTAATTTGAGCCTATTTCCAATTTCTTTTTAAAGGAGTAAAGTATATGAGTCTTGCATTAGATGTACCTTTCAGCGAGGAGAGATAAGATGCTTTCATTGCTTCTTTAGTTTGCAGAATAGACTCATAGGCTCCAGCAGCATTCATACAGATTCGATTAATGTAGTTTTTATTAAAAAATAACTTTTCATTATTCTGAGCACAATTCAGGGCACAGCCATGGTGCAGAGGGTAGTTGGAAGGCATAAATTAACACAGTTCATCAGGAATTAATTCAGAAGGATCTGTGAGAAGCTGAGCAGGAAAAGAGAGTTGCCCGGTTGCACATATTATGAGTTGTCTTCATTGTTGGACTTCTATCGAGAGTTTGAGCACGCATTTCTGCTGTGTTCCCAACCACGGGAGCAGCAGAATGTTTCATTTAGCAGCAGTGATGAAGACAATTGTCCTGGTAAGCCAGGCATGTATTTGGCAAATCCTTCTAATGGGCAGTGTGGCTGGCCTTGTACACCTCCCTCCCTCCCCCTGCCCCAAACACTGAAAATTAGATGCAGCAAATATGCTCAATGATACAGGGCCTCTAAATCTACAGATTATTACATGCATGAGATCTCTTAGTGTATACATAGTTTTGTTTAAGGAAAAGATTTAAAAAGAAGGAAATCATTGACATGCTTATTATCACAGTTGCAATGATCAACTTCATTTAGGGTGGGATTAGGAAAGTACTTGCTGCATTTGACTATATAGAATCCTTCAGGTTAACACCTAAGAAATTGTTACCCTAGAGGAAGAGAAAGGAAGAGCCTTGGTCCAGTGTGCTCAATGTAGACTTTAAAAAATATATATAGAGAGAGTTTCATGCCAAGGAAGGATATATGATATATGAATATATCACTCTTGGGATGTGTGTTGCAGGCAACGTTTATATGTTCTTGGCAATATCACAGAATGGGAAAATGTTATAACGAGAAGGCAACATGGTTCAGTGAAAGAAAATCTGCATTTAGAGCCAGAAGATGTGGGTTCGAATCCTTGTCCTGTCTATAAGACCTGGAACAATCTGGGCAGGAGTTTTTGAAAAATAAGGAGGCTGAACTAGATGGCCTCTTAGGTCCCTTGGACTTAATACATGATTGTGAAGGGACATAAGGGTCAGCTGGTCAGACTCCATTCATTTTACAAATACAGATTCCCCAAGTCCAAAGAGGGTGAAGTACTTTATTTAATACCACCCAGAATCTGACTCATTTTTTCAATCTTATTTAATATTACTTCCTTTCTTGCATTCAACCTTCTAGTTCAGGAGATGGTAAATTAGAGCCAGAGAAACAAATCTAGCCTACAGTCTGTTTTTGTACAGCTCATGAGCTAAGAATGCCTTTTATACTTTAAGACAAAAAAAAATCTTTTTATTTTAAAATGTAGACTCTAGTCCAGCTGACCTGAAAGCTGTTTTCTGAACTCTTTTCCAACCTCTGCACCTTTGTATAAGTGGTATGATACTTTCCTTGAGGTCCACTCACTCCTCTTCACCTCTACTTGATTCAGATAGAATCCCTAGTTTCCTTCCCAACACAGCTCAAATACTTCTCCTCATTCTCTTTCAGCTAAAGGCCCACATTCTGCCTTTCCCAGCCCTCCCCAATCTTAGTGCCTACCCCTAATTTATCCTGTATATAGCTTGCTCTTACATAATTGTTTGTATGTTCTCTCCCATTTTAGGCTGAGCTCCTTGAAAACAGACTGTTCTTGGCCTTTCTTTGAATCTCCAGTGAGTAGTACACAGTAGACACTTAATCACTGCTAGTTGACTAATCTCCCATTCAACATTGCTTTACTTAGTTAGGCATGCACTACATCCCCTGAATAGAGTTTAAGTCAGTTTGTTTCCTTTATATTCTCATCACTTAGCACAGTGCCTGACACACAGTGGGTCCTTAATAAATGCTTGTTGAATTTAATTAAAAATACTGCTTTGTCCATAACTCCAGTGACCTCTTATTACCCCCTTATTACCTGTGGGACAAAATATAAACTGCATAATTTATCATTTAAAGCTCATCATGACCAAGTTCCATCCTTCCTTTCTATTCTTACCTACACATTACTCCCATTTACGTATTCTGATGCATCCAAATTGACTGGTTTGTTTTTCCTTATAAATGACATCCCATCTCCATATCTTTGCACAGGCTGTGCCCCACACCTGGAACACATTTCCTCTTTACCGCGACCTCTTAGAATCCCTGTTGTTTTTTTTTAAATGCTCAACTCAAGTGCCACCTTCTACATAATGCCTTACCTGATCTCCACAACTAACACTACCTTCCAACAATGTTATATGACTGGAAGTCATGGAACTACACGATCTCCAAAGACTTGAAATTTCAGGCAACCCAAAGGACAAAAGAGAGAGATCATGGTTATAAGTAGGTGACACCATGTTATCAACAATGACTTGTGTATAAGAATTAGAGTAAAAGATATTATCCAGCAAACCTATGATTGGAAATATGCAAGTCAAGAAGAATTTGTTAAATGCCTGTTATGTGCCAGGCACCACATGTGCTAAGCAGTGGGGAAACAAATAGAGGTGAAACATGGTCCCTGCATTCAAGGAGCTCACAATCTAAGAGAGGAGACAATATGCAAATAACAAATTGCAAAATGCCAAGTACATGCAGCATAAATTCAAGATAGTCTCAGAGGGCTGGCACTAAGGTCATAGACGTGTGTGAGCCATTGGACTGCCCTTTGGATTTTGGACTACCCAAATTGTGCTCTCTTCTTGGTTCCCGGCTCTCCTTTCTTCCACTCTCTCTCATGTCCAATCCACCCCCTACACAGATGACAAAATAATTTTTTTAAACAGAAGACTGACCTTGCCACTTCTCAAATCAAAAATTTTCAGTGGCTCCCCATTGCCTCTAGGATAAAATGCAGATTCCCACTTTTTCACTTAAAGTCCTTCACCATCTGTCTCCAATCTAGCTTTCCAGATTGGTTTCACATTACTCTCCTTTATCTATTTTGTTTCAGCCAAACCAACCTACTCTACTAGCTGTTCTCCACAGACTAATTTCATCCCCTGCCTCCATGCTTTTTTATAGACAAGTCACCATGCCTGGAATACTCTCCTTCGTCTCACCTCCATCCTAGATGATATAAGACCTCAAAGAGCCTCACCTGAATGAGATTTTTTACTTAGCATACACATAGCTTTATCTGAGGGAAGGATTTACAAAGAAGAAAATGGCTGATGTGGTTAGGAGCTAGTGGATCCCTAGTTTCCTTCCAGTTTCCTCTCAGTTATCATCTCCTGCCCAAGGTCTTTCTTGATGCCCCTCATCACTGCTAGTGCTCATTCCATCCCCTACTCCATGAAAGTACTCTGTACCTTTGGGGGGGGGGGATAGGAGAGACCAGACCTGTAGTTTCATTGCTCATTCGTTATAGGACACCTGTGATGAGGGAACTCCTTTTACAAATGAAGACTGTCACCTCCTCTGTAACTGAATTCCCAAAGGTTCTGCCAGAAGAGTCAAAGTCATCCATCCAAGGCCAGCCATATTGGAGAAGTTTTGAGTGGCACAGAAGATAAAGGTCTGGATTATGAGTCAGGAAGACCTGAGGTCAAATCCAGCCTCAAACACTTACTAGCTGTGTGACCCTGGGCAAGTCACTTAACCTCTATTTGCCTTAATCCACTGAAGAAAGAAGTGGCAAACCATTTCAGTATCTTTACCAAGGAAACTCCATGGACAATATTGGTGTGGTAGAGTCCACAGGATCAGGAAGAGTCAGATATGACTGAAGAATTAAATAACAACAACCCTATTATTATTATCGTGCCACTTTGGACATGAACTTGGTGGGACTGATATTAAGAAGGAATTTCTAAGATTGTGTCCACTCTTCCCAAAGACTGAGGTAGGATAAAAGAAAGTGTGCTCCCAAGGTGTTGAGAGGAGATAGAGAAAATATTAGGTTCTTTGTGCTTGTTATATCTTCAAAGAAAATATCCCATTGAAGAATTTATAACCAAATCAAAGGAAAGGGGGTGGGAGAGAAAGAGAAAGAGAAAGAGAGAGAGAGAGAGAGAGAGAAGTACAGAATGTAAAATGGACAATTTTTTATTACATCAAATTACATCAAATATACATCAAATTTATTACATCAAATTTGTTTGTTTTACACAAACAAAACAAATGCAGCCAAGATTAGAAGGGAAGGAAGAAACTGAGGAAAAATTTTTACAGCAAGTTTCTTTGGTAAAGGTCTTATTTTTTTAATATACAGAGAACAGAACTGAATTTGCAAGAATATGAGTCATTCTCCAATTGATAAATGATCAAAGGATATAAACAAACAGTTTTCAGAAGAAGAAATTATCTGTAGGCATCTATCAGAGGTGCACCTAAAACTTATCAGATTGGCTTATATGACAGAAAATGAAAATGACAAATGTTGGAGGGGATGTGGAAAAATTAGGACACTAATATACTCTTGGTACACTTGTGAGCTGATCCAACCATTCTGTAAAGCAATTTGAACTATGCTCAAATGGCTATAAACCTGTGCATACCTTTTGACCCAGAAATATCACTAGTAGGTCTCTACCCTCAAAGAGAAAAACTACCTATATTTACAAAAATATTTATAGCGGCTTCTTTTCATGGTGGCAAAGAATTGGAAATTAAGGATATGCCCATCAATTGGGGGATGACTGAACAAGTTACGGTATGTTATTGTGATAGAATACTATTGTGCTGTAAGAAATGACAAGCAGGATGATTTCAGAAAAAAATGTGACATAAATATGCAAAGTGAACTGAGAAGAACTGGGAAAACACTTTACATAGTAACAGCAATATTGTATGATGATCAACTGTGAATGACTTAGCTATTCTCTGCAATACAATGATCAAAAACAGTTTCACAGGACTTATGATGAAAATGCAGAGAAAGAACTGATGGAGTCTGAACGCAGACCAAAGCACACTTTTTAAAACTTTTTAAAAATTATTCTTGGGTTTGGGGGCTGCATTTTTTTCACAGTGTGGTTAATATGAAAATGTTTTGTATGATTGCACATTTATAATCTATATCAAATTGTTTGCATACTTAAGGAGAGGGGAGGGGAAGGAGAGAAAAATTTGGAACTCAACATTTTAAAAACTGGAGGTTAAAATTTTTTGTTTACATTTAATTGAAAAAAAACTCCTTTTGTAAAGACTTATTGATGAAGCTAGTTAAATAGAACTAGGGTGCTACTCACTGGTACCAAAGGAGTAGGAAAGAATAAAACCAGTCGGGGATTGAGTCAATGGTAGTAAGTAAAGAAACCCTTCCAAATTTCTCAGGGTACCCCCCCCAAGAACAACAAGAGGCAGATCTAGCAACATGGCTGTGGGATAGTGGGTCAGACTATATTCTCTCCAAAGAGTATTATGGTCACATCTAGGTGTCACAATTAAGGAAGGCCCAATAAGCTCTGGAGTGCCCAGAAGAGAGCAACTTGAAAGGGGAAGAACCTTCAAGAACTTGCCACATGAGCACTGATTGATAGAATTGTGGGGTCTAGCCTAGAGAAGGTAAGGTTGGAGGAGGGATAGGAACATGATAGGTGTTTTTGAATCTTTCAAGATGGATGATTAGACTTGATCTCGTTTGTCACAGTGGGTGGAACTCAGAACAATGGACACAAGTTACAAAGCAACAAATTTAGACATTATAGCAAGAAAATCTTCCTAACGATGAGAACTATTGAAAAGTGCAATGAGAGATATGGATTCTCCCTTCTCAGAGGTCTTCAAGCAGAGCTGGAATAACCATTTATCTCGTATTTTGTAATAGAGATACCTTCTTGACAATGGATTGGACTAAGTGGCCATTGAGAGTCCTTCCAACTCTGAAATTCTTTTATTCTTTTCCAGAGTTGTAGGATTCTCCTCAGCAAGTTCTTCCAAAAGTCCACCATAGTCTAACACTAAATCTCAAGTACTCAAGACAAATCCTGATCTAACCTTAAAGAGGCATCGTTCTTCCAAATGGCTAATAATAGTCTAACATTGTTGGCTTTCAAAGGCTCAAACACTGAAGAGAATGATCAACCAAACAATTCCCCCCTACAGTAAAATATGCATCCACTGATTAGCAGGGCAGCTTTCTTGATGGCCCAAACAGCTAACGCCTCAGCTTTCTTTATCCCCAAGTGCCTATAAATATTCCAAGCCTGATTTCTAGTAGAGAGATTTTTTAAAAAGAAGACGACATGTGTGGGAAATCTGGAGGCATGCCATTCACAGTTAGCAGAATTTTCTCAGGCTTCCAATGCAAAAGTCTAATGCATAATGCCTAATCACTGGGAGATGAATGGATGGTGGAGCTGGGGACATCATGGGACTACATGCTCTGACTTTCCTGGGGTTTGATAAGCAGGCAACAGAAGGGGATGGGGGAAAATCTTCAACTCTCAAGGATATTGCTAACAAAATGGCATACAAAGAAAAGAAAGAGGGTGAGTGAAGCAATAGCAATGAGCTCCCCAACTCCTTCTGCAGAGCCACCACACACAAAGGCCCAGATGCACATTTTCCAGAGTTGGTTTCTTCTGCCAAGAACAGCTCTAGTTTGTCATCTTTGCAGAGGCACTGTTAAAACATATGCTGTGGTGTATATTAGACCATTCTTAGTGATGTCATGCATGCAGAAATAGTTTACCTTTATAAATTCCTCTTGACTCAGAACATAAGCTTCTTGAGGACAGGAATTACCTCATTTTAAAAATTTCTCTATCTCCACTGCCTGAAACTTAATAAATAGTTAAGTTGAATTAAACTGAATTTCTTCTGTTCTGTTCAATTCACCAAACATTTATTAAGTTCCTCTTATGTACCAGGTCAGTGCAGGGGAGAAAAAGATTTTTTTCAAAAAAGTAAGACAGTCTTTTCCCTCAAGAAGCTTACATTCTTCTGAGGAGAAATCAAGTGTGCAGAGATAAGGAAATAGAAAATGTATACAAAGTGAATGCCAAGTAATTTCAGGGGGGAAGAGAGAACCCTAAATAATTAGGGGGCTCAGAAAAGGCTTCCTGTAAGAAGCTGAGCCTTAAAGAGGGCTAGAATTTTACTAGGAAGATATGATGAGAGACATAAGTTGAAGCCTAGGGGGACATTGAATGCCAAGGCCAGAGATAAAATGCTATGGTATAGGGAATAGGATAAAGATCAATTTGACCAGAAAGTAGAATGGATGAATAAGGGGAACTCAGTCAGAAAATGCAAATGAGAGTCTAGCCAAAGAGGACTATCTTTACTTTTGTTACTTTTTTTTTTGTTACCATAACGGAAATGGCAGCTACCCATTCAGAGCAGTTTGGGGTATTTAATGTAGCTATAAGGATGCTAAGCCTTGGGGATTCAGAATAGGGACCTGCATAACTTGTGAAACTGACTTCTCTAGCTGCGCTTTGCAATCCATTTGCCAAGAAAGGAAGGCTTATGACAACAGGAAAAAAGAAAAGAGGCATCTGGGTTGAAAATTAAATTGCACCAAGGAAGGCAACAATTATTAGCAGTAATATACAAAGTATACAAATAATTCTAGGGGGAAAAATCCACTTGATCCCTAGAGAGCAAATTAGTGATTGAAAGGATTATAAAATGTGGCTTCTCATTATGAATCTGCACTTTAACTTATCCAGAGTAAGGTCATGCTCATTCTAGTGCCTTCTTATATCTGCAAGGCCATGATTACTTAGATTCATTGAGCCCCTTGACCTACCATAGGCACAGAAGTGGCAGGCTGAAGTAGTCCCCATTATCCACAATTTCACATCTTGGTCATCTCACCTGTCCTTAGTCACAGAACTGATGGATTCTTGTATTTGTCCAACATTCAACAAAGAGAGGAAATTCCTCCAGCACTCCTTAAGAGAGGGTATTTTCAAGAGCATGCCAAATCACTTTTTGACTCTTATATCAGATCGCATGCTGCCCAATTCACTAGGAAGGAAACATTTGTAAGAGTGCTTCCCTCTCTGCCTTAGCCTCTGTCATCTGGATCACTGATATCCACATAGTACTTGAGAGTCAACAGTGTGCTTCTGCACATTGTCAGAAGATCGCCAAGATCACTGGAAAGCAGATGCTACAGGTTTTCTTGTTTTCACTTTGCATGATGGTCATATACAACCTTAATATGAGAGCAGCCACCATTGAGTTAATTCTAGCATTAAAATGCATAATCGAAACATGACTTCATTCACTAGTTTGAGGATGAGGAAAAGGTCAGAGAGGTTACAAGCCATGTACATGCAAGGTAAGGGTCAGAGCAGGTTGTGAATTCAGGTTTTCACAGCATCAAGTTTACTATTCTATCTACTATACTGGGGGCAGGGGAATGAGAGAGAGAGGAAGAAAGAGAAAGGGGAGGGGAAAATAGATACACACATAGATGATAGGTCATAGATACATAGATGGATAAGACAGAAAAGTGGTTAGGTAGATGAGATAGACAGGGTAGATAGGATACATACATATATCAGTATATAGATACATAGATGCTAGGTAGTAGATAGATACATAGATACATAGATGTTAGATACATAGGATAGATTGATAGATACATAGAGAGAGAGACAGAAGTAGGTGGATGGATGGATAGATGGATGGATGGATGGATAGCATAGATGGTTACATGCACACGTATAGGTACATAGATGACAGTTACATAGACACATACATGGAAGAGAAATTTAGGGAGGCAGGTAGGTATGTAGATGATGGTGATGATGATGATGGGTACATAGGTGAATTGATAGATGATATTACAGAGCCCTCTAAATGAGAAGTTCCTAATTTGGGGTCTGGGAGTTTATTGTTATTGTTGTTGTTTAATATTTGGATAAATTTGTAATCAATCCTATATGCTTTATTTCAAGCACCTAAAAACACAATTGAAAAGGACTCCATAGGCTTCCCTTGACACTGCCAGAAGGGTCCAGGACACAAAAAGTTAAAACAAAAGGTGGAGTGTCTGCTTTAAATGGAATGTGTAAGCGAGCCCTCTATTATGGCACAGGTTCCAATGGTCGTTTTTAATACAGGTGCCTGGCATTACAAAAATCTCAATTATTAAATAATAAATGCTAATACCATATAAATTAAAGGGAAATCACTGACTTGGCCCAAGTACTAAAAGTAACAACCACTGGCAGTTAGATGGCACTGGACAGTACAAGGTACCTTCCAACAATCTCACATGGGCCTCACACCCACCCTAAGGCAAATCATTGACTTTAGCCCACAGTCACAGTTTCCACTCAAGCACCATTCACAGAATTTAGACCTGGATATCTTAGAGACAAGTTAGATTAGGGAAAGGGGAGGGGAAAGGAATAAGTATTTATATGGTGCCTATCTTAGGCCAAGCACAGTGCTAAGTACTTTTCATCTCACAACAACCTTGTGAGGTAAGTACTACTGTCATCATACACATTGTATAGTTGAAGAAACTGAGGCAATCAGAAGTTAAGTGACTTGTCCAGGGTCACACAGCTGGTAAGCATCTGAAGCTGGATTTGATCTCAGGTCTTCTTGATTTCAAGCTCAGTGCTCCACTCATTGCATCACCAGCTGCCTGCTGAACTAGTCCCCAGGTCTCTCAACGACCAATCCCTACACCACATTGCCTCTTCCCTCTCAGGGAGTTTATCTGCAGTCATGAATTAGATTTACAATAAATAAGCTTCCTTGTGGTGATTTTCTTTTTCTTCTTCTTCTATTTCAATGCTGAATGTTAAAAAAAAAACAAATAATTTTCTCGAAGTGCTCTTGGTACAGCCTCCTCAGGACTAGACTGCGAGTTTACTTAAGTCAGTTTTATTTATACACTGTTTGCCAGTAGTTGGAAGTGTCTTTTTGTTTGACCCATTCATGGGGCTCTTGGAATTGTATCTTATATGACCTTCCCCAGCCCCATGTCTTGCTCTAAGGCTTATGGCTGCTTCAGGCCCGAACCTGCACCATAATGGCCATTGACTCCAGGAACCTCATCTCTAGCTGTTGCTGTTGTTGTAAATCACGACTAGCCAGGAGACAGTCCTCAGATGAACGCTGCGCGCCTTCCCTCTCTCCACTCCCACAGCCACAGGCTCCCACCACCTATCTCTGTACTCTTTCAGTGCCCTCCTTGCTGGTCTCTCTGACTCCAATTCAACTCTCTAACAAACCATGGAGACGAACATGATATTCCCCTGTTCCATAGACTCCGGTGACTCCATATTCATCTAGGATAAACTAGAAACTCTTCTCTTTGCCAGTAAAACCCCTAACACCCTCGTTCCAATTTATCTTTGCATTTTCACTCTCGGCTCTATTCCCCTTCTTCGTGCTCAGTGGTCCAGACAAGCTCAAGCTGGTGCCACTTCACCTTCCACCTCTGGGACTTTGCCCAGTCCCTCTTCATGTTTGGCATCCACTCCCTCTTCACCTCCTCCTCTTGGGATCTCAAGTTCTGTCAAGGTTCAGTTTGAGGCTCACTTCCCATACCAGGTGTTTCCTTTTCTCCCCAACAGTGCCTCCCACAGGTAAATCATCTCGTCTTTATTTTGTAGATATTATACATACATTTCTTCTGTTCACGCGTTTGTGTTGTCGCCCTCTTTTGAATGTGAACTTCTTGAAGGTGTGGACACCTCATGTGTGTTTTTGCACACCAGGAGTGCCCAGCATATCGGTGTTGTTCAGTCATGTCTAACTCCTTCACGATCCTGTGGATCATGCTGTCCGTGGGCTCTTTTTGGCAGAGATACCAGACCGGTTTGCTATTTTCTTTTCCAGTGGATTAAGGCAAACAGAGGTTAAGTGACTTGTCCAGGGTAACACAACTAGTGAGGTCTGAGATCAGATTTGAACTCACGTCTTCTTGACTCTAGGCCAAGCACTCTATCCTCTGAGCCATCTAGCTGCCTCTGCCCAGCCCCTGCTTATCCTATGGAAAGTGCTAAATAAATGCTTTGTGATTGATTATCTCACTCTTTCTTAAGACACATAACTTCCCCTCCTATCTAGATATCAGTCCTATACTTGTTCTGTACTCCATTATAATATCATTTGCATAAATTAGCATAGCCCTGGACTTGCTCAGTCCAAACTCCAGCTGAGGATTTCTTGGTTGTCTAGGAAACAGGCCAATTTTGCCTGGATGTCCATGGCTAAGTCCATCCTTGAGTTACCTTGACCTGATCTTACTGATTCTGTGTTCCTATAGTTTTCTTATAGTTATTTCCTTCTCATGTTGGTGTCTGGGAAATATTGACCATCAAATATCAAGGGCTCTCATTCCTTTTAGGTCCATAAACCTCAGAATCATACTTAACACTTTCCTTTCTCACAGATAATACAGAATATAGGTGCAGATATCATTAAATATATTCATATGCATATGTAATAGACAATCATGTATATTATATAATGAAAGTAAAATCATATGTATTACATGATGATATTAAAAAACTGGTGAAATTAGGAAGGGTTGCTAGAAGGTGGTGCTATTTGATCTGAGCTTTGAAGGGAGCTGGGGTTCTAAAAGGTGACCAGGTAGAAGGAGGGACTTTCACGCGTGGGATATAGCCTGTGCAAAGGCTTGGAGATGAGATAGGGAATGTCACATATGGGGGAGCAGCAAGTATGCCAATTTGACTGGAGTGGTGAATGCAGAGACAAGTATTACATAACCAAGCTGAAAGGAAGGCTAGAGTCAGATTGTGAAGTTGAAAAGGCTCAATAGAAGTATTGGATTTTATCCTAAAGGCAATCAGGATACACTGAAACTTCTTGAGCAGAGAATTGAGATGCCCCAAATAGTCTTTTGGAAATACCAACATGGCGGCTGTGAGGAGGATGGACTAGAGAAGAGAGAGACCAAAAAGAAGGAGACTAATCAGGAGGCCAGTGCAATGGTCTAGGCAAGAGGCAATGAGGGCTTAGGCTAGGGTAGTTCTGGTGTGAGCAGGCAAAGGGAGATGTTGAAGAAGGGGATCTACAAGGCTGTACCAGATTAAACATGGGGTTGGGTAAAAATGAAGAGTGGAGTATGAGTTCTAGGTTGCAAAACTGGGTGACTGAAAGAATGATGAGAACTGGTTTTGAGCACACTGAATTTGAAATACCTATATTTATTGCTTATTGGATATACAGAAATATTTTTGACTGTGGAGCAAAGCTTCACCTTGGGAATCTTCTCAAATGGTCTCGCCTGGACATCTTACAAGAGTCCAAGAAGATCCAACCCCAAAGATGGGGCCTGTAAATCCATGCAGGAAAAAACAAGTGGATGAATAAATTAATATTGGTCAAATTAGGACATGCAATTAAATAGGCAGTCAACTTTTTTAGGGCATTGGGGTACATATTGTGAAAAGACACTGAAAAACGAACTTTTACTTGCAGCCAGAGTTGATTAGGAGAAGAATAATTTACTGGATTAAGAAACTTCAAAGTCCACTCAATGATCCCCAACTCAGGCTGCTCTCAGACACCCCTACATACACACACACAACCATCCGAGTAATGCTAGAAAGCTACAAAGCATAAAAATCACTCCATGATCTCAGAAGAATAGCACGGCAAGCCACCCCAAAAGACAATGGACAGATGCATGATAGGTGTAAGCAGATTCCCATATTGCCAAAGGTTACTGGCGTCCAAGAAATAGTATTATACATACATACAGGCATACATACATAAATATAATAAAGAGATCTGTGTGTATATACACGTAAAGATACATGTATAAATTTATAATATATTTATGTGTACATTTGTATTGTATATATAAATGTGTACCTATATATACATACGTGTGCGTGTATGCATACACACACACACACACACATACACATAGGTCTAAGTACTATACTGCACTGGTATCCAGGAAACCATAGCATGTATTGAGGATTAAATGGGTCTCTCTGGTCTGGTCTCTTCATTTTACAGATGAAGAAACTAAGACTCATGAAAATGAAGTGACTTGCACAAAGTCACATAAGGAGAAAGTGGCAGAGTAAGGATTCCAACCCAAAGCATTTGCCTCCTGAGCCATTCTTCCCCCCCCCACTCCCTGTGCCAAGCTGCCTCCTAAGAGCTGATCCTTGAAGGTTTGCAAAGTACTTTACATCACTGGGTCCTCATACCAGATCTGTGAGGGGGGTGCTATTCTAGCACCACTTCACTCACGAGGAAACTAAAGTTCAGAGAGGTTTTGTGACTTACCCGTGGTCACACAGCTGGTAAGGGAGGGGGGCAAATTTAAACCCTGCTCTCTTGTGACTCTGGGATCAGCTCACTTTCCAGCCTATCATGTTGCTTCACTATTAAAAGAGCCTGCAGGATAGCATGCATTGTGTAGAAGCTCTATGAAGTATTTATGGAAAGATTTGTCCAAGAATGGATCCTAAGGAGGAGATGATGGGTTTTGCCATACACTGGTCTTCACCATGGTATACCCCATAATGAGGAGGTCATGGATCCATGGAAGGAAAACAGGATTTGGAGAGATGACTATGTCCTAGAAATGGCTGCCATTCATTAACTGCTCAGCCTTGTCTTTGTTCTCCTTCCCCTGCAGCATCTGCCTCCGCAGACTGGTACTTTGCAATTTTAGAAACTTCATTCCATGTTACCTCTAACTGAGAGTAATTATGAAAAAATGAATATTTTATCATCTTTCTTATGATAACCTCAGGCTATTGAATTGGGGAGCAGAGGCCATTATTTCATCCGGGCATTAAAATACACTATCTAAAAATTACTTTGTTCACCTTTTAAAAATTTATCTGTATAGCTGATAAAATTCTGTGATATTTAAAATATGAAGCATGATTTTCCCATAGAGTCCCCATCAAAATAGAACAAAAAATTAAAAAATCCTAACAGACTGTGAGCCCTCACAATTGCTTTGGCTGTGATCTGTTCATCTTTCACAGAGGCTGCTTTTTAAAATTAATTTATGCTAAATCCCCACCTTGCCCCAGAATCCTCTCTTCCCTCCATCTCAAAAGAACCCCCTGGCCTCCACTCCTATCTCACTTCTTGGTAGCCCACTGCCAGACTCTCAGTACCACTAATATCCTGCTGCCAAATGTCCAATCAACACAGCTTCACTAAGCATCATTTCTTGGGGGGTTGATGAGCACCCTCCAAAGGTGGGTTGAAACTTCCCATATGAAAGCTGCTGATCCTCCTTAAGCCTTAAATAAACCCTCAGCACCTTGTGAGCTGTAATGATGTGAAAACAGATAGCATACACCCTCAGGAGACTCCAAAATAAGGGCCCAGAGCAGCTCACTAAGTTAGAAGATGGTTTTCACCACTGAGCATGACAAAGCAAAAGAGCTCGGGGGCACTCATTGGTCATGAAGCTGCCGTGTTTCCTGGCCTCATCTGTTATATGATGGGAAAAGAAATTGTTTAGGTAAGGCAACTGTACGCTATGACGGTCTCGGAGGTTCCATTCCATTAAACATAATTGCCACCCAACAGGAATTGGCTTCTCTTGCTTCCCCTCCCCCTGTCCCCCTTTACTCTCCAGCTTGATTCTTCACAGGGTTTTGTCATATTGACAGAGACTATGGTAGAAAGGGGGCAGTCCCACACCTATGGCTTATTCTCCAAAGATGCCCCTCCATGAAAATCATACAACTCCTCCCTTTGAGTGCATTAGGATGGAGAGTCTAATTATCACCCTGCCAAATGACACCATAGGAGCTCATTATGCCCAGGCAGGAAACTGTATCATTATAGTGAGGTGCTAGCTTCCAGTGCCTGGTTCTCTTTCCCCCCAACTGGGTGTTGGCTTCTTGTGATAGGATGGCTTGATAAGCTGCCCCTTGGTGGAGTCTCTCCTTGTAAAGGATTCCCTTTGTCAGACAACTGCTCTTCTTGAGCAAGTGGGAAGGGGGAGGAAACTGAAAAGATGGTGCCTGCTGTTCTTCTATTGGCCTCCTGTTTCTCGAGGGTGAGAGGTGCCACATAGGACCAGATGTACTCTGTAGATGGGGCCACAGAGCCTGGCAGTGCCCAGGTCACCCCCTGGGAGCCTCCCTCCATTGTCCTTGTGCTGCTCCTTCAGGTTACCTGGGTAACATTTAACTTACTGTACTCAGATGTGTCTTTGATTATCACCTAAGTGGCACAGTGGACTTGGAGTCAGGAAGCTTCAAGTTAAAATCCTGCCTCAAACACTTATTAGCTGTGTGTCACCTAACTTCTGTCAGTTTCAATTTTCCCATCTGCAAAATGATAACCGCTTCAAAGATTTTGTTGCAATGATCATATGAGATCTGATATGTAAAACATCTCACAAACCTTAAAGGGCCATATGCATGTGAATCAGGATTATGATTATTCAGTATTGGTATTTTCCCCCATATAAATCCCATTCCTTATTTTCCTTCTAATCCTATTCTGTTCAATTCAGTTCAATTCAACAAGCACTGATTATTCCCCGTATGGACTGGACACAAACATAGAAATGAAACAGAACCTGTTGTCAATGAGCAAGCAGTGGTTCTCAACCTTGGTAATGCTGTGACTCTTAATACTCCTACGTGGGGGTATCTGCATGTGGGCAGACCTGCCTGGAGACGGATAGACCAGCGGTGTCTTGGTTCCTAAGACCATCAGAAATATGTGTTTTCTTATGGTCTTAGGCAACCCCTGTGACTCCTGTGAAAAGGTCGTTCGACCCCCAAAGGGGTCGCAACCCACAGGATGAGAATTGCTGAACTAAAGGTATGCATCACAGGCAAATACTTAGTCTCTCCAGGCCTCATTTGCCTTATTTATAAGATATAGTCAGACTAGATGTACTCTGGGGTTCTTTGCAGTTCCAAATCTATAATCCTGTGACTTTCTAGTTTTCTTCATTCATTTAAAACCACAGAGTCTCTTTGGAGAACACCTGCATTTTTAAGTGGCTCCAATATGCCAGTGCTCTGGTCCTAACTGCTCTGGAAGCACGTTAATACCAATCATTTTGTATGTTCAACCTCATTTGGTCAGTATTGGATCTTGATGTAAAGCCCATTAGTGATATGCTTTTAAAAGGATCTCCTAAGCCTAATAATACTTTGTTCACCCATTGGCATATGACCGCTACTAACCCAGAACAGTGAACATTCAATTCTCCATTGTTAATGGCTGCCCCAAGGGGCCTAGCTACATTACCACAATGCCTGTAGTTGTGAAAGTTCAGCTGCTTGAACAAACTGGTTTAGAGCTTGGTTTCACCCAGGAAGATTTCTAAAGTGTCCACGAGTCATAGGTTCTTTCATGCCTTTGGGGGAAAGAAAGTATGAGCTTCTGAGGCAAGAAATGCCATGGAGACCATTTGGAACACAGAGAGCAAATGTCAGAACTCTGAGCTTCGAAGGGATAAAGAAGGCTGAGTTCAGTCCCTCTAGAAATAACCAAGATGTCAGGTGAATCTGAAAGAAGATGAGAGCTTCTTCATAGTCATGGCATGTCAACGCTGAGAGGAGTCTTGATGTCTGTGACCAGGGTTTCAGAAATTGTATGACTTGTGATGTGAACAGGGGTTGCCAGCCTCTTACAAGCTGCCTTCCACTGTCCATAGGACAGGCCCTGAAGACTTAGTGGTTTTTGTACCTGAAGCCCAAGCCTGATATTCACATGTTTGATTGGTACAAAGAAGGACTACCAGGCTGGACTGACCTCAGTCATCCTGCCCTTAATGTCCAGCCATCATGCCATTAGGGTAAAGACTGTCCTCTCTTTTGTCTTAGGATTCTCAGCACTTATTTGCACACAGCAATTGCTTAATAAATACTTTTGTACTCATTCATTTATCTAAAAGGGACTACCCTACCTCTCCACTCAGCAGAGAGCTCTCTAAGGCAAAGGACTCTATGTTACACAATATATGTCCTTCGCCTCCTCCATTTCTGCTTTAATCTTCATTTTGGGTCCTCAGAGGTTAAAGATGCCACCTAGGACAAGAGCCGCCGCCCACACAATGAGATACCACAAAGGCCTCCTACTCCTTTGGTTACCATTTCTTTGACTCAGAGGGCAAAATTAGGAACAAATAGAGAGAAGTTTAAAAGAGTACAAATTAGGACCAGAATAAAGAAAACTTTCCATCTCAATAATTAGTGCTATCCAAAAGTGGAATGAGCTTATTTGGTAGGTGGTGAGGGTCCTCTCTTTGGAAGTCTTCAGGCAGAGATTAAGATACCATTTGTCAGTAAAGGTTAAAGACTGGGACTTTTGTTCAGATATGGGTTGGACTGCATGACCTTGGCAAATCATTTAGAGCTGGAAAAAGGCTGAGAGTTCTTCCAGTCCAACCTTGTCATTTTAATGTTGAAGGCTGTGAGGCTCAAAGAGGTTGGCTAATTTGCCAAAGGTCAGATAATTCATTTATTAACACGTATTTAGCAAGCACCAGTTAGGCACCAGGCACTGTGCTAAGGGCGAAGGCTACAAAGGAAGACAATAAAAGCCCCTTCCTTCAAGCAGCTTACATTTCAACTGGGGGATGTTATGTAAATAACTATGAACATACGGATATATATGGATATATACACACACGTGTGTCTATAGACATTTCCATGCAATAAATGAGTATATCGCAAGGCATTTAACACAATGCACATAAATGTATACATGTGCAAACATATTCTACATGCACTACAGTGTACATTTATATATCTCTAATATGTATGTATACATGTGTTTACGTGTACATATGATGTATATATGGCTTTTTAGAAAACAAAGACAAAATTAAAACATATAAGCTCCTCAAGGAGAAGAAGAAAGACTTGGAAAGGTAATGAAAAAAGCCAGACTTTGAGTTCAGGCCTATCTCCTTACTCCAAAGATGATGTTTTTTTTTTCATTATACCACACCATTCCTCACAACTGAAAGTCTGTGTGTTCCCTCATGCTCCCATCACACACATGTTCACTCCACCCTCATCTTTATACCTATAACATTGACCCTAGCTAATATATATATTTTCCTAACCTCCAGATCTTGTCCCACTCCTACCACAAAGCAACTCACGTCATGCCATAGAGCTTTGAATTTATGGGCTTCATCAAAATATTTTAAGCCCCCCAAATGCCCCATGACCAATTTATATAGGAAAATGGAGGCACAGCCCACTCTTACCTGGGGTTTCCCAATGCAAAGTAGGCACATGGCCTCGATGGTCTTGGGAGAAGGGGAGAGTCAACACAAAGCCCTAGGGATGCCTGTTGTTCTTTAGTTTTATGTGTGGTCCTTAAAGTAAATGAGTAAATAAAATAATTTCAACAAAGCCCAAACAAATAATAGTTCACAATTCTAAAAATCCGTATAATTGACAAGGTTTAAAAAAAAAGTTGAGTTCACACACAAAGAATAAATGAGTGAATTCTCAATATTTTGGAGATCTGTTATTTGGTCAGTATCAGCACTTTCTCCACCAACACAAAACACCACAACTTAGCAAAAGATCTTCAAAAGTTGTTCTTGCGAAAACGTTTATTTAAAGTTCAATGTGATAATGAGCGTCTCTGAACTTACCTATGCTGGACCTTGGACAAGAGTCATACAGTTCAACACTGGGCCCATACCTGAAGCCTTTCTAGGCTGGTAAGATTTGCCAAGAGACAGTGTGATATAGTGGTTAGAGAGTCAGGAAGACCTTCATTCCAACTGTACCCCCAATGCACACTAACCGAGTGGTGCTGGGCAAGGCACTTAACACAATCATTAATAAGCATTAGCTAAGGGTTTGCTATGTGCCAGGCAATGGGTTAAGTGTTGAGGATAGAAAGAGGACAAATCATGGTTTTTGCCCTCAAGGAAATATTAAAGGAAAAAAAACCCAGGTAAACAAGTTGTTGTTGTCGTCGTCGTTGTTGTTGTTGTTGTTGTTGTTGTTGAGTTTTTGTTCAGTTGTGTCTGACTCTTCATGACCCCATATAGGGTTTTCTTGGCAAGGATACTGATTTGCCATTCTTTCTTCAACTCGTTGTACAGGTGAGGAAACTGAGGGAAACTGGGTTAAGTGACTTGCCCAGGATCACACAGCTAGTAAGTGTTTAAGAATTGATTTGAACTCAGGAAGAGGAGTCTTGACTCTATCTACTTCACCACCCTGCTGCTCAATGTAAACAAGTACATCCCTATAAGATACCTGCATGTAAGTGCAAATGGGACTTAACTTCCCATTTCTTCATTTGGAAAATGAGAAAGCTGGAGACTCAATGCTTCCAAAGTCCCCTTCCGGCTCCAAATCTACCATCCTGTGAGCTTAGCTCTGATACTTAATACTTAATACCGAGTGTCCCCAACAACTCTCTAAATTATGTTTCCATTCTGTAAAATCACGTGTCTGAAGAAAAAAAAAAGGAGTGAGTAGGGCAGGGGTCCATAACCATTTCTATGTCATGTTTAGCAGATATAGTAGAGCCAATGGACTCTTTTCTCAGGATAATTTTATATACATAAATAAAATCCACATGATTACAAAGGAAGCCAATTATATTGAGATATATGGGTGTATACGTATAAATACTTTGAAAATACCAAGTTTGTAGGTTATGATTTAAGAACCCTGGACTAGCCATGCACTTTATTGGCATAGTCATTGAGAAACCAAAGTCCTCTTCACACCTTTTCTGAGCAGTACTTCACTGGAGGAAATGTGTGAATAAAGTCAATATTTATCACTAACCTTGTCTAAGTCACAAGAAAGGTTCTCTGACCTCATCAAATCTTACAGAGTGAGTTTATGTGATAATCTGTGCTTTCCCCTATATGACCTGGTTCTACATATTATTCTACATAAATACTAAAATTAGACTTTCTGACAACAGGAAACCTTTCTTAGTAAATTAATTGATCAGAATCACATATTATAATACTGCTATTCTGAGTTAAAAAATAGTCCTCTTGATTTCAGTCTATTATAGTAATTACTGTCTATCAGTAAAACAGAACAGGCTAAAATTTCCTAAGTATTCCAAAATGAACTGCACACCTTCAATTACCTAGCAGGTGCCCACCTTCAGTCACTTTTTCTATGACTGGCAGGCCTCAGAGAACCATCAAATATTACCTCAGCTAATAAATGGTTACTCTTCTCAAGAGAACCACAAACAGGAAGCTAATTTATTAGTAAAAATGATTCTTTGTGCTCCACTGAAGACCCAGTCTGATGCCCCTTCTTAGCACACAAGACAAGGCAAGGCAAGTCAACAAACATTTATTGTTTCCTATGTGCTAGGCATTCTATTAAACACAAAGAAAGATACAAACATGCCCCCGTCCTCAAGGAGCTCACAGTCTATAGGGGGAGACAATTTTCAAACAACTATGTATATCCAAGATGATATGGAATCAAGTGGAGACAGCCAGAGGAGTTCAAGTCTAGTATGTCCAACCAAAGTGGGAAGGCAATATGGGCAGTGGTCTTCTTGTCTACCCTCTAAGGACAAGACCAGGTAAACTCAGAGGCTTTCCCCCAACATAAGACTCTACTCATCACAGTCTCCATCCAGATACATTCAGACCTAGAGCTACTGAAATGATTCATCATGAGGACTCAAACATCCAACACCATCATGAAGACTTTCCTATTAAGCTCTTATCTACCTCCATGCCCCAACTTCGTACGTATTTCTCCCACAAACTGACCAGTGGGAAGAAAAGAACTATGCTGTCTCTGAGAAGTAACTTCCCACAGCCAAAGTCACATTTGAAGCATGGAGGCATCCATGTTCTTGGGGTGCATGACAATTCTGCACCCTCCCCCTGTGATCACAAACACCAGGAGTGCTTCCAGATCTACCATACTACAGAGACAGTTCCATCAGCACCAGTTTCATAGCAGCTCATTTTTCAGTAAGTTCAGTTTTGTTATGTGCTCTCATGAAGGCCTGAACTTGGTCACCAAACAGATCCATCACTCTGACAGGCCCTTCTGCAGATCATAAACTTTGCAGCCACTCAACCCCAACCAGAGTAAGGAGATTTAATTCGCCAGCAGCACATCTGGGTTGCCTATACTCGGGCCTAGTTATCCATTCTCCTAGCAGGAATGTTGAGAGTTCCAGGTGGGCTCCTGTGGTTCATTGTTGGGAGGCTGAGGACTTGGGTTCAAATTCCAGGTCTGCTACCTACTCCCTATACCCCTCTGGATTCTGTTCCCTTGTTTGCGTAATGACTGGGTTGGATTAAATTGGGGCTCTAAAATCCCTTCCTGTACAAAATGGTATGATCTGTCTGCTCCTTCCTATATGTTCCACCTCGTGAGACTCCATGACTGGGTGTAGGGAGGAGTGATTGGCTGTTCCACTTAAGAGGAGCTATATGGCAGAGTAGACAGAGTGTTGAGCTTGGAATTAGAAAGCCCAATTTGAATCTGACCTCAGGCACTTATTCCCTTGTGACCCTGGCCAAGGGGGAGGGGAGAAATAAGAATTTATTAAGTGCCTACTATGTGCCAGGTGGGGCAGCTAGGTGGCACATTGGAGAGGGTACTGGGTCCAGAGTCAGGAAGACCTGAGTTCACATCCACATTTTTTGACACTTAGTAGCTGTGTGACCCTGAGTGAGACATTTGACCCATCTCAGATTCAGTCTCCTCATCTGTAAACTGAGCTGGAGCAGGAAATGTCAAGCCACTCTGGTATCTTTGCCAAGAAAACCCCAAACAGGGCCACAAAGAGCTGGACGCAACTGAAATGACTGAACAGCAACAACCAATGTGCCAGGCATGGTGCTAAATGTCTCACAGATATTATCTCACAGGATTCTCCTAAGAGCCTTTGGAAGTAGGTGCTATTATGCAGCAGACAGAGGTTAAGTGATGACTGCTATATGCCAACAGTCCCTGCTCTCAAAGAAATCAGAATCTAATTGACTCCTGAAGTATTGAAAGAACTATTTTCTGTGTATTGGACATTAGCCAAAAGTTCGCTTTGAGTGGTGGTATTTCCTTGATTGGTCAGGTCAAGTCACTTGTCTTGACTCCTAGGCCAAGTTAACTAATGCCTAGAAGTCTCCCTTCTTAGAATGCCCTGGAGATGTAATCTAGGCAGGCAAGATGGTGGCTAGATGAAAATCTCACCTCCAGAGATATTTGGGAGGAGAGATTTACTCATCACATGAGATGGTATTGGAGGAAATCAGAGCAAATGAGATCTGGAGGGAACAAGAATGATGTCAAAAATCCAGGTCAGGTTGGCAGGAAAGTCCAGTCGCTGTTGGGGAGAAGCTAGATCGGGCATTAGGAAAATGGAATAAAGAACAGAGAGTTAGGGGGAAGCAACTGAGACTGGGGGAGAATGGTAATACATCTGAAACACAGTTGTTCATTTGCTCATGTGCTCATAGGCCAAGAGCTCTTTGTTTAATGGGTCAGTTGGCCCCAGCCCTTTCCCAAGGGCAGGGTGGTCAGCTGTGTGTACGGCTACATCATCAGGCAAACATCTGCCTTTTTGGCTAATATCACTAGGAAAGTCAGTAGAAGCAACAGGGTTGATCTGTGACACTAGACATGGACTCTAAGAGTGTCTGGAGTATAACTTTAACAAAGGCTAAATCTATGAGGTGTGACTAGAGTGACGATTCCACAAGCTACACATGAGTATGTCCTATGAGTATCTCCTATGAGATACACATGAGTCTCCTATACCAGAAACAGGAGGCTATGGTTACTTTAATAATACAGCAACTGGGGCCATAGAAGCTGGGAGAGCTTGCCCAGCATCACATAACTAATAGATCATGGGGCCAGGACTGGAACCCACATCCACTGATTCCCAGCCCAGCGTCTCCTCCAGAATTCCAAATTAAATGGCAGTTAGACCTGAATTGTAAATAGTATTGAAAATCGAAAAACAGATTGTATTGTGGTCCTGGAAACCTCCTCCCTCTCTTAATTGCATCAGCACACAGCTGTTCATCCTTAACCACAGATTAGACCTCCCCAACAGCTTCTGGATTCAGTATTAACAGTCTTGTTTGGCATTTAAGTCAACAAGCCTTTATTAAGTGCTTGTTTACCATGTACCAGCCATTGGGAGTACAGTGCAAGCAGAGAGAAGATAGTATCTGCTCTCAGGGAGTTTCCATTCTAATGGGGGACATAAAAGGGCACTGAAAAGTTCCCCAGATCCTCACCATTGTAGAGAAAGTCTTGAGATGAGTGAATTGGAGCAACTTGGAGAGGAATGAAAACATGTTTAACCTGAACCTTTCTCATAGGAGAGGGGCAGGTAGGAACCAGCCAATCAGAGGGAGAGGCCATGGGGTAGGCAGGTACCTTCCAATTCTGAGAAGAAGTCCAGGGGTGCAGTGAATGTTCAGGGCATTTTTGTGGTGTAGTAGAGAAGACCCTGGGGAGATGAGTTAGCTGTGAGGTCTGGAGAGGAGTGAATTTAGCACACCTTCTGTAGACAGATACTGCCTTTATCATTATCTTCAATGTATATTTAATTTTTCAAGTATGTCTTATTTCCTGCCTCTGATTAGAAGCCACTTGAGGGCACTGCCAAGGTCTAACATATCTTTTGATCTGCCACCACATTTTAGCACAACCTTTGCACATAGAAGGTGCTCAATGAGTATCTCTGTTATTCATTCTTTTTTTTCAGTTGAGTCTGACTCTCTGTGATTCCATTTGGGTTTTGTTGTTATTGCTAAAATACTACAGTGGTTTGCTATTTCCTTCTCCAGCTCATTTTGTAGATGAAGAAACCAAGACAAATGAAGTTAAGTGACTTGCCCAGGATCACACAGTTAGTATCTTTTTTT
>CM053597.1:31681433-31702545 GCA_028646575.1 Pseudocheirus occidentalis | reverse complement strand
CTATTATTATTATTATTACCCCCAAACACGCTCAGATTAAAAAGAAAACCTGACCCTGTTACCCTCTTAATGAACTAGTTCAGCTCCATTGCTTCTGATGTTACTGAGTCTCAGAAGAGTAGTCTGTCCTCATTGCCTCTACCTCCTTACCCCTCATGGCTCCCCTCTTTATTTGCTCTCCCATTTATTTCCTCACTATCTGACTTCTGCCCCTCTAATCTGCTGAAATGCCTCTCTTAAATGTCACCAATCACCTCCTAATCACCCAATTCAATGGCCTTTTCTCAGCTTTCATTTTCCTTGACCTTTCTGTAGCATTTGACTCTGTCGAATCTCCTCCCCCTCCATCTTGCAAGTCTTTCCTCCCTTAGCCTTAACACTTCACTCCCCTGGTTCATTTTCTTTGCTCGATCCATCTCCTCCTCACTACCTAAATATGGACATTGTCCAACCTTCTCTTCATGGCCTTCTACTCTTCTCTCTCCAGATGTTCACTATTGCTAATCACATTTTTTACCGTGGCTTTAATGATCACCCCTGTGTGGATACTTTCCAGATTTCTATTTCCAGTCCTCAAACCTTTACTGAACTCTGGATGTATACTCTTGTCTGCTGGATAGCTTAATTAAATGTCACGTGTCTCAAACAAAAGTCACCTTCTGTCGCATCAGCTTCTTGTGGTTCTAGTAGATGGTAGGTGATAGTTATTTTTAAAACCCTTCCCTGAATTAGGCCAAGGAAAGAGAAATATCTCACTAATTAAGTGATTAAGTAGGAATGTGGGTGGATGACCCAAAGTCTACCAGTAAAAAGCAGCTTCCTGATGGGTTGAGTGAATTCAGAATTCAAAACCAATTGAATAAGCTAGAAAACAGAAAGCCTAATTGAGTATAGCCAAACTTGGGGTAGGGTATGCTCTTGGATGAGAGTTTCTATCCATGTTTTGGGATCACAGTTGAGAAGGATATTAGGGAGATGTAGTCCTGGACTGGTAGGGAATCATGTCTGTAGACTAGGTCAGAGAAACTTTAGAGACACAGTCTCAATTAATAGATTGAAAGCAACTCAATTAGACTTTCCTAATTACCTTAGAGAGCATCTTGAACTTATAGTTTATTTTCCTGTGTAAATAAATATTATTTCTAAAAGCCAAGATAACACAGAAATGGTAAAGGAAGGTAAGGTTGGAAGATAGAAATCACGTGCTGAGAAACAACGGTAGCACTAGAAGAAATAGAATTGGGGGTTGGAAGAAACCAGAGAGGTCATCTAGAAACCCCCCTTCATTTTACAGATAAGGAAGGTCAGACCCAGACCAGCCAAGAAGTGACTTGACCAAGGAGACTCAAGATTAGGAGGTTTAGTTCCCTGAAGGGAGTCTGATCAACTGGGAGTTTAAAAGATAATAAAAAGAGAAAGTGAGCCAAAGGCAATGTCTGGCTTCATTCTAAGAAGGAGCTGGTGACCTGGAAATGGAAATACTGCAAAACCTCAGGCAGACAGGCCCTTCATAGTATCTTATTATCCCTCCTAGATTGTAAGCTTCTTGAGGGCAGGGGTTATTTTTCATACTTCTTTGTATCTATCATAGCCATTAGCACAGTGCCATGCCCTTGGGTCCCATTCAGCATGGACCAGTGGAATGAATAGAAAAATGAACAAGTAGATTCTGTTCTTCAGTTTGCATCCTTTGGAGACAGACTATAAAGCTGCTATGGTTTGGGAGTAGTCACTATCCATCAATTGTATGCAGATGAATATTTACACAATATGGAGCTTCAAAGGTCAGAGAGCTGAGAATGGAAGCATCAAGTGGAAGAGAAAGGTATGCCTGCTTCTGACCCTGTAGCTGTAGGTCCCCAAGCAGGTCCCTTAGGTGCCTTGCCCAGCCTGACTGCCAGAGGCTCAGATGGTCATACAGAGATCAAGATCCTGATATTTACGATGCGGATCAATGGAAGAGGATTCTTGTTTGATCTCATCCAACCTGTAGTCTTTATCAAAGCCTATGTTTTGTTTTAAATAGCATTGGACATGATTTCATTTTATATTTAGTGATTTTTTTTTGCATGTAATCCCCCCCTTTTCTAATGTCCTAGAACACATCTAGGCACCTTCTATACATAGTAAGTCAGTCAAGAAGCATTTATTAATCCACTACTGTGTGGCAAACATTGTGCTAAGCATGAGAGATACCAAGGAAGGCCAATGACCCCAGGTCCTCCAACTCCAAAACTAGCATTCTTTCAATCTCTGTTATTCTGCCTAATGTATGCAACTGCAGCGTCTTCTTTGTTAATAGAGGTATGCCTGGAAAATTCAGCACTAAACAATGTGGCCCTTTGGACTCTGGGCTCTGGTTGCTGGGATTTTCCCTTAGTCTGCCCAGGCCCAATGCCCCCTTCCTGGCCATCTCTAAGCCACATCAGCTGCACTCCAGCCTCCTCATCCCACTGGAGCTCAAAATCCTGGCACCCTTGGAATCCTGGACTCTTACCTTATTGGGGAACTTTGACCTGATCTTGCACAGTCTGCTCTCACTCTTCTCATCCTCTTTTCAAATTTAGCTTCCCTCTATAGGTTGTCTTCCCTCATTAGACTAAAGCTCAAATAAGGTAATGACTGTTTTCCTTGATTATTTCTGCTTCCCTACCACTTAACTCAGTACCTGGCATACAGCAAGTACACAATAAATGCATTTTATTCCATTCATCCATCTATCCATCTGTACATTCATTTGTTCACTTCATTTGTTCATTCATTCATTCATGCCAAAGAGACCACATGTTATAGGGCTCAGAACACTAGGCTCAGAGTCAGGCATGTAATAAAAACTTCTTGTCTGGATTTAACACTTACTGACCATGTCATCCCAGGGTCATGTTTCTTGTCTGGAAAATGGGAACAATGATTGTTGTATTTGTGAAGATAACAATATTGTATGATAAGGTATATATTGTACAAAGGCTGCTGTGAAGACTGAGACGTCATATATCAAGTGCTTGCAAACCACAGCTCTTTGTGTTATGAGAGTTCAAAGGAGGAGTTCCAGGAGGGCTGAGGTGGTCAAGTCAGAAGCTTCTGTGTGCTGGGCCCAGGGCTGCAGGTTACGGAGATGCAAGAGAAATATAAGACATGGTCCTGTCCTCAAGGATGTTCGCATTTCTTTATGGGAAACAATGTATTCGCAGCAAACAATGAACTGGCAACACAAGACAGGTTGTGATTGCATCCTGAAATGGGCAGGCTAGCTTGCAGAAACAGCTCTAGGATAATAGGACCCCCTCCCAGCAAGGCTTTTTGGAAATACAACCTCAAAACACAACCAATACTTATGACTTTTCTTAAATTACTGTTTGCCTGTCCCTTCTCTTTATCTTGTAGAGACATTCTGCCTGAAAGAGTTCGGGTCTGGGGATTTTTCTGAGAGCTCTGACAGGCTCTGTTGCTGTCTGGAAAAACAGACTTTATCACAGTTCCTAAAGAATCAGTGTTTAATTCTTAGGTTGGCTCCATTTCATGCTTAGAAGATGGGTTTTCATCTTATCTCAACGGCTGTTGGTAAGCCTCCATGGGATGAATCCTATTTCATTTCCATATGAAGGCATCTTTGTAGGGTGGATGAATGGTACAGGCAGGAGGCTGAGAAGGCCTTAGGGAAAGAGACCCTGATCAGAGGTAATAAAGAGTAATTCTGGAACCTTGGAAAAGCAGTGTGAAAGGTGTCCTCAGATCACAAGGTCATAAGTTCAAAGGTGGGAAAGACCTGGGAGGTCACTAATTCTAACCTCCTTATGTTAAGATAAATAAACTGAGATCCAGAGATATTAAATGGCTTGCTCAGAGTCACATAGCCAGTATGCATTGAAGGCAGGATTTGAACCTAAATTCTCCTGATGCCAAGTCCAGTGCTTTCCCATTGTCACCCAAGAATTTTCCAGACAAATTCAAGTAAATGGAGAGAGATGGAGGGAGGGAGGAGACCTGGAAGAAGAAGATGGTGGGATGGATGGAGAGCTCAGTTCAGTGCAGTAGCCCAGGGGAGGAAAGGTACTTACTCACTATCTGGTAACTTCCAGTTGTAATTAATTATTCTTTTGCACTTAGTCTTATGTTAGAAGGGGCAGGGTGGTGTAATATTTAGAAAGTTGGCCACAGAGCCAGAAAGTTCTGAGTTGAAGTCCCACCCCTGACACATACCCTGGGCAAACCCTTAGTGCCCAAGACAACACTCTAAAAGTACAAAGTTGCAAAAAAGTACCACCCTGCATTGGTAGAGGAAATTCAATATTGGAAGTTTCCTAAACCAATTATATCACAGGTCCAGTCAAAATGAAGACAAAACCAGAGCAAGCCAAGAATCAGGAACTAAGCTCAATAGTTACATCTGCTAAAGGAATGCAATTGATCAAGCGCATTAAAAATTTCAGCATCCCAGGGTAATGCCCTGTTCACCTTACCCTAGTTAGAACTCTTCCATGATTAATATGATAGGCCAATGGATCCTACCTTGTGGGCTGAATACTTTTGGAAAGCATGGACATTCATTTAAGAGATTTTTAAATCCATATATGTCCAAACATTGCCATTTTCACTGTCATGTTCTTCCACTGAAATATGCAGCATGATATAACCTAATAAATAAGCAATTACAGTCTCCTGTAGAACAAAGAAGAGTCTTCTTGTACATACTTACAGCACTATTTTTTCAAATCATTGTAGGTGCTTCTGTGTTTGAGAAAATATAAATTCATTTAAAAATATTACTGAATTCATAGTAGATTTTTGCCCTCATGTATTTTCCCGGTGAATAGACCCCAATGCTATTGTGTGAGGTTCATGGAATTTTTTGCTGCAAAACAGATTAGGAACCACTAGGTTAGGTAAATTGTTAATGATTAAAGCAATATTTTTTTTAAGAGATAAAGGAAGTGCTCCCATTGGAAAGATCTTTGATTTAGTCAGCACAGGCTCTCTTCTCACCCAATCAGGCTG
The DNA here is from genome assembly GCA_028646575.1 of Pseudocheirus occidentalis. Taxonomy (NCBI): domain Eukaryota; kingdom Metazoa; phylum Chordata; class Mammalia; order Diprotodontia; family Pseudocheiridae; genus Pseudocheirus; species Pseudocheirus occidentalis. Next base: position 31,697,550 of record CM053597.1, on the reverse strand, counting down.
GTGGAATAGTGAGTAATATGTCGGTCTTGGAGTAATATGTCGGTCTTGGAGTAATAAAAGTCTTATTTTAAATCTTGCTTTTTATACTTACTATCTGAGTGCCTTGAATAAGTCATTTAATATCTCCTCCATCAGTTTCTTTTTCTACAAAGTGAGGGAGTTTGACTTCTATGGTCCCTCCCAGCCATATATTAATGACTCGATAAACATTTATTTCTCTCTCTACTCCCTCCCTCCCTCTCTCTCTGTCTCTCCTCTCTTTGTCTCTTCTCTGTCTCTCTCTGTCTCTCTCCTTATCTCTTATATCTCCTTATCTCTTTCTCCTTCTCTTCCCCTCTTCCTCCTCTTCCTTTCCCCACTATTTCTTTCTTCTCCCTCTTTTCTCTTTCTGACTAAAACTATGATTTCATTATAGTAGGATGGGACTACTAAGTTCAATATCTCTTCCAGACTTATAAGAGAAAACCATAATGCAGCACTGATCAGCTACATGTCTTGCTCAAGGTCATGAAGTCAATATATGTATTGTGTAGGATTTGAATCCAGGTCTTCCTTGCCTGTGAAGGTAGCTCCCCACCTATTATGCCTAACTTCTACATACAATATTAACATTATACACATATCAGTATCTTCATGAATCACTGTGACTAGAAAAAATTCTGGTGATAAGGCTTTCACACTCAGACTTTGAGCTTGGTTGGTCCTTAGATTATGAGCACATCACCCCTTGGCCTCTAGGTATAAGCCCATACCTAAAGTCTTCCCAGGGTTTGTTTTCCACTGGCATACACTTTGAAAACTTAGTGTCACCTCCACATCAGGAGATGTCCACAAAATGCTGTTCCCTTAGACAGCATTTAATAAACATATGGAACTCATTATCTTGGGAAGCTGTGCAAGCTAGAAATGGAAACAGGTTCAAGGAGAGTCTCTGCAAATTCATGGGTGGTCAGTCCAACAGTTTGGGGCCATTCAGGATACAAGCTTGACTGCAGAGGATAAAGGAAACAGCTGCTCAAGTTTTCCACAGAATGCCCTTCAGTGCCACTCTCAGAGATAGGAAGCTGGGCTGAGCAAACCATGGATCTCACTCAATGATTGAATTCAGTTTTGTCCTGTTAAATCTTGAAAAAGATAGCAGCAAAAAGATCACAGAAACCTAGAGACAGAACCAGAAGGAATCTCAGAGCCCAACTAATCTCATTCTCTTTATTTAGTTATTTGAAAAGGGAGGGGGAGGTGACTTGCCCAAGGTCATTCAGGAGCTGTCAGTGGGAGGATTTGAACCCAGGTCTTCTAACTTCTCAGTTTTATTCTACCTTATGATGACAACAACCCTAAATATTTGTCATCAGAACCACTTGGTTGGAATGTAATAAGATGTTAATACTGACGGGTTTTTCTCTGTGTTGACCAGAACAACTACCCATGATCCTTAGAGTTATAGTTGGAAATTAGAAGGAAGGGAATAACCATGCCTCCTTTCAATCATAGATTCTGAAAGAAGCCTAGGATTCTCAGTTTCAAATATGGTTCAAGCTCACTAGTCAATCAAAGAAGCTTGGATTTTTATGCTAATAAGATTCTTGAGAAAGAAGTTCTTATATATGGATATTTTAATAACTCCTGGATCTCACTTATGTGGTCATTATTGACACAAATTGCAATTCATCTATACCTTCTCATACTTTGTGATTGTTGTTTATAGTATTCCAAAGCCACTCCATGGAGGAGCTATCCAAAGGCTGAGGACCTCTCTCCAGGCCTTTAAAAAAAAAGAGCACCTGTACAACCAGCTGAGCTGTTCTTTTGTCAAAATCAATAGGTGACAGGTTCAGCTCCTCACCTGGTCACAGTATCTCTCATAATAGTTTTTGCACAGTGATAACACCCAAAACATGCTCCTGTGGCTCCCGTGCTTAGGCACATTTACATCCCCATTGCTTCTTGTATCATGTCCAACTGTGATTCTTTGAAGGTTCTGGTGGGGTAAGATTTGTAACCATGCAGAATCATTGTGCAAACATGTGTTTGAAAAGTTGGGTTTTTGTTCAGTGGGGGCAGCTTAGGATTATTGAAAGAGCTGTACCATTTCCTAATCAGAACATAAAAACATAAATAGCCCAGGAAAATTCAGAAGAATTCTGTCTTTTTAAAGTCACATTGCTAAGGCAATAAAGTATTGTCTCAGGGCAGGTATAAAAAGTAAATTGGGTCATAAGCCTAAAATAAGTTACTCCTTTCCTATTTAATCATCAAGGTGTGTGGCTGACCAAATGCCTGACCCTATTAAATAATGAGGGCTGAGTGCTGCCAGTCACATGCTCATTCCCAGCAGCTATGCACTCTGCCTAACTGAGGCTCTCTGGAGGAGAACCCAAGTTCTTCATGGCTTTCAGAGGTCTACTATCTTTCTCAACTTGTTCTTTTCATTTTGTGGGTGAGAACACTCATCTTGTTAGTCTAAGGCCATCAAGGTTTATCCAAATATACTCTTGGCTCTGCCCCTACCCACTGAGAAAACTCCTCTTTCTTACCATCCTGGATGCATTTAGTGGTTTACTCATATAATCATGGCACAACCATATAGAGTTCTTTAATTATGTCAATAGCAAAAGAACTAATCAAACACATTAAAACAGTCCAGATAGAACTGAGAGCCTATAGCTACTTCCTAGAACAAGCAGACCCAAACTTTTTGTCTTTAGGCAGGCTGAAACTTGGAAGGTCAAAAAATACAGTCCAGAAAGCAAGTCAGACCTCTTCTTTGCCAAGGCAAGGTAGAGGCAGAATTCAGTCCCTTCCTACTTTCTTCCCACAAGGAAATTGCAGGATCCATTCAAGGGCTGTTCCATTAACCAACCAGAAGGTCAGTGCTCCCCGTGTTGAGGTGATCTAATAATTCAGGAATTGGTCTTTTTCTCCCTGAAGAATTACTTGTTGCTCTCAACTCAGGTAATCTTTTATTTATTGATTCCTCTTTGGTTCTCTATACCAGTAAGTGCCATGGTGGTGAGCTGCCTCCCTCGAATGCCCTGTGCAAGCCACTAGATGGGAAAGATGCACAGGGATCAGCACCCTGACTTTTTCCTCCTGGTTCCCTTTCTCCTATCACCAAAATTTCAACCATAGCTTCAAGATAGCTAGTACCTATCATCACTTTCCCTGAGTCAACTGACCCACTAAGCTTCCAAAAGGTTGGTTAGCTTGTTCTTCTTCCCTGCCCCTTAATTTCCTTCTCCTGTTGCTGTATGAAATTGGAAGAAGGGGTAGGAGGAGGAGTAAACATATATTCCTCATAAAGACAATAAAACATAGTGGAGCACCTGAGACCTGGAATCAAGACAGTTAGGTTCAGATACCACCTCTAAAACATGTGCCCATGAGAAAGTTTCTAAACCTCATGGAGCCTGTAGCATCTATCTTACATATGTAGTAGTTACTATAAGTACCCCCAAAGTACTCTACAAGTCTTAAGGTACAATATAAGTGTCAGCTGTCATCATTGTTGCTATTGTTGTGTTTTCTTTGGGCTTTTGATTTGAAATAGATTTGTTGTTGTTGTTCAGTTATTTCAGTCATATCTAACTCTTCATGACCCTATTGGGATTTTCTTGACAAAGATAGTAGAGTGGTTTTCCATTTTCTTTTCCAGATCATTTTACAGATGAGGAAATTGAGGAAAACAAGGGTAAGTGACTTGCCCGTGGTCATACAGCTGTAAAGTGTCTGAAACCAGATTTGAACGTAGGAAGAGGAATCTTCCTGTCTCCAGGTCTGGTGTTCTATCTACTGTGCCACCTAACTGCCTTAAATATATTTATCTTTTAGTATATACTTATATGTATTGCATTAGGATATAGAGGGTGGTATACACATATCTTGCTCTATATGGCATCTTATAATATACACAAAATATGCCCAATTTACGATCATAGCAATAGGAAAAACACTAATCAAATACATTAAAACAGCCCTGGAGAGCTGGGGGCCTAGAGCTAATTTCCAGACCAAGTAGCTACAAACTGTTTTTAGGCAAGCCACAAGTCAAAGAAATAACATCTAGGAACCCTAGTCTGGACCTCCCCTTTGCTAAACCCAGAACTTTTGTGAAATGACACCTGTAGTAAAACAATTAAAATACCAATTTACTACTTTGTTTTGTACAATTGAAATTTTTTTGTATCCCTAGTTCCTACTGCCAGAAGTAGGTTGAAATATCTAGGAATAATAGAATGTTGGTTCTGGAAGGGGACTTAGAAATTATCCAGACCAGGGGTTCATAACCATTTTTTCCATTGTAGATCCCTTTGGTGTTTGCCTGATGCCTATGGACTCCTTTTCAGGATATTTTTGAAAAAAATATTCATAATTGAAGGAAATGGTAAATTTCAGTTAGAGGTTAGAGAAATTAGTGATGTAATTCCCCTCCCCCCAACTGAGTTCATAGATCCCTTGATATCTATTAGGCTAGAGGTTAAGAACCCCTGGTCTTATTCAGCTGAGACCCAGAAAGCTAAGGTAACATGCCTAATCAGGGTTTAGAAGGGAGTGGAGGACAAATAGGTGGGTGAAAATTTAAGGATCAGAAACACAATTTGGGAGACCAACGATATGAGAAGAGGACTCTTGTGGTTTCTTTGTTTTTTATCATCCTCTTAGCCCTTGATGAGTTTTTGACTACATGAAAAATGAAAGATTGCTTTATTTAGACTCATTTGTTGGATAAAGATAAAGGATGAGAAAATTGATTATCTTTGAATATGATAATAACCCTAAACATAGTATCAGTAGTATAGGATACCTTTTTGGAAATGAAAATGGCACATGGGAAGATTTTGCCCTATGGGTGCTTTGTCAATGTCAGCTTGGCCAAACTCAGCTATCTGCCACATGCAAATATATGTGCCAGACAAAGAAAGTCTGGCTGCTTCCAAGGTTGTTGTCCTGATTTCTTGGCCCTCCTCTCTTTGAGTTTATTGAGCAAGCTTTTGGTGGATGAGGTCTATTCCAGATCAATAGTATTTCTGTGCTAAGGGAAGAAATCCAGAAGTGTATTGACTGAAGGTAGAGATAGGGAGAGCAGAAATAAGGAAATTTCAGTGTCTTCATCTGATGTGAATAGTTACTGTGTGTATGTATGGACATATACACATGCATCTATATCTGTCTGTCTATCTATCTATCTATCTATCTATCTATCTATCTATCTATCTATCTATCTATCTATCTAAAATGTATCCAGGCATACCCCAGGAGGGTCAGGTTTCTAAACTACTGTTCCTCTTTGATTGCCTTGACAAGGTTTATGAATTCCCTAGACAAGGAGTGATTTGCCCTTAGTACATGTAATATTCATCAGAAATTTTGAAATGAAATATCTTATAAGGCATCCAATCAAAGATCATAGATATAGAGGTAGAAGGACCCTTAAAAGTCATCTAGAGCCCCCCTTCCACGTTTTACAAGTAGAGAATCTGGGGTCCATGGAACCTGAGGCCATGTAAGTGTTGTGTTTCACAGACAAGGAATCTGAGGCTCAAGGTCATGTAACTAGTAAATGACAGTCATGATTCCAGTCCATTGTGGTTCCTCTGACTTCAAATCCAGTGATGGGGCTGAGCCTTCATTGTCCCACAGATTAATCCTTTGTTTTGGTGCTGCTGATTCAAATTCATAGCTAACTCATATACCTGAAATATGCATTTGGGCCTGGTCTTTAAAATGATATCTATGCTGGGACTCAGGGAGAGTTGGAGAGAGAAGAAGGTCAAAGAGAAATGTGAAGTTAGAGGCAGAGGATGGAATTGAATCCCTTGGGAGAAACCTGCTCATCTAATATTTTATTGAATGGAAAAGACCCCATCAGGGAACCATATGAATCAAGGAATTGACCCCAGATTAAGACCCAGACTAATACATAAACAGATAATACACCTCCACACATGATGTCCAGACTCAGCCCTCCCTTCACCCTGAGACCCATACAATAAATCTTTCCTGGTGGAATTTGGAGAACCATGATGGGATTTGGCAAAGCTATTTTAAAGGCAAGAGAACTCATTTCAAGTAAAGAATCTTTGCCAACATGTAGACTCTAATTAATATGATGAGGGTAAATATTTTTTTTTAGCAGGGGTTCCTCCGTAGTGCCTTCAAATCATACCACATAGGCAGCTGTCTATTTGTAAATGCTAACTCTGACTGAGAGTTGGGGACAAGTCACCAGCATTTGTCCAAGTGATTTATATTAGATCCTGGTAGACTCTCTTGGTTTCATAGGTACATAACAATGAGATCAGCACAATGGCTTTGTGAAACTTCAGTCTAATACCCTTCTCTCCCATACTTTCATACCTTCAGAGCCTCCCAAACACTGAACTAGCCCCTAATGCAATAATTCAGTAATGGTCTTGAAGGTTGAGGAAATGGAAGGGGGAGGAGGAAGAGTGAGGGAGAGAGAGAAAGAGAAAGAGAGAGAAAGAGAGACAGAGAGAGAGAGAAAGAGAGAGAGAGAGAGAAAGAGAGAGAAGGAGAAGAGAGGAGAAGAGAGGAGAGGAGAAGAGAAAAGATAAGAGGAAAAGAGAGGAGACAGAAGCACCAAATCTAGTATCTTAGCTTTGATGTAGAAATGACATTAGCTGCCTAGACCCAAGGACATCACTGCAAGGAAACCCATTTTTTTTTCTGCATCAGATGGGCCACTTTCTGTGTAGTAAGGGATCTGGGTTCTCTCCATCAGCAGCCATCTGGGTTTTAGAACATTTGTCAGCTAGAGAACTCGCTGATCTGGAAAAAGTGGTTTTTCATAGGATAGCCCAAAATACATTTTTAAAAAGTTACGGAAAACTGGCAGTAGCTCATTTAAGGTGCCAACTGCTGACAAAAGTCTTTACCTAAAGATGTCCTAGATGGAAAAAAAATAGTGCAGTGTTTTCAAGTAAAATGCAAAGGGTAATGTCACCATGTCTGGCTACTCAAGAGTTGAAAGAAAAAGGAAGCTCTTTTCTTGGGGGGGATGTCAGTTATGAACTTGGGAATCCCTGGGAAATCAGACTGGATGAGCTGGTGTCCTTTTCTTCATAGAGCTTTGTAAAAGTTTTTGTTTGTGCATGATTGCCAAGATATGATTAATATGCTATTAATGTCTATGTTGGCCCATTGTCCCTGGAAATGAATACTTGAGTTGTAGAACAGGCCTGAGGGCAACCCGATTTCTGTCTCCCTACTGGGCATCTAACCTTCAATAGAGCCCTCTTTTAATACACAGAAACGGTAGTTATCGTAATTATGGCAATTTATTTATTTGAATTTTTGGAAGATTTCTGGCTTTGCTGTTATGGTATGCCCTCCAGAGCAGACCTCAGCCCCTTTGGAAGTAGATGTAGTCAGCACATTAGAAAGCTGCTGTGACCAAAAAACAAAACAAAATAAAACAAAAAATCCAATATGCTGTGACCTCTCCCAATTTAGCTAAATTTGTGTGATCATTTAGCCTTACAAATAACTACTTTTCTATAGAAAGAACCTTTTGGCACTATTAGTGAAGCAATGTAGCTGGGATGCTATACTTAGCTTTGTGACCCTGAGTGAGTGTTCAACCTCTCTGACCCTCAGTGTCCTCATCTGTAAAGTGGAAATGATAACAGCATTTATCTCACAGGGTTGTAGTGAGGTTGAAAGCAGGTAATGTATGTAAAGCACTTGGCTGCCTTAGAAGTGCTATATAAATGAAAGCTATTGTAGGAGTATTGAAGACTGCATGTCTTATTTTAGTAGCTAGATATTGTATAGGCAGAGGGGCACTTTTATATCTTATATTCACCTCTGCTTATAATGAAGAATTTAAATGAGAAAATATACATAAAGAGCTTTCTAAAACCCTCATCAGGGGCTCCGTCCATTACTAATTGCCCTGGGCCAGTGCCATGTGGCCCACTGGGCTCCCAGCAGGTTGGTCACCTTCCCTACTGGAGACCACAAAAGCACGGAGACAACAAGCTAACAGTAACCCAACCAGCAGTTGCTTCATAGTACTCTGGGCTAGGGGCTGCTGAGCACCGAGAATGCAGATACAAGGAAAAGGAAGATGGGTCATGCCCCTGGAGGAGTGAGGGAGCAACCATGGCTCATCTGGGCTCTTCTTTCAGATGGCAGTTATGGGAGCAACTGACCAGTCAGAGGAAGGGGATGCAGGGGGGAAGGGATCATTCCAGGTGGAAAAGGTGGAGACAGATGTCTGGAAAGTCAGGAGTAGAGCTGGGGGAGGAGGGAAGGAGCGGAGGGCTGCGGGCAGAGAGGAAATGGTAAAGAAGTGTTAAAAACAGATTCCTTATAGAAACAAGGCAGCTATGGTGGTGGTGGTGGTGGTGGTGGTGGTGGTGGTGGTGCTGCTGCTGCTGCTGCTGCTGCTGTTGCTGCTGCTGCTGCTGCTGCTGACGATGTCTAGCACCATTACTACTCATAGGACTTTTGTCACTAAATGAAGCATTAAATATAAAAGTAAGAGAAGAGGAAGGGTGGGGTGAATACAAAGCTCATCTCCAAGTTACTAAGTCCTGCATTCAAATGCTGCCTCTGATGCGTACGATGTGGCACTGGGCAAGTCACTTCAGTTCCAAGACTGTAAGTTAGAAATGAGGTGCCATTTTGTGTTGGGGGAAGGGTTTGCCACACCAGATACTCTCCGTCCAGATGCTAATAACAATTGATCCCATTTATACAGCACTTCAGGTTGGCAGAGTGCTTTCCATATGTACTCACTTGATTTTCACAATGATCCTGTGAGGTGGGGGCTAATATTATCCTCATTTGCACATTGAGAAAATGAGACCAAAATGGATTAAGTGACTTGTTCTTGGTCTCATAACTAGTAAGCGTCTGAGACAGAATATGAACCCAGCTCTTCCTGACCCCAGGTTCAGCGCTTCATCCACTGTGCTATCTGTCTGCCTAATACACAGTCTGACTAATACTTTTTTTAAAATCCTTTAAGAATAAAGAAAATGGGGGTGTGTGGAATGAATGAAAACTTCTCAGTCTGGGATTGTTCACCTTCCCTCTTCCTACCCTCCCCTGACTGCTGTCAATCACTTTTACCTTCCTTTGTCTGTTTTCCTGCCTTGGTGAGACCTGTCTCACCTTCCTTCTCTTGTAGTCCCAGTGGGGAAGAAATTGGTGAGGTGAGCTTCTCCACCAATGAAAGAGGAAACAGTCAGGAAAGAGGCCCGGACTAGATTAGGTGTAAATTCTGGTTCTAACCTTTGAAACATGCTCTCTGCCTCATGCTCCGCCATCAGATAGATAGCCCTCTTCTTCTGGGGAAGAGAATAAATTCCTGTTCTTACCATAAGGCATCTCTGTGTTTACTTTTCTTACTAAATTAAGGATAAAGGGTATTTTTCAACCCACACAGGGGGGTGGCTAGGTGGCACAGTGAATAAAGCACTGGCCCTGGAGTCAGGAGGACTTCGAGTTCAAATCCCACCTCCGACACTTAACACTTACTAGCCATGTCACCTTGGGCAAATCACTTAACCCCAAATGCCCTGCCTTCCCCCCTCAAAAAGCAAAAAATAAATAAAGAGAATGCTTAAAAGAAAAAAAAACCCAACAGAGGCTTTATATCTAAATGAGAGCCATCCTTCAAAGCTGTCCCCTTGTGAGGTTATCCTAATGATACTGAGGAGGAGGGCAGGATGAGAAGGAGGAAGTCATTGGCCTTGTTCAAAACCATTTGAAAACTTTTTTTGGAGAAATGTCTGTAGATGAAATTGAGAAGCTGCCCAAGAATGCTTTCCTTTTGACCCCAAATTTGCCACCTACATTAGTCAGCAGACTTGGCCCCAAATGACTTCTGGCAGTTTCCAAAAGGCAAATTGATCCTCAGAGGATGCAACTTTGCTCCCAGTGAGGCTATTGCGAAGAATGGGATGCAGACACAGAAGGCAATTTCAAGTTATGAGTTCCTGAACTATTTTAAGCAAAGGCCCCATGATAGGAGAATGCTCCTTCAAGGTGACTCTTTTGAAGGGAATGAGATTCATGGCACTTTTAAATGACCATAATGCACTTAGACACTACTTTTAAGGTCTTCCAGATGCCATGTAGCTGCCTATTTTAAAAAATGCATGACTAACATTTATACAGCACTTTAAAGTTCATAAAATGCTTGACATGCCTTCTCTTATGTGGTCTTCACAATAGCCCTGAGAAGTAGGTGCTAGTATTATCCCCATTTCACAGATGAGAAAAGTGAGGTGGAGAGAGGTTAAGTGATGTGCTTAGGATCACATAGTTAGACAGTGTCTGAAGCAAGTGTCTAAGTCAAATCTTTTTGACTTGACTTAGCCTGTGCCTATTACCTAATTAAGGATGGTAGAGCTACAAGGGGTCTTGGATATCATACAATCCAACTCTCTTGTGTACAGATGGGGAAAACTGAGGCCCAGGGACATGAATGACTTGTCCAAGGACACAAGCCCATAATGGCAGAAGTTAGGACTTGAACTCAGGCCTTGCCTCTCCAAGTACTTTTTTATACTAAGCCAAGTAGCCTGTACTGAGCCTCATTTTTCATTTTACAGTTGTATGAGTTAGTAGAAGAATTAGAAATACAAACCAGACTTCCTCTGCTTTCAAGCCAACCTTCTTCTACTCTGCTTTATCACACTATTAGCTCTAATGCCAAGATGTTGAATTTGAGATAAAGAAAATGTTCAAAATAATTTGGAATAATTATCATCCCAGACTGTGCAGTAGAAAATGAGCAAATTAGGGGTGGTTAGATGGTGCAGTGAATAGAGCACCAGCCCTGGAGTCAGGAGGACCTGAGTTCAAATCTGGCCTCAGACACTTAACACAAAAACTAGCCGTGTGACCTTGGGCAAGTCACTTAACCCCAATTGCCCTCCAAAAAAAAAAGCCAATGAGCAAATGAGCTGAATACCTCAGTCTTTTTGAACGAGCCATGATTTTATCTAAGTGGGGAATTCCTCAACCAGGACAGTTTATCACTCTTCAGTTATTCAGCTGCTCAGAGACCCTGAGCAAATAATTTAACCTTCAATATTAAACTCTTGCTATGTGTCAGACATGGTTGCTAAGCCCTGGGGATGCAAAGAAAGGCAAAAGAGAGTCCCTACCCTCAAGGAGTTCACATTCTAATGGGGAAGACCACATGTAAATTACTAGGAACACACAAAATATATACAGAATACACCTAAGGTAATTTCAAAGGGAAAGTCATTAGCAAGTAAGGGGCTCCGGCATAAGTCTCCTTGTAGAAAGCAGGATGTGATCCAAGTCTTAAGAGAAGCCAAGGAAACAGAGGTGGAGGTCAGGAGAGAGAACATTCAAGGCATGGAGGATGGCCACTGAAAAGGCACCAAGACAGGCGGTAGGGGGTCATGTATATGAGGAACATCATGGATGTCAGTTTGGCTGGATCTGAATATGTGGAGGGGAGTGAGTAAGAATGGAAAGGGAGGAGAGAGTCAGGTCATGAAGTGCCAAGCAGAAGGGCTGATGCTTGAACCCTGGAAGTTATTCATTGGGGGTGGCATGATTTGATCTGAACTTCATTTTAGAAAAAAATCACTTTGGCAGCTGAGTGGAGGATACACTGGCACGGAAGAAGAAACACAGCATAGGGACCATTAAGAAGGCTATTGCAAAAATAGTTCTGGCAAGAGATGATGAGATACTGGATGGGGGGGGTGTTTATATGATATGAAGAAGGGGACATAGACAAGAAATATTGTGTTAGTTGAAACAAGGTTGGGAACCAGCTTCGTTATATAGGATAAAAGTGAGGAGACAAGGATGACCCCAAAGTTCCAAGCCTGGATGACTAGGAGGGTGGTACAAAGAGCAGAAATAGATGAGGAAACTGAGCCTGAGATACTTTAAGTGACTTGCTGGTAGATATACTTCTTGTATCAGAAACTTGCTCTCACTGTGACCTTGGGGAAGTCACTTAATCTTTTAGTAGCCCAGGCATCTCTAAGACTATATGTTATCATTGAGTTGTGGATCTGCTCTGATGGAGGTATCAGGGTTATGTGCTGTGTTTTGCTCATGTTGGTTATGTTGGGTCCATATGAATCTGTTTAGATGCGGCTCAAAGTGAGACAAGAAAGGATTATCTCTTGAATCTCCTTCTCCCAGTCTTCTCCAAGGGAGACTAATTCCTTGCAGCAGCAGGAAGCAGCAGATTGGGATCAGAAGCTGGACACCATGTTATCTTTGGATAAAGGACATTGTACTAGATTTAGGTCTACCTGACCTCTAGATGTTATTAATCCAGGGGGTATAATTTTTAGGTTCAAGCTGCGCTCCTCATTAGTGTCCCTTAAAAGGGAAGGAGTGGCCCAAGCTATGTATCCAAGCCTATATATCCCACCAAATTCCAGATATGTAATGAACACATGTAGCAGATAGAAAATAAACTAATTTATCCAAGATGATAGCAAATAAAAAATCAGAGAATGTCTACAGATGAGACTATACCAGAAAATATAGAATCAACTCTTCTACTGAGATCAATCAAGAGAGAGTCTCAGATCTCATCCAAGGGGAAATTCCTTGGTCTGTAATGTAGTAAGCTGGAGATAAAGACATGATTGAAACATCAGCACCTCTACATATAAGCTTCTTCTGAGAGTCTTTCTCTCCCTTTAGGGAACTGAAGAGAATCTGGAACCACATGTTTTTTCTCTCAAAGCCGGAACCCAGAAGACTGAAATGTCTCTTCTTTCAGACTGTTGACAATTATGCCCTTCAGGCAGGCAAAAATAATTGAATAATCAACTTCCACCAAAGAGGAGATTCATATGCAAATGATCTTATAGAAACAAATAACACAGATAAATGCCACACTAGGAGTTCTTCCAGTAGATGAAATCACAGGTTTAGATAATTTTTAAAAAGATCCACTAGAACTTGTGTTCCATAGCCATAACCTTCAAGAAGCTGTAGTTGGCCACCTTCAGTGCACAAGTCATCAAAGCAGGGCTTTAGGTGGTGCAGTGAATAGAGCACCAGCCCTGGAGTCAGGAGGACCAGAATTCAAATCCAGCCTTAGACACTTAACACTTACCAGCTGTGTGACCTTGGGCAAGTCACTTAACCCCAACTGCCCTGCTTTCCCCTCCAGAAAGGAAAAAAAAACTGCAAATAAACAAAAAATGTAGGGCTTTAGGGGAAGAATTCATTAATCTATCTCCAAGCATTTATTAAGCTGCTGGTGGTCTAGAAATGCTAAGTTCTGGGGATACGGAGATAAAAATGAAATAGTCCCTCCCCTTAAGGGGCTTGGATTCTATTGGGTGAGACAACATGTATGAGGGACAGGGGGAGGGGAGAATAAAGGCCAGAGGGATCATGTAGAAGGCATTCCTTGAGCAGAGCTTTGAGGGAAATGGGATCATTCCAAGCAGGAGGGAAGGCAAAGAAAGTGAGCATAGTATCCTATGTGAGAAACAACTATTTGATCTATTTGGATGGACTATAAAGCGTGTGAAGGGAGGCTGCAAAGGCAAGTTGGGAGCAGGTTGTAGAGGGTTTTAAATGCCCTAAAGAGAAGTTGGCATTTGCATTGTCAAAGCAATAGGGAGCCACAGAAAGTTTAATTAAGCAGGAAAACAGGCCACGGGTCACACCTGTACTTTAGGAACAGCATCAATGAGCACATGGGGCAGTTCTAGGAAGGATAATAGACAACTAGAGCCCCATTCTGTAGAATCACAAAATCTCAGGCTTTAAAAGACCTCAGCAACCAGCGAGGCCAATCTGTACCTCAACTGTAGAATCCTCTCTATAACACCTTAAAACTGGGTCACACAGCCTTTGTTTAAAGAGTCTAGCAATGGAGGAAACCAATACCTCCTCAGGCAACCTGAGCGTTTAACATTTTTGCTTCTATTTAACCATAATCTGCCTCTCTGCAACTTTTATTCATTGTTCCTCAAGATGCCTGCTATATCCAAGGAGAATCAGCACCTCTTCTAAATGCCAGCATTTTAAGGACCTGAAGACAGTCAGGGTGGTCTGTCCTTCCAAGTCTTATCTCCTCTAGCATCAGTATTATTATTAATAGTAATAGTAATTATTATTAGTAGCAATAGTAATGATGGTGATGATGGCTGACATCCATTCCTTTATTTCTTCTGAGCTCTGCGTCTGTTTCTCCAGAATTCTTTTTCTACCATATCACTCTTTCACCCTTGAAGACCTCTTGACAACTGTGACCCTTTCCTCTGACTGGTCAGTTCCTCTTATATATCCCTTTCTAATCTCTACGCTGTACTTCCCAGACTTCTTTCTCCATCACTGCCCTCCCCCATGGGTACCTTTCCTCCTTCACCCTTTCCAGTTCCTTTTATGCATTGTTAGAAAGTAACCTCCCTGAGGGCAGGGATTGTCTTTCCTCTTCCTTGTGTTTGTATCCTTAGCGCTCAGCACAGTCTGACTTAATGGTATTCTATCAATTAATTTATCAATCTGTCATCAATATCTTCCTCTTGGTATTCTCAGCTTTCTTATGGTGTCTAGCAATTCCCTAGATGTGTGGTCAAGGTATTATGGTCAAATACACAGTGTTGAATGGTTACGCGTGCTTCAAGTTGTCTAATATTGCCTGTCCTCCAGCTGCTTTCTCTCATTCAGTTTCACGTAAAACAAGAAACCACAGAGAGGTGGTGTGGTGCATGAGTATTAGAGTTAGGAAGAGAGAAGTTCAGGCTGCACCAGATGTGTATTAGCTGAATGGCCCTGAGCAAACTCTCTCAGTCTCAGTTTCATCATCTGTAAATGGAGATAGTAATAGCACCTCCCTCATAGGGTTGTTGTGAGAATCAAATGAATTAATGTGTAGAGCATTATGCAAACTTTAAAATACTAGCTATTATTGTGAATTATTATTATATTCTTGTATCTCTTTCTAAGGGCAGCTAGGTGGTGCAGTGGATAAAGTGCAGGTCTGGAGTCAGGAAGACTCTTCTTCCAAAGTTCAAATCCAGCCTCAGACACTTACTAGCTGTGTGACCCTGGGCAAGTCACTTAACTTTGTTGCCTCAGTTTCCTCAACTGTAAAATGAGCTGGAGAAGGAAATGGCAAATCACTCTGCTATCTCTGCTGAGAAAACCCCAAAAGGGGTCATGAAGGGTCAGGCAGGACTGAAGCAGAGTGAACAACAACAAAAATCTCTTCCTGATATATGAGTCTAATGTACATATTCCTTTTTATTTTTCATTTGTATTGGTCCCACCCACCTAGCTACCAGATTGTAATTTTCTCGAGGGTAGAGACCTTATTTGCTATTTTTATTGTCACTCTTCATATCCAAAAGTACTATAGGCTATTGTATGTGTGTTGTGTGTACTTGGTCATTTATATTCCCCATTAGAATGGAAGTTTTTTGAAGGCAGGGGTTATTTTTTCTCTTTCTTTGTATTCCCAGTACTTTGAATAGTCCCTGGAACATAACACGTGTTTAGTAAATGATGTTTTTGACCAAACAGAAGGACTGGATGCTCAACACATGTTGCTGCCTGAAACATAATGACAGTATTTAATAGTAGGTACACATTGGCCCCAGATGAAATGAACTGCATAAATACAACTTGGCTTTTTAGCTATTTTCATAAAGATACAGAGAACTCTACTAGAATAGGGCTAAATAATATTTGCTAACTGAGAGATAAGATTGTGTTTATAATGAAGAAACCCTGCAGATTTCTCTGAAGGGCAGATGCCACATGACTATAAATAAGTCAACTTTGTCCCAACCACAAATAAACAAATGTGTTGGAACAGAAATTTTACAGCTTGGGTTCCAAGAAGCCTTCAATCTGTTCATTTGGGGTATAAAAGGATCAAAAAGTTGATGAAATTTGCAAAATCAAGTTGACATGCAGAAAGCAAATCATAACTTTTAAGCATCTTACAATTTAAATCCACCAAAAAAAGCAAAGTGTCTTCTAACTTCAAAATATAGATGCACAGGAAAAGAAATGACTCCATAGTTATTTCCTAGCCATCAGTAAGTTTTTTTAGATGAAATCCTTAGTTTCTTCCTTCCTTCCTTCCTTCCTTCCTTCCTTCCTTCCTTCCTTC
>CM053597.1:31585635-31671967 GCA_028646575.1 Pseudocheirus occidentalis | reverse complement strand
AGGTGGAAGAGGACTAAAATGAGAGGAGACAGGGAGAGACAAAATGGGGCTAATCATCCCATATAGAAGAGTCAAGGAATAACTTACAACTTTACTTTCATTTACTCTCATTAAATTTGGCTTAGGGAAGGAATGACATAAACTCTAAACTGGGTATCTTGCCACACAGGAGGGTAGGGGGGATGGGGATGAGAGGCAGGATGATGGAGGAGAGGACAGGGTCTGGGGGTGGGCTGCTGGAAGCACACACTTCAGTAAAGGGACAGGGACAGGGTAGAAAATAGAACAAGGGGGGATGGATAGGAAGGAGGGACATATAATCAGCCTCACACAATATGTCCACTGTGGAGATGTCCTTCATAATTACACATGTATAGCCTGTATTGAATTGCTTGTCCTTCCAGTGGGGGTGGGTGACAAGGGAGGAACCAAAAGAATCTGGAATTTGAAGCTCTACAATCAAATGTTTAAAAAAGTATATATATAATTATTATCATTAACTACATGGAATTGGGAATTAAGATATACAGGTACTGAGGTAGGGAGACCCCCCTGCCCTACCAGAAAGTTAGAGGGGCATTGGAGGAGGGCATAAAAGAGAGAAGATTGGTGGAGGGGCTTTACAGTGGGATCGCTGTTTTGGGGTTGGGGGTAGGGGAAAGATGGGGAGAAAATTTGTAACTCAAAATCTGGTGGAAATGAATGATGTAAACAAGAAAATAAATAAAATAATTACTTTTAAAAAAGAGAAATGGAAAGGAGATGGACTTCATAATTACCTGGAGAGGCTTACACAAATTGATGCTAAGTGAGAAGAGCAGAACCAGGAAAAATTTGTACACAATCACAGACACATCATATATGTGACAACCGACCTTGATAAACTGGACCCTTCTCAGCAACACACAGCTATAAGACAACCCTACATGTCTCAGGCTGGAAGGAGATATCTACATTCAGAAAAATATCTAGAAAGACCAGAGTTTAAAAGGAGACTGAAGCAATACATGCTATCCTTCTTTTTAAATAAATAAAATAAAATAAAACTTCAGGTCAATTTTCCTTAATTTCTTGAAGTGTAGTATATATACTAGTTTTTTTTATCATAACTTTCAGGTAGTCTAACAATTATTCTATTGTCTCTCTTCAATCTGTTATCCAGGTCAGTTGTTTTTTCTAATGAGATGTTTCACATGCTCTTCTATTGTGTCATTCTTTTGATTTTGTTTTATTTTTTTCTTGTGCCATTAGTTTCACCTTGTCTAATTCTAATTTTTAAGTAGTTATTTTCTTCATTAAGTTTTTTTTTATCTCTTTTTCCAAATGGTTGACTTTTTCATGGTTTCAATTTACTTGGCTTACTCTTTTTTTCTAGTTTTTTGTCAACCTGTCGTTTTTAATTTTTAAAATCCTTTTTAAGATCTTCCAAGAACTCGTTTTAGGCCTGTGACCATTGCACGTTTTTCTTTGAAGCAGAATTTTGACTTCATTATCTTCTTCAAAGTATGAACCCATATCTTCTCTGACACCACAGTGGCTATGCATGGTCAGTTTCTTTCTCTTTTGCTTACTCCAGACCACTACCCTGGGAGGCTAGGTCTTTCCTAACATCCTTCCAATTTGTCTCAGGCAGACAACTACTTTACCCTGACTTTTAATTATTTCTTCCACAATAAAGTTCACTTTGAAGAATTATTTTAAATTTTTTGTGGAGAAATATATAGGTACTTTCCTGCCTTATTCTGTCATCTCCCCAGAATATGCTTTCACTTAAATACTCTTTGCCTCAGTTTCTTCCCTTAAATGTATACCAGGGCCTTTGAACATGCTGAGGACTCTAGCTCTAAAACTACTTGCTACTTTTTCCCAGGTTCAGTGTAGGTTGTCTCAGGCAATAAATTTCTCTGGCCTGAGCACCCACCAATGTAATACTTTCTATTTACAAACTACACCAGGCACAAATACAAAAGCACTTAATTAAAATAGAACAATGTGAAAACAAGAGGAAGTCAAGTGGTAGAATTCTGCTCTACCCTCTAGACAAAATGGGTGTCTTTCTAGCAGAAGGATTTCTAACCTTTTGATATGTCACAGATGAACCCTTTGATAAACTGGTAAACCTATAGACCCCTCTCAGAAGAATGTTTAAAAATATACAAAATAAAGGATATAGGGTTAAAAAAGAAATCAACTATGTTGAAATACAATTAAACATATTTTTGAAATAAGTTCGTGGACCCTAGGTTAAGAACACTTGCTACAGAGTATTTCTTGAGAAGAAAGATAGTGTCATTTTTGTCTTTTGACTCCTCAGTACCTAGTACAGAACCTGTCACATAACAGGTGTTTAAGAACTGAACTCTTTTACAGAATCCAGAGAAATCATTCTCTAATTCTCCTCCACCTTTAATGGCCTCAGCAAGGCCCTGAGTCACTTCAGAATTCTTGCCCCAGGGGCTAATAAATAAAAATAATAATAAAACAAAAATTAGAATTTTGTACCACTGGACCCATGGAAATCTTTCTTTCTATGCCTTTTGGACAGGGTAGGATCTGCTGAAACCTCTCTTGTCAGCTCCAAGGTCATCTATCCAGTTTCCCAGGACTGCTAGATTGGGGATGTCATCACCATCCTTTCCTTCCATCTCTCCATCTTGACCACTATACCACTGCTTGCCTCTACCCATATCTACTCTAGTGACTCTGGAAGCCTTTTTAAATATTTTCTGCCTTTCAGAAGATTCCCACCTTTCTTGTCTGCGGATATTGCTTTTCTGTAGCCTTAAAAAATATATACTTTATGGAATTTCTCCCAAGAAGAAATTTTCTCTGGGCCCCTAAGCATCATGGGAAATAAAATCTTGGGAACTTTTCTCCTCAGTCCTTTACATGACATAAAAAATAAAACAGTGGGACTCAATGACCTTCAGGACTCCTTGAAGTTCTAAATCCTATGTTTCTATGGTCTTATTTGAGCCTCTCTACAATCCGAGAAGTAACATCTAGAGACACTGTGTCCATCTGACAGATAAGGAAACTGGGGTTCAGAGAGATTAAATAATAAAATGTATTTAGCACTTTAAGGTTTGCTAAGTGTTCTACGTATGTTATCTCGCTGATCCTCAAAACAACCCTATGAGGTGGGTGCTTTTATCTTTGTTATATAGATAACAAAATTGAAGCAGACAGAGGTTAAATGATTTGCCCATGATTGCCTAGGTCTTTACTGACTATGGGTGCTGCACTCCATCCACTGCATCGCCTAAATGGCCTGAAATGACTGGCTCAGGTTGATGTAGCTAGTGTCGGAGGTGAGTGTTTCTGACTCCTAGTTCATCAGTCATCATACTATGGTAGCACAGGGTGGTCTCAAAGACCACCTACTGTGATATAAAGGGGTTTGGGGTGACACTGGCAGTGCCCAAACTGAATAAAAACCCACCAATCTTTGAAAGCACTCAGGAGAGTTAGTCAGCAAATACTTATTAAGCACCTGCTATCTACCAAGTACTACATTAAGGTCTGGAAATACAAAGGCAAAAATATGGTTCCTGCTCTCAAGGTGCTCGCATTCTAACCAGGGAGACAACATACCAAAAAATGTATGTAGGAAGTATACGCAGTATGAATGGAAGGCTATATCAGAGGGAAGGTACTGGGAAGTGAACGCATGGGAGCAAAGAAAGGCCTCAAGGACAAGATGTGATGGGAGCTGAATGTTGAAGAAAGCGAGGAAGGTGGGGGGGGGGGGGGGAGAATGAAGAGGGAGGGCATTCCAGGCACTGGGGACAGCCAGTGACAATGCACTGAGGCAGGAGATGCAGGATCTTGTTGTTGGAATGGCCAGGAAGCCAGTGTCACTGAATCAAAGAGTATGTGTAGGAGATTAAAATGTTAGAAGACTAGGAAGGTAAGAGGGGATCAGGTAACACTTTAAATGCTGGAAGACTTTGTATTTGATCCTGAAGGCCACAGGGAGCCAATGGAGTTTACTAGAGAAGAGGATGACATGATCAGACCTGGACTTCAGGAAAATTACTCTGGTGGCTGAATGGAGGATGAATTAGAAAGGGGAGAGATTGAGGCAAGAAGACCCACCAGTGGCTAATGCAATAACTAAGGCATTAGAAACTGAGGGTCTGCCCTGGAGGGGGGGGCCGAGTGTCAGAAGAGAAAAGCAGGCATATTGGAAAGATGTATATAAGTGATATGACAGTGGAAAAGACAAGACTTGGCAACAAAACTATTTTTTGAGAGTTTTTGTTCTTTAGAAACCATGGCAGACCATATCACACAGAAGAATTACATACCTGGTTTTTGTTCAGTTCATTTCTCTCTTCTTAGGACCTGGGCTTCTCACTCCCTTCTCTTCACGGTCATAGTATATGACTCATTATAACTAGTAGAGTCATTTAAGAACATCTAGTCTGACCTCCTCCTTCCATAGTTGAGGGAACTGAGGCCCTAAAGACCCAAGGTCTATCATGAAGTCAGTGGCAGAACTGGGATTTACCCAAAGATCCCGACTCCAAACCCAGCACTCTCCCCTCTGGCACCACATCACCTCTCAACATCTCAGCTTTAATCTGACAGTCTCAGTTACATCATGTAAAAACCACTTATTCAAATAGTCTCCTAACTCAGATGTCAGCCACTACCTAAGCTCAAATTTCCAATTCAACCAGTTTATACTTCTGAGAGTCTAATGGCATCCATTCTTCTGTTCCTGATCTACCACTTAATTTAACTGGATGGACCTCATTAGGGAATCTTAGAAATTCAAAAGGATGTGAAGAAAAGATACCAGCAGCGAGCCACCGAAAAAACAGTGCAGACATCATTAAATGTAACAGGTACTGATACCTGCTCCTTCCCACTTCTCCATTCCTTTCCTATTTGAGTGTTTGGGGAAAACAGGATGTGTCCACCTGAAAGCACATGAATGGACAGGGCTACTAGTCAGGAGAAGCCACAAGGATGGGCCCATGGGGAGACAGTGATAGCCACTAAGAGAGAAAAAGATCCTGGAGCTTTTTTGCCCTCACCTTAAAATAATGAGACAGCATTATAATAACAATCATACAAATAACTAGCTTATATTTATATAATTCTTTAAAGATTTCCAAAGTGTCCTATATATGTTATCTCATTTGAGCCTCACGACAACCTTGTGAGGAAGGTATTATCACTATTCCCATTTTACAGATGAGCAAATGGAGGCTGAAAGCTTAAGCGGCTTGCCCAGATGCCCACAGCTAATAAGAATCTTCAAATTCAGGTTTTCCCTACTCCAAATTAGTATTTTCTCCACTACGATAACTAGCTGCATTGAAACACTGCAGGTCTTTATAAAGAGTCACCCCTGCCTTGATGAAAAAAATGGGGGACTGGGTGTCTGTTCTAATGAACTGAAGAGGAATGGGAAGAAAAAGAAGGAGCCGCAGCTCTGGGCAGCACAGAGCAGTCAGCAAGCAGCAGGACAAAGCAGGAGTCATATGGGAGCCCTCATACTCCGGCTCATTAGTGACTATTATGAGGTGTTGTAGTACAGAGGAGACAGTTGGCTTTGGAGCAAGGAAGACCTGAATTCAAGTCCTGTCTCTGACACATACTGGTTGTGTTACCCTAGATAGGTTACCTGGGTCCAGATAAGTGGCTTAGCGCTCAACTTGAAGTCAGGAAGATCTGAATTCTAATCATGCCTCAGACTCTTAATACCTATGTGATACAATGCAAATCACTTATTCTCTTAACCTGTTTCTTCATCTGTAAAGTGAGAATAATCACACCTGTATCCCAGAGCTGTGGAAGTAAAGACCAATGGGATAAACATATCAAGGACTTTACACATCTTAAAGTACTGTCTAGATGTTAGCTATTGTCATCATTAACCTCCCGGTGCTCTAGTCAACTCCCTAAGACAAAGGTCCTTAACTTGGGCTCCATGAATAGAACACAGGATGGGGGCAGGATGCGAACTTGGATATGAAAATAATTATTTTGATTTTCAATAAATGCTAAATGAAAATCGGCATTTCTTTTCATTGTTTAAAAACATTATTTTAAGAAGAAGTCCAGACTGTGACAAAGGGATCCATGACATAAAAAGGTTAAGAACTCCTACTCTAGGACTGTAAGTTGCAGAAAGGTGCTAATCAGCAGTTGTGGAAGGTGTTTCCTCATTTGGGAGTTCCCAATATCAGGGCAATCTCTGGTCCAGTGGAGATTTACAAACATCTTCTGTGTAGTTCCTCGCTTTCAGATTTCTATTCCATTTTCCTTCCTTTAATAAAAGTTCTTGCTGTAACACTGTGAACCAAACGCTTGCAAATGGGGACTGAGAAGGGCTCCCAATGTACCAATGTGGTAATATTCATACGTTTTCCCAATTTTAAGCAAATATAAGATACTTTGAGAAGAGAGAGAACATTAACAACTAGGCGGTCAGGAAAGGCTTTCCTTAGGGAATCGGCGTCTGAGGTGAGCCTTGAAGAAAGATAAGGATCCTAAGAGGAGAAGGTCAGGAAGAGTCCATTGCAGACACAGGGCTACCACCAGAGCAAAGATACAGCAACAGGAGACGGAATGCCAACTTTGAGGAAGAGCAAGTAATACAGATAGGCTGGGATTGTGAAGGAGAATTATCATTTTATGTTAGGGCCAAAAGGGAACACTAAAGATTCTTGAGGGCAGCAGGACAGTTGGATGACACAATGGATAGAACACTGGGTTTAGAATCAGGAAGACCCATCTTCCTGAATTCAAATCTGGCCTTAGACACTTCCTAGCTGTGTGACCCTGGGCAAGGCACTTAACTCAGTTTGCCTCAGTTTCCTCAACTGCAAAAGGATCTGGAGAAGGAAATGGCAAACCACTCCAGTACCATTACAAAAAAAACCCAAATAGTGTCACAAGAGTTGGACAGGACTTAAAGGACTTAACAACAAAGATTCTTGAACAAGAGAATGACATTCAGATTTTTTCTCTAGAAAAATTGCTTTGACAACTATTTGGAGGGCGGAGAAGAAAGGGAAGAGGCCAGAATAGTTTGTTAAATTGCTAACTGTTGATTGATATTGGTGGATTACAGGAACTTACCCCTGAACATATACAAAGCCATGGTGTCCTTAAATGTAAAGGACTGAAACAAGTACAGACTACAAAGGTACTGATTGACACCTTTTTCTTCCCAGCTAAAATGAACATCTCCATCCATCTTATTCATATAATTAAAATTCAAGGATCCTTAAGACGAAAGAATTTAATCATTGTGGAAAATAACACTTTCACAGACTTCACTTTTCATCATTTGCCATAATGATTTCATCATTTGTTTATATTTTGAGAATGATTAAAGTTTGGTCACACAGGCCTGATCAGGTCGCTGATTTTTGATGAATGCAAATCTAAAGTTCGGTATGAACAGCAATGATCCTCAGGTGATTAGGTGATTAACTAGAGGTCAGAGGAACTGTTTCTAATGTCTGTTAGCATTTTGGCGATGGAGCTGTTTGCTGATCTCCAACTAAGCTCTCCTGCCTTTTCGGATCTAACAAGGTCACTTCCAGCGCAGAGTTCCAGAGTCATTCAAAGCAGAGTACAAGCTGTTCACCTGTTTGTCAAGGACTGTCATTTGCTCCCTGTGGCAAGATTCTGTTCTCACTCAACTATGAACCTACATGATTCTAATTTAACATTTGCTTCCTCTTTGCGTAGCCCAGACAAGAGATCTAAGGATTTTCAAGGTGAATGCCAGCAAGGAACCTTATAGTCCCTTTTTGGAACTGAGACAAATGGGCAAAGCTCAGATGGAGTTCTAGACCAGAAGGGTGAGCCCACAGGTCTGTACTCTCATCATTAGCTAATGCTTCTGCCTATCCAACCATACAATTCTCTAAGGTTTAGATTTGTTCATAATATAACCAGTGGTTACACAGCACTTTTATCTGTTAGGAATTATAATTTCTGTACTGAGGATAATTTGATAACAGAGCATTTTCTGTCTTCTATGCTACTGATGACCATACAAGCTTTCAGTTTTCTCCCCTTCTTCCCTTTTGATTCACCTTGAGAGAAACTTCCTTTCAATCATCAGGGTATAGAGGGACAGAGAATAAATCTGAGACTTCTTGCCCATCTTGAAACATGGTGCTCAGACTCCTGCGTTATCAAGTTTCCTTGACCTGTGCCTCTCTTTGGTGTGATCAGGCTCTGCGGAAGGAGAGCATTTATGAGCTTGCAGGTGGGCAGTGAGACCAGTTTATAAAGGTGAGCCAGGCCTGGAGGGTAAGATAGTCACATACCAGTGTATGATACAAGACTGAACCAGTGGCCAGGAACGGAAACATTTAGAAATCTAATTGAGTGATGAGAAGCTAGGAAGACCAATACACTTGCCCTATTTTCCCTTTATCTTCCCTTGGTCATCTAGCCTGGAAAAGTGATTTCTGAGCCCACGAGAGCTAGGGGACTACACCAATCTTATTCTGTATCTAGGCACACCGTTTGGACTAGGTTTAGTCTTGAGAAATCTGCCTCTAATTAGAAGAATCAGACTCATTAGTTCAATTAGTCTTCATTAATTTAAGGCAATGGTTATGGCTCATATATAAGTATTCCCAGAG
Organism: Pseudocheirus occidentalis; assembly: GCA_028646575.1. Lineage (NCBI taxonomy): Eukaryota > Metazoa > Chordata > Mammalia > Diprotodontia > Pseudocheiridae > Pseudocheirus > Pseudocheirus occidentalis. Next base: position 31,663,343 of record CM053597.1, on the reverse strand, counting down.
CATGGAGTAAAAAGGGTATTCTGTGTATAATATGAGTCAGGTATGGAACAAGTAATTTATTCTTATATACAAAACAAAAGCTAAACATAAAGAAACCACAAGCATGAATTAATAGGACAGGGTTTGGTAACTTAATATAACTACTGGCACCTTCTGATGGGAGGATGATACTTAAACTTCATCAGAACAGAAAGCAGTTTGTGTGATTGTTACATTTTACCTTGGTGTGCCAGACTCAGCCCAAACTGGCTCTGGAAAGCTGATCATCAAATTTTCAGTGCGAAGAGTTACACCTCAGAAATCAATAAAGATTACAAATTAAAGCCCAACCTCTTGTTTTGCTGATTGTCTAGATTCAAAAAAGTGATGGAAAAAATAATAATGCAGATTAAACTTAAAAGTGTACTGGCTAGAGTTTTATTTTTTCAGAGACAGAATTGGTTGTTAGATCTTTACTACCATACCTGTGGTTATCACTCCACTCTGAACCTGAACTTCATGCTCACCTACTTCCATAACCAACCATTACTGTATCTGCTATTGTGTCAACAACTGTAGTCACAGATCTCTAGGCCCTCCAAACTCGTAAAGTCACCTCCTGGACACTTCCATCTCCAGGTTAATGCTTAATCACTTCTTAGCAAAGGAAAACAAAAAACCAGGTTTGCCTAGTTCAGACTTGTACTTTAGCTACTGTGTACTAGAAGTACAGAAACAAGAGTGAAAGAGTGAGCCGGTAGCCCCATCCTCCACACTACTCATGTGGAGCTAAAGAATAATCCTGCCTAGTTGTTTCAGAAAAACTTGGGAAGACTCATATGAACTGAGGCAAAGTGAAGTGAGCAGAACCAGGAAACCATTACACAATAACAGTAACATTATAACAACAATCAACTTTGAAAGATGCAGCTACTCTGATCAAGACAATTTAAAAGGACCCATCAAGAAAAATGTCATCTACCTCCAGAAAGAGAACTGCTGAACTCTGAGGGCTGACTGAGGCATACTTTTTTTTTTCACTTTATTTTTCTTGCTTTTTTGTTTGTTTTGTGACATGGCTACTATGGAAATATGCTTTGCATGATTTCAAATGTATAATTGATATCATATTGCTTGCCTTATCAATGGGTGAGGGAGGAATGAGAGGGAGAAAGCCAATTTGGGACTCAAAATTTTTTAAAATGAGTGTTAATAAATTTTAAAAGAAGAATCCTGCAAAATTCACAATTGTAAAAGAAGGGTGGGATACTAGCTTTTGTACATCTTCTAAGCCATTGGATCTTACAGTTCTACAACAAACAAGGAGATTCTTTGTCATCTCACAGTGATGAGTTACATGTATCTGGAAGCAGCTCCTGTTTAAGCTTCTACATGATCACCCAGACCAGAAACAGTGAAACCTTTTACTCTCATTAGTATGTTAAATAAACTAATGCGGACGTCGTTCTGCTGATTGATTGTGTCTTTCGAATGAGTAGGATCAGTTAGACAGAAGAAAAGGAAAGTTCAGACACAGATAGTAAGGTCTCTGAACTGGGTACATACACACCATAAATGTCATATTTTAAATATTTTAAGTGATCAACATCCTCTAGTTTAAATTCATATTTCAGCCAACTTATCTTTTTATTTGTATTTTTTTACTTGACTGATAATTCTACAGCCACAGGGCTCAGTTGTGGTGGAGGATATCTATCCCTGCCAGAGAAAGACTGGCAAAACCAATTTAGTGGTGACTTGACTGTAGCACCACCTGGTGGAAAACTAAAGTAATACATTGCCTTGTTAGGTATGAAGGTAACACCCAGTCTTCCTCCCACCTTCCTAAAGGCTTAAAAAAGGCAGCATATAAATTGAAGTGGGTCATTTACACTACTTGCATTGCCTCTAGTTTAATGTAACCAAGGGTATATGGGTAAATGTTTAACAACAGGCTTTCCAGTGAGGGATAGGGGGAAATGTCCACATGACACATTTTTAGGTTTAATCTGCATTATTAACATTTGTTTTATCACTTTCTCAAGTCTAGACAATTAAAAAAAATAAGCCAAACCCTGTTTTGTAACATCAGTCAATTTCTGAGGAATAAATGCTCACACTGAACATTTAACAACTGGCTCTGGCTCTGGCACATCCCTGCATATAGCTTACCTTTCTATCACGCTAAAACGCATATAATTCCAGACAGTGACCCTGTGTCTGAAGAAGGAAATGACTATAATCAGTACCTTAAAAATGAAGGTGAACATGATTAATATCAGAAATATTTCTGTTTGGGCTTTTTAAAAGTCTGGTAGAATAAAAACACTAGAGGGTTTATTTACCTTTATTTGGATCTTTTATTGATGGTTACCATACTTACAACCAATTTAATGTACAATTATAAAATAATGTACCATGTATGTATACACATATGTACAAACATATATATGTATGTGTGTGTGTGTTTTGGGAGAGAGAGACTTTAGTACTATGTTCTAGGCCCTGTGATAAGTGCTAGGGATGTAAGTACAAGCAGGCAAGACAGTCTTTGCACATCTAACGAGGAAAGATAACATGCAGAGTGAAGCTAGAAAGACAGGAGGGATGGACAGAGAAGAGACTCCAGGAAATGGCGCAGAGGCCTCCTCGATCCAAGTAAAATTAGGCAAATAAGTTTCCTATGAGAGCAGAGGGACCTGGGAACAAAGTTTCCCTGTTTGGACATTTGAATATCTCCAAGTGAGAAAGATATGGATAATCTGAGAGGATGAAAGTTTGACTAGATCATGCCTACTGAATTTACCCCCTCAATTGTTTCTACTATAAGCAGTATCATGGCTAAAGGAAACCCCCACAGACATATAGTAAAGGATAGCATGTAGAGAATTTTCTAGGAAGACAACAGGCTAGATGCAGCCTGGGTAAGTGTGGATGGATTTGTAATCTACATCTGCGGAGGAAGTATGATGATGAGAGTGAGAATGCATCCAAGGATCAAAATTAAGTTAGTAGCATATATGCTGATTACTTTTTGGAATGAGTTTCTTTGTTAAATATTTTATTTTTTATATTTTAATTTGAATTTTTTATTATAAGAACAATTTTTAACATTTATTTTTAAAATTTTTGAGTTCCAAATTCTTTCCTTCCCTTCTCTCTCCCTTCCCTGAGATGGTAAGTAACTTGATATAGGTTATGCATGTGCAAGCATGAAAAACATTTCTATATTAGTCATGCTGTTAAAGAAAGCACAGACCAAAAAACAAAACCAAGAAAAGTAAAGAAAGTTTTTTAAAAAGTATGCTTTGATTCACATTCAAACTCTATTGGTTCTTTCTCTGGAGGTGGATAGCACTTTTCATGAGCCCTTCAAAGCTGTCTTAGATCATTGTATTGCTGAGAATAGCTAAGTCATTCACAGTTGATCATTGTACAATATTGTTGTTACTGTACACAATGTTCTCCTGGCTCTGCTCACTTCACTTCGCATCAGCTCATGTAAATCTTCCCAGGTTTTTCTGAAACTATCCTGATCATCATTTCTTATAGCAGAATAGTATTCCATCGCAATCACATACCACAGCTTGTTCAGTCGATTCCCCAATGGATGGGCATCCCCTCAATTTCCAATTCTTTGCCACCAGAAAAAGAACTGCTATAAATATTTTGGTACATATTGGTCCTTTTTATTTTTTTTCTTTGACCTCTTTGGGATACAGACCTAGTAGTGATATTTCTGGATTACAGGGTATGCACAGTTCCAAATTGCTCTCCAGAATGTTTGGATAAGTTCACAACTACACCAACAATCATTCAAAATTAAGTTTCAAATGAGCCTCAAAAAGTTCACAGTTGCCTTATCTACTCCCATGCCCAACCAGGCACGTGGGCATAAATAAAACACACTCTACCTGTGAGTGTCTAAACTGGCAACATCTCCAGACTCCCTCTACTCAATGTCTGAACTATTTCTTCTTCACCTTATGCCTCAGCTGACTTGAAATAAAGCCAGGCAATAAGCAGGCTTTTCATAAAGCCTAAAAAAAAAGGTTTACTCCCTGAAGGTCACTTGAATGGCACCACTGATCATGCTGTGCCTTTATTAAGAAGGGTTCAGATATTATGTTTAACAGAATAAATAATAAGAGATTCTCTTCTCCCTCCTTACCCCTATTTCATCTAGTTGGGCATGACAAAGCACTTGTTTGAAGCTACGGTGGGGATCATTCTGCACAATTTAAAAGCTGAGCCTGCTGTGACAGTTCTGTATGGTACAATGTTATGTCTTTGTTTACCTCACTCTAAAATGAAGTGACAATTCGCTTTTCATAAACAAGCTGGGAAAATGTCTTGGCTGCAGAATTTTTTCCCTTTGAAGTAAATTTAAAAGATGTTGGTTCCATCCCCTCCCCTTCAATGTAGCAAGAATAAAATACCCAAAGAATTTCACCTCCTGACATCTGATAGTACGACGTGCACAGCATCGTCTGATGCTGTGGAAATGGGACAAGAAACTCTGTGCCAGTCCCCATCTAGTCACACCTGCTCTTGCAACATGTCTGCACTTCCTCTTTTCTGCAACATGTCTAGTCCATTTCTACATTGCTTTGTGTGGGTGGGACTTTTTTTGCTCCAGTATCTTAGATTGCTTCAAATGCTTGTTTGAGAACCAGAAAGCTTCCATAGAAACTTACGAAGGAGTGCAGTAACAAGAGTCCTGGTCTTGGAGCCCAAAGAGTTGGTTTCAAGTCCCACTCCTCTACTTAATATCCGTGGAAACTTGCCTATAATTTAACACCTCTGAGCTTCATTTCTTCAAATTTCTGAGAAATGAGAATTCTTGCTGCACCGACCTCTCAAAGAATCAAATGAAATCATAGATGTGAAAATACTTTATATGGTCAATGGAAGCTATTATGATTATTAAGGCCTTCTGAGCTTGTAAAATTCCTGGTCAACAAGCACTTGAGGCTTTTTCCCACAAGTACAAAATTAGAAATGGATTGTTTTGTTTATTTTCGTTTTTGTTCTTAGAGATTGGTTCTCTATCTCAACAAAATGCAGCAGCCACTCTCAAGCCTGATCCCCTTGTTGATCAATATATGACTGAACAGCTTGATCCCTCCTAGAGTAACCTGTTCACCTCCCCATAAACCCTACCAACTCCCAAGAGCTCACCATATTGGTGCTGGATTTGGTGCATTCTGTTTTAACCATACCATAGTCCAGAATTCCCAAGCTCAAATGATCCACCAGACTCAGATACCTTGTATTCACCATTCCACCCGGCAAGAACCTACTTATATTGTAAGCATTTATACCTACACATACTTCCTGTCTTATAATATTCAGCATGAGGTAGGCTAAAAAAATGCACTAAATTGGAGGGCAAGGCAGAATTCTAATCCCAGAGCAATCACTAACTTTCTGGGATCACACTAAACACATTATTTAGTCTTTTAATATCAATTTTCTCAGCTATAAAATAAAGAGCCTGAGCTAAATGATCTCTAGGTCAGTTCCTTCCAATTCAAAACTACCATTCTAGGAAAGCACAGCCCAAAGGAACTTCATGTGGGTGGGATGATTGACATAACCCACATAGCAATGGAGGTATCTAGGGCAGTTTCAGATAACTTCATCATTTCTTGCCCAAAAATGATCATTAAAATGTGCTTCACATAGTGGAAAGAACATTGGCTACAGAATCAGAGGAGCTAGGTTCAAATCTCCAGCTTTTCCATGATCCCCTGTATGACCTCAGGCAATTAATTCAATTTGTCTGGACTTTCAGCTTCCTTGTCTGTAAAATGGGTGTGGTGGTGGATTTATATGACCTTTAAAGTCCCTTCCAACTCTAAATTTATGGTCCTATGATCCTCTTTATTAACAAAGATTTAGAATGGGATAACCCTTCTATACATGGAGCTAAACATTTAATTTTAAAATGTAGAGTCAGATATGTTTGAAATTTTTTTATCACATTGCTTTTTTTGATGACATCTAAAATAATCTTCCCTAATATGAGCTCCCTCAGAACCAGGTTCAATGCACTCTGTAGGTCTACAAGCACTCAAAAACCATAGCTCATGAGCCCCTATCAATGTGTTACTTTTACTAGTCAACCAGACTAGTTCAAAGCAAGGGTATGTAACAAAATAGCACAGTTGTGGTTTGGGGGGCGGGGGGGCTTTTAAAGTAGCAATATAATGTTGACCTCCTTAATCCTGAGTACTTTTTCTCAAGTACACAGCAGAGAACAAACAAGGAGGAGGGACAGACTGAGGAACACTTGTGGCCAACTCTACTGTTGCAGGGCCAGCTGATGTCTTGTGGTGATATCTTTGACCAAAAAAGATCACAGTCATACCAGCCTTGAACAAATACCAAGCTGATATTCAGAACAAGATTGCTGGGAGTCTTAAATACCAGACTGAACAGAACTGGGAAATGTTTGCAGCCACAAGATCCCAAAGGAGACATAAGAAGATGGTGTCAAAGGCAGAAATAGAGTGGTTGACCTTGATAAAAAAAAAAGGGTCACAAAGATGATAAAAGAAAGAAATAGTCAACGTTACAAGGAATGTGGGAAGAAAGGCACACTGTTGGTGAATCTCTAAATTATTCCAGTAAATCTGGAAAACAATGGAATCATGTGAGAAATATTACCTCTAAACTCTTCATGCAATTTACCAAGCAATCACATGACTAGGCATATATAGCAAGGAGGTCAAAGATAAAAAACAAAAGTCCCATTTGTATGAAAATATCCATAGCAGCACTTTTTGTTGTGGCAAAAAAAACTGGGAAACAAAGTGAGGCCCCACTTATTGGCGAAAGACTGAACAACTGTGCTATATTAATGTAGTAAAATATTATTGCACCATAAGAAACAAAGAAAAAAAAAGAAATGCAGAGAAACACAGGAAGATTTTTATGAACTAAAAGGGTAGAGTAAGTAAAACTGAAAGAATAATCTATACAACTCTTAAGATATTGAAAAGAAAACAACAAGAAAAGGAAGAGGGAGTAAAATTGATAGCCATGACCAGTCTTGGTCTAGGAAAACAGGTAATGAAATACACCCCCTTCTCTCAGTAAAGAGGTAGGGAACTATGGGATCCACATGTCCCAGACACTGTTATATGAGGTCATTTTCAAATTTTTTTTCCAAACAATCAATAAACATGCCTACTACATACTGTGCTAAGTGCTAGAGATGCAAAAAGGAGGCAAAAGACAGTCCCTGCCCTCAAGAACCTTAAAGTCTAATAGGGGTGACAGCATGCAAACAAATTAAACAAAGAAAGCTACATACAGGTTAAATAAGAAATAATTAATATAGAGAAGGCACTAGAATTAAGAGGGATTGAGGCAGGCTTTCTGTAAAAGATGAGATGTTAGTTAAAATTTACAGGAAGCCAGGGAAGTCAGTAAGGAGAACTGAAGAAGGAGAATATCCCAGGCATAATAGACAGTTAGAGAAAATGCCTGGAGCTGAGAGATGAAGTGCTTTGTTCATGCAACAACCAGGAGGTTTGTGCCACTAGATGGAAGAGTACATGGCACAGAGTAAGGCAGAAAAAGACTAGAAAGTTGTCTGGGGCTCAGTTATAAAGGGCTTTGAATGTCAAACAGAGGATTTATTTTGTATTTAATCTTCAAAGTTATAAGGAACCACTGGAGTTTATTGAGTAGGGAAGAAACATGGTTGGACCTGTGCTATAGGAAAAGCACCTTGGTGGCTGACTAGATGATGGACTAGAGAGGGAGTGACTTGAAGCAGCAAGCTAACACAATAGCTCAGGCACCAGGTAATAAGGTGGTGACAATGTCAGAGCCAAGAAGGATGCACATAAGAGAGATGTTGCAGAGGTGAAAAATGACAGATCTTAGCAAGAGAATGAATATGGGGAGGGAGAGGTAGTGAAGAGTAGAAGACACTGCAAGTCCCCAGGATAATGAACTCCTAGGTTGCAAGCCTGGGGGACTGGGTGGATAATGTTCACCTGTACAGTAATAGGGAAGGTGGGCAGGAGAAAGATAATGAGTTCCATTTTGGACATGCTGACTTTAAGATGTCTACTGGATATCCAGCTTGATATGCCTGAAAGACAATTGTAGATGTGAGACTGGAGGTCAACAAAGAGGCTGAAGCAAGATTAGGTAGACTTGAGAATCACCAGCATAGAGATGGTAATTAAATCCATGGGAGCTGATGAGATCACCAAATACAGAGGGAGAGGAGAAGAGAGTCCAGAACAGAACCCTGAGGGACACCAATGGTTAGAGGGTCCGATCTGCAACAGGATCCAGAAAAGGAGAGGGAGAAGAAACAGTGGGATAGGTAGGAGAAGAACCAGGAGAGAGTGGTATCTTGAGAACCTAGAAAGAAGAAAGTATCACAAAGGAGAAGTGATTAACAGAGTCAAAGGCTGTAGAGAGGTCAAGGAAAAGGAGGACTGAGAAAACACTACTGGATTTAGCAACTAAGAGATCAAACTGCTCATTTGGAAAATAGTTTCAGGGAAATGATAAAATTAAAAGCCACATTTAAGGTGTGAAGAAGAGAGTGAGAGGATAGAAAATCGAAACTCCTATTATAGATGAGCTTTTCAAGGATTATCTACAAAGGGCAGAAACAAGATAGGATGGTAGTTAGTGAGAACGGGAGGATCAAGTGAGGATTTTTTTCAAGATAGGGAAGATATTGGCATGTTTGTAGGCAGTAACGAATGGGTCAGCAAACAGAGAGACACTGAAATTAAGCGAAAGAGTGGGGATGATAGAGGGGGCAATTTGTTGGTGGAGACAGGATGGAATGGGACTGCTTGAATAGGTGGAGGGGTTGACTTTGATAAGGAGTGAAGCCACTTCATAATGTGGAACAAGGGTAAAGGAGGAGAGAGTGACAGAAGGCATCTCAGTGACAGAAGATGAAGAAGAAGGTAGAAGAGAAAGTTTCCAACAAATGGTCTGAATTTTCCTGTAAAATATGAAGCGGGATTCTCAGTTGAGAGAGTGGGGGAGGTTTGAAGAGAACCATTGTAGAAGGTGGGATAGTGAGTTGATAAAGAAGGGTATAGTGGGACTGCTTAGCAGCTATGAGGATCCGGTTGAGGTTACCTAACATAAATTTGTAGTGGATCCAGAATGGGGGTGTGATTTTTCTCCACCTTCATTCAGTAGAACATGTGTAGAAGCAAAGGTGGCAAATGGTGAGAGTGATCAAAAGCTGAGGCTTAGCAAGGGTCATCAGTGATATAAGGTGGCTAGAGATTCAAGAGAGGAGGAGAGCACAGAGCTGAAATGGGTCACCAAGGGGTCAAGGTGGAGAAAAGAGGAAAGAGTGTCTAGTTTTGCTTAACAGCTTTTCTTTGTCATAAGGGAAGGTTCAAGGAAGGATCAAATATATTGGGAAATTACACACACGTACACACACACACACACAAAATATAACTAAAAGTGGGGGGCACTTGTTCACCAGAGACTCGAGTAAAAGAAGGGAGCAAAGAATAATGTGATGGGTGATGGGGTGTGGAACAGGCAAAACAAAGCTTATGGTGGATAAATAAGGACACTGTACCTCAATAAATATGAATATATTTATGAATATATATACATTAGGTGTGTTTAATTATCTACAAATATATGTGCTTCATGAACAAATGGTTTGGAAAGAACCAATGCTGATAACATACATGACAAAAACTTGCAAGTGCAGAGTTTTACTGAATGAATTCTTGACAAATGTAATAAAATGATCTGTAACATCAGTCCAGAAAACACTAACAGATTAATAAATGAACCTCTTTAATAAAAAGGGGCTAAAATTCTAAGAGGTCTCACATATTTTAGGGAACCACTGGTCAGACTATAAAGAAACCACCCTATGTCTACGTTTTAAAAGGCTTCTGTCAGGGGTGCTTAATTTTTTTACTTTTTAGGGAAAAAAGACAAACTTTTTTTTAAAAGACAGCTTGGAAGGATAGACTGAGAATCTATATTACAATAACATCAAGGGCATCAGAATGCTGGTCCTTTGCATGAGAGAGGAGGGAAAGGAATAAGCATTTATTAAATGCCCACTGTGTGCCAGGCACTGCGCTAAACACTTTACAGACATCTTATTTGATCTCAGAAATAACAGGAAAATTCAGATCATTTGTTGTAAACTTTCTCTTCTACTTCTTCTTCATCTTCTGTCACTGAGATGTGCGGAAGAAATCCAAAGGATGACTTTGAGGACTGACTGTTCATCCAGGCTGCTCTAGCTGGTTTCTGCAACTTGGAGGTTTCCCCAGAAGAGGTAGAAGAGTCACTAATGCTATAAGCAATAGACCGGTTATTAGGGGTGCTTTTTAGTTCACATTTGTGTTGTGATCAAATGAGATAAATGCACTTGAACTATGTCCTAGAAACAATGGCTCACACAGCAGAGAGAACACTTGTTTTAAGTCACATGACCTGAGCTTGCCTCCTGGCTCCAAGAGGAGGTATGGGATGACTCTCATTAAGTTCTGTGTCCTAGAGTTTTCCAGTCTGGGAAATGCAAACTGGCCCAGCTCCTCAGGGAGCTAATTAGCTGTGAAACTAGGTGGTGAAGTGGATGGACCCTAGATGGAGGATCTAGAGTCAGGAAGATCTGAATTCAAATCCAGGTTCAGACTGTTACTAGCTGTGTGACCTGGGCAAGCCATTTCACTTCTCTCTGCCTTCGTTTTCTCATCTATAAAATGGGAATAAAATTAACACCTAACTCCCAAGGATCAAATAAGTTATTTCTGAGAATCAAATATGATGTCTGTAAAGCGTTTAGCACAGTGCCTGGCACACAGTAGACATTTAATAAATGCGTATTCCTTTCCCTCCTCCCTCGTACAAAGGACCAGCATACTGATGCCCTTGATGTTATTGTAATTTATCTTAATAAAGAGCCCTTCACAGAACAGCATAAGCAACTACAACAGTCCGCCATGATATTCTTTCTACAGTCAGCCATTCTGAGTGGATAAGGAATTGAACATACTCCAAGTAACTATTCCCTTCAGCTACAGCACGATATTCACATAATTCTTTGCATTGACAAAGCGTCATTCTACAAAAAGACTTGCATGGGTGCCTTCCATTAACAAGATAAGTAGGTTTTAAATTTTTTCTAGGCACAAAAACACCAGCTTTCCCTTCACTAAGCATCCAATGACATAAAGGGATTTATATCGCTACTTTCCATTAATGGGGAAAAATAAATAAAGCCATTTAAATGAACTATTATAGGTCTCTTTTCAGTCCTGTCTGACTCAGTAACCTCATTTAGGATTTTTTTGGCAAAGATACTGATGTGGTGTCATTTCCCTGGCATTTTACAGATGAGGAACTAAAATAAACAGGATTAAGTAATTTGCCCAGGGTCATACATCTAGTAAGTGTTTAAGATCAGATTTGAACTCAGGAAGATGAGTTCCTGATTCCAAGCCCAGCTCTATCTGCTCAAACACCTAGTTTTTACATTTAGACTTGCCTTGGGAAACCAGTCTAAAAATTCATCTAGTTTTCAAATTTTAGGAATAGCAACTGCTATCAGACTTTTTCAGGCTTTCATTTCAAAACCACCCCACGTGAAAAAGCCAATTCAACCCTAGTCATTCATGTTGTATATAACTCCACTAAAAACAATCTGAAACTTCCCTACTTTTGCTATTTCCTTTGGAGGCAATCTTAAAAGATTTGCTTGTCTGGGTAAAATGTTTGAATGATCTTGGAGTTAAAATGTGTTAAAATGCTATTTATACTATTCCAAAACCTTGTTGAAAAGAAAATCTACTCATCAATGTGGTGGAGGGGAGGAGAAGGAAGTCTGTTTTCTATCCATTAATACTCACATTCTAGTTAATGAGTCCAGGATCTCGGCAACGTGGATACTCCTTTCAATGTTGAAGAGTGTAATCCATGCTTCTTTATCCTGCCCAACTCCTGCCCACAGCCTCTCACAAATCATGCATATGGGATCTACCTGACATAGTGGAAGCCTTACATTAGGTCATTTCAGATTCCATGGGGGTCAGGGCTACACTCACTATCCCTCTGTTATCCATAGCTCTCACGGTAAGTATTGGCCAACCTCCTTACCACCTTTATGAACTTTCTGCCAACTCTTGCCCACAAATCATTGTTGCTTCATGTGGTATTTTCACAAATTCTTCAGGATTGGGAGGGGAAAGGAGATGTAAAAAGGATCTCTGGTTTATTCCAAAGGAGTAGCCCTTGAGATTGTAAATACTGTTATGTCTTTTTGTTTGGACGTTTATCAAAGTGTTTTGTTAATGAAGTTTTGGAGGTATTTACAAATTGATGGTTCCTAGGAAGGTTAGATAGACAGTCATCCGACAGTGTGATAGCCAGGTCTGGGGAATTCAAGGAATGTAGACAGGGCTAAGCACAGGAGTTAGCAGATTTCCTTTGGAATCTGTGGCTGAATTAATGGATATTCACCAATTAATCCAGTTGTCTCCATCTCTATGTCCCTCCTCTCATTCTAGGTGAAGGAACCAATCTAATCAAGCTGAATACGAATCAAATAGCCATTTCTGGATCACATTGGACCTTGTTTGCTAATTCATATCTCTACCTTATGATGTAAAACTCAAAAAAAAATTTACCTTTCTTATCTGGTAGGATCTGACAGCTCCTAATAGAGAACAGTCCTTGTCTTCCAGAATCCCAGCATAACTATTTAATTTACAGTTTCTCAGTCATAATCTTTAAAATTCTGAAAAGTCATATACAAATGAGTTGACAAATAATAATAGATTACAGTCATCCTTACCTCTGACAGTGCTCTTTCCTCTGAACTGCTTTTCTAACAGGTCCTCTCAGCACATAACCTTTTTGCATGTGTTCATCATTTCCCCAATTACCTTATAAGTCCTGATTTATACTTTCTTTGTATCTTAGCACCCTAGCCTCCTTTCATCATGTTAACATGGCATCATAAACATATTTGGTATCATAAATGTTTGTTGATTGAATGATAGATTGGGACTTCAGACAGTGGAAAAGACTGTGAGGAAGTAGGTTTAATTAAAATGGATGGGCAAGATGGAATAGAATTAAGCAAAGCTATGGTAACAATAAATCATCATTATAACATTCTCTTTCCTACTAATGGAGCCAGAGCTTATGGTGAATGCCATGTTAATAATACAGTGAACCAATCAAATCTTACAAATCTTTTGTGTGTTATCTATCCAAAATTATTTTTCATTAATCCCTATCAAAGACTCCTGTTCCAGTCAAGCTGGTCTGTTTACCACTCTCACATATACAGTCTTCATTCCCAACTCTGAGTCTGTTAATGCTGTCATCAATCCTTTGTGGAATATCTCTCCGACAACCAAAACCTACCATCCTTTCAGACTCAGCTCAGTCTTAGCTCCTCTGCATAGACTACAGAGTGGATTCAAAGTCAGAGAACCTACACTGGAATTCTAGTCCATCCAAGGTCACACAGATACTACATGTATGACCTTGGCCTGTGGGCTACAATTTGCAAAGCACTTTGAAAATCATCAAAGTCTATATAAATGCTCACTATTACTATTGTTATTACAGTGGAAGAACACGTCAGCTATCAAGCGTTAAGTTTTCTCAAATGTAAATGAGAATGTTAGACCAGGAAGTGTCCACAGTTTCTCCCAGTCCTAGATCCTGTGACCTTACTGCAACTTCTATTTCTTCTCTTCTTAAATTCCAATTAAATTTCTCATAATTTGGCATAATTTGTAAATTATTTTGTTCTGCCCTCCATTGACTTATGGGTGGTAAGTCTTATTATCCCAACAAGACTATAAAAGCCTTACAAGACTTGGATTTCTTGCATGTCCCCAATTATGCTAGGTCACTTTTTCCTTCAACACTTCTCAGATCTAGGGATACTGTCAATACAAATACTCTCTGCTCTCTGCAACATGGTAGGCCATCTTCTAGAGTTTCTGTGACTGAAAAAAGGGATCATTCAGTTACAAGCCTGATGACAAGGTTATTGGAATTTAGTGACTTGGGCCCGTGGACCACAAACATACAGTCCTTCACCAGGCCTGTACTCAAAGCCTTTTCAACGTATTAGGAAATCCCTAGGCTTTCATTCTACTAATATAGTCTTCTAGAATCTAGACTTCCATGACATGATGAGGCAGGGTAGCCATATGCGTGCTACACCCCGAGTCAAAGGATTTTTGGACCCTAAATTCCATCTCATCCGTCAGTCAAGAGAGATCCATGGTGGCAGAGGAAAGTAAGTAGGGATCAGAAGGACAATGTCAATAAAAGAGTAAAACATGGTCATCTGGTATAACGAGGCAGTACAGTAGATAGAGCACTGGACATGGAGTCCGGAAGACCTGAGTTCAAACCCAGACTCACTTTCTAACTTTGTAACCTGGGCAAATCACTAAACCTCTTTCTGCCTCAGTTTCCTCATTTGTAAAATGGAGATCCCAGGATTGTTGTAAGAACAAAATGAAACAAAAGTTATAAAACTTTAAGATGCTACATAAATGCTAGCTATTATTTCACTAAAATAAACATTTGTGCAGCAGAAAAGTACTAGCTCTAAAGGCAGAGGTCTTGGGTTCAAATCCCAATTCTGATACTACATGTGTGATCTTGGATAATTCACTTAACATAACTTAGGTTCCCATTTTTTCATCTGTAAAATCAAGGGCCTGGACTAGACGGATTCTGAGGTTCCTTACAGCTCTGGATGTATGGTCCTCTGTTACTTTCTGTAGGGAGTTAGCTCACCGAAGAGTAAGAAATGCAAATATTGTTCAATATGGTCACTGCATCATTTTTTCTTGCTGTTGTTATTATTATTTTGTTACAAGAAAGCATGTGGGAAGAGGGTGGGGAAAGTAGATTCAGAAATGACTGGTATAAAAACTTCAAAAAAACCTGTTCTTTTCCAAAAGAGAACCACTAAAAGGAAAAAGAAAAGAAAAAGTCTTTAGAAGCTTCTCAGACAGCCTCTGGGCATTTACATGAAAAAAGATCCAGAAAGTCACCAGATGGGCGGAGACCACCAAATAAACAAGGGATGCAGTCGTGACATTTTAATGCAGGAAGAAGCAGTTTGTGTCACTGCATCCTATGGGATGCAAAAATTCAAATTTGTTACATAAACATCCCAGGGAGATGTCAAACCATTGCCCAGCTGCTCTGTGCTTTGCTCCTCTTTGACAAAGCAGCCCTCCAACACTGACGATCAAGATCACCGATTTATTTCAGGAAGAAAAAAGACTCAATAAAGAAATATGACAAAACTCGATCGGTGCCAGCAAACCTGGATAATACATCTTATCAGCTTCTGCAGTTCACATCGATACTGCACTATTTGAAATTCACAGAGACATAGGAGAAGCAAAGCATTCAGGGTGTACATATTTTCGGTGGAGACAGTCAGGACTTGGTGGCAGAGCACAATCACATAAATGAATTATTTTTTAGAGAAGAAAAATAATTTAAAATAAATTGGAATGTCGAGAAAAGTCAATTTACTCTGAGGAGTGGAAAATTTGGGGATAATTCAAGGCTGCAGAAAATGAAAGAAAATTATTTTTAGCAGAGGCTGGCAACTGAAGGTTTCATTACTTAAGGCAAAGACAGGTCCTAGTTACCCAAAGGGAATCTTTCACTGCCAAAGAAGGTAAAAGAGCTTTATAGACTGGAGCCTCCATTCATTCATTCAGTGAGGATGTATTAAATGCCTACTATGCGCCCAGAGGCTATACTAGGTACTGGGAATACAGAGACAAAAATGAAATGCTCCTTGCCCTCAAGGAATTTACATTGGGCATGGAGACAACATAAATTCGGACAAGGAAATGCAAGGAAATACAAAGTGATTTGCAGGAACTGTTGGAGGAGACTAGGTATTGCAGGGATCAGGATGAGCTTTCTCTAGGAAGTGGCCCTTGAGCTAAGCCTTTAAGGAAGCTAGAGATTCTAAGAGGTAGAGATGAGGAAGTAATATATTCCAGGTATGAGGGAAAGCTAGTTCAAATGCATGGAGATGAAGGATGGAATGCCATGTAATGGAGGCAGCAAGTAGGACAATTTAGCTGAAATATCAGATACATAAAAGGGAATAATATATAATAACCCTGGAAAAGCAGGCTGGAGTTGGAGTATGAAAGGTTTCAAAAGCCAAACCAAGGAGTTGATACTTTTCCCTATAGACAATAAGGAGTAACTAGAGCTTTTACAGCTGGGTATTGACTCTGCAAAATTCTTGGAAGGCTTATTACTAAGAGGACAGTTAGTATACATCTAGAAAACGAAGGACTGCTCACAAAGACCTGACGCAGCTTCCTCATGAACAAGCCATTCTAGATCTACCTCATTTCCTTTTTTGATGGATTAGCCTCATAGAACAAAGGTATCCTTTAGGTTTAGTTAACCTGGACTTTAGCAAAGCACTTGACAAGATCTTACATGCTATTCTTTTGGACAAGACAGAACAATGAAGACACACAATAGTATAGTTAGGTGGATTTGAAACTAGTTGAATTCCTGGTTCACTGACAGTTTAAAAGGCGGTTTCTAGTGGGGTGTCCCAGGAACTGCACTTGGTCTTATGCGGCTTATCCAATTTAAAATGACACTAAGCCCAGAAACAAGGCTAATATATTAGATGGCAGTCAGAAACCCAAAAGATCCTAATGAGCTAGAACATTGGGCCAGATCCAATAAAATGAAATTTAATAAGAACAAATGTAAGGCTCTATATCTGTCATCCAAAAAAAATCAAATCCACAAGAACAAGATGTTTTAGGGAACACTTTAGTGGCCTGCAGGCTCAAGATGAGTCAACACTGAAATATGCATTTTAAAAAAGATAATATGAGATTAGGTGGTTTTAAAAAGGCAGTGTCCAGAATAAGCGAGGTGATAGTCCCACTGTATTATGCTCTGGTCAGACCACATCTGGAGTATTGTGTCTTAATACTATTATTTCAGGAAAGACACTGAGAGTGTCTAGGCTCCAAAAGGTGATAAGAATGGGGAGAGGTGACTAGAATTCATGCAATATGCAAGGACAGAGAAAATTTAGCTTGGAGTTGAGAAGACTTAGGAGACACATGATTCTTGTATTGTACTATGTGAGTTGCTGTTACATGGAAGAGACTGTTCTTCTTGACTCCAAGGTAAAGTACAAGGAGAGATGGGTAGAAGTCATGGAGAGGCAGATGTTGTCTTCATGTTATAATTTGTGCCGCCCAAAAGTGGAATGGACTCCCTTTGGAGATAGAGGGTCCTACTTGGCCAGAAGTTAATCAGAAACTGGATAGCTCATTGTTGGAAATGTTGTAAAGGGATTCTAGGTGAGGTATGGGTTATATGAGATAGCCTCTAAGGTCCTTCCAACTCTGAGGTTCTTCAGTCTATAATTTTGAATGATGCTTTGGGGATTAAAATGTTTATACAGAATACATCATTTATTTGGTGCTGTTTTTTCCCAAGTAAATGATTTGTAAAGACCAATGATGCCTCAGACTAAAATGTCAAACTAATTTTTAATTATATTATTTGGATAGAAATTTTTCTCTTTTTTTAAGCTGGAGTTATAAACTTAATAACAATAAACACTGCACTTATAATGACAAAGCTTGGCAGGTCATCATAAATGAAAAAATGTGCCTTCTTCCTTCCCTACCTCCTTACCTTCCTACTCTTCCTACCTCCCTCTCTCCCTTCTTTGCAGAGGTGGAATACTGTAGATATGAAACATTGCCTGTGCTGTCAGATTCTGTTGACTAGTTTTGCTGAACTTATTTTTCTCTTCTGTATTCTTGTTATAAGGAATGGCTTGCCAAATATGGGAAGACAAAGATATATTTAGAAATAGAGGTGAAATATAAAAAAATAAATAAGTAAAATTTTTAGACCAGCAAACTAATAGACACAAAATTAGATTAAATCTCCCATTTAAACTCCTGGATTTGAATTGCATACTTTGATTAAAAAGAAAATGCAAAACACACAATTTAACAAAATTTTAAAAACAACAATAACTATTTGCCTTATTCCTCTTTGCAAATCCATCTGGGTATTTACAAATCCCTGTTGCCTGTAAGTGTTTAGATGGTTGTAGTCAATGTACATGCTGGACTGTATGTTCTGCTGATCTCACTTTTCATCATTCCACATAAGTCTTTCCATATTGGAAATCTTTCTAAAATACATTACATGTGGCCTTGCCTTCATAAACAAAGTCTGATAAACATGATTTAACCTCCTCTAAGGTCATCAATAACAAGAACAAATATTGCACTGTGGCACAATCGGAGAGGAGGCCCCTGAGGCAGAAAGGATGGGGGGACTCCCATGTGCCCCAAGTCAGCCATGCTTTGTGAAGTTTTGTGCTGCTCTGAAACCTTTTCAGTCTTCTCCCTCCCTTGCAATGGCACTTGGCCATTCTTGCTAGACTATATGACACGTATTATGGGTGCTAAGGTATTTTTCACTTATTTTTAGGCATCCTTCTGTGTTCTGCACAGTTAAAGTTACTGGATAAGTGATCTCTGGGTGAAAGTGGGAATATTGTACTGAATAACAATCCCATGTTCATTGTCCTGAAGAAATATTATTCTTACATAAGAACTAATATCTAAACCCTAACCTTTTCATTTCCCCATTAGAATGTACATTTCTTGGGGTGGCTAGACAGCACAGTGAATAGAGCACTGGCTGTGGAGTCAGGAAGACCTGAGTTCAAATCCAGCCTCAGACACTTAACACAAAACTAGCCATGTGACCTTGAGCAAGTCACTTAACTCCAACTGCCCTACCTTCCCCCCTCCAAAAAGCAGGAAAAAAAAGAATGTACATGTCTTAACAGTAAGGATTGTTTTATGCTTCATATTTGCCTGGTGCAGTAGGTCTTTAATAAATGCTTATTGATTAAGGGATTTCAGGCAGTGAAGACTATGAACATAGAAATGAATGGGAAAGGCATAAACTTCACAGATTCAGATAATCTTAATGTTGAAAGAGACTTCAATGGTCACATGGTCCAACATAGAATCCCTTCTCCAATATCTTCAACAGTAATCATCCAGACTTTTCTTGACCACCCCTAAGGTAACCTATGGCAGCCCATTTCACATCTGGATGGGACCAACTATTACAAAATTTTTCTTTCTATCAGCTCAAAAATTAACTTCCACCTGTTTGTTCTCAGTTCTATCCAAACAAAACAGGGTCTGGGGCAAAATCTACCATGGGGCAAAATAAAAAATAGGAGGACTTGGCAGGACCAGGGGGCAATTTAAAAGTAATCACAGAAACCATACGGGAAGGAATCTCAAAAGCAAGTGCCCTAGTGTCCATCCTATCCAACGACTTCATTCCATACCACATACAGAAATTCTTCCACCATATTTCCAGTATCTGATCATATAGCCTCTCCTTTACCAGCTCCACTGGTTCCTGATCCAGCACCACTGATCACTCTCCTTCCTGGCCTAGAATCACAAACATTTGTCCAAACTGCTTTGTTTGGGGAGTTCAGCTCTATTAGCAGGTTAGGAATGTGATATAATAGCATAGCATGAAGGAGAAATGTGGCAGGGATAGTCATGACAAACCCCTCTTTTCCAGTGCCATCAGGCCTATGAAGCAATTTTTCTTATAACAACCTCATGAGGTACGTGCAAGATAAAATGAAAAAATTGCATCTTCACCACATTTAAATTTAAATTATAAATGAAAATCCTCTTTGAGATCTTCACCATGCTCAAGTCTAAATTATAAATGAAAATTGTATTTAAGACATCTTGTTGACGGAGCACTGGACCATAGGGGAAAAGGAATGGAGCAGAGAAGTAGATTTGAGGGTCTTTGTAAACAGGTGAGAATTCAAACCACAGTGATGGATTGTCTCATGTAGGAATCTAATACAAATGGAGAAAATAGAAAACCAACCACTGAAAGACTCTCCTCACTAAAGGGAGTCGAGGACTCATTATTCATAGATGAAAGATATTGATGAAGGACCTTACCATCTATTTGCTTCTACCCAGTGGTTTGCAACAAATCTTAGCCTAAAATTCTGAATTTCATTTGATGCCATTATTCCGTTCTAGTCATCACTCATGCTAAATAATTGATCCCTCTCTTATGGCTCCCTCATCTCTACAGTCAATCATTAAATGATAACTTCATGATATAAGGAAGATACAGAGGCAAGAACAAGAGGGGAGTAATCTTTTGCCTCTTTGCTAAAAGACCCGATGAACCAATTTCTTGACATGGTCTGCCTCTTAGATCCTAGTCGGCCACCAAGGGAGCAGTCCATCAAGAGATGCCAATTTAGCTTCCCCAGTGATGGATGTTTATTGAAGCAGCTATGTCAGTGCCCGGTCTGTTTTCTAAAGGATAAGTGTTGTTGGGTTGTCAATTGAATCATCCTTCAACATCTCCATAAGTGAAATGTATCTGTCAAGTCTGTCAACATTTTCTTGGAGAAGCACTGCTGAATCATTTGTGGAAAGGCATTTAACCAAACTAAGAAAAAATAAGCTTTTTTCCCCCTAATAATCAGTCTTTTGTTTGTAGAATCTCTGCTCTATTTTATTTCACTTAGATCTATTACTGATTGACAATAGAAGGAACAAAGGAAGGAAGGAAGGAAGGAAAGAAGGAAGGAAAGAAGGAAGAAGGGAGGAAGAAAAGATGGAAGGAAAGAAAGAAGGAAGAAAGGAAGAAAAAAGGGAGGAAGGAAAGAAGGAAGGAAGGAAGGAAGCATAGAAGCAAGGAAGCATAGAAGTAAGGAAGCAAGGAAGCATAGAAGCAAGGAAGCAAGGTGATATTTATTAAGCACCTACTATGTGCCAGGCACTCAACTAAGTGCCTGGCAAATATTATTTCATTTGAACTTCACAACAACCTCTGAGGTAGAGCTATTATTATCCTCATTTTACAGATCAGGATAATTAAGAAGACAGAGGTCAAGTGACTTACCCAGAATCACACAGCTAGTAAGTGTCTGAGGCTGGATTTGACCTCAGATTTTCCTGACTCCAAGCCCAGTGCTCTATCCACTAAGCTGCCTAGATGCCTCAAAAAAAAAAGTGCAGTCTCTAAATATCACAATTGATAATCTTGTATTCTCTTTAAAAATTCATTAATCAGAAGCTCTCTTCATTTTGTTTTGTTTCTTCTTCCTTGTTATTGATTTCATTGGTTATAATCCTTCTTTACAACTTGGCTAATGTTTAATGTGAAGCCATATGTAGAACCTATTTCGGATTGCATTCCAATGGGAGGGAAAAGGGAGAAAATTTGAAACTCAAAAACTTGTGGAACTGAATGTTGTAAACTAAAAGTAAAAAAAAATTTTTAAATTATTTCTAAAAGATTTGTCAATCGTTTCCAAAATGGTATGTTGGGAAAAGTCCTGAACTAGAGAGAAAGGACTTGTGCTTGAATCCCAGCTCTGAGTCTCAGAGCCTCTGCAAACTTGGGCAATGATGTTCCACCTGCCAGTTCCGTGGTTTCCTCACCAGTAAAATAAGGGTGTTGTCCTAGACTAGGTCATCACTTCCCGCTCTAAATCCATGGATTCTTTATGCATAATTTAAGTTAATGGTTACCCATAAGCCCATGGAGACTAACAAGTCACTTGTGAGTGATCTGGAATAGGAAGACCTTTGTTCAACTCCTACCAATAACACTTTCTAGCCTCTATGATGCTAGACCTGGAGAAGGGATACCCAAGTGTTGGCATCGCAGGGTGGCAAGGTGAGGATAAAAGGGGACAGAGCAAGAAAAACACCTTAGAAACCTTAGAGTTTCATATTAATGTCACTTATTATTGCCATCACTCACTTGTGCCAGTTTGGCTCCATTAATGACTGTTCCACAGCCCTCCCCCCAACTGAGGAAGGAATCTGTAGCAAAGGGAGAACTAGGCTTCCTGGAAGGACAATTTCCAACAGCCCAGGGCCAGGCTGAATGCTCTGAACCAGCTACACTAGGGAGAGGGCACATCAGTAACACTTCTCTGAATCCCCGCTGAATAAAATGGACTGAAGTCTAGCACTTCAAAGCACTCAAAATCTCCTACTGTCATCATTATTTTATAGATGAGCAAAGCACAAGAAAGCTAGTTAACCTACAACTTTGTAGGCAAGGGCTTTATAGACCTTAAAGCAGGTTAGAAATGTGAGTTATTATTATTACTATTATATTAATGCCTTTACAAAATTACTTCTATGCACTTTGAAGACCAGAGTTCTGCCTAGCACTTTGGGCTCAAGTCTTATCACCCTGTTCCACCCCCAAAACTTCTACCACTATTTCCAAACATACTGATCTTGGCATCCATTCCTCTTCCCTATTCACCTACTATAAACTCAAGCATTAATTCAGAAGGGAAGAATAAATGTCTTTACTTAACATAAAGGATATATGTTGGTTATATGTTATATAACATATAACTAATACATATGTTATGTAGCATATAATTTGACCCTCACAAAAGTCCTACTCTGACGCCTCACTATGGTATAAAGGGGACTATAGGTTCTCCAATGTTCTGCCAATAGAACACATGCTCTTGGCAGGTTCTATTCAAGGGTTTGAGAATGGTCCCAGCAACATACCCATTTCTGCTGTCTGAAGACCAACCTAGTTAACTACAGAGAGGTTCAATTCCAGAAGGGTGACCATTATGAGATAAATTCTTCAATCATAATGACCTTGGAAATAGATAAAATGAAAATGGATCCTTAGTCTTACATATGTATCCCCTTGCCATTTTCTCAATAATAATGCTAATGGTAGAGAGTAAAGAGAAAGAACTAAGAGCCACTTGTTTTTTATATTAATATTAAAGATTCTTGGAACTATTACAACTCTTGGTGAGATCTTCCTCCAAAGAACTATGAGTTGATCTACTAACAGAGGAGGTGAATCAGATCAGTATTGCTATAGATGAAACCAGAAGACATACAGCTACCAGTTAAATGGAAGGATGATTCACAGGTTCTTCTCGGAGAAACAAATAACGGATTTTGAGGGTTTGGTTTCAGCATGTGCCCCAAGGCAACAAGAAATAGTTGTTCTATGAGACGTTTGGATATCTCATTTGGGCATGATCATGATAAGAAAAGGCAAAAAGAGCATCATGAATAATATTACAGTTTATATATCAATATCTGTCATAGCTTGAAAAAGTAGAAAAATTATATAAAGGGCCTTATAAGTTATTCCAGACCTTAACACCCAGCAAATTCTGTATAAAGGTGGGCACAGGAAAAGGAAGTAAAAAAAACCCATGCTAGAAAATATGGCTTGGGTTTAAGAAGTTAAAGAGGCTGAAAGGCTTTCAGATGACTCAGAAATCTCAAATCTGTATATCATGAACTCTTTCTTTAAGAAGAGAGTAGAGAAATTTCTAGAAGATGATTAGTGAGAGTTTTATTCTCCTCAAAAACACAACAGAAACAACCAAAAGAAGCAAAATTCCTAAAAAAATTCACAGAAGAAAATTCATCTTTTAACAAAAACACTCAAATGAGTAAACACAAGTTCTACTGCAATGAAAAATACATTATATTAAAGAAACAAAATACCAATAGAATACCAATAGGAAATAGACTAAAAATACCAGTGGAAAACATCAATATATACCAAATACCAATGCCAACAGAATACCAATAGAAAAAGGCTTTAAAAAACCACCAGAAGTAGCACCAGAAACAAAAGATAGACTTTTCTCAGTATGATAAAAAAGGGAATTACATGTGACTAGAGTACCTCAAGGCAAGATTATAATAAATTTCAAAACTTTACAAATATCTGAGGAAAAGCATAAATAAAATAATGAATTCAATTTAGTAAAACAGAATCATTTTACTGTGGTGCAAAACACTGGAAACAAAGAGCAAGCAGGTTAAAAAAACCAAAAAACTATCCAATTGGAAAGAGATTTGAAAGTTCAGACAAAAGTGATAGATCAAAATGACAGAATAAGGTGAAAAAAATTTAAGGAGTAGCAAGCTTCCTGAAAAAAGTGAGAAAAAATATCACTACTGTATTTAAGGACATTCTATAAGATTGCTCTGAAATTTTTTAAATCTCTCATATTGGGGAAGGAAAGAACCAGGTTACAAATGAACTGAATTCGTAAGACTCCAAGAAAATTGAATTCTTAAAGTTTTATGATCACATTGACAACAATGTTATTTTAAAAGTAGCCAAAGGAAAAGTCATCAGGCATCAAAAATGTATTCATTTGAATTGAGCAAGGTTTTTCTACAGCCAACAAAAATGAAATACGCTAGAAGGTAAAATATGATATATTGAAACAATAAATAAAACATTTCTTCTAAACAAAGCTAAGCATTCTTTTACAAGGGTTTTTTGGGGGGGGGAGGTAATCGGGGTTAAGTGACTTGCCCAGGCTCACACAACTCATAAATAAATGTTTGAGGCTGGATTTAAACTCAGGTCCTCTTGACTCTGTCCTCTATCCACTGTACCACCCTGCTGCCCATTAAGCATTCTTTAAAGATAACCATTTAAAATTTCCATGAATGTGAGAAATGCAAGACAGAGCCAGAGCCATATCACCAAACTAAAGACTAAATTAATATTCACTTTGTAATATGATTAACTAGTCACTACCTTAAGCTAACAACATAGGGGGGATTTTTAAAAGCAACAATATTATTTGTTTAGCAACTAAATAACACAAATAGGTTTGAAGGAGGAAGGGGGTATGAGAGAGGGAGGAAGGCATGTGAATTTAAGACATCACAGAAAAACAAAAAATAATAACTGATATTTTTAAGGTTTGAAAAATGCTTTACATAATTTAATTTACTCTATCCTTATAAAACTTATGAAATAAACAGTACAAGTATTATTATTCCCATTTTACAGATAAGTAAACTATAACTCAATGAGGTTAACAGGTTTGCCTCTCATCTCATAACCAATAAATACCAGATGAGGGATTTGAATCCATATTTCTCAGGGCGGCTAGGTGGCGCAGTGAGTAGAGCACTGGCCCTAGAGTCAGGAGTACCTGACTTCAAATCCGGCCTCAGACACTTAACACACACACACACAAAAAGCTAGCCGTGTGACCTTGGGCAAGTCACTTAACCCCAACTGCCCTCCCCCCCGCAAAAAAAAGCAAAAAAAAAAAAGAATCCATATTTCTACTCACTTAATTCTTGCACATTTTCCACTAGACCACATTGTCTCAGATAAAAGACAGGACAATCTCAGAAAACAATTACCTCTTCTCAAATAGAAGTATAGTAGGGAAGTCTACTTTCTACAAAATTGATTGAAAATAGCATAAATTACAGGAATATGAGTTTGTATGAGTGTATATATGTCTGTCAAGGTTAGGAAATTATTAACATTATGAGTATTTATTGTTATTTCTGGAAAAATCATGACTATAATGTAAGATTTAACAATTATATCCCTAAATGAAAACGAATTGAATTCCTTTTAAAAATAAAATAAATTGAATGGATTACAAAACATGCTACCTGTTATAAACCCACATAATGTAGAAATAAACCTATAGGTTTAAATTGATGGAATGAAAGAAAAATTACCATGTTTAAGCTTACCTGGAAAAAATGTGGAATTTTAGTGATAATAGCAGGTAAAGATCAATATAAATTATAAAAAAATTAAAAGAAATACATAAAAGGACTACGTACACCAATGTTGATATCTTTATTAATAACTGTACAATAATGAAATTTATAAAGGAAAAGTTTACTGAGCTGTAAAAAAACAATATAATAAACCAACATAAAGAGACCAATAATTGTATGACATTTAATACTATACTCATGGAATTATGATATGATTATTCAAACAAACAAAAATAAGTTATGAATTTATAATAAAGCAGCAAAGAAACTGAATTTGTCAGATATATGGAGAAGACAGAATAAGAAAAATAAAAAATTCATACTTTTAAAAGTAGGGCATAATAAAATTATAAGTATATTTAGAAAAGGCAAAAATTTTAAACTCTGTATTTACAAGTTATGTTGCAATAAAACCAGAATAAATAGGAACAATATTGTCAAAAGATATATTTATGTAGAAATTAAAATGACTTGTTGAATAATTCTTGGTTTATATAATTATAGAAATAACAAATTATATTAAAGATAATTACAATGTACAGTGTATCAAAATGTATGTGAGGCAGCCAAATCAATACTTAGAGGCAAATTTGTATTCCTAGAAGCTTATATTAAGATGAAAGTTAAAAAGGCAATTATTGAGTTGGATCTGCAGTTAAAGAAACTAGAAGATGAATAAATCCATACACTAAAAACAAGTCCCAGACAACAAATCATCAGAATAAAAGGGAAAAAAACAATAAAAGGAAGGAGGGAAAATCTCCCCACATACAACAAAATATTTATAGCACCACTTCTTGTGCTAGTAAAGAACTGGAGACAAAGCAAATGCCCTTCAAATAGGGAAGGGCTAAATAAATTGTGGTACATGAATATAATGGAATATTACTGTACTATAAGAAATGATGACCATACACTAGAGAGCATAAGAATAAATGGAGATTAGCTTAAAATGATAAGTAATATTTATCTAAAACATCAGCAATCATGTTGTAATGGGGATAAGGTAGAAGCCTCCCCAATACAATTGGGGTAAAGCAAGTATGCTCATGATTACCTCTGTTATTTAACATTATTACTAGAAATGTTAACTCTAGCAATAAGAGAAGGAAAATAAATTAAAGGAATTAGAATAGGCAACGAGGAAACAAAACTATTGCTCTTTGCAGATGATACTGCTATATGATACTGTTATACTTAGAAAATCCTAAAGAATCAACTAACAAACTACTTGAAATTATTAACAACTTTAGCAAAGTTGCAGGATATAAAATAAACCCACATAAGCCAGCAGTGTTTCTATGTATTACCAACAAAGCCCAGCAGCAAAAGAAGGAGAAATTCCGTTTAAAATAACTGGGGACAATATAAAATATTGGGGAGTCTACCTGTCAAGTCAATCCCAGGAACTATATGAACACAACTATAAAACACCTTTCACACAAGTAAAGTCAGATCTAAACAACTGAAATAATATCAATTGCTCCACGCTCAAGGTAATACAATAATAAGAACATAATAAAAATGACAGTTCTAAATTACTTTACTTTCACATGGGGGTGCTGGGTTAGGGATACAGAACCCCTGAGATCAAGATAATTCCTGTGGTACTTTGTTGCCCTTCTTTTATACTAGAGAAGTCTGAATTTTTTCCTTTTTTATGTGGTGTTTACAATACCTTATTGTAAAATTTGGGCTAAGTATTTGGTCATAGGCTCTGGGTGATGTGTTAGCCTTCCTTTGCCATCTGCAGCTTCCACAAAACTGCACCAAAATTCCCATGTAATTTCTTAGGCGGACCCCTGATATACTGAAATCATGATGTGAAAAGTTGTGATGTGGAAGGAATAACCGTACAGAACTGGGGGGAAAACAAGTACTAGCCCAGCTGGCTGGAACACAGTTCATGAAGGGAAAGGTATTATTAAGTGGAATTGCAACTGAAGTGGAAATTTTCTGGATGAAGTCCCTTTGGGACTCTTGTCCTTAACATTATAGCATCAAAGATGTCTTCCAAGAATCATCAGAAAAAGGAGAAGGGACATGTAGGGAGAAGTAGGAGTAACCAATGAATAGCCCACAGCAATAGGACCAACAGAATGTTAAAAGACTTAGTGGGAGTCAGTCAGTCAACAAGCATTTATTAAGCACCTACTATTTGCCAGACACTGTGTCAAGGTCTCCAAAACAAGGGGCACATCCTTTCTGAAGACTTTGTCAGAGGATTTTGTCAAGAATAACACAAAACAGGTTGTGACTTGTACTGCTGAAAGGAGTAACTGCAGTAATGACACAAGATGCCCACTAAAGACACTAAAACTCCAACTTGCCAAAAAATGAATGTTCAAAATCGTCTTTATGTATAATTTTAAAAAATAAAATACTATTAAAAACAAAAAAAAAACAACTTGCTATCAAAACTACTTTACTTTGTGTTTGGTTCATTGAAAACATTGGTTCAATGAAGCCAGTGCCAAAAATGTGCTACCTACATGGACCATTCAGTGCCAAAAATGTGTGTGGGTGTGTGTGGGTATACACCCCACTGAGGGTGCGTAGGTAACATCAGTTCCATACATGAAGGACAATGCAGTTCTTTTACAAACTACTTTTTAGTCCTACTGGGTCCTGAACTTCTTTGCTAAATCATGCTGACCCCTAGTGGTAGAAATTTTAAGTCAAAGATGTGGAATTAAGTAAAGTCAGATTATTTAGGGGCAGCTAGATGGTACAATGGATAGAGTGCTGGGCCTGGAGTAGGGAAGACCTGAGTCCAAATCTGACCGCAGACATTTACTAGTTGTATGACTTTAGGCAAGTCACTTAACCCCTATTTGTCTCAGTTTTTCATCTGTAAAATGGCTCCACATTGGAGAAGGAAATAGCAAATTACTCCTGGTTCGTGGAGTCCTGAAGACTCAAATATGACTGAACAACAACAAACTATTGCTCACAAGTCAGTTACAGGTTCTTATCTCCTAGGCTAATACTTTTTCCATAGCACAATGAATGAATGAATGAATAAAAAAGCATTTACTAAGTACTTACTATATGCAATACCTTTTGTAAACTCAGAGAATCCAGATGGAAAAGTAAGATGGTCTCTGCTCTCGAGGACCTTCTATTCTAGTGGGGGATAGTACACGTACAGAAGGCTTCAAGTCAGATGGAGAATCACCACGGTCCTTCAGGGCCTTAAGCAGATAGCAGCAAAGACAAAAAAAGCAAAGAGTGCTGTTTCTTCTTTGATGTTATTTCCAATGACAAAACCATTTCCATTTCTGATACTAACCCATTGGACAATTCCAAGGATTCGGGTGGTGAGAACTTTGTCATTCACTCATTCTGAGCTATGGCACTGAGGAGGTGGGAGCAGAAGCACCTCCAGAGGCAGATGCCAGATCGTGTCTCCAGAAGGGTTTATTCCTTGGATGGTGGTTACAGAGGCTGGGCTAGAAGAAGAGCTGATGGTCTGGGAGTCACTACTATCCCCAGGGCTCTTGGGCTCAGCATCCTGGATTATGTCTTTTGGTGGATGTGGTTGAACATATGCTGTCTTCTGTCTCTCCCTCAAGGGTCCTTTCAGTTTCAGCTAGGCTTGCTGGCCTGCCCTGTTAGTGGCAAATCATTAGCAATTAGGGGAAAAGGTTGGCCCCCTCTCTTTAAGAGCTGTTCCCCTGGGTGATGCCTATGGGAACAGGGCCAGTGAATTGTGGGGCACTGCTATTCCTGGGGTTCTTGAGCTTACTTGCCTTGTCACTGGCAGTGAATGTTGATGGTGTCAGTCATCCTTCACACAGGTTATTCCTTTCAATGATGGCTTCAGGGGGCCAGCTTATAACAGAGTTTGTGTTAGGGGTGGGAAGAGAAAGCATTGCTATTCCAAGAGCGTTGGGTTTCAGAGTCTTAGGCTGTTTCCAACAAGGTCTGAGGAGATCTGATGATTGAGATGGTAGCAATAGCTTGACTGAATTGGCACCTGTCACCTCTTGACCCTTCCTCAGGATACCATGCTGCATCTTCACTCTCATGGCATTTAGGAGCTGGAAGGAACTTCAGGAATCACAGGATCATAGTCTAACAATGAAAAACCAACTATCGAGCCCATAGGTACAGAGGTACTATCCCCGCTCCCTTTTCCACTGAGCCCCTCTGCTTTGGACCCAGACAAGTGGTCCAATCAGATTCATTCACCTTCAATAATGGAGGAAAGGTTCACTTCTTCCTCACACTATGATTTTCTTAAAGCACCAGCGCTGTAGCCCAGGGGGGGAAAACTCTATTTAAAACTTGGTTTAAGGTTCATCCTTACAGTTTTTTTAAGGGATATTTTAAAAGTTACTTAATGTGGGGCGGCTAGGTGGCGCAGTGAATAGAGCACCGGCCCTGGAGTCAGGAGTACCTGAGTTCAAATCTGGCCTCAGACACTTAACACAAAAACTAGCCCTGTGACCTTGGGCAAGTCACTTAACCCCAACTGCCCTCCAAAAAGCAAAAAAAAAAAAAAAAGTTACTTAATGTACAATATGAATCATGAATGGGTTAAGTATGTATTTCCTAAACACAAAAGGAATGTTAAACATAAAACATTCACTTACACACACACACACACACACACACACACACTTAAAACAAGACCCAGAAACTTACCTCAAACCTATAGGTATAAACTTTTGGAAGGTGGGTACTTAAGCATCATCAGAATATGAAGCAGTTTGTGGGATTTCTGATAAGGCTTTTATTTCACCTCAGTTCTGCCCTGTCCAAACAATCCCAGGTACATCTGCTGACAGAATGGCCAGGTTTGTGCTGAGCCTTTTGTCAAAGGTCATCCTTTCCAAAGCAGAAGTTTCCCTCATCACCAGCCAGCTACAGTCACTGTACCCAGGACCTCTCAAACTCATGAAGTCACTTCCTATACTAGTCATTTCCACCTCAATGAGATATCCAATCGACTACTCAGGAAAGAAAACAATAGCAAAAGCAGCCAGGCCTCCTTACCTACCCTTCTGCTATTGTCATAACTCAAGGGAAGGTCACAGATTCTCTGCATCAAACCAAAGCAAAAAGCTCTTCTAGTGGGGGAGGGGGCTACCATATCACCACAAGTATCCAGAAATTCATCTTGTGTCCAAAGGCCAAAATGATGAGTCATCATCTCTCCCATACGCCCACTTTTCTCCTCTAACATTACATTATCCTGGCACAGGACTTTCTCACCCCATTCCAAACGATTATAATAGCCTTCTAACCAATGTCTAAATCTGTCATTGGCACAAACTTGTCTCCAGTCTATATTCCACTCAGCCGTCAAATAAATCTTCGTAAAGTATAGTTCTGAAGCAGCTAGTGGCACTATGAATAGAGAACTCTGCCTGGAGTGAGGAAGAGCTGAGTTCAAATTTGACCTCAGATACCATTTAGCTGTGTGACCCTGGGCAAGTCACTTACCCCTGTTTGCCTCAGTTCCTCATTTGTAAAATGAGCCAGAGAAGGAAATGGCAAACCACTCCAGGATCTTTGCCTAGAAAATCCGAAGAGTCAGACACGACTGAAATGACTAAACAGCAACATAAAGTATTTTAAGGCTTAGAAAATATCATCTGTACGTTACCCTTTTTTGATCTTCACAATGATTCTGTGATGTTGGTTATTATTGTTGTTCAGTCCCATACGACTCTTCATGACCCCATTTGGGATTTTCTAGGCAAAGATGCTGGAGTGACTTACCATTTCCTACCTGCTACGAGGCCTAATTGACTCATTTTTTTGTTCAGAAAGCCACATCACAAAAGTAACAATCCTGGACTTGTGTATACAACACGTGTATACATACGTGCATGTGCATATATACACATATATATTTGTGTGTGTGTATCTGGGGGAGCATAAAGTACTTTGGAAAATTTAAAGCTCTACATAAATGTTATTTGTTATAACCTGTTATCATTTGATCATGGGGATCTTACTTGGAAACCCAATTCAGCTTCCCAGGTAGTGGCTCTTACCTAATGAAACTTTATCCAGAATGCTTCATCTTTGAAAGATAACATAATACACTCCAGTTTAAATGAAAGCGCTTTTTAGGCTATGTTTTGAGTAAGAAGAACAAGGAAAAGAAAGGCCTAGTGCTCAATGCAGATGATATAAGGGAATCAGATAACAGAGAGAAAGAAGAATTATTCAGCTCCCATTTTTCTTCTAAGAGAATCATCCTGACTAAGAGATAGGGCAAAAATTATTATGAGGAGTTGAAACCCAAGATAAGTGAGGAGATAGTAAGAAAACACCTAGCTAGTTGAAAATGAATTCAAGCTACTCGGCCCGGACAAATGATATCCCAGAGTACAGAAAGCCTTTGAAGATGTGATTGCTCAATTGCTGGTGACCTTTGAGAAAGCACTGAGAGGTTGCCGGATTGAGTGAGCAAATGTTGCCTCATTTTCAAAAAGGGGAGGAAGGTGAAGTCTCCTCACAATAGATCAGTGTGCTTCCTGGCCTATCCAGCGATGGAGTTTAAGTGAAGGCTGGATGACCACTTGACAGGACATCACAGGGCAGGTTCAAACACTGAATGACCTCTAAGGTTCCTTCCAATTCCAGCATCTGTACTTTTATTATATCACAGGTTGGCAAATGTTTTCTACATTTTCATTTGGATAGCCTCCAAATATTGGCACTTAGTTAGAAGGTTAGGGAAAATAAAAAACTCCTCTCTGAATCTCTTAAAATGACTGATGGATCCAATTTGATAACCAAAAATTTTGCTTTTATTTCTATTAATAAATGGAACATAAAAATTAGTCCCAAGAATTGAAAGAATATATGTATATACATTTTTGGCAGCTACAAAATATAAATAGCCATAGTAGTAGGGATAACAATCACATTTTCAGTGTTTAAATTACATGTGAAATGAAATGAGTCTGACAGGATGCAGACTCAGTAAACGTGAAGTTAAGTATGTGACAAGTGGTTAAATTTCAAGTAAGAAAAAGAATATCATAGCGTAAGTCAGGAAATGTTTCTTGAAAGAAGGGAGTTCTGAGCTGGGTCTTGAAGGAAAATTAGGATCTGGATGGATGGTGAGAAGGGAGATTACATTTCAAGGAAGGTAGAATAACATTAGTCATCATGGAGGTGGGAAAAAACTCATTATTGTGGGGGAAAAAAGTAATGAGATCAGATTGTCTAGAATGAATAAAGGCTGCTAGAGAGCAGGAGATGATGGCTTGATAGTGAAAGATTAGGGGAGGCTACACTTAACAGAGCTCTGAACTGAGGAGTTGGGATTTATTCCAATAAGCGATGGGAAACCACTGTTTTTGAGTGGAAAGACACAATTAAATCCTCCATTAGTTACAAAGTTCTCAAAAATATCTAAAGAAGAAGCTTTTATTGCTTTTCTACCTACATGAATAATCTTCCAGATTTCTAACTATTCCTGACTTTTCTCCTTATTTGGAAATTCTTATGTTTGTCATTTTCTCAGGTACTTCTCCTCATCCTAGTGCAGGTAGGTGGTGCCATAGTGCACAGAGCACCATCTTCCTGAATTGTTTCCTCATCTGTAAAATGGGCTAGAGAAGAAAACCACTCCAGTATCTCTGCTAAGAAAACCCCAAATGTGGTCTTGAGGAGTCAGACAATTGGAATGACTGAACAACTTATCCTACGTTCTCTCTGACATCCCACTTCTCCATCTCACCAATTTATCTATCCATCACTTTACTGCCAAAGTAATCTTCCTAATACATAGCTCTGCCCACATTATTGTCCAGCTGAAAAACCTTAGATGAATACCCGAAATGAATTAAAAGCTAATTCCTTTTTAGACAGTTAAATAATGCATAGAGCGCCAGGCCTGAAGTCAGGAAGACCCATCTTCTTGAGTTCAAATCTGGCCTCAGACACTTACTAGCTGTGTGACCCTGGGCAAGTCACTTAATTCCATTTGCCTCAGTTTCCTCATCTGTAAAATGAGCTGGAGAAGGAAATGGCAAATTGTTCCAGTATCTCTGCCGAGAAAACCCCAAATGGGGTCATGGAAAGTTAGACATGACTGAACAACAACATATATACATGTACATTAAATGTGTGTATACATTTAAGCCTTAATGCTTAAAACTGCACTTAGACTTTTGAGGCAACGTGTATATACAGACATAGATATGCATATCACATCATATACTGGGATCCATCCAAAAATTTGGCTGGTTTCTCACCTATGGATTTTGGACACTTCTTATGTCTGTTCCCAACCTAGTGGGGCTGGGTTACAGTTCTGCTCTGGGCAGGAGACATGAGAAGGAAGACCAACATCTCTAGGCCTTGGGATGTAGCAGCCTTGCCCAGCCCTATGTTGAGAGACCGCTCCTGAGTGGCCAGAGGAGGAGAGATAAAGGTGGAAGGCCGGAGGAGGAGACGTGGAGAAGGAAATATTGAAGAGACACCAAGGAGGAAGGATGGAGGAGGAGGAGATATGGAGGAAGGGATGGAGAAGGGAGGAAGAGAGGAGAGGTAGAAGAGGAGGAAGGCAGAGAGGAGGAGGCACGGAGGAGGATGGAGAAGGGACATGGAAGAGGAAGAGAAGTCTGGAGGAGGAGGAAACACAAAAGAGGTGAAAGGGAGAGAAGAGGAGGCATAGAGATAGAGAAGGAGGGATGGAGGAGGAAGAGACACGGAAAGAGAGAAAAAAGGGGGAGGGATGGAAGAGGACTGAGAAGGAGACATGGAGGAAGAAGGAATGGAGGAGGAGGAGGGAAGGGAGTAGGAGGAGGGAAGAGAGGAGGAGAGAAAACAGAGAACGGCAGAAGAGGAAGGAGGAGGAAGAGAAGTGCAGGAGGGAGGCCTGGAGCGGAGCCCCGGCCCCCATACTCCCCCTCCCCCTGCCAGGAGCCGCACGGGCTGAGCAGCGGAACCCGGCCGCCGGGCATCCCCAGCCTCGGGTCCACGCCCACCGGGTCGGCCCAGGGGTGGGCAGCCCGAGGGGGTGGGGCCGGGGCTCGGGGCGCCATGGGAACCGCCTCGTCCCTGGTGAGCCCTGCTGGCGGGGAGGTGATCGAGGACACGTACGGGGGCGGCGGGGGCGAAGCTTGCGAGATCCCGGTGGAGGTGAAGCCCAAGGCCCGCCTGCTGCGCGGCTCGTTCCGCCGGACCGGGGCCGCGGGGGCCGGGGCCGGGGCAGCGGCCGGGGCCGGGGCCGGGGCCGGCGCGCGCGGCGCGGGGCTGCTCGGGGCCAGCTTCAAGTCCACGGGCTCGTCGGTGCCCGAGCTGGAGTACGCGGCGGCCGAGTGCGAGCGGCTGAAGAAGGAGTACGAGATCTTCCGGGTCAGCAAGAACCAGGAGCTGCTGGCCATGGGCCGCCGGGAGGCCAAGCTGGACACGGAGAACAAGCGGCTGCGGGCCGAGCTGCAGGTGACCGGGCGCGCCGGGCCCGAGACCGACGGCCAGAGAGGGCCGCGGGGGGGAATCCGAGGGGGCCTGCGGGGCAGGGAGCTGAGGCTCTAGAACGGGGAGCCCCCTCCAGGGATACAAAGGGAAACTGAGGCCCGGAGAGAGCCGTAGCCCTAGAGCTTAAAGGGGCCTGGGAGGCCGGCTCCTGGGAGGAGTGGCTCATAGGATCCCGTATCCGGAGCTGGAATCCATCTAGTCATCTTACAGATAAGGGAACTAAGGCCCGGGGCAGGTGAAGTTGCGAGGTCCCACAGGTCATGAAGAGGTACCGTTTTAACCCAGGGCCTGTGAACGTCAGTCAGTTCTCTTTCCACTGCCCCCCATTCTCTCCGTTGGTCGTTTTCCCCACTTCCTCAGCTAATCCCCCAATTTTTTGTATCTGCTTTCATTCATTCAGGCCACTCCTGCCCTGCTAAAAGGACTATGAAGGTGTTCTCATCCAGGACATAATGGGACCCCTGTCTGACCTAGTCTAGCGGGGTTTCCGATAAGAGATGTTGTGCCTGGAAATATTTGAAAGGAAAAAAAACTGTTTAGTTGTATTCCTGATCCTTTTGGGGGTTTTCTTGGCAAAGATACTGAAGTGACCATTTTAGGGATAAGGAAACCGAGGCAGACAGGGTTAAGTGACATGCCCAGGGTCACACAGCTAGGAAGTGTCAGAGACCAGATTTGAACTCGTGAAGATGTCTTCTGACTCCAGGCCCAGTATGCCATCGACTACACACCACCTAACTACCCATTGAAATGACTTATGTGCATTTCTATGGTAAGCTGTATAATTTATTTCATTTCTGATAGAATGAGGGGTTTTCAGAAATCTAAGGAGTACAAACTGAAAAAGTTTGAATACACCTGTATTAAAAGATCCTTCCTGAAAATTGATCCCTCTGTGGCTGGCTTTCATGGTGATAGGAGTGGCTGGTCCCAAGGCCATTCCCAACTCTGCTTGAAGATATTATCACATCTGGGTGGCGAGGTGGCCGTGAATAGAGCACCAGCCCTGGAGTCAGGAGCACCTGAGTTCAAATCCAGCCGCAGACGCTTAACACTTACTAGCCTTGTGATCTTGGGCAAGTCACTTAACCCCAACTGTCATGCCCTCCTCCTTCCAAAAAGCCAGAAAAAAGGAGAAGAACAAGGAGAAGGAGAAAGAAAGAAGAAGAAGAAGGTATTATCACTTGATAAGAGAGGCCAGATATCTGTTGGGATGGCCTTTGGTGAGGCCTCCTCTGTGTCTTCTCCATGTCAACTCTTCCATCCCTTCAGTTCACCCCATGCCCAAATGAGCCACCAGAGTAGGACATTTGTGGAAGCTGTAGTTGCCTTATTATGTACCATTGAGGCATTAACCAACAAGAGTCCTGAAATAATGATTGTCATTCTAGACATGTCTCCAAATATAGTAAGACCTTGGAGAGTTCACAGAAGCGCATTTGGAGCATTGGAAGGGTCCTCAGCAGCCATCTGGTCCAACTGATACCTGAAAGGACCCACCACCTGCTCCAACATACCTGTCTTGAGGTTGTCCAGAGGTTGTCTCATGCCTGAAGACCTCTAAGGAGGGAGGACCCACCCTCTCCAGAGGCAGCCCATTCTACTTTTGGACAACTAATTATTAGGAAATTTTCCCAAAATCAGGCCTCAGTTTCTTTGCAGGGTGTATCCCTTCTGCCTTCTTGGGCCTAACAAAACAGGCCTGATCCATCTTCTACATGAAAACTCAGGCATAGCTATCCTGTCCTTCCCAAATCCCGTTATCTCCAGGCTAACCATTCCTACTTCTTCCTTGACTTTTCAGCCTCTTGGAATACCTCGTTTTCTTCATCATATTAGAGCTAAGAGTTCTTGGAAATGCTGCACCAACTCTCTTATTTTACAAATGGGGAAACCCAAAGAATTGGCAAGAGTGAGATGACATCCTCAGGGTCACACAGAGCCGGGACCAGAACTCCCAGATTAAATCCACACCTAGTGCTTTTTCTGCCTGAGCAATTCTACCTGGTTTTCCTCCTTAGTGAAGTTCAGACAGGGCACAAAAAGACTTGTAGTAAGAATGCCAGGCTCTTTCTGTTGTATATGTTCCCATCCACATCTGTGTGTACTTGTGTTTGACCTCGAGATCCTCTTATCAGTCACCTGGCATTTAATGTGTCCTGTGTGATGCATTCGATGCCTCCCCTGTGCTGGCGATACAAAAGACAAAATTGAAAAAGTTCCTATTGGTAAGAGAGCTTACGTGCTAGCAGGAGAAATCACATACTACCCACATAAGTAGTTACAAAATATAGGGTGTCCCAAAAGTCACAAGGCAGTTGTAAACTGTAGTAGCTCAAAATTGCACTGACTTTTAGGACATCTGTATATGTGTATTTTATATATGCATATATAATAAAATATAATATATAATACAACAACTATATATGTATCCAGAATACATATATGTAGCATGGAGATCTCATCTAGGCCGCCACTTCCCCCTCATTTTACAGATGAAGAAACTGAGGCCCAGTAAGGTAAAATGATGAGCCTAAGGTTACACAGGAAGTAATGGAATAGAACAATAGAAGGAACATTGGCTCTGGAGCCAAAAGATCTGGGTTCAAAACCCATCTCTGACATTGAATATCTGCGTGCCCTTGGACAAGTTTCCTCAATTGTACAATAACTAGGTTGGACTAATTCACCTCTAAGGCCCCTTTCAGGTCTATATCTATGGTCCTAGATCCAGGGATTTTAGTGCCTAAAGCAGCACCATAAAACGTTGGCTATCTAGAATCCGCCAGCAATGAGTCCTAGATAACCCAGGTTTCTAGTTTTCTGATGGTTTACCCCTGTGAGTACTAAAACTTTTTTTAAAATTTAAATTTAACTCTTTTGCATCTTCATAAAGCTAATTCCAAAGGACCTTGCCTTCATAAATGGTACATCTGGAACACAGATGCTTTTTAGACTGATGTGAAGCCTATAATGAAGTACTTTCAATACTGATCTAGAGACTTCTCAGCCAGTAAAGCACATACACTTGGATGCACATGGATGTTATGATATCAGTTTTTACCACTTCTGAGACTCATTTTTTCTTTTACTGTCTACCTGGTTCCTGGCTGGATGCAGAATGGATGAGATTGCCTAAAATTCTGCAAGTCTTCCATGATCTGGTCCTACCCTGTCAGGGGTCATTTCCAGTCATACTGACCTATATCTTGCCACTGTCCACCAATGACTCTGGAGGAGAGTGAGGCTGATGACTTTTCACTTAAATCCAATTCACTTGTAAGTCAAGACATCACCCTCCTGATGTCATTGATCCTCTTTGAGAACAAAGGACGAACACCAGGAATACCCTGTCTAAAATGAGCATTATCTCACAGGGCCCTTATTCATGTGTGTGGTGTTCTTTCTTAATTCTGTGACAACTTGCCATCACCAAGACACATCCCCCACTGTTATATCTTAATGCCTTTGCTCATGTTTACTCAGTGCTCAGGAAGAATAACTCAGTAGATATTATTGACTATTCCACAGACAGAAAAGTAGCCTTCAGATAGGTTTTTAATATATGATATTTTTATGTAATATGTATAATATATTTTACATATAAAATATATTTTGGACTTAGCCAGAAGTTATCAGTTACTTTTTAGCAGTAAATTAGGGGACATGCTAATTAGCAGTGCTTTGCCTCAGTACTGTCTGGTGGTCACATGTCTGAAATGTTCTTGGGCTTTTCAAATTCTGGCTTCCCTTATACAGCCCTTGCCCAGCATAAGGGAGTAAGCCAAGAGGCTGGTCAAAGGAGTCTTGAATCTGAGAGCTAGGATCTGAATAAAACATGCCTCGATTTAGCTAGTCAGGATGCTGCTGAGTTTATATGGACTAGTTCACTCTGCTGCTGCTACCAACCCTGGTTGTTGCCTAAAATGGCTTATTTCCTTTCTCTTCTATCTTTAAGCATCTTATAAAAGTCCCGTGATAGCATTCAAGCTCAATCAATGAAATGAGTGTTTTTAGTCTCATTTATAGTTCAGGTAAATGAGGCATGGGAAAACAGAAGAACTGACCCAGTATTCTTAAAAGGAAAAAGGAACAATTTGCCTCAAGATCATAGTCTCTCCTTGGGGCAATTCAGATAAGACATCTTCAGTTTGGAGAGCTGTCTTGTTATATGCATGGTTAAAACAACTGTGTTCTCTTAATTTGTTATGTAATAAAGCAACACGGAATTGTGTAGTGATACTGCCTGTCAGAAAGATTTACAAAATCATTGCTTTTTTTAGGCACTTCAGAAAACTTATCAGAAGATTCTTCGAGAAAAGGAAAGTGCTTTAGAAGCTAAATATCAAGCTATGGAGAGAGCAGCAACATTTGAACAGGACAGAGATAAAGTTAAAAGACAATTCAAGGTAAATAAATGCCTTTGATTGTTTTCCTTTATATAAATACAGGAATGTAATACATAGGACATTGTGAAAGCCAGCTTAATAGCATCATCTCATGATAACCTAGTCTAGTCCCCCATTTTGCAGATGAGAATGCTCCAGTGTAATCAATAAATAAGCCACCTTTTGAGAACAAAAATCTCTTTTTGAGTTCAGAGCATCTCAGAGTTGAAAGACATCTTTGAGGTTATCTAGTGCAGCCTTCTCCAGTCTAGAGTGTAGACTTTTCACCATGTAGGAATTTGCTCCAGTCACACGGGAGTTAAGTGATGGGTTTTAGTCAGTAAGTAAATTTTTTTTAAGGGATCTATTATGTGCCAGGCAGTATGCTAAGCACTAAGGATACAAAGAAAGGCAAAAGATAGGCCTGCTCTCAAAGCACTTATAATATAATGAGGGAGACAACATGGAAACAATTATGTACAAATGGGTTAAATACAGGATAAATTGGAAATAAGCAACAGAAGGAAGGCACTAGTATTTTGGGGGATCCAGAAAGGTTTCTCATGGAAGATGAGATTTTAGCTGGGACTTGAAGAAAACCAGGGAAATGAGGAAATAAAAATTAGGAGGGAAAATATTCCAGGCATGGGGACCAGCCATTGAAAATAGTTAGTCTGGAGAGGGAGTATCTTGTGTAAGGAACAGCAGGGATGCCAGAGTCACTGGATCACAGAGTATGGGGGAGGAGGGAGGAGAGGAAGGTATAAGAAGACTGAAAAGGATTGACAGGGCCGAGTTAGGAGGGGCACTGAATGACAAGCAAGATTTTCTGTTTGATCCTACAGATAATAGTGAGCCTTTTAAATAAGATCATTCAGGAAAGACTATTAAGACCCTAGGTTATTCAGTTTACAAAAGAGAAGATTTTGAGGATCAGATTAATGATGGTTTCATATATAACATATTGTTATGAAATAGTCTTAGCTGGTCAGTCAATATTCTGATGATGAAACATGTATTTACGTTATTTTTTTTCTTTTTAAAGATTTTTAGGGAAACTAAGGAAAATGAAATCCAGGACTTGTTAAGAGCCAAACGAGAACTAGAAACCAAACTTCAGAGACTCCAGGCTCAAGGGATCCAGGTCTTTGATCCTGAGGAGTCAGATTCCGATGACAGTTGCACAGATGTCACTGGTGAAGATCTTTGAGCAATATTTATTATATTAGTGAAGAGATGGTATTTAAAAATGACAACCTAGGTCCTCGTGGTGCAATGCAATGGAAAAGTTCCTTTTAATTGCAGCCTTAACTATCCAGAACAGAGATGTCAGACTCACCTCCTGGAGCTGGAACCAGGTTACAGTATAATTGGGAAATGTTTACCAAAACAGATATAGATGCTGTATAACATAGATCATGTTAATTTGTGGTTTTCTAAGTCAGTCATTAATAAAAGCTAAAATCATATATAGTTTCTTCTGCTTAAGAAGACAGAAGAATATTGAAATATTTCCTTCCAGAATGGATAAAATTTTGGCATTTAAAGGGATGACTTCAGTTATTTAGAAAATCATATATCACATCTCATTTTGTTGATTCAGTATAAATGAAGTGATACCATATGTATTACAGATCTAAGTTTTAAACCATATTAGAAAACCAGAAATACATTGCCATTTTTGAAATTAATAAAATGTCTGGTTCACTTTTAGAGTGCCTCCTTTATCTTTGCAAAAGCTCTTGGTTAATATAAGGAATTTGAGCATGTTCAGAAACTTGTGACATAGGTTTATATAGGCATAAATGTAGAAGAAGAAAATTTAGCATTTCTTATTATTGTGAAATGGGGGCAAAAAAAGCAGATTGACCTCTTTATCCCTAGTTTACTTGGCCACTGAGACATACAGTACCTACAATCCACCTATTTTGATTTAGTATGTACAGATGGTTATGCAGTTAGGGGCTTTTCCACCTATTTAACCTAAGTATATAAGCACTAATTGGCTCTCATTAGATGGGTCTAGTTAACATAGTTTTGATATCCCATAATAATGGTCTCCCTTATAGCTCCCTAGAAGTAATAGGAATTTTTAAAAATGAACACGATAAGTAATTAGGAAGCTAATAAAGAAAATAGAACAGTAAGATTTTTTTTAAGCTGGCTTATTAGGTAACATTTTGTAACTTGGTTTTTATTAGAAAGAAAGTTTTGTTGTTATTGTTGTTTTTTAGCTACTGGAACTCGCTGTGACTCATGGCGTGGTGGAGCCTTGGGGAGTGAGCCTTCTATTGGCAGTATGATGCAGCTTCAGCAGTCTCACAGGGGACCCGAGTTTGCCCATAGTTCTATCGATGTAGAAGGACCATTTGCAAATGTGAACCGAGGTAAGATACACCATGTTTTGAACTAATTTGATTGGTGACTGTTCCTATAATGCACCTTTATCCATGAGTGTTTGATTTTTTTTTCTAGAGTGATCACGGACCCCATTTCCCTGTCCACAGGGGAGCCATGTATAGCTGCATGACTTTGCAGTATGGCTGACCAGAGTTACAGGTGCAGGGTGTGGTCGTGATCCCTCCTGGCTTACCCAGGAATCACACAAGTCCCACAGTCAATGTATTTCTTCTCTTAGATGTGTAAGGACCGTGTTTCTACTCTAGAATTTGTTAACAGAGCAATAGAATGTCAAGAATACAGCCAACAAGGGGTCTGGCCCCACTTGCTTTAGTCTCTGTCCCTGCAAAATGGGAGCTAGAAGCATGAGGTGTTGGGGTGGCCGCTCAGGGTCAGACCTGAGTCTTAGTAAGTGATTCACTGGACCTTTGAGATGAGCTTTCTCCTAATTGAGCCCAGTACAGTTGTGAGGAAAACTCTTAAATATATAATTAAGAGTTTGGTTCTTATTATTGCCCCAGATATTCCAGTGTTCGTGACTTATCTAAACATCAGTAACATTTTACAAAACATTGTCTTTGGAAACAACCACTGGCTTGTTGGACATCATTGAAAAGATTGCCTGGCAGTCGTTCTATGAAACAATCACATTTTGTTTATTTACAGATGACTGGGATGCTGCTGTAGCTAGTTTGTTACAAGTTACTCCATTGTTCTCACATTCTTTGTGGAGTAACACAGTCAGATGTTACCTCATCAACACAGATGAAACACAGCCCGAAATGGACATTTTCTTGAGGGTAAGTGTCTTATAAAATGTGGGTTCACTGAAATAAGATCTGTACAGCCCTCCTTTTAGAGAGACAGCCCTACTTCTTCTAATCCAGATGTAGTTTATCTTCTGTAGTAAGAGATCTAGTCCATGGTCAAGGCAACTTCTGGGGAGATGAGACTGGCCACAACTTGGATTTAGTTATGTATAATTTGTATTATATTAATATATTACTATATATTATTTTATTTTATATGCTGTCTATTATGTATAATATTTGTATGTTTTATATATAATTCATTTAATTTGTTATATATGTATGTATATAAGTGTGTATGTAAATATACATATGTGTATGTGTACATACACATATATACGTATACATTGTTTATGTGTGTCTATATATATACATACATATATATATATATAAAATGAATTATTTAGTTAATTTAAATTGTTTGACTGACTTGCAGCCAGAACCTCCTCTGTCTGTTGTCTCCCCCATTAGAATTTGAGGTTCTTAAGAAGAGAGATCATCTCCACTTTTCTTTTTGGGTCCCCAGTGCTTAGCTCAGTGTTTTGTACATAGTGAGTGTTTAAAGAATTTTTTTATTCCTTCATTTCTTTCGGATCCCTTGCAGGCACTCACACTAGCCTATTATCTGCCCCCTGTCCCAGTTCCTTCTGTGGCTCTTCCTCTGTCCTTCCCTAGTAGGGGTGAATCAGCTTCTGCCTCTTTTTGAAAGTCTGGAGAAAGACAGGAATATTGTTCTGAGAAGATTCTCTGAAGCCCTGAAGCTCCTTTTTCTAGAAGCTGAGGCAGAGGAAAACCCAGTTCCTGCTCCCTTATGCCATTATCTGGGTAGGAAGTTCCCAGTGATAAACTTCTACCAATGGGACGCCTCTGCAACTTATAATCTTAGACCAGGGGTTCTTAGCCTGGGGACCCTGGACCCCCAAGAGGACATATGGATTTCAGATGGCCTTGGATGGGGAAAAAATACATCTTTATTTCAATATAATTGGTCTCCTTCTGTATTCCTTGTATTTTCTTTTATACATTTAAGAATATTCCAGGGGGTGGCTAGGTGGCATAGTGAATA
The DNA here is from genome assembly GCA_028646575.1 of Pseudocheirus occidentalis. Taxonomy (NCBI): domain Eukaryota; kingdom Metazoa; phylum Chordata; class Mammalia; order Diprotodontia; family Pseudocheiridae; genus Pseudocheirus; species Pseudocheirus occidentalis. Next base: position 31,619,560 of record CM053597.1, on the reverse strand, counting down.
GAACACTGGTCCTGAAGTCAGGAGGACCTGAGTTCAAATGCAGCCTCAGACACTTAACACAAAAACTAACCATGTGACCTTGGGCAAATCACTTACCCCCAATTGCCCTACCCTCCCCCTTCCAAAAAAAGTAAATAAATAAATGAAAGCATCAAAAAAAAAAAAGAATATTCTGGGAATGCTTCCATAGGCTTCATAAAACTACCCAAGTTCCATGACACAAAACAAGGATAAGAACCTTTGTCTTAGATACTTGGCAATATTATTATCAGAGATCTATTCTCCATGTTTTTTGTTTGTTTGTTTGTTTTTCATGAGGAAATCCAGGACCCAAAGCAGATTAATTCACCATTTTGTCCTTGGTTCTACCACGATCTTATACGTTACTTCCTTGATTGAAGAATGTTATTAAGTGTGGTGAACTGATATTGCTTATCTTCCACATTTGGGGTTGCCATCATTTTTGAGAATGAGTTAATCTTGAGCACTTTGTCATTTTATTCCCTTTTTGATGGATGGATGTCCATAATGACCCACAATGACTGATACACACAGTACTCATTTTGTGGAATGGTAGGATTTAGAGCTGGAAGAATTTAGAGGTCATCCAACCAACTCGCTTTACAGATGATGCCACTGAGGCCTAAGTTGGGGTAGTGATAGGCCAGGATCACACAAGTAGGGCAGAGCTGGATTGGAGCCCAGGGTCTCAGGACTCCAAATCTCTTGGAAGAGCAAGCAGTCTGATTTTTACCGCATCACATTGCCTTGAAAGAGTACGGAGCTTACTTGAGCCTTAGCTGAACTGTAATAAATCATGCTTTCATATTTCTGATTTTTGCTATTAGGACTATTCACCCAAACTCCAGAGAATGTGCGAGACAATAGGATACTTCTTCCATGCAATTTATTTTCCCATAGAGAACGGAAGTCATTACTTCAATGTAAGAAAATGGGAAATTGAGAAGAGTTCATTAGTTATTTTGTTTATTCATTTAACTTTACCAAGGTAAGTGTAATGAATCTACAGTTTATTATTAGACTGTGCTTATATATAATAAACAAATCGCTAAAAATGAACTTAAAATACGCGTTTTAATTTAATGTTTTTATGTTCCTAATTTATGCTATTTAAAAAGTGTTCTAATGGCTCTTTATTCAATTGGAACACATCACCAAAATGTGCTTACCCATTCATCTTACTGAGTGTATCTTAAATTCATTATCTGTATTGGCTAAGGACCATTTAAAGTCCAATATTCATTTCTTGGGTAAAAATAAAAGTATAAATCACTTTCTGTAATGTGTTCCTAAATAGCTGCATGTAAATTGAAACCCATTTCAAATACACCAGGGGAGTTCATTATTTAAAAGAATCCTCAGACTTTTAAAGTGAAAATTTATTTTTGACCCTTCTTTTACCTACTTTATAAGTTGATTTTTGCATACTAAATTTTTTTGTTTTGAAGCAGACTGTGTGTATTTAGGAATGAGAATCACAGAATAGCAGAGTTGGAAGGGGTTTGGATGGTTATCATCTCCAACTTCTACTCCAAAGAGAATCCCTAAAATACTGCAACCCAGTGTGGTTGTCCAACCTCTGTTTGAAGACTCCCTTCAAGGTGGAATCCTTACCTTTGGAAGAAAAGATAGTCAAGAAGAAATAGGAAAATGTTGGTGTTTCTTTGCAAATTTTTAAAAATCTAGATTTACTTCTTCTGTAGCCAAGGGTTTGTAATCTACAGCCTGACAACTTGTTCTTTAAAATATTTTGATAACCATATTTCAGTATAACTGATTTCCTTGGGTATCCTGTCTTTTTAAAAGCATTCTGAGAAGGGGCCCATAACTTTCAGTCAGTAGATTGCCAAAGGGATCCATGACACATACACACATACAAATGGGGAAGAACTTCTCATGGGAATGGCCTTGGGCAGCTGTGTGTCTAGGTGACTACTTATTGCTTATGTTTTTGAGGGGATTTTAGTTCCTCTGTGGGTTGATCTACAAGGCCTTGAAGGTCCCTTCTGACCCTGAGATTCTGGGAGTTCCCTTTCTTTAATAATTTCAGTAAAGCCTGTTCCTTCAATACATGGGATTATTTGTGTCTTCTTTGTACTTTGTACTTTGCCTGTGTTGTTAGGGTGAGATAGTGCTATAGCAAAAAATTTGTTTTTTTCTGTTATTTTAATAATATCAGGGTTTTTTTCTGGTTCTCTTTCTTGACTATAAGTAGTCATTTTTAAAAAATTAATGCTCTCCATTCAATTTGTTCTACTCTATTCAAACTGTTCAGTTCAAATATTTCTCTAGTCAGGGTAAATATGGTTAAATGAAGGGCAAGTGGAAAGGGCCAAAGAAGGAGAAAACCAAGAAATGATGTTCTATTATGGCGGGAGTCAGGTTTTCAATCCAACAAATTATATTAAATACTTACTACAGGCAGGGCACTGTGCTAAAAACTGAATGCAAATGAAGCCATCTCTGCCTTCAAAGAGCTTGTACTGTACAACGTGGCTACAGCATTAGGAGGAGGGAGCCTGATGGACAATCAGTGTTCTGAAAGGCTCAGCTGATGATGGACTGTGTGTCTGAAAGGAGGTGTCTATGTGAGTCAGTAACAATTAAGTACCTCCTCTGTGCCAGGCATTCTTCTAAGCACTGGGAATACAAAGAAAGGGAGAAAGAAGACAGCGCCTGCCCTCGATAAGCTCATAGTCCAATGAAAGCAGCTATGCTGAGGCATGGAGTGTTGATTTGAGGAATAGCAAGTGGTCTAATTTTGGCTGAAGCATAAAGCATTTAAAAAAGAGTAGTATGAAACGAAAGCGGAGAGGTGGGTTGGAGCCAGATGTTGGAGGACTCCAAGGGACTCATTAAAGAGTCTGTGTTTTATAGTGGGAGTCATGGAAAATTGTTGAGCTAGAAAGTGCAGACCTGTAACCTAGCAAGACAATTTTGTCAGCTATTTGAAGAGTGGATTGGAGAGAGGCAGAAGAGATAGAAGGGAGGCTCTTGTAGTGATCTAGGCAAAAGGAGATGACAGCCAGAACTGGGGCAATGACCATGTGAATGTCAAGGAAGGGAACAGATGGGAGAAAAGCACTGGTAGAATTGCATGGATATGGGCAACTGGCTATGAAGAGTTTAGAAGAGGGGCAGCAAGCAAGATGACTATGAGCCTGGTGCCTAGGACAGTGCTGGTGCTCTTTATAGAGATAGAAGAGGGGGAGAGGAGGACATGTTGAGTTCAGTTTAGGCATGCTGAGTTTGAGGTGTCAGTAGAACATCTAGAAGGTGGAGAAGTCTAAGAGACACTTGAATGTTAAGGGGTATTTAGGAGAGAGATAAGCCTGGAATTATGGGTGTTACCTGCATAGAGAAAATAATTAAATCTTTGGGAGTCCATGTGACCATTAAAGGAGAGGGAAAAGAAGCCAGGACAGAGCATTGGGAATCTCCCTGCACAGGTAGGTTATGGATGGTGAGCCGGGAAAGGAGACTGAGAAGTTATCAGACAGGTGGGGGAGAGGAGGTTATCAGCACCCCATGGGAAAAGGTGTCAGTGAGCAGCCACATCGACACTGTCAAAAACTGGGGGGAAAAAAGATGAACAAGGGGCAGCTAGGTGGCGGAGTGAATAGAGCACCAGGAGGACCTGAGTTCAAATCCAGCCTCAGACACTTAACATTTACTAGCCGTGTGATTTTGGGCAAGTCATTTAACCCCCATTGCCCTCCCTTACCCCCTCTGAAAAACAACACAAAACAAAAAGATGAACAAAAGAGACTGTTAGATTTGGGCATAATCAGAGTTCCTCAGTGACCTCTTAAAGAATTTTTTTCTTACAAGGCTGAGATTAGACCCCCAGCTGCATTAGTTTAGAAAGTGTAAACATGGTGAAGAAATGGAGACACTGATAGATTTTGTCTATGTTGATGGATGAATCATCAACAAACATTTATTAAGCATTTACTTTGCCCCAGACACAAGCTGAGTTCTCTAAGGATTAAAAAATCAAAAACAGTTTTTGCCCCGAAGTCATTTCATTCTAGTGAAGAACAACACATAGAAATCACTTGTAATCATAGTAAATCAGAACATATGAGATACATTCAGAGCTGAGAGAGAGAGAGAGAGAGCCTCAGAGGGAATAGCAGATGTGCTGCTTGGGTGAAGTCTTACAAGGAAACCAGGAAGTCTAAGAGTTGGAGGTTGGGAGGGAGAGCATTTCAGCTATGGGCAACATAATTGTGATTTATAGTCCAGTTCAGCAGTGAAAAAGAAGGTAGAGAATGTGAGCTTGAGGGCATATTTGGCAGTAACAGGAACAAGCTTTTCACTTGAAAACCATAAATACATGGCATGGTTAAATTTTATATTCATAACATGGGTTTGCTCCATTGGGTTAAAAATCTAAGTTACTATTTAACTCAGAATGTTATCTAAGTTTTAAAGATAGAAAGAAAAAAATGGAGTCCAACTCTGTGATATTACAGTTTAAAGTGGCCCCCAACATGTAAGTTATCACAGCTTATTCAAGAAAATTTTTGTTTCTTGACTAACACAGAATAATTAGAAAAGTGTTTGGGGTTGTTTTTTGTTTGCTTGCTTGCTTGTTTTTGCATCAGGGACTTTGATGAATAGTCTTTATAATCAAGTTCATTATTGAAACTTGAGTTGATTGATTGAACTGTTTGCTGCAACAGTTTAATGTAGCACAAGAAATGCTGATTTCCAATCTAGCTGTTTGTTGGAGGACTGCGAAGAGGCATTTTTGAAAAACTCCGAAGGCAAGCCTCGATTGATCTATCATCGATTGGAGGATGGCCAAGTCAGCTCTGACTCTGTACAGCGGCTGATTGAACAAGTTTCTTACTTGAACAAGGCTAACAAGGCCAAGGTAAATTTTAAAGAAAATTTGACACGTGTACGAAGAAGCACCACTGTGGTAATGGCAAGAAACAGAAGATTTGGACCACCCAAAAAGTCATCTGGGCTTATGCCCTGTAGACTTGTCATTAATTAGCCAACTGGGTAGGGTTCTAGAGTGTGGGCAGGAGCAGCATTGGTATGACTGAGAGATTGAAGTGGGAGCAGGAGATAAGTATGTAGGCCAAATTACCAACTTATTTTCCAACCATAGAGCCTTGACATCCAGGGCAAGTGGAAGGTCTCCCTATGACTTGCACAGACACAGAAGTAAGGGAGAAAGGAACATTTTTGTTCATGTCATGAACTGCTTTTCCAAAAGCATAAAAAAAAATAATAAACAACTGATAATGATTATACTACTTCTATCTGGTTCCATCCCATTGTTTCAGTAAGAACTTGATAATGATAATAGCAAACATATGATGTTTTAAAGTTTGCAAAACACCTTATACATCCTCAGAAGAACATTGGTGAGATAGATATTGGTATTAACCCCATTCTGAAGATGAAAAAAACGGAGGCTGAGAGAAGTTAAATCAGAGTTAAGTGACTTGCCCAGGGTCATGCCACTAGAAAGTGACCAAGGCAGTATTCACAGTTAGACCTCCCTGACTTCAAGCCCAGTGCTGGTCACTGCACTGCCTACCTCCTTCTTTGATCATGAATGCCTGTTATGGTAAATAGAGGGTCTATTTTGATTTAAAGTACAAGCTTGATTTAGCATATACTGAGAGGGAGAGATTAGTGAACTTTATTTAGTTGATATTAAGGGGGTGATATTTGTTTAAAGTTTAATGTATAGTTTCACAAAGTATTGTATTTTAAATATTACAAAGCTAGAATTATGGATTCATTTTAGGAGGTTAGCATGGACAGAGAGCTGGTTTTAGAGCCAGGAAGTCCTGAGTTCAAATCCCACCTCTGACACTGGTCACGTGGCCTGGTCACATTACTGAATCCCTAATGCACCAGGCAATGCCGTATACTCTCTAAGATAATAAATTGCAGAGATGTTGCCAGCCTGCACAAGTGGAGGGAGTTATATGACCTGTACCATTGAAATCATGAGCTTAAACCCTATCCCTTTTCATTTTAGTAAAAGAAAAAAAGCAAAACATTAGAATATCTATTATAATTTACAGATTTTAAATGGGATAAATTTTTGAGCTCTTTCATACTCAAGGAGGACCAAAATGACATCACCATGTTGGGGTCAAGATACAGTGTGTCAGACTGGCTGATCAGACCAGTAGGGGCTCAGAATGCTGTATCACAGGTCAGGAACAAATAGTCCATATGAACATATGGAGGAGAGACGTCTCTAAATTTACACATCTCTTGTTTCTTCTGAAATACTGCAGTTCTGGTCTAGATGATATCTAAGGTTCCTTCCAGCTGAGACTTTATGATTGTAAGTCTCATGTTCAGTAAGGAAGTCAATACCTAAAACATTCTGTGCTCATTTTTTTCAGATTATTGACCACCAAGGAGAACCTGCAGAAGGAGTATATAAAACTTATAATTACGTGGAAAAAATAATTAAACAGGTATATGGGATTAGAAGCATTACATTTAAGTCTCGATATTAAGTATTCTTAGGCAATGACTTTCCATAAATGTTGGTTGTTCAGGAGAAAACCAGGTAAGAGGGCAGTTGGTTTTGTGGGGTTTTTAAACCTTATAAGACAGCACAATTCATCTCTCCTATTAGAGAATGTATAGTAGATTCTCACAGCTTTTATCTGTGACATTTGCTAAGTGACTGTGGGAAAGTATTTCTCTTTATTTCTTACCTAGCTCATAGAATTGCTTAATATTGGAACAGCTATGAAGCATTTTGATATCTTCTGTTGAAAGGTGTTAGATAAATAGTAGTTTAAAATTCATACCTTGAGGTCATTTTACTCAGAAATTTCTGAAATATGGATAAAGTAGTTATATCTTAGTAGCTTACATAGTGTTTAAAAATCTGGCTTTGACACAAGAAATTAGATGGGAGAGTTAGCATTCTTGATGCAGGAAGTAAACAAGGCTATATTTAACAATCTTCCTTAAAAAAAAAATAAATACTGGGTCTCCCTATCTCACTCAGTTTAGAAGTTCAATACCTCCTTACAGATCAGATCCCGCTCTGATTGACACAGGACCTTTGGCCTGCTCCGTTTCTGACTTGGGCTACTTTGACCCTCTCTAGGCTACATGGTGGCCCTTCTCTTTAGGGAGCCTCACCCCATTAATGCAGAACTTAGTGAAAATACTTGATCATCATGACCCGCTACAGCTCAGAACACCCACACTTCAGAGCTGCAATAGCCTCAGCCTCCCTGGTAGCCAGGATTATAGGTATGCTCCAGTATCATCTGTCTTCCAATGTGAACTAGAAAGCTTGTAAGGCCTTAGAGTTGGGATTAAGTGGTATCTGGAGATTTTATCTGTTGAGTCAAAGACTCAACTTCAGGTAGGTGCAAGAAATAATATCCATTAATTTCATGGAGGATGCTTTTGCTTAATGGGTGAACACAGTCATCAAGCCCAAAATACAAAGATGGCATCTCCATGTGGCATTAATGAAACATCAGTGTACAATCAGAAAACTGTTCTCACTCACTAACAAGACTGATAAGCATTATAACTATCTTACTGTCCTTTTAGACCATGAATTACATTCATGTTGGTTTTTAATGACACAAATGTCTTCATCCTTTCTATTTTTATGTGGTTTCTCTCTCTTGTTTAGGATATATTGGGCTTTGAGAACACAGAGAAGGAAATGAAAGATTTGGACAACGAAGAGGATTCTCCCATTCCGGAAGAAGATGATTATGGGGATGTTTTGTGGGATATACATGATGAACAAGAGCAAATGGAGGCTTTTCAGCAGGCTTCTAATTCAGCATATGATCTGGGATTTGAGAAAGTAAGTGCTTGTCTCTATCACAGAGAGAAAAACAGTGACCTCGTTAGAAAAAGAAACCCTAAAAGAATTTAAGGCAGATTTTTTTGGATTGATCATAGGTAGCAAGATATGAGCGTAGGCTTAAGCTAGGTCCCTAGGGTGACACGGAAGGCTTGTGAACATGAAACACGTTTTCATTTATTAATAGCACACAACAAAGCAGAAAGTCTTAAAAATCAGTTTTAGAAACGTCCTTGGTAATTTGTGACTGAAGGCTAGGAATCAGGACATCGCTTATGTCATTCCCTGCATGATATCCCAGTTCAGTATCAGGGTCACAAGGTAGCTCAAAGTAATAGTAAGGACCAGCCCAGCCTGCTAATTTCTAGAGAAAAATTAAGAAAACTGGGAGACAGAGATGGAGAGGGAGAAAGAGAAATAGAGAGAAGAGAAAAAGGGTGAGGAGAGAGAGGGAGGGAGAGGAGAGAGTGAGGGAGAGAAAGAGACAGAAAGAGAGAGAGAGAAAGAGGGAGAGAGAGACAGAGGAGAGAAATAAATTACATATGACAAATATACCATTCTATATAGGTTAATAATAATGGCTAACATGTAGCACTTACTGTGTGTGAGGCACTAAGCTGAATGCTTTACAATTATCATCTCATTTGATCTTCCAAACAACCCTGGGAGGCAGGTGTTTCCTCATTTTACAGAGGAAGAAACTGAGGCAAACAGGTTAAGTGACTCATCCAGGGTCACACAGCTAGGAAACCTCTTAAGGCTGTATTTGAACTCGCTTCTTCCTGACCTGAGACCCCATGCTCTGTGCACTATGGCTCTGCCTAGGTGCCCATTTATTCAGTTATGGAGTAACCAAATTAATTCCTTTTTTTTATTAAGTGTTTATACAAACAGAAATTTGAGATACAGGAAAGTCAAAGCTGAAAATTTTGATGGAGATCTGAAAACAACCAAATTAAGCATGAAGGACATAGAAAGCAGAAAGTACTCGAGTAGCAAAGCAGCAAGAGTAAGTCCCATGGTCCTTGAATTACAAAAACCCCCAGTACAGAGCTAGGTGTGAGGAGAGCCTGCCCTGGAGACTGCCATCCTCCTGAGGACTGATGGGTATAGGGAGGGTCCTTTTCTCTTTTGTGGAAGCAGCACTTTTCTCCTTTGCTCATGTAGAGAATGCACAAGTTGGGGCTGTGCTTGACTCCCTTCCTCATCCCTACTAGAGAGGTCCTACAGCAATAATGCTCAAATCAAGGCTCTTGTAGCGTGTCCTGGCCTGGGAATCTAACCATTTAGAGTATTGTTCCTATGAGAAAATCTGAGCTTCAAACCACTAACATAAAAAAACAACAACTTGAAAACACAGTTTTGCAGTTGAAAGCTTTCCTATACTAGAAACTTATTGCTTAATTTAAGATCAAACCAAGTTTTACGTAGAGAATTTTTTGTAATGTAATATATTGAAAAGCCATGAGGCTCCACTTTTAGTCTCTTTCGCCAACCTGTGAAAAAAGGAAGAAGACAGAGACAAAACAAGAATTGGTTATCCGACCGCCATCATTGAGGGACAGAACAAGAGCCACCAAAGAGTGTACCTTTTGGAGGCTAGACAACAGGGAGCCAGAAAGGGAAAGCTCCCCGAGGGAATAGCAGGAACTTCTTCGTAAGTTTTCCTCTTTTGCTTGAGAAATGATGACCTCAGGACCCAAGCTAAGCCAGTCTTAAAAAGAGGCATCCTGGGGCAGTGAGGTGGCACGTGAATAGAGCACCAGCCCTGGAGTCAGGAGGACCTGAGTTCAAATTCGACCTCAGACACTTAATACAAAAACTAGCCGTGTGATCTTGGGCAAGTCACTTAACCACAATTGCCCAGCCTTCCCCCCTCCAAAAAGCAAAAAAAAAAAAAAAAGAAGAAGAAGAAGCATCTTCAGCTTCCTGAAAGACTGGGGTGCCTTTCTGGTTTTGAAGCACATATTCGTGATTTACATGACTTCCCAGAATTTGTGTTAGGAACCCCAGATAGCTCAGCATTCATTTTCAAACAGCAGAATTTTCCAGCCATCATGACAGAAGTATAGATAGAATCATACTTATTAATTTTTTCTTTATGTAGTGTTTGTTCAAGAAATATTGCCAGCCCTTCTCTCCTCCACCCTGGATTATGTTTCAAGCCTATGGGTGCACAATACTGTAAATGATATGAAAACATTTAAGCCATCAGGCTCTGTGCTTAAGTCCATTGCATTCTAGCTTGAGGAAGCAAGACATATTGAAAACTCAAGTAATATTAGAAGATAGATAATTGGGTGTTGCAAATATGGGACAGCTAAATGCTATAGTGTGAGTGTAGTCTGAAGTGGAAGCGAAAGACTTTGGAGAAACTTGGGCCCAACCAGCATACTGAAGAATTAGTAGGGTTTACATAGGAGGAAGGAGGAGTGATGGCATTACAGGTGAAAGCAACAGCTTAAGCAAGAATTTGGAGGCAGGAAAGATCAAGGCACGTTTCAGAGGACAGTGAGTAGCCAGCCTGTAGTTAGGAGTTCACATTGGTAAGGTTGGAAAGGTAAATAGGAACCCAGTTTGGGAGGGCTTGAATGCCAAGCCAAACCATTCAAGATTTTTGAACAATGGAATGACATGATTTTCCTTCTGATAACACTTTTATTTCTTCATTGTGGATGGAATTCTGAACTGAGTCTTTTCTTGGTCTTCTCATTAGCATTTAGTGGGAATTTTGGCAAGTCATTTAAACCAAATCAGTTTTCTTTGCCGTAATTAAGAGCAGATCTTGTCATAAGTAATTAGGATTGTTACTAAGTTTTATGAGATAAAGAAAGGACAGACTTTTATATTTTTAGACCCATCATCATTACCAAAATTATTCAAGAGACCAATCAAGTGCATCACTCTGTGTGAGATTCCAGGAATAGAACTTTAGGCACTGATTTAAAGTACCATGCCAGCTAATCATTTTACTAGGACTGTGGGAAACTTCCAGGCACATGTTGTTGGCCCTAAACCAGCTACAGCCTTCTTTGTCCTATCTTCTATCAGTTAGATTTGGATCATTTCCTTTGAATCTAAGTATATTTAATCAGCCATTATGGATAGAGATATTATTGTCGAAAATTAGGATTTTCAGGTTCTTGATTTCATTTATTCACATTCTCTTTGTTCTAAGCAGATAACTGATAATCAGCTATTTCTTTTCTTGTGGCATTAGCAGTGTTAGAACCCTTATTGCTTCTATTTTCTGGGTTTTTTTCATAGTATTACCAGCGCCTAAATGACCTTGTGGCAGCAGCGGCACCTATCCCGCCCCTTCTTGTGTCTGGAGGACCAGGCTCTGGGAAATCGCTTCTTTTATCTAAATGGTCTGAGTTTTCGTTGTTGTTTCAATTTATCTTTCATTGTTGAGTTTCACTTATTTAACTAAATTAAACTCCATTCTTACTCTTGGTGCTGTCTTTGTGGCTTAAGAGCTTGTAATATCATTTGGAAGTCAAGGTCTACAAGTGGAAACAGTTCATTGACATACATATAAGGATGTGGAGTACAAACATTAAATTACATTCTGGGGCACTGGAGAACATGAGAATGATCAGCTTGGAGCGGGGGGGGGGGCCTTACATAAGCTCCTTCTTGGAGCTGGCAAAGCTATTTTAGGTTGAATTATCACATTCTAGTTTTAATTTACCTGTCATTGAAAATTGGGCTAAAATTAATAATGGCAACATTAGGAAACGGATGATGAATATGAAGTTATTAAAATGATATTTGTTGCCTTCAGCCTTTTCCTTGGAGTTTTAACACTAACCACCAGTTTTTCTGCGTGTTTAATTTATTGTGGCATATAAGCTGAGCAGGTTGTCATAAGCAAGGAGTCTGTCATGGTTATTATTTGCATTGCACTGCATGGAAAGCTAAAATTTCTTTTTTTCCAGAACCTTTTAGTTTAATTTGTGTTTACACTCAGGAGATACTAGCTTATCGCTTACCACAGACATGGCTTTAGTTCATTAGAAGAATGTGTCATTTAAAAGGTGATCATTCATTTTAATTGTACTTTAAATTCTAATTTAAACAATCCTGACTAGAGACATTCAGAGAGTTGCTTCAGTTTATAGTCGAAATGAATCTTAATGAAGTGATAAGTGTTCCAAAGAATCCCTAAATTCCATGATCCCTTAGGAGCCAGATTTCAGCACAGTGAAATAGATTGTGAATGTGTAACTGCTGACAGATTGATGGCATTTGATAAGGCTCCTTATTGTAAATTAAGATGCTTAGAAGATTAATTTTTAAAATGTTAGAGGGATTTTTTTTGAGAATGGCACAGCTACTTTTCTAAATAGTTTCTCAAAAAAATACATTGTCTTTTCTATAGGATTCAGCTGCAGCAAAAGCATTCTCCAAACACATTAATTCTGTATCACTTTGTGGGGAGGCCCATGTCCACCAGCTCAGAGTCAGCCTCCATAATTAAACGGCTGACTTTAAAGGTAAACTGGCACCTTTTTTCCATGCAAGCAAAATCCTCATTTCAGTATTACTTAATTTCTAGTGTATGGCAGTAATTGAGTTATTTTCCAAATCTAAGTGAATAACTCTCATGATTGTGGACGCATGTCCCTTTCACATCTCTATAGATAATAACAGTATGTATCTTGTGCCAGCCATCGCAGCCTGCACACGTTATGTAGCAGCTAATTTGTGTGTGTGTGTGGGTGTGTGTCTCTTCTTGCAGCTGATGCAGCATTCCTGGTCAGTATCTGGGCTAACATTGGATCCTGGGAAACTCCTTGAGGAGTTTCCACGGTGGCTAGAAAAGCTCTCTGCTCGTCATCAAGGCAGTATTATCATCATTATTGATTCTATAGATCAAATTCAGGTACTGTTCCAACTTTCTGTTCATAATCTCCTTGGTGAACTTGGAATAATAAGAGCTCCTGCCTTTATAGCACTAGCCTCTGAGGACCCTGGTTCAAATCCCAGCTCCCAACTCCACCATTCATTATCTGTGTCAGTCTGGACAAGTCACCCCTCTGGGTCTCGGTTTCCTCATCAACAAAATGAAGGGCTGAGGTCCCCTCCAGCCACAGTTCCCTTTGTCCTACAGTGTACAAAGTTCTTGCTTCACAAGACCCATACAGGCAGGTAGTCCCACCGTTTTACAAACAAGGAAACAGGATCAAAGATGGTGTGTGACTTGTCACACAACTCGTAAGTTGTGCAACCTGGACTCCAACCCATGACTTCTGACCCTGAGCCTAGGGCCGTCCCCACTACCCTGTGCTGCCTGTTCTGGAAAAGAAACAAAAGCATCCATCACCTGGGACAAGAATAGCTGTTTGCATTTCTGTTCCATTGATTTTATAATTTCCTCCTGGGAGGAAGCCAGCGAGGTTAAAGATTATTGTTGTACTGATTATGAATCAAGGACAGGTTGGTCATTTTAATGAAGCCCTTGATGCTGTTGAACATAGATCCCGAATTTGTTTATATTTATTTATAGACTAATCTAAAAAACGTTTCTGATGACTTGTGCTGTATGATCAACTTGCCATATTTTAAATGAAAAGACTTTATATTTCCTTCCCATTTGGAGCTCTCTGGATAGTGAATCTAGTGGTTTTACTGTACAGTACTCTTAACGTGGAAGGTATTGTATCATTAACAAGAATTACTTAACAGAATTTGGGGTATCATTTTTCAAAAATAGGGCCAAAACATTGAATGGTAACTTCCCCTTTTCTGCTTTGGTTATTACTGGGAATGTGATCCTTAGCAAGTTTGAACTAATAGACTGGATGTTGTTTTTGTATTTTCAAGCAAGTTGAAAAACACATGAAGTGGCTGATAGATCCCCTGCCCGTGAATGTGAGAGTAATTGTGTCAGTGAATGTAGAAACATGCCCTCCGGCGTGGAGGTATGATAATAAGTTATTCTTGCAGATTGTCTGGCTATAAATATGTAAATTCAGTGTGTGGTATATGGCAGTGCTACATTTCAATTTTTTTAACTTGTTCTGCCATAAAAAGTTCACTAACCTGCCAAGAAAAATGATGAGCCTTCTCCCTGCCAATTTCCTCTCTTTGATCAGTTTTTGCTTCTCTTCCAGCTTTATTCCTCTTGCCTCTTATAGTGTCCCTTTTAGCCCTGTGCTCTTGCTGCTTTCTCTAATCACTCCCACAAAGGCCTAACAGTTTCCTCTTTCTGTTTTCTACTCACAAGAAATGTCAAGACACAGTTAATGTTACTAGCCAGCACCAGCATTAGCAGGACTATTTTGCCTGCGATCCATACTCTGCCGTCACCTCATTTTTCTCTTGCCAGGGCTAATTTTTCACCCTTCAGTGGTGAGTGTCAATTTGAATGCATGGGTTGTTGAATGGTGGGTACTTAATTCATATTTTATACTTTTGATGTTTAAGAGTAAAACTGGTGTACGTTAAATCTGATGCATTTGGGATTTTCTGAAAATACTAAATTTATCATACATATTTTCAGCTGTTAATTGGGAATTAGTCTTAGCTGGGAATTGATATTTTTGTTTGGGGACCTTGTTAGATACATCAGAGCAAGGAAAATGGTGTTTTTTCTATCATGTAGAGTGAAAGGACCTGTGGGGACCAAGATGACAAGCTTGAGATTTTCCATAATCCAGACTCATGGTGAGCTCTCAGGATAAGAGTCCCATGTCCTGCAGTAGAGGAGACCACAAGCATCATTGAATGATAATGGGGTGTCTGGTACCCCCTCACTATTTCCCCAAGAACAGTGCCTTACTCATAGCAGGGACCCAATAAATGTTAAATGATACGTACATACATACATACATACATACATACGTATGTATAATATATATATCATAAAATATATGTTATAGGTTTAAGCTAATATGCAATATACAGTAATACCTTCCAAAGATGTTGCCCTTTAGCAATATTGTATTTATGCTATGTTATTTTGTAGCACTATGTGTGAGAATTTTTTGAAGAGTGGTGATTTAATTATGTTAGGAGGAAGCAAACCAAATTAACATTGGTATAAGGCTGTCAGGCTTTTCTAGATATAGTTCATATGTTTCCAGGGTGAAATAGGATTTCTGATCCTCATCAAAGATTTTAGTCTTTTCCTGGTAGATTAAGATAGTACATAGTACGTTATTAGACCAGGATATCAATTTTTCTTCTCTTGTTTTAAATAAAAGGTTGTGGCCAACACTTCATCTTGACCCTTTAAATTCAAAAGATGCAAAAGCTCTTATTACTGCAGAATGCAACTGTGTGGATATTAAGTTGACTAAAGAGCAGGTATGTACTTTTATCTTAGTAGACATAGCTCCCTTCTTAAAGCCTCCTTAAAGAAAATGTTTAAACCAAAGATAGGGATTGTTCACTATCACAAGTAAAAATGAGTTTTAGCCACTACCTGGTTACATGTATTTTGCTTTTAATCAGTAGTGACAGATTTGGTATTCTGTGCTTTTCTATAATTGGTTATACAAGGACTTTAAATATGTCTGAGTAAATGGTATACCCCACCCCCAAAAAATGCATATCCACCTCCTTTATTGTGTAAAATCAGGAACCTTACCAAATCCGAATGTATTCCAATCCAGAGAAATTGTCACCTTGATCAAGATTACACAGCCCAGCCTGTTGTTCAGTAATGTGAACGTCTCAGTGGTTCTGGCTGCTTCATTTCAGGTTGGATTTTGTGTTTTGTTTTGGTAAACCTGTGTTCTAGGAAAAGAAACTAGAGCGACATTGTCGTTCTGCTACAACCTGCAACGCCTTGTATGTCACCCTTTTGTGTAAAATGATCACACGGTAAGTGGTGGTTCCTTAGAACTCTCTCTTGCATGTTTTGTGTTTGCTGAAAACTCTGTCATTAGCATGTGCATTTGCGAAGCCATCACCATCACTGATTGTTCATGGCAGGGTGGAAGTGTGACTTTTTCCAGGACACTGGAGGGCCATTTCTCTACTGTAGCTGTAACTGCAGAGTACTGCAGGTTAACTAATAGCCTGTGTGGATGATTGAACCCAGGGGTTATTAATGAATTGTTAGATGTCATTAAATAAATTTATGTAACTTGGCCAGGTAAAGGATTTATTTTGGAAAACTTCTGTTAAGCCATAGTGTGAGCCACTCAGGTAAATACTATACACAAAGGGTAAAAGCTTAGCTGGAGGATGGGGGAGGGGTTGTGCTCCTTTGTTGCAAAAGCAGATCTCTTTGGAGCTGTACAATAGCTATATTTAATCATCTTTCTTTTCATAATCTTCGTGTTCTTTTCTTTAATTAAAAATATTAATGTCTGAATTTTAAATTCCTTCGATAATGAATTCCTTTCCACTTTGATAAGGCAGCAGATTCCCTGATTATTGACATCTTATTTACTTGTCCTTGGACAAGTCATGTTACCTTTTCCAGTTTCCTTTGTGTAAAATGATAGTTCTTTAGCCTAGTTGGTTGTTGTCTAAGGCCACCCCCTTCTAGCTCTAAAATTATCATTCATTGGTACAATCTGAGGAAGGTTTAAAACTTAGAGCCTGTAGGTATTATCCGCTGGGGACTTTGATCCTGCACTGTAACATAGATAGACTTATCAAGAAATCAGTATCTAAAGCAACATGAAGAGTCATTTTTTTTTCCATTGAAAATATGGATTTGTAAAAAGTGATATTTGTTGTAACCTCTTGCATGAAGACTCCTATGTGCCAGTTCTGGTCATGAGCATCAGTAGAAAGCAAGATATTGAGTCATGTTTTCAATTCATGTAATAAAAGCCTGATTTCTTTCTGGCTCTGACCTTCCCCACCCCCCCCCATGCTGACTTTCCTGGCTCACTAACCAGGTCTGCTTGTGATTACTTTCCTAGCCTCAAATTTTGCCCATTTGCGCATAGGAATCATAGCACTCTTTTTTGTGTCCATAACCTCAAGCCTTGACACTGGTGATTTCTGCTGTTAACTCTGGTACGTTTGGGGTAGTGAGACTTTCTCTGTATTACTGTATCTATCACCAAAGTTTGCCATTTGAAGGAATGAAATCTGCTTTCCATCCAAGGATTAATACAACTTTTCTGATGACACAAAAAGCAATTGAAATCTCTCTCCTCTGTTTTAGCACTGCTGGAAGACCTGGCAACATGGATGATGTCCTGCAACAGTGTTTCCAGTGTCAGGATACTGTGTCCTTATACAGGCTGGTGTTGCGATCGATTCAGGAAGCCATGGACAATGATAAAGAGAGAGACCTAATGAAGGAGGTAAGTGCACAGCATCATGAAAGGTTTGGGGTTTTTTAATATATTTTGTTCTCTATGACTTTAATTAATAATTACTCTGATACTCTTTGCTTAATGCTCCAGTTTTAAGTAGCTATTAAAGATGTCGTATGTAAATCCAAGAATGCCAGCAAACCCCAACATGTTTGCTTGTCATGGGGGCTTATAACAACTTGATTTGTTTGGTAAAACATCTAATGCCCATGTTGCCTGGGAAAATCCATATGCACCCAGCTGGACTGACTCCTCAAGATACTTGATTTTATGCTCGCCACCAGTGTTTCTCAGCTGTTTGGTGGGCTGTGGGCAGGCTCACAATGTCTTAGATATTTGTGGAATCTGCCCAAGTGTCTGCAGATAATTCTAGATCTGCCTGATTGAAATGTGCAGGTGGCATGATTTAGATGAGCTCTTGACTGAATGAAAGAGGGGTATCCAGCTAGCTTACTTCTTTTTTTTTGAGGGGGGAAGGCAAGGCAGTTGGGGTTAAGTGACTTGCCCAAGGTCACACAGCTAGTAAATGTGTCAAGTGTCTGAGGCTGGATTTAAACTTGGGTCTTCCTGACTCCAGGTTGAGTGCTCTATTCACTGTGCAAAACTAGCTTCTAAAAAAATGTATTCTAGACTTAGAAGTCTATCGATAGTCAGCTTTTGAAATTCCCACTGTTTAGGAAAGTTAATGTTAAGGTAACTTTAGTCCCTTTGAAGTACATTTATCATAACTTTCTAAATACTGCATTTTATGAAATGAGGATTTTTATTGGGTTTTCTCTTTGCACATATAATACATGTCACAGTAGAAGACATTTTGTGTTACTTGAGTCCTGTTTGTACAACAAAATTCCTGTAGCTTTGATGACCATATTTGGATCAAGAGAAATCAGTGGAATTGACTCTCTTGAATAACCAGTTGTTGAGATTAAGAATTTCTACAGCAGTTTGCTCCCTTATTTGTGAGGCTTCCAGATCATGATATCCGTCTGTTTACTCTTTAGATCCTCTGCCTAGTCAGTGTCAGCCACAATGGAGTGAGTGAGTCTGAGCTGATGGCCCTCTACCCTGACCTGTCCTGGTCAGTGCTGACATCCCTTGTTCATAGTTTGCACAGAATGTGTTTACTGACATATGGCTGTGGTTTACTCAGGTTCCAACACCTCCAGGTAAGCAATCTGTTTTGTGTATTTGCCAATGTGACTTTTACCTCTAATCTTTGAAGCATTTAAAACTAAAACTATCTGTTGAGAGCCCCCTATGTGCATGGCCCTGAGCTCCATTCTGGGGGAGGATCCAGAGGTGAAGGAAATGGACTTCAAAGTATAGTGAGGCCGTTGTGTATGGAACACATAGGAATAATAACCAGAGGGCATCTGAGGAGGCCCCGGCAGGTGCAAGGAGAGATTACTTCCTATTGGCAGATCTGTGTGGAGGGAATTCAAGGAAGGCTTTGTAGAAGTTGAATTTGATCTGGGCCTCACTGTGTGAGTAGGATTTGGCTACTTAAAGGACAAATCATTCCAGTCAGAGGGAATGATGGGAGTCAAGGCAGACAAGGCTGTACAACATGGAGCGGGAGAAGGTAGGTGTTGAATGTTGGGGTAAGGAGTAAAGAATTTAGGCAGTGGGCGGCAGAGATGCGTTCAGAGTATTCTATAATTCAGGGAATGGGCAAAGGGAGGCAACATGAGTAAATTTAGAAATTTTAGATTTAGATTTATTTAGAAATATTTTAGAACTTAGATTTATTTAGAAATTTTAAAATTAGAAATATTAGATTTAGAAATGTAGAAATATTTAGATTTAGAAATATTAAATAAAAACCCACCATTATTTTTTAACAGACTTTAAAAGGAACTACATACATAGAGTCTGGTGCTGTCCAAAATACATATTTTATTTTATCAGATTTTATTTGTATTAAAAAGGTAAATGTATTCTTGATTTTGTTATTTCTATTTTTAGGGCATTTTTTAAAATTCTTACTTATTCTGCATGAGTAATCTCATGGTTGATTTCTGTCACTAGGGATGCATTTTTGTATTGTATTCCTATTTTTTGTTTGTTAATCTATTTGGTCTCATTTTCCAGCTTTGCTTCCTCCTTTATTTTCAGTTTCACATTTTGCTTGGCATTTTTAATGCTTCTCCAACTCTGCACCTGTGATTTCATTGATGTAAGGAACTCCCAGTGTAGAAATGCTCTCTGCCGATGCATGTTAGTAACTCATTCCTAACTCAAGAGTTGCATGAGACAGTGAGAAGTTAAATCTCAAAGACAAGAGCACAGGTTTTCCTTTCTTCATAGATGGTCCTCTGTCCATTGTCACATTACCTCCCATATGTTAGAAATCTTTCACACATGAATTAAGATTTTAATTAATCCTTTCTTTTCCTAAAAATAAATGTTGAAATGGAGGTATTTTATTGAGTATCACTATTATACAGCATATAGCACTTGCTTTAAAAAAGTACGGATTCATGATTATTTTCTGTAGTACTACAGTGATGGATTTGGAATTCTAATTTCTTTTTTTAAAAAAAGATTCCATGACAGATGTGTATCAACCAATCAAACACTTTTTAAGTACCTGCTATGTAATCAGGCATTGAGCTAAGTATCGAGGATGCAAACAAAAAGCAAAAGACAGTTCCTGTCCTCAAGGAGCTTACAATCTAATGAGGAAGCCAACACATATGTAATATGAATATCACTTAATAAAATAATTTATTTGTTATTTTCCTAGGCTTGGGAAACAGTGAAATTAGAATACATGGAAGAAAGTCAAGATATTTCTACCTATAGAGAAAAGCTAATAGAATATTTCACCTCACAACTAAGGTATTTCAGATCTTGTGAACTATGGGTAACAACATCATTTTCTTTTCATGTGGCTTTTATAATCTAAGAACTTGTTAGTGGCAAATAAATCCAAATCCCATCCTTGCCCTATTTATGTTAAATGTATCAAATGATGCTCTAAAACAGTGGTTCTCAACCTGTGGGTCACAACCCCTTTGGGCATCAAATGACCCTTTCACAGGAGTCACAGGGGTCGCCTAAGACCATCGGAAAACATATTTCCAATAGCCTTAGGAACTGAGACACGGCTCCTCTATCCATCTCCAGGCGGGTCCGCCCACATGCAGATACACCCACATAAGAGTATTAAAGGGTCAGGGCATTAGGAAGGTTGAGAACCACTCTCTAAAATGTAGGTCTTCTTTCAGAGGAGAGGAAGCACACCATAGTGGTTAGAGTTCACCTTTTGTGTCCTGAAGACTTGTCTTCATTTCTTTCCTCTACCTAGATGTGTAACCTTGAGCATAAACTCAACCTCTCTGTGCCCTAGACAGTTTTCAAAGACCTTAAGTTTTTTTTTATGAGTTGCTGATATAGTTTGGTAAAGAAGATTTCCATGCCAGAAATTTACCACATGGTTAAAAATGAGAGGTCCTTAGATCTGGACTTTAAAGGGATTTCAGGGGCTATCTAGTCTGATCTCCATTTTACAGAGGAAGTGGTTGTGTTTTAAAAAAAAAATCTCAATATTTGACTAGGTATTCAAACCAAATTTATGATGGGAAAATTTGGATTTGGCATAAAAAAAACTTTGATGTTCAATTTTTCTCTAGTTTAATAGTTAAAGAAAAAATATGGGTTTGTGTTTTATTTCGCTATTTATTTCATTTAGTTTGGGTTTTGTTGCTGTTGCTTGAGGATCTTTGTTGCCCTTTTAAAAAAGTTTCATGGATGCCTTTTGTTTTGACACTATAATCATTACCTTTGTTGAATTTTCCAAAAGTCTCCTAGATTGGCTTTCATTTGGGTGCAGTTGATTGCTGTGGTTGCCTTGGTCTTTGCTAGGCCCATTAGATTCAAGACCCTGGTGTTATCTTAGTTACTGGCCTATATAAAGAGTCCGGGCATCATTCTAAGTAGTTTATTTCCTTTGAACTAATGTTCTTCACTGCCTCAAAAACTCATGATTTCATCACCGCGCCACTCCCTGCACTACCCCATTGGAGGGGCACCAAGTACATCATGTGCTGATTTCGTTCAGTCGTCTTCTCCTCCTCTCTTTAGTAAAGCCCGAGTGACCTGGAGGTGTGCGGATGAGCTCCCTTGGCTTTTCCAACAACAGGGCAACAAACAGAAGTTGCATGAATGTCTGCTCAACCTCTTTGTGTCTCAGAACCTTTACAAAAGGTAAGGAGAGAGCAGATCTCAGTGAGTTAGTTTGGATTTAAAACAGACTTTTAAAAGCAAAAGTGTTTTAAAATCAGTATCATTCTGGCATTTGGGGAGTCTAGTAAACAAATTCCAGTGGAGACATTTATAGAAAATGTTATTGTTGTTCAGTCATTTCCAGTCATGCCTGACTCTTCATGATCCCGTTTAAGGTTTTCTTGGGAGAGATAATGGAGTGGTTTGCCATTTCTTTCTCTAGCCCATTTTACAGATGAGGAAACTGAGTCAGATAGGGGGAAGTAGCATGCCATGGGTGACACAGCTAGTAATTGAGGCCAAACTTGAACTCCTGATTCCAGGCTTGGCACTCTGTCTACTACATGTAGAAAACTGCTATATGTTCGGAGCTCAAGGAATTGTGGAACTGAATGTTGTAAATTAAAAGTAAATAAACAATTTTTTTAAAGTCAAAAAACAACAAAACAAAAAACTACTATATGGCCAGGTTTCCTCAAAAGGAAGAGTAAGAAGAAAAAAACTGGTTCATAAAATCATGGGGTTAGGATGAGGAGCAGTTGACATTCCTCCACATCCAACACAGCTCAGAGCAGGCTGCTTCTTACTGCCATTCCTGTTCTCTGCTTTGAGGGATCAAATCCCTGCTCAAGCCCTTAGGTCCTGTGTGACCCTGGCCAAGTCTCCACTCTCTGGGCTGCTGTTTCCTCTACAAAAGAAGGGTGCTGGACTGGAGCAGGACTTCTTCACGTTTGTGGAGTCACGGCCCCTCAGAGTCTGATGAAACCTCCAGAGGCCTTCTCAGTGGAGTGTTTTTAAATGCATAAAATAAATTATATTATTGTGCAGATGAAACCAATTATACTAAAATATAGTTATCCAAATTTTTTTCAAACAAGTTTCCAGACTCCAGGTTAAGACGTACTGGCCTAGCTAAAAGGACAAGATTTCACAGTGCCCTCTAGCTCTGATCCTGTCTAGAGGCACCCAGGAGGTGCAGTGGCTAGAGGGCTAGACTTGGATTGGGAAGACTTCAGTTCAAATTCAGCCCCAGACACTTGCTAGCTGTGTGACCCTGGGCAAGTCGTTCAACCTCTCTGTCTCCCTTCCCTCAACTATAAAATGGGGATAATAGTAGCATCTGCCTCCCCCGATTGTTGTAAGGATCAAATGAGTTATTGTTTGTAAACATTTAGTATAATGCCTGGCACATAGTAGGTATTTAATAAATGCTATATCCTCCTGTTCCTTCCTTCCTATGTTTCAGGTTTATGGTTTTGAGACCAGGTGCTATATTCCAAATCAATCCTGATTAATAACAAACATAATGAAAGGGTCATTTAGTGTGGGATTTTTTCTATGTTACATCTATTTTACTTAGTGCCATGCTTGTTTTTAATATAAACTGTATTACTGACATTCCAACTTGTGACTCACTATGAATATCAGATTTTTTTTACCCGTCATCCTTACAAATCTAAATGCTCGGATTTGAATGTCTTTTTCCTCCCTCTCTCTAGTGACCTTTCTTAAGGTTAACGTTTTACTTCTTTATGGCCATTAATCTAATTGATTTTTTTTTCTACCTGTATGTACTTTAATGCATTCTCCATTGGGGAATAGCAAGTCTCCCTTGAACCTGGAATCATCGGCAGAAGAAACTTATTTTCTTCTGTCTTGCAGGTTGGTGGTAAAAATAGACTAGGAGTCCGTTCAGAGCCCATCATTTTTCTCAGCTTCATTCATCCATGGTGTTCTTTTTCCCATTCCTTACATTAAGAGTGACCCTGGCTCTAGATTACCTATATGTTGAATGGCAGTTTAATGTGTTAGTATCACTACATAATCCTTCTGCATTTGACTAGTCACAGGGCTGTATTTCTTCATAGAAATACTTTCAATTGACATTTACTTGTTTTGACTTTCATTATTAAACAAAGCATGGAGCTGGCTGTTTTCTTAGCAACAGTTCCCCCACATTTCCTATTCAGAAGTACAAAGAAACCGCTGAATTACAGTAGAGTGGGTAGATATGCAGAGTAAGCTTCTGTGCATCGTGTCATAACTGGAAAAGGCTAAATCTCAGACAAAATTGACGGTGACTCAGTATGGATTTTGTTTTCAAGCTACTGAGTGTCTGTGTCTGTTAGTGTCTCTGTGGCTTCTCATTAAATTATTGTGTTAAAACAGAGGACACTTTGCCGAGTTGCTGAGCTATTGGCAGCTGGTTGGGAGAGATAAGGGCTCCATGGCTGCTGAATATTTTGATTCCTTGAAGCAGTATGAGAAAAACTGTGAAGGAGAAGAAAGCATGATGTCTTTAGCTGATCTCTATGAAACCTTGGGTCGGTTTCTCAAGGACCTAGGCCTCCTCAGTCAGGTAAGGGACTCAGACACTCCCTGGAAATGGAGGTTTTCATGTTATGACTAAATGTCTAGTCTTTTCCACTTTGCCTTCCTCTTCCCTTCTTCTTACGCCCATTATTGATTCTCCCATAGTGTGAAATAATTCATTAGAAAGCAGGATTCTAAGAGTTCTCAGTTTTATTGTTATTTTCTTCTGGGGAGGACAGGCTGTTATTCATTATAAAGTATCCATTAGAAAGCAGTTCTAAGGATTCTCAGTTTTAACTGGATTTTGGTGGGGTGGGGGGGGCAGGCCATTGTTCCCTTGCAGAGGTCTTTAGAAATCCGAGAAACGGCACTGGATCCAGATCACCCCCGAGTGGCCCAGTCCCTCCACCAACTGGCAAGTGTTTACGTGCAGTGGAAAAAATTTGGCAATGCCGAGCAGCTGTATAAGCAAGCCCTGGAAATCCTGGAGAATGCTTATGGTTGCGAGCATCCTCTTATTGCCCGGGAGCTGGATGCACTTGCAACCTTGTATCAGAAACAAAACAAGTAAGAGTGACGCCAGCAGTCTTGCCATGTCAGGGGAGGAGGTTTGGGTTGGTTTGTATTCCAATGGGGGGGAATGGGGAGGGGTGATGAGGATGGGAGTAGTCAGTGTGTGTTTCTTGATTATTATAACTTGTGTATACAGTGTGTTTAAGTGGAATTCCTTAGGATGAGTAATTTACATGAGGTAACAATATTAAACAAGGACTATGCTGTGTTCAGCAGGTAATTAGTGATGCAAATGAAAACTTTCATTTTGCCTCAAGAGATACTGTAGAGCAAATTTCTGACCCCAATTAAAAATACTGCAGTATCCACAGGGGTGGCTGGCCAAGTCTAGCAGGAACTTGTAATTATGACTCACTTGGACCATCCACTGTCGGTGTGATGTGAATAGGACTGTCATAATGCATTCAACTGGGAGATGGCAGACCTGGGTTCTAGCCCCCATTCTGCCACTGAACAGTCTGGCAAACTATTGTGTCCTGCTTCTCTTCTCTGATGTGGGAGAGTTGAATCAAATGAAATCTAAGATCCCTGGCAAGACTAATTCAGCATCACTGTGTTCTAGGCACTAAGAACACAAAGATATCCTCTCTTCCCCACCCCCACAAAAGTGCCCCCCAAGCCCTCCAAAAAAACAAGCCCTAGGCTTTGATTTAACTTACAGATTACTCCTAATCTGTAAGTTAAATTTTTTATTTAACTTACAAATTACTGCTAATCTGTAAGTTAAATCCTTTTTTTCTGAGACATGATTCTATAGAGCCAAGTTTTGGGTTTATGAGGTAAGACACTTTTATTAGAAGTTTTAAATTGCCCAAGCATTTCCATTAGATGAAAGCTCTGCATTACTTAGTAACCAAAAATATTTCTTCATATATGCACCTAAAAATGTTTCATTTTTACCAGTGATGTGTTTTGAACCTATGTTTGCTCCTTTTAGCTTATTTTTCTTCTAAATTATTTTCTTAGATATGAACAAGCTGAACATCTAAGGAAAAAGTCTTTTAAAATCCGACAGAAAGTTGCAAGGAGAAAAGGCAATTTGGTAAAGAAATGAATTTTTTATTTTGTTATGTATTTGAAACCCCAAGAATGATTAAAAGCCATATTTCACGTAGTATATCATAGACTTTTTCCTTTCAAAAAGTCAGGGACTTAAATTTTTGTATTCTTGAAGTGTTTGTTAAGGCCTTTCCAGTTTAGTACAGTGGTCCTTATCATCTTCAAGGAGTACAACAACTGGTGGGAGCTAAGTTGCTTGATCAGGAAAGGAGAGCTACGAAATCCTTTTAGATGTTGAGCTAGAATGTGACTGAAGAATATTCAGAGAGAATAAAGAAGCAGGGCCTCCTTAAACAAAAGCCTGATCAAGATCTTTGCATTTGGGGGCATCAGGGTGGCCCAGTAAATAGGGCACTGGCCCTGGAGTCAGGAGAACCTGAGTTCAAATCCATCCTCAGACACTTAACACTTACTAGCTGTGTGACCTTGGGCAAGTCACTTAACTCCAATTGCCCTGCCCTCCCCCCCTCCAAAAAAAAAAGATCTTTGCATTTCAAGCTACAAGGAAGGAAAAAATAATTCTTCCCCTACACACAAGTTTTTAAAAAATTCTATAAATTCGTTTTTTTTAATTAAGCATGTTACTTTTACCTAAGCCTCCATTTTCATATGTCTAATATGGACATCATCATCATAATAATACTTGGCACTGTCTCTGACTTAAAAGGTTATAAGAAATAATGTGTTCAATAAACTCCAAAACCCTTCTCACCTGGGAGCTGTTTGTCGTGGTTTAAAACAGCCGGTGTCTGATTTTAATTAAGAAGGGGAAATGAGTTAGTGAATGTATTTATAATTCTACTTATTTTTAAATTGTGCTGTCTTATGATATCAGTTAAGTTCAGATTTAAAAAAACAAAGTAAAAATCCTGAATGAGCTGGCAGGGGATCCACCTCTTATAATTCCATTTCTGATCATTTAAAAAGAAAAAAAAAAGGCACGCTGGCAAATCATTTTCTGAAATACCACCATACAAGCATTTTTAATGAAATGTAGTATGTGAGTTGATGGAAATACTTGGATGTGGATCATTTTAATGACTAATAATTTTAAATTAGACATGACTTAAGTAATTGCAGTTGCCTTTAAAGAAAAAAGAAAGCATGATTAAAAAATACAACTGTGTGGGGTGGCTAAGTAGTGCAGTGAATAGAGAACACCGGCCCTGAAGTCAGGAGGACCTGAGTTCAAATCTGGCCTCAGACACTTGACACCCTTCCTAGCAATGTGACTTTTAGCAAATCACTTAACCCCAATTACCTCCAAAAAGCAAAAAAACAAAACAAAACCCAATTGTGTATTGCTTCAAAATGAACTGATGACAAATTTCCTTTTTTTTTTTTTTTTGTGCTTCAGTACGGATTTGCCCTTTTACGTCGACGGGCCTTACAGTTAGAAGAACTGACATTAGGCAAAGACACACCAGATAACGCTCGAACCCTCAATGAGCTGGGTGTTCTCTATTATCTACAAAACAATCTTGAGTAAGTAATGCATTGACCAAAAAATAAGTAAACATACTCTGTGCTTTAGCTTCCAGGCAGGTGTGTAATGATACATAAGGAATTTTAGAAGGCTGGGAAACTAGTGCCAGATTCCTTATGTGATCTGACAGGTGGAGAAACCCTGCAGTCAGTTAAAACAAGACCTGGAGCTGACTGCAGCTCAGAGCATGAGCTTCTTAATGCAAAATTTAGACTTAAATTGAAGAAAGTAGAGAAAACCATCAGACCACATAGATATGAACTAAATAAATATGAAGTAGAGGAGATGAATGTATTTAAGGGATTGGATCGGTAGATAGATTATCTGAAGAACTATGGACAGAAGTTCAGAATATTGTACAGGAGGCAGCAACAAAAACATTCCAGAGAAAAAAAGGAAGAAAGCAAAATGGCATCTGATGAGGCTTTACAAATAGCTGAGGGAAGAAGGAAAACGAAACGTAAAGGAGAAAGCGAAAGATATGCCGAGTTAGATGCGGAATTCCAGGGAACAACAAGGAGAGATAAAACGGTCTTCTTAAATGAGCAATGCGCAGAAACAGAAGAAAACAATAAAATGGGAAAGACGAGAAGGCTCTTCAAGAAAATCAGAGGTCTCAAGTGAATGTTTTGTATAAAAATGGGCATGAAAAAAGGCAACAGAAGCGGAAGAGATTAAGAAGCGGCAGCAAGAATGCACCAAGAAAGACGCGACGACGTCACTGACAGCCATGTTGGTGTAGTTGCTGATCTAGGACCATACATCCTAGAGAATGAAGTCAAGGGGACCTTAGGAAGCAGCGCTAACAATTAGGATGGGGGAGGTGACAGATGATGCTGCTAAAGTGCTGGGTGCGTGTGATATACCCAGAAATTTGGAAAACTCAGCAGTGGCCCCTGGATTAGAAAAGATCAGTTTACAGCCCCGTCTGAAAGAAAGGTGATGCCAAGAAATGCCCAAATTACTGAACAGTCACACTTATTTCACATGCCAGTAAGGTTATGCTTAAGATTCTGCAAGCCAGGCTTCAGCAGTACATGAATCTAGAATCATCAGAACCGGACACTAGTTTTCAGAGAAGCAAAGAAACTAGAAACCAAATTGCCAACATTAGTTTGATTCTAAAGAAATTAAGGGAGTGCCAGAAAAACATCTATTTTTGCTTCATTCACTACATTAAAGCCTTTGACTGTGTGGATCACAACAAAATCTTGTCTCCTGAGGAACCTGTATGGGTTAAGAAGCAATAGAACCAAATGTGAAAGTGAATGGTTTAAGATTTGGAAACAAGCAGACAAGGCAGTACATTGTCACCTCATTTATTTAACATATGTAGAATGCAGCATCCAAAGTGTCAGGCTAGATGAATCACAAAATGGAATTAAAGTTGCTGGGAGAAGTATCAACAATCTCAGGTGTGCAGACAATACCACTCTGATGGTGGAAAGTGAAGAATCAAGAAGACTCTTGAGAGTTAAAGAGGAGAGTGTAAAAGCTGACTTGAAGCTTGACATTTAAAAAAAACTAAGATCTTGGCAACTGGTCCTATCACTTCCTAGCAAATAGAGGGAAAATGGAAGCAGTATCACCATGAAATCCAAAGATGCTTAGAAGGAAAGCTGTGGCAAATCTGGACAAAATACTAAAAAGCAGAAACGTCCCCTTGCCAGCAAAGGTTCATGTAGACAAAGCTCTGGTTTTTCTAGTATGTGTAAAGTTGGGAGAGATGGAAAGCTGAGCACCACAATTGTGGTGCTGGAGAAGATTTGAGAGTCCCTTGGACAGCAAGGAGATTAAATCAATCGATACTTAGAAGAATTAATTCAGACTATTCACTAGAAGGTCAAATGCTGAACTTAAAATATTCTGGCCACGTAATGAGAAGAGAGGACTCATTGGGAAAGAGCCTGGTTTGGGAAAGATTGAAGGCAGGAGGAGACAGCAGAGGATGCATTGAATGGACAGTTACGGAAGCAATGAAAGCAATCTCATGGGGTCAGGGAGGATCAGATACAAGTGAATGACTGAATAACAAATTTTTTTTCTATTCAGTATTTTGGCTCCTAGGTCTAAGCATTTAACTTTGAAAAAAATAATTGTTTGATAGTCTGAATGCATAGTACTTAACAAAACAAAGCCTGCCATCTTTTTAGGATATCAGTGGATGTGGTAAATAATAATTAAAGGGAAAAAACTGAGTTATATAAACCCAATGGGCATACTTACAAAAATGCTTAAATACCAGACACATCTATGATTTCATCCTTGTGACTGCTGTCTCTTCCAGTTCTTACCCAGGCCTTCCTGGGTCTTGATTAGGAGCTTTTAATGAGCTGCTGTGGTCAGTCTGCTCCCATTGGAACACATCCCCCGCCCCGTTTCTCCTCCTCCCCCACCACCGTTAGTTAGGCACATCCTTTAGAAAAATGTTAGCCCAAATTAAGGTTTTTCCCACCCTCCTAATGGGGAGAATATTGACTGTTGAATCAAATAATCTGTTGAAAATACATTAAATGTATTAATGAAAAATTAACTTAGATGGAAATTCTACTATCTGAAACTATGACCAAAAGAATCCTTGGTATTAATACAGATTTAGTAATTAATAACAAGGTTATTTTTTAAGGCCGTCTTTTCCCCCTTTTAGTTTATTTGTTAAGAAAGTATTGGTACTTTATTTTACTATAGAAAAAAGCTAATTCATTGAAACCTTTGGATTTCAGAAAAATGTTACAAACATTTAGGCCACTATATTAAGATCCATTAGCAGTATGATATTTTGAAAATATTGAACTTGTACTTTTTTAACTCTCTTAAAGGAGGGACTTGATTTAGAAATTTTTTTTAATTGTTCCTTTTAAAATCCCATGCAAAGCTAGTGTCACATAGTCATGAAGTAGAACATTGAGGCCATTGTTTAGGCAATTCATGCCCCCAGATTTGTTTTTAGGAAAACAATTATTTGGGTTTTTTTTTTGTAGGAGGGCAGGATGTAGGTCCATGTTCTCTAAACTGTCTACTTTTGTATTAAAACATAAAAATATTTGCTTAATATTCCACTTCATTTCACCCAAGTAGATGTGGCCTTAACAAGAGTGTGATCCCACTGATTGTTGTAAACACCATTTGGATTTGGATTGTTGCTGTTGACAGGGCCGCTGATCTGTTTCTGAAGCGCTCCTTAGAAATGAGGGAGCGAGTCTTAGGACCAGACCACCCTGACTGTGCACAGTCTCTCAACAACCTGGCCGCTCTCTACAACGAGAAGAAGCAGTATGCAGAGGCAGAGGAACTCTATGAACGAGCACTGGACATTAGGAGGCGAGCGTTGGCCCCTGACCACCCTTCACTGGCCTACACAGGGAAGCATCTTGCAATCCTGTACAAGAAAGTGGTCTGTGTTTCTTGTAGTCATGCTTCCTTTGTCTGCATAGGTTTTGTGTTTCAGGATATTCCATTGAAATCACCAGTGCTGTCAAATAAACGATTTCACTTCTCTTTGATAAATAACTTTTCTTTGGGCTGTTACGTCACAATGATTTTCCATTCTGTCGAGTAGATGGATAGATAAAAGTGCATTTGTGATTTGAGCCCTCATAAAATGGCGGCATCATGACTTAGGGGAAAGTACATTGGCCTGGGAGGCCAGCTTTGCCATTGACCATCTGTGCAACCAAGGACAAAACGCTTAATTTTCCTGGGCTTCAATTTCCTCGTTTGTTAGAAGACAATTTAGATGAGATATAGAAGGTCCTTTCTTTAATTAGATGAGATCTCAGAGGCCCATAAATTGATTCACAATTTACAACAGATGTTTTTTCTAAAGCGTGTTATGAACGGCAACATTTTTTTTTTTTACCAGAACGATGATTTTATGCCATGGCCCCTATTTTAAATGTTATCTTTACAATTCTGAAGTAATTCTTCTTCAGCTATAATCCAGATCTTTAAAGTATGGAAAGAAGTGGCTATGATTTCCCACCCTTATCTGTAACCTGCTAGAATGGTTTCTGAGAGTCATGGTAGCCAAAAAATAGATCAGCAGGAAGCCAGTCTGCAGATGATTCCATCCTCAGACAACACCTGGTCCATCCCTGAACTTATACTTGAGGCTTTTGCCACTTGGGGGAGGACCTGCTGGAACTTGCCGTCTACTGACATGGAATGAGAAAGAACTGAGTGTCTCTGCAATCAAAGCAGGCACTGGAGCAGGGCCAGCCGCATACATTGTAAAATACCCATTTGCTACAGGCCCCTCAAGGTAGGGTCTAAGTGGACTCTTCTGTTACTAGAGCATTTTTATCACATCATCCTTTTCCCACTGAATCAGTAATATTATGAAATGAACATAGCTGGTGCTAGAAAACAGCTCCTGTAGCATAGTCCACAACCTGTACCATAGCTAGCATCTAACTCCATGCAGATGCAGGTCACCAGGCTTATTATGAAAGAGGGGGAGGCAGCACCTCTCTGGCACAAAGGTGATGCTGAGAAGGAAGGGGTGAAAAAGGAGGGTGAGGTTGGGATCTTAGTGGAGCATCCACGTATTTAGTGTCTGGGACCACTCCCAACTCTTATTTCATAAACATGGTCTATACATGCCACTCACCTGAATGAAAATTAATTTTGTTCTTTAGTCAGAATCATACACATGATCCTAATTTGCCATTTGAATAGCAGTTGACTGAAACTACCCTCCTTCTTTTGTAGGGCTTATACTTAAATATGTCAAATGAGTGCCAAAGGGGGTTTCTTTGCCAGGTGGTGTACTCTCCCAACTTGTGAGAAGCATTTGACATCAAAATACATAAACAAGAAGAAAACTAGGATGACTTCTACTAGTAAAGAATTAAATATAGTCAATAAATACATACGTTTTTCACAGTTAGGCATTTCTATAATGGTATCTATTCAAGGGAAGGAAATTTAAGAATTGGATGTTTACATGTTTCAGTCTAGTAGATGATACAGGAAATTCAGACCAATGTCCTACTCTCCTTTCATCTCAAAACAAAGCACTTATCTGTAACTATGTTATAATGGATATTTATAATGTTTCCTCTTATGCAGGACTTAACACTGTCCAGTTTCCCAACTTACGTCTGCAAACAGCATATTTGAGAACAAATCCCTGGAAATGCCAAATGACCTTGGCATTGTACCACTTTAGTATGTGCCAAGCATATAGGGGTGCTATAAACCTGAAATTTAATTTTTTGAGCTCTCATTCCACTTGCCCAGTCTCATTGATCTCTGGAATGTAAGGCAGCAGGATGTGCGTTTGTCTTAGGACAGGAACCATTTTTTATTTCATCTTTGTGGCCCTAGTATGCGTGCATACATTGCCTTGCACATGATATAGGTAGTTAATAGATGTTTGTTGAATTAAGAAATAGATGAAATGTTGAGAGTAGTTAAAGGAAATTAGCAAGTTTATCAAATGTTCATAATTGACCTTGAGCAGGGAGCCAGGAGATAATTCTGTGGTGAGAAGTTTTTTCCCCTGTAATGTACTTATTTTTCTCTTAAAAAAAGATATTTAGTTACATGATGTTCATTAATATTTCTTATTTTATAGGGGAAACTTGACAAGGCTGTGCCACTGTATGAATTGGCTGTAGAAATACGTCAGAAATCTTTTGGTCCAAAACATCCTAGTGTAGCTACTGCCTTGGTGAACCTCGCCGTCCTTTATAGCCAAATGGTAAGTTCCATGACTTCTAAACCTCTACAGATCCCATTTTGTAGTACATGCCAAAAGATCCACGTTACCCTCAGTGTATGTGCTCTCCTCCAAGGCAGCCCAAAGTAGTAGACAGAGTCATGAGCTACTGAAGCCAAAAAAAGCCCTCATCATCTGGTAGACATCTCCCATTGGCAAGCCACTTCAAACTTAGCTCATTTGTTCCTTAAATATGGCAGCTCTGAATTAGTGCCAGGCTGGTACCTGAAGTTTTTCCAGTTTGATGGAACATTTAGTACGTATAAAAGAAATTTAACCTAGGCAAAATAAGTTTAAATAATTTAAAGAGAACTAAATTTTTTGCTGCATCCTTTGGAATGGCATTTAGGAACCTTTTAGAATAATGGCCTGTTAAAATAATTATGGTAGAAATAACTTACACAAACCTAACACTTTCTGGTTTAACAAGCCTCTTCACACACTTGATTTCATTTGATTCCCACAGTGGTCCTGTGAAAGCAGACAATTGTGCAAGCAATGGCATTCTCGTTCTACATATCAGGAAAGGGAGTCTCAGAATGATTAAAGGCACACAAGGAGCCAAGGTCCAGACAGATCCAGAAGCCAAACCCAAAACTCCTCATTTCAAATGCAGTCCTCTTTTTTCTTCACCATAGTAATACACTAATGCTACCTTTCAGTTGTTCATTCGTCTTAATTGTATCTAATTCTTTGTGACCCCAGTTGGGGTTTTCTTGGCAAAGATGCTGAAGTGGTTTGCCATTTCCTTCTCCAGCTCATTTTTACTCATGTGGAAACTGAGGCAGGATGAAGTGACCTACCCAGAGTCACACAGCTAGGAAGTATCTGTGGCTGGATTTGAACTTGCATCTTCCTGCCTTCAAGTCCGGCATTCTATCCATTGTGCCACCTAGCTGCTCCACCTTTTATTTACACAGATTTTAAAAAATAATTAAAATCATGTTTTGTGAGAATAGGAAGAGCCCCCTAGATTAGTTAAACTAAGTAACTACAAAATGGATAAGTCTAATGCCTTCGATATTGTCCTTTATTTATCTTCATACCCTTAAGAAGTAGGGAGAGAATACGTCCACTATGAAGATGTCCTGTGTAATCACACATCCACAGCCTATATTGAATTGCTTGTCCTTCCAGTGGGGGTGGGTGAAAAGGGAAGAATCGAAAGAATCTAGAATTTAAAGCTCTGCAATACCTGCAACTGGGAATTAAGATATACAGGGGCTGGGGTAGGGAGACCCTCCCTGCCCTACCAGAAAGTAAGAGAGCAGATCAGGGGAGGGGCTTTACAGTGGGATTGCTGTTTTGGGGTTGGGGTCGGGGAAAGACGGGGAGAAAATTTGTAATTCAAAAATCTCATGAAAATGAATGATGTAAACAAGAAAACAAATTTTAAAAATTAA
>CM053597.1:31572104-31585535 GCA_028646575.1 Pseudocheirus occidentalis | reverse complement strand
GCAGGTGACTGGGTTCTTGAAGGAAATGCCAAGTAGAGCACCAGGTTTAGCAACTCCTGCAAAGTTAGATGACTTGGAGTTCAGAGCTGCTGCTGGGCTCAATAACCATCATTAAAAGACCAGCCCCAGTCAGAGTTCAGAGAGGCTCATGCCCTCAGAATAATGTGCACAGCTCTGACCTGTGTGAACTTTTCTGCTAATAGCTGCTCTCAAAGACTCTTATCAAGTCATAGAGCTTTTGCCCTCTGTGTTGATGAAGAAGAGTACCCACACAGATGAAATCAGAGACCGGAATTGAAGTAATGACAGAAAAGTTAAGGAAAGGGGCAGGAGTTAATCGTTCCCATTTTGCAGACAAGGCAAATAAAACTGAGAACTTAATGATTTAAGATCATATTAGTGAATAAATTAGGATTGGAACCCAAGACTCCTCATCCAGTAGGCTTACCATACTCCTGATTAATAACCTGTTTCTTTATTCTTTTAACAAAAGTATTTTTTCTAAAAAAAAATATTTTATTTTTAAGCACATATTAAAATAACTCAATTTGCAATTCAGCATATTTATCATATATTAGCAAGCAATATGAATATTTCTTTACTTCAAGAAAAAGCCTATTGAAGCCTTGCCGTTGTATGAACGAGCCTTAAAGATTTATGAAGACAGCCTGGGTCGGATGCATCCACGAGTGGGTGAAACGCTCAAAAATTTGGCTGTGCTGAGGTAAGATTGTTATCCTTTTCCCTGATATAGCTGAACTCTTGTTTGGGAAGGGGGGCGGAAGATGGGAAGATCTTTCTCATTTTTCTGCACACTTTATAAGTGAATATAGAAAATTTACTGACAAATACATTTGAGGGTGGTTGGGGAAAATAATTATTCCTGCCTCCCCAGGTGACATAATTTCACATGCTGATGGTAATGGAAAGCAAGTCACCGGTATTTATTTTCCACCCTAGCTTTGTCACTGGAGTTAGGATAGATGACACGGGTTCTTTAATGTCTACCAGGGTAATGTATTATTGAGCATGAGTGAAAAATGTTGATGAGAATGGAACGTGAACTATGATGTCCCAACAAAGAGCCATCATTTGTGTGATGGCTTTTCTCTGCCACGGGAAGGAGGGTTGGGGAACCTATCAAGCAATGACTGACATTAACACAAAAGGCTTTGGCAAAATTTTTTATAAAAATCTGGTTGCCATGCCCTCCATTTATTTCCTTT
The DNA here is from genome assembly GCA_028646575.1 of Pseudocheirus occidentalis. Classification (NCBI taxonomy): domain Eukaryota; kingdom Metazoa; phylum Chordata; class Mammalia; order Diprotodontia; family Pseudocheiridae; genus Pseudocheirus; species Pseudocheirus occidentalis. The sequence goes on along the minus strand of CM053597.1, from coordinate 31,584,309 downwards.
CTTTGTGCTGATGGACTAGAGAGGGCCCCTTTCTGTTCATCTTACTAGACCCAGTCTCCTGGGATGGGCCTCCACGAGCAGGAGAGAGGAGGTTGTGGGATCAGAGGCTTCTTGTTTTCTTTCATCCTTCTAAGTCAATAAATACACTCGATCAAAAGCTCACCATCAGCTGACTTCTTATTCCCAGTTTTATGATCCACATCACTACCTTATCTTACAGACTCTTTAACTGGTCATGGTCCTAGAATTAGAGTTTTCTTAAACTTCTGCTCATTTTCTTGAAGCTATGAAGGAGGAGATTTTGAAAAGGCTGCTGAGCTCTACAAAAGAGCAATGGATATAAAGGAAGCGGAAACCTCTCTCGTCGGGGGAAATGCACTCTCAAGGCACTCTTCCAGTGGAGACACATTTAGTTTAAAAACAACCCTTTCCCCCAATGTTTTCCTTCTCCATGGACAAAGGTAGCAGTCTCCAGTCTTAAGCACATGTGCTAATGAAAGGCACAAAGTACCTAAACCAAAGCAAACATCAGTGCACTTTACAATGAATTCTTCAAGGCTTGGGACAGTATTATTTTAAGCCATAACAAGGTGGATTTTTGACTTTTTTTTCTTTTTTAAACTTAGTTGTCTCTGGCTGCCTCATGCTGATCTAGTTTTATAGTATTTGTATGGAACAGAGTGACTTGAGGGATAAAAAGAATCAAGAGAGATGGAGTTAAACACGGCTACCTTGTGCCAGGCTTAAAAATATTTTTTATACTTTTCTTGAGAATTCACTTCTAGGGTGGACAATTCTAAATATACAGGAGACGCCCTCCCATCTCTTGGTAAGAGGTCAGTCAGTTTTCGCATCAGAAACTTAAGGTTTCTAGTCGTCTTTACTCTTCCAAAAATCGACGGCATCCTCTTTTTCCAAGTTTTGTTCCTTTAAGAAGCAGCCCTACCTCCCTATCTACCTCGCAGAGATTTTGAGGATCAAAGTGATAATATATCTCAGTTTGGCTATTTGAACATAAACGCTTAGCATTAAGCACTGGCTGCTACACCCTCACGACTTCTCTCACTGTCATTTTTTTTTCTTAAGAAAACTGCTAATATATAATCACCTTTACAAAAAATTAACTTCTTCCTAAGTGACTCCTACATTTTCCTATTGTTCATCATAATACTTAGGCATTTGAGATAACAGAAGGTATTATATTTCATCCAAACCTTTTCTGAACAAGTTTTTGACTTGTCAAAATGTAACTTTGACATTTTCTCACTTATAAGCATATTTACTATGCAGAATCAGTCCGTTCATCATTTGTATTTGAAACATTTATCTGCCATTCCTTGTGTTGAACATGAAGCATTACAATGGTAATCCTACCTTATAAAGGAGATTGCTACCTCCCCTTTTGGATGTCATTTTGTATTGACTGTCACCTAAGTGTAGAATATTTTGTACGTCTTACATGTCTTGGAGTTTTTATTGTGTAGCATGCCTTAATTGCAAAGGTGAAAAATGATACAACTATATTCCACTCTTAAAATAAAAATGGGAAACAATCTTCCTCATCCCCAAATTATTTCTCTGCCTAGCTGCCGGTGATTTTCCTAAAGCGTAGTGCTGACCATGTCAAAAACATACCCGGTAACATCCAGCAGCGCCCTGTGATCTCTAGGATGAAAAACCCAAGTTCTGCTTAGCATCGCTAGAGTTCATCACAGTCTCTGACCAGGCTTTCTTTCTGGCATTACAATAGAGGATCCTCCTTTACGCATGCTGGAGTCCAGCCAAGCTGGCCTTCCTCCGCATTGCACTTGACAAACCAACCCCCATCCCTTTGCATGAGCTGTGTCCCCGGCTTTGGAATGCGCTCTTTCCTCACTTCTACCTCTTGGAATCCTGCGTTCCCTTCAAAGCTCTTCTCAAACACCACTTTCTGCAACAAGGCCTTTCCCATTCCCCCCAACTGGCAGCTCCTCCCTGCCCCAGATGACTTTGTATCACTTGAGTATGTGTGTCTGTGCCTTCTTTGAATGTAAGTTCCTTGAGGGCAGGCACAGTTGCATTTTGGTCTTTGTATTTCTGGTACCTAGTAAAGTGCCCAACAAAGAATAGGTGCTAAATGCTTGTTAGGATGTCTTGCCTTTTATATAGGTATACTGCAATGGGTCCTGTCTCCATTACACAGCAGTTTATTTTGAAAAGAGAATTATTTTATTAAGGTTATGGTAGTAAACAAAATAATTTCTTAAATAAAACTGAGAAAATTGTAAATGCTTGAGAACCAGTTCAATTTGAGGAGTTAAATGAGCTTTCAGTCAAGATTCCGTTGACATATTTAACATTTCACTTTACCCAAAAGGAACAAAGTAAAGTACCTCAAATATTCTAGAAGCCATTTTTAATGGTAGGATCAGAAGATAGATGTCTACCTTGAATTACTTCTCATGTTGTATAATTTAACTTTGACCTCAGCAAAATTTTGTAATTCTCTCATAAGTTTGTCAGCAAGTCCGTATATTCTATATACATTTTAAAAGAAAAATATTACTTGTACAAAACATTCCTTTTTTGTGGTGGTGGTGGTAGCAGCTGGGTAGTACAATAGATAGAGCATTGTGCCTGGAGTCAGGAAGACCCGAGTTCAAATCTGGCCTCAGACACTTACTGTGTGTCCCTAGGTAAGACACTTAACCTGTTTGCCTCAGTTTCCTTATCTCTAAAATGACCTGGAGAAGGAAATGGTTAAACACTCCAGTATCTTTGCCAAGAAATGACTTAGCAACAACAGAGGCCGTAGATGGCATGTTGGATGACAGGATAGAAAAACATCGACTGGGCTGAAACAATTAAGAATAAAATTTAATAAGGACAAGTGCATTTAGATATTAAAAATCCAAATTCACCAGTATAAAGTAGAGGAAGTTTGACTGAATGGTGATTTATCTGAACACATTGTGGGCTTTCATCATCTGGACACCATGAAAAGCTGATGCTATCAAAGGAAAAAGTGGTGTATGGGACAACAGAAGTCACGGTGCCTCAGCACTTTTTTTGCGGGTCCAGTCACATCTGGAGTGTTATTTCAGTTCTAGGTACCACATCTTAGGAAGGATATTGGTAAGTAAAAGAGAATCCATGAAAACAAGCAGAATGATTGGGGACCTTGAGATCATGAAAGTTCAAGGAAGTCCCAGGCATGTCCGCCGGGGAGAAGAAAGGACATAATGGGGACATTCGAGGTCAGAACTAGGAGCAATGGTGAATGCTGCCTAAAGGCAAATAGAAACTTCCAACATCAGGAAAAACTAGCAAGTCTAGCTATCCCAAAGTAAAATGAGAAACCTCACAAGGTAGCAACCTCCCCATTCCTGGGGAGAGAAGGATCTCTTTTAGCAAAGACTAATTTTAAGAGAATTCTTGTTCAGGTGTGTGGGGAGCTAGGAGGTACTGTACCTGGCTCTGGGATTGATACCAGAAACTCAGGGATGATTTAACACAAGGAAAACTATTAACATAATTGATACTATCAATACCAAAAGTAACAAAAATCATGATAATATCAATAGATGCAGAACAAATAGAACACTCATTCCTAATAAAAACACTTGAAAGCATAGGTATAAATGGTTTTTTCCTTAAAATGGTAAGAAACATCTACCTAAAGCCATCACCAAGCATTATTTGTAATGGGGATAAGTTAGAAGCCTTCCCAATAGTGTCCATTATCACCAATATTATTCAGTACTGTATTAGAAATGCTAGCAATAAGGGAAGAAAAAGAAATGGAAAAGAATCACAATGTAATAAAACTATCCTTTTTTGCTGTTGACAGCAGGATGACATCCTTGGAAAATCCTAGAGATTCAACTAAATAGTTAGCGGCAACAAAAACTGTATTAAAGTAATAGGATATAAAATAAACCCACGTAAATCATCAGCATTTCTATATATCACCAACAAAACCCTGCGAGGAGAGATTGTAAGATATAACCTATTTAAAATAACTGTAGACAGTATAAAATAACTGGGAGTGTTATCTGTCAAGATAAATCCAGAAACTACACAAACGAATTATAAAACACTCTTTATACAAATAGTAAGATTTAAATAATTGCAGAAATACTGTTCATGGGTGAGCAGTCAGCATAATAAAAATAACAATTCTTCGTAATGTACTTACTCAATGCCATCCCAATTACCAAAAAATTACTGAGCTAGAAAAAAGAATACAATTCATTTGGAAGAACAAAAAGTCAAGAACATCAAAGGAATTAATGAAAAACAGTAAAGAAAGGAGCTTTAATGTTACCAAATCTTAAACTATATCATAAGGCAGTAATTATCAAAATTATCTGATGCTGGCTAAGAAACAGAAGGGTAAATCAATGGAACAAAGCAGACATACAGTACACAGTAGCAAATGATTATTGTCATCTTGTGTTTGACACGTGTAATGATTTAAGCTTTGGGGATAATTATTCATTATTTGTAAAAATTGTTGGGAAAATTAGAAAGCAGTCTGGCAGAAACTGAGCATAGAACAATATCTTACACCACTTACCAAAATAAGGTCAAAATGGATACCTGACCTAGATGTAAAGGGAGATATCAGAAAATTAGAACATGGAACATATTACCTGTCAGACTTATGGATAGAATTCACAAATAAGCAACAAGAGAGGTATAAATTGATCATTTTGATTACATTAAATTAAAAAGATCTTGTGCAAATAAAAGCAATTGTAGCCAAGATTAGAAGGAAAGCAGAAGATAGGGCAGAGGGAGAATTTTATAGATGGCTTCTCAGATAAAGGTCCCATAACTCAAATGTAGAGAGAACATTGTCAAATTTAGTCACCTCCCAATTGATAAATGGTTAAAGGATATGAACAGGTAGTTCTTGGAAGAAGAAATCAAAGTTATTTATAACCATATGAAAAAATGCTCTAAATTATTATTGATTAGAGAAATGCAAATTAAAACAACTTTGCAGTATCATCTCAACTATCAATTTGGCTAAAATGAAAGAAGGGGAAAGTGACAAATGTTGGACAGGATGTGGAAAAACTGGGACACTCCTAATGGAACTGTGAATTGATCTAACCATTCTGGAGAGCAATCTGGAATTACGCCTGTAGTTATAAAACTGTGTATCTATCCCCTCAGACCCAGCAATACCACTATCAGGTCTGTTTCACCACTATTGGGTCCATCTCCTAAGGAAAAAAGGAAAAGAATTTCTATGTTCTAAAATATGTACAGCAACTCTCTTTGTGGACAAGAAAATGGAAACTGAGGGTATGTCCATCAATTGGAAAATGGCTGAACAAATTGTGGTATATGACTGATGGAAAACTACTGTGCTGAAAGAAATGAGCTGATTGGTTTTAGAAAAACATGGAAAGACTTGCATGAAATAATGAAGAGTGAAATGAGCAGAACCAAGAGACCACTGAATCCAGTAACAGCAATATTTTTCAAAGAACTGTGAATGACTAAATTATTTTTAGTAATAGAAATATTCATATCAACTACAAAGGACCCATGAAGGAAGATGCTATCCACCTCCAAAGAACTGATAAACAGATGTATAGTATGGTTTAACTTACACACACACACACACACACACACACACACACACACACACACACACGCACATACACACAATGGTTTTCTCTAGTGCAGGGTGGGAAAGGAAAAAAGGAGGGAAATGCACAGAGCAGAGAACAAAACTCAGAAAGACGTACAGTAGATTGGGTAGTTTTGAAAATGATATGTAGTATTTATTACATAGTTCTTCAAAAAAAGTAAACAATGTGAAATGGAAATTCATGGCTTCATATGGAAAGCTCCTTTTGTGTTGTTCCGTGTCCAGCATGTTTTTTTTTTTGTCTTTTTGTTTTTAAGTTCAAAATGGATTAAAAAAAATTTTTTTAAAAACCTCATTTTAATCTTTTGACTTCATCTCAAGTCTAATGCTGATTATTCTGCCCTTCTTCCTGATACAAATAAGTTCAGCCTGGGTGAGACAGGCACTATGAGCAGAGGAAGAACTCCTCCTTTATTTCACACTAAAGATCAGCGTCTCATTAGGTCAGAATGAACTAGAAAAGCTACACCTAAGTTGAAATTGAAAGCACTGGAACTCCATGTCAAGGATAACCCATCATAACCTAGCATTTGTTTTCCAGTAGTACTCTACAATTGTATGGATGTATACATTAAATATATTTTTTAATATTAACATTAAATATATACTTTTGTGTGCATGTTCTATGTATTGTATGTAGACATACACATATGAAATCTAAAAAGTAGGGAAGGAACACAAATTAGGGGAGGTGCTCAAACTTTATTTTATACAATTTGGTAGATCAATGATTAAGACATTAAAGACAGATGCAAGGTTTAGTATTTAATATTTAAATGGTTTTGATTTTGATTATTTCAAATTTTATTCCATATTGCTTGTATTTGTTGATTGTGAGGTTTGAATTAAAATATAACATATGTGCACATTTGCAATAAACTGGAAAATGATGATGGGGAAAGTCAGTTTCAGTTAAAGTTGGCTTGGTATTTTTTTTGCTTTTGGAGGGGGGAAGACAGAGCAATTAACGTTAAGCGACTTGCTCCAAGGTCACATGGCTAGTGTTAAGAGTCTGAAGCCATATTTGAACTCAGGTCCTCCTGATTCCAGGGCTGATGCTCCTAGCCACCTAGCCACCCCAGGTGTTTGTTTGAGATAACATAACTCCTCAGTTGATAATTCTAATCAAAATGTTTGAATAAAGTGTAATGATATATTAAGTTGGGGTTTTTTTTGTAATTTGCAGAAACTTTGTGCAATAAAGTATTGAGAGGCAGTGTGTTTGAGTCAGGAAGACCTGAGTTCAAGGACTATTTTATAAAGACACATGACCATAAACAAATCTTAACCTCTCAGTTCCCCAACACAGCTAAGACTGAGTTACAGATCGGCTGCCCATCTTCAGTGGTGAAAAGCAGCTTCCACATTGAGAAATCTACCCAGTAATGAAATCACAAGCCCAGACAAAAAGCGTTAAGAGTAACACAGTACATAAAAAAGTCTATATTAAACAGTTAACCCATTACTTTTCTACTGTCAGAACACATATATCAGAGTTCATATTTTAAAAACAAGTAAAACCTTACAATGTCAATGCAGTAATTTCCAAGGAAATAAACATTTTACAGAGATTACTTGGTTCTCACAATATTTCTATGAACTAAAGGAGACTATTTGCATTAAGGTGAAGTACAGAAATGAAGTGGCCAAGAAAAACAGGTAGTGTCCCACTTTTTCTCCCTTCACTATTATACGGTGATAATCACCAATACAGCCTTGGAAGATCAAAAGATAAATGGTCATGACATTATATATGATGTTTACCTTTCTGAAAAAATTTATTGAGGTTTTAAAACTTTTTTGCACTTTATATGTGACATGTTAGTAAATTACCAGAATTTTATTTCGCTAGAGACAGTTCAGATATGGATAAAAAGCAAAACAAAGTTCAAAATATCACTTTCATTAGAGTATTAGAAGGAAAGGTGTATTTACATTTTAAAAACATGATTTAAATCGCAAAGGCAGCAATATAGAATAGTACATTAATAAATAATAACTATATCATTTGTTAAAAAAAAAAAACATTTCTTTCAACCAGACCATTTTTGGTCTGTTCTATCTGTTTTGACTACACCATTTAAAACAGACATTTGTGAACAAGACTGTTGTAACAGGTGAAAAGAGCAAGCAATTTCCAGTTGAGCGTCCCTCTTGGTACAATCACAATTAAAGATTTTTTTGTCTCTAAGCTGTCGCATCTGAAACTTCAATATTCAACTCTTCTAGGAGTGACTGGGATCAAAGGTAACTAAATCACAATGCCCAACTAAAAAGCCAATTTAGCACAGGCGTGAGACAGAGATTATCCAGTGTTTCTTTTTCCTAGTATCTAGGCCTCTAAGAAATAAAGTAATATATTAAAGGTGAAAAATATTCAGAAAGATGCTAAATATATGTTTAATCAGAGTAAGCAGTCATCTTGAAAGAGCTCATCCAGAATATGGTAACACCTTAGCTGGTATGTAGTTTACCTTTTTAGTGATTCATGTCTCATCGGAGATATCATTAGTTCAACACTGATTTCTCTCCAACTCTCCTTGTAGCTTCCCTGAGAATCACAAACTTGGTTTATACTGTTCACTGTCTTTATTTCAACATCATATACTAATATTTTTAAATTTTACAAAATTTATTTTCGATTTCAATGTTTTAGGTCATATGCTATCAAAGTACAACAAAGACAACTCCTTAATCTTAACTGTATGTAACTGGCCTCCATATCCTAATGTAGTATGGGTTTCTGTGCACAATGTATCTGATTCCCCAGCTTTTATCAAGAGGGTGACATTCACTTACTCTGACCTTCTTATTTGGGTCCTAAAGTCTTATTTCCCAATGGCTAGATCTGAGAAAAACGTCACAGCCTCTTTCAGTGCCTTCTTCATAATCTGAGAATTCTTCAACTGAATAAAAGAAACCAAATCAAGGTACTCTTAATTTCAGAGGAAGACATAGTAGCAATAAAGCCTCCATATCAAATGATGCCACCTTACACTTTACTAACAATGCAGGAATTCTCAACTCTTTAACATTTATTTCTTCAGGTTCTCCAGAAGGCAGAAGGTGAAATAAGACTACATGTTCTTCATTTTGGCCATAAGTTCTTCCAGACTTTCCCCAGAATCTTCCACTGAATCCCCACCGGGCAGGGGTTCTTCTGCCTGTTACCAAATTGGGAAAAACAAAACAAATGAAAACAGATCATGCGTTTCTTGCTGTTCAAGAACACATCACCAAAAGTTCTCACCTCAAATTAGATAAACTCCACTGATTAATAATACACCCACTTTTAAAAGAGACCAAAAAAACCAAGTTCCATCAATCTTCTGAATTACAAAATCCAGAAATCTTTAAAGTTCACTAGTTAAAATATCAGTACTAAACAACATCACATATTTGAAGGAGTCATCAGATAGTATATGTTATACAGGAAATATATACGATTATTTTCTCAAAATCAATAAACTTGAAATATACTACATAAAGAACAAAGTCATTTAAACCAGTATTAACTCCTACCTCACAATGAATGTAGTTTAAAAAATGTCTTTAAGGCAGGGTAGAGTTAGGGAGATTTATTTTTAGTATTAAAGATTATTAGAAAGCAAAAAAAAATTCTTTTGACTAATAAAAGTTAAACATGCCTGCCTGTAGATTTTTTTTTATTTTATTTTTTTCATTTTTATTTTCAGTTCCAAATTCTGTCCCTCCCTCCAGCCTCTCAGAAGGCAAGCACTACCATGCCCATTATATATATATGAAGCTATGCAAAACATTTCCACCTTCTGCTTATTGATGTGACCTTTCTTCCTAAATCCCGCTCGCTTCTTAGAAGTACCTTTTTTGGAACAGTGTATGCCACCGTGATTCCCTCAGGCAAGTCAGGAACAGGACCAGAAGCATCTCTGAGCTCCTCTTCTGAAATCTCAGATACTACCTCGATACCTGAAGAATGACATCTGATGCTTATTTTTGAGTAGTTTACAAAAGCAGGTTATTCTAAAAGGGCTGTGAGATTCCTTGTGAGGGATGGGCTTGGGTTTCTGCTGCTATTGCTTAGTCTCTGATTGAAGACCTACCCCAATCATTGTCCTCGTGAAGTATTTCTTCTTCTTGTTGTTCAACAACCTCTTGTTTGGGCAAAGCTGCAACTTTTTTCTGCAGAAATTAAATATCAATGTTTCTTAGATTACTAGTCATTATGAACTCTGGAACTAAAGAGTTTAAAATTCTGTTACAGAAAGTGATCAGCTTATATTGACTTCTTTAGAAAATACTTTTTAAAAGCCACTAAAGCAAAGTTAACAAGAACACACCGTAAGTGTAATTAATTCATTTGATTTTTTTTAATTGCTTTCATTCAACAGCAAATTCTTCTGTTCTCCCAGGATTCCAAACCTTATTAAATAAGCCCTTGGTTTATTCTAAGTTTCCAGCATTCATTCTTTTCCTATGAATGAATGCCCCTTTGATAATCCTCAGGAACAAGAGCTGCTCACCTTAAATTCTTCCTGCTGCTTCCTGCAGTTTCTGTCATCACACTGAGGATTTGGCTTCATGGACATGGTGGGAAAGAAATCTTGCATTGCATTATAACCCAGGTAAAAACTCACGGTACCAAAATTTAACAGAAACCTAGTTTTTGGAAGAAAAAAGCTAGGTTGAAGAAAGCATAAGCAATGCATACACATACTCACAGACATAGTGGCCTGAGTTCAGAGGACCATAAATCTAGGACTAGAAGGAGCCTTACTCAGAGACTATCTAATCTGATCTCCTCATTTTACTAATGAAGAAACCAAGTCCCAGCGAGGGTAAGAGGTCTCTTATGACGAAACTTATAACTAGGAGTTTAAAGCAAACTTTTCAAGCAGTCATACATAGGCAAAGTTACACATTATACTTATAAATGAAAGCATATTATTAAAGTTTTCATACTGGAAATATATTTATTCATGTGAGTGTATTAGCATGTTGAAATAGTAATTTTAAAAAGTTACAAAGCAAGGAAGTTTTTTTATATACTTTAAAAAGATCTGTGACTTAAGTTAGTCATGAAAAAACATATTCTCTACCAAGGAAAAGTGGCACATTTTCTGTATCTCTCAGTCATACAGGACCATAGTTTAGGGTTTAGTTTAGGATGGAAACAGAGTCCTCTCTAATAGTTATATGCTGTCATATTCATAGTAGCTTTTAAGTGTATATAAAATGTAAAAGTACTTAGGTGAAGAGAAAAACTAGCAGGCCTAAGGGAAGGAAAAGCCACAAAATGTTGAATGGCCCTGACTCCAGGAAGGAAACTAGGAGCAGGCACAACTCAAAAATGAACTAGCCCAGAAGTGGGGATGCTCTGGATCTAATAGAAATTTAAGGTCGAAGGAGGGCATGTGCCATATTCTGGGAAGTGTCTTCTTAAGTGGGAGCCAAACAATCCTTTTTTTTTTCTTTTTAGAGGGGGTAAAGATGGGCAATCGGGGTTAAGTGACTTGCCCAAGGTGACATGGCTAGTGTAAAATGTCTGAGGCCGGATTTGAACTCAGGTCCTCCTGACTCCTGGGCTGGTGTTCTATCCACTGTGCCACCTAGCCGCCCCCACAATCCTTTTTAAAAAGCAACGTGAGACGGGGAAAATATGGTCATTCAATGAGGTGGAAGACTTTCAAGCATTCTTGCTGAAAAAACCAGAACTGAACAGAAAAATTTGACATTCAAATATAAGAAGCATGAGAAGATAAACATGGAAAAGAAACCATAAGGAACTTATCAAAGTTGAACTATTTACATGCCAACATGGAAAAATGATAATTTGTATGTATGTATACATACACATGTCTATATAGGAGGGTATATATGCATATGAATACATATGTGATTGTGCATATATATGTGCACATAGAGGGCACAGGATCAATTTAATAGGATGGGATGATACTTTAAAAGGTGAAATTGAGAGGTGGGAGAAGATTAGAATGAGAGGAAACAGGGAGAGACAGAATGGGGTAAATTATCTCATATAGTAGAGACAAGGGATAACTGTTACACTGGAGGGGAAGAACAGGAAGGCAAAAGGGAAAGGGTCAACCTTACTCTCATTGAATTTGGCTTAGGGAAGGAATGACATACACTCTAAACCAGGTATCTTGCCACACAGGAGAGTAGGGGGGAAGGGGATGAGAGGAGGTTGGAGGAGAAGGCAGGTTGGGGGGAGGGTTGTTGGAAGCACACACTTCTGCAAAGGGACAGGGTAGAGAATAGAACAAGGTGGGTGGGGCAGGACAGGAAGGACCGAAATATAGTCAGTCTTTCACAATATGTCCACTGTGGAGATGTTCTGCGTAACTACACATGTACAGCCTGTACTAAATTGCTTGTCTTTCCAGTGGGGGTGGGTGATGAGGGAAGAAGGGAAAGAATCTAGAATTTAGAGTTCTATAATCAATGTTAAAATATATATATGTATGTATAAAATTATTATAATTAATTATATGCAACAGGGAATTAAGATATACAGGCACTGGGGTAGGGAGACCCATCCTGCCCTACCAGAAAGTC
>CM053597.1:31552228-31571604 GCA_028646575.1 Pseudocheirus occidentalis | reverse complement strand
TGCTTGTCTTTCCAGTGGGGGTGGGTGATGAGGGAAGAAGGGAAAGAATCTAGAATTTAGAGTTCTATAATCAATGTTAAAATATATATATGTATGTATAAAATTATTATAATTAATTATATGCAACAGGGAATTAAGATATACAGGCACTGGGGTAGGGAGACCCATCCTGCCCTACCAGAAAGTCCGAGGGGTGATGGGGGAGGACATAGGAGAGAGCAGATTGGGGGAGGGGCTATACAGTGGGATCACTGTTTTGGGATGGTGGGCAGGGGAAAGATGGGGAGAAAATTTGCAACTCAAAATCTCATGGAAATGAGTGATGTAAACTAAAAATAAACAAAAGTTAATTAAGAAAAAAAAAAGCAACATGAGGGAATCTGGACAGGCAAGTTTGGCAATGAAACAGTCCCCTTGGCAGTTCCCTTTCCAGTGTGACCTAACATGTTAAAGTTGACAACTAAATGCTTAATGCCTAAAGAAAGAAGTGTGCGTGGCATTAAGCTCTGAGGTTCATCTAATAGCAGGAAACAACAGAAGACTGGAACTCTTTAGCAGAGTAAAGATTAATTCCCAAAAGTGTGTAATAAGACCTTTTAAGGGCCTAAGTAAACAAAGACTTTTGAATGCCAAACTATCAGCAGCTGGAGGGCCCTTTAAACATTTAAGTCCCTTCAGGAAAAAGAATTAAGTTTTCCAGAGGGCCATGAGTGTTTACTATTTTAAGCATCTTTTCTGATACCTCTTAACCAGAGGCCACTGAACATTTTTCTTGCTTTTCTCGATCATTCAGGGTCCTGTTAGGAAGACCAGCTATTCTGTGTTCCTACCGAGGCCTGTTCAAAGGCCCCAGGCATTGTTCTGGATCATGGCATATGGGCAGCATTTGCTGTAAATGTTTTTTCCAGCCTGCTTCTTTGGAGTCAGTTATTAATAGCAGCACACTGGTTGCTATAGATCTTCCACCCACTTTGTACTTCCAATTTACTGTGGGCTTGGGCATCATGAAAACCACTACCCATAGGATTATGTGTAAAATAAAGAATAGAGGAGCTCAGAGTGTGTGTGTTGGGCGGGGGATTGGGGTGGGGTAGGGGTTCAAACTCAAGGGCCGGAGAGTCTGATCACAAGTAAAGCGCATCTGCTTTATGAACTTTGTGACCAATCTGCAGATACTCATGGCTTACTCCTTGGTCCTTGGCTATGTTCTGGTACAGAAAGTAAAGGTCATACTATAATTAATAGGTTTGTTTTTAAATAACAATATTTGGGACACTTGGTCACACTTAAAGAAGCAAAATCAGTGCAGCCCCCATGTCCAAAAGCTACCCTGAACTACAGACTTAGGAAGAAAATAAGAAGTCTGGTTTTCCTATCCAGTTCAACTTCATAGATGCTACTTATATACTTTTCTACACAGGACAATTCAGACATTTTTTTCTAGCACTTACTTTAACACATTTTGTACAAGAATTCCAGCAACCACTCCCATAGTAGTAGGAAGACTAGCTGCACAAACGCCTTCTCTTTTTAGTGTCTTTTCATCAATATTTTCAGCAACGATCAGTGGAGGAGCACACTTCAAGGAAAAGGGAAAAAAAGCTAAGGTTATTTTAAAAGATTAAGAAAAAGGAAAAGAGATGCCCAAATACAAATACATGAAATTAGAATTGCATTTTCTCTCTCATCTGTCTCTACTTCGAATTTAACATTTTAAAAATTCTGGAACCTAAAAAGATATCAAACAAGAGCAGTACATACCGCAAAACAGGCAGACTCCCCAGGAATGATAAGCTGGATGTGCCCTGAGACTGCATTTTCACTGACCCCAGATTCCATCCATGTTTGCCCAAGTTCATTACAAGCCTAAGTAGAATGAAGTCACAGCTGTGAATAAAAGGCTAGGATTTACCACATAGGCTGAATTCGTGAAAAATGAGCATCTAAATACACATGCCACATACACACATATTTTAAAATTAAGTCAATTTGTACAAAGTTGTGATTGGAATTAATTACTATATTTGTTTTTCCTCTCTATCAAAAATATCAGTATAGAGCCCAATACAGTTTACTGAATTAGCAACACTTCTGAAATTACTGGCACATGTAAAAATCATCTCCAAAAGAATCCTAGCAGCAATTAAGAAAATGATAATGCACTCTGATAAAGGAAAAAAATACTGTAATAATTCAACAGGAAAGGGCTCATGAAATTGAGAAACCTCATCTTCATAGCATTTTATACATTTTGAGATGTCAAGAAAATTCAAGTACTCACAGATAAGTACTACTGTGAAACAGCTCTATCAATAAATATACATATATGTAATATATACATACATACATACATACATACATATATGTATATCTTTTAAAAATAATACATCTGATATATTTGAAAGGAAAAGCAAATTATACATAGTAGATGTGTAGTTTCATGTTCATTCATCTCTTTTTATCACACTGTTATGGAAAAGCTTGTTTTATCGCCTACATTAAAAAACAATAATTGGGGCAGCTAGGTGGCGCAATGAATAGAGGCACCAGCCATGGAGTCAGGAGGATCTGAGTTCAAATCCAGCCTCAGACACTTAACACTTTCTAGTGGTGTGACCTTGGGCAAATAAATCACTTAACCCCAATTGCCCTGCCCTCCCCTCCAAAAAAAAGCTAATAATAATAATACATCTGAGAGGCATGCGTGCAAGAGTTCACTCGCACACATACACATACACACATCAAACACACACTCTCAGAAACAAGGGGTCTTCAACGAGATTAACTATTTTTGCTTGCGCTACTAAGTGCTATTGAGAATGTGCTACATACAGCAAAAAGCTGGAAAATATTCATAGATTTATGGGTGTTTGAAAAAATTTCAAAAATAGATTAAGAAATAAGTTTGGAAATAAAAAAGTTTTAAAACACTTCAGAGTTAGGGCTCATACAGAATCATTTAATACTAAGACAGGAATTAAGACATATTAATAGAACACATATTACACCAAATGCAAATACTATCATGTCCTATATGGACAGAATAAAGTACTCACTGTATTAATAGCCATTCGAGCTTCAAAGTTGTCCACACAGCTCAGAACTAAGTCAACAGGTTTCCCACTTTCCATACCACCATTACTAATCAAGAGAAAAAAATAAGAAAAAAAATTTTAAACTAGATACAGAACACAAACTCTTGTTATAATACTGTATTATAATGTCTATTACATGCCTGTTATAATGTCCCTCATTATAGCTTAAAAAATAATTTCTGAATATAACTACAAACAAGAACTTAAAGAAGTGATACATGAATTGGGTCTTTCCTATTAGGGTCATTTTAAGATCTTTTTCCTTATATTGAGATCCTGTCTGACTGTAAATAACTCAAAAGAAGGTATTTTGAAAACAAGCACAAAACCAAAATTAAGGGGGAAAACATCAAAGGAAGATTTCTAAATAAGCATCTTTTACCTTATTCTATCCATGAAATGTTGAAAGTTGTCCACTGTGGTGATATTGTAATTGTAAACTTCAAAATGAACATCAGGATTTATATTCCTTAAGGAGAGAAAAAGGAGATGATGACAATGAAACTCATCAGCAGGGGCAGAGAACAAATAAATAAATAAAATAAAAATTTTTTAAAAAGGAGAAGAGACTTGCAAGACTCCAGGATATTTTGTATTAATTCAGAGTTGGAAGTGTTTACTTATAGTCACTAAAAAAAAAATCAGTCTTGCCCTTTTTCTCTCCTCCCTCCGGTAGGGGTGAAAGTACCAAACACAACAGTGGGAAAAAAGACTCTGTCAATGTTCAAAAACAAAACAAAGCACACTTCATTAAAACTGGGATCAACTCATTTAGCAGAGAAGCCCTCCCTCTGCAGACTCAAATACGAAGGTGATGATTCAATGAAATTCAGCAAGCATTTCCTGGGTATCTACTGAAGTTGTTAAGCAGCAGCCACAGGAGGGTTTTTCCTGCTGACCATGAATGAAACCCACAGTTGTAAATAAAACACCAGAGTCCACCCAGACACCAAGAGAACTTCAGATACAAGACAAAGTGAGATGTCTCCGAGTAAGGAATATTTCATTTCTACTCTACTAACCGTAAAGTATGCTCTGCTGCTTGAACTTTGCTTAATCCTGCCTGGTGGGGCTGGAAGAAAAGTCTGTTCATGTTGGCCAGTTCCACTTTGTCATAATCAAAGAGTAATAGCTAGAGATAACAAATAATATTGTTATGAGCAAACACCTCATTGGTAATTCATGTGTACCAAAGTCATTCCTAAGGTTAAAAATAAAACAAGTTTCATCAGATGTCAACAATATAAATGATTATTCATTCTCTTGCTCAAAAAGTATTTAAGTGCCGATTTTGGGGTAAGATATTGCAGGCACAAGAAAAACAAAATTAATTCTTTATCTTATATTTCAAACCCAAATAATACTACTAAAAAGATACATCAAGAAAATCAGTTCAAAATTCACTGCAAGTCCATAAAAATTTTCAGCAAGACTTTGTCCCAAGTGGAATCAATTTTACACCAGAGGTATTTTCTGTTTTGTGTACCACTTAGTTTTCTCAGAAAGTAAGTGCATAATGACTGACCTCTAACAAAGAGCTCTACCTTATTTAGAGGACACATCATCCCCATGTAATTATGCATAAGTAAAAGTTACTATAAGTTTTCATAATTAGTTACCTAAGCCTTTAAGAGTTAGGTCAAATTCTTTTTCTCTTATGTAAACCCTGTACAGAATTCCACCAGCTGTGGTAAAGGCTTTAGCTATAAGATGAAAAGATGCATTACAATTTAAACTAAAATACACTTGTACTTGTGTGTATGTATGTATGTGTGTGTACACATATACACACACACACAAATATACTGCCCATGCCATGACTGAAAAAAAAGAGAATTCTAAACTACAACTCAGACTTTAACCAATAAAAAAATCATTCTTCCTCGTGTGTGTGTGTGTGTCTGTGTGTGTGTCTTTGTATAGGAGATATATTTAAAAAAACTTGAAAAAACCAAAGTTGCCAACAAAGCATACTTTAAAACCAATAATGCATATTTAAAAATTAACTAGATCAACCTAAGAAAAAGGAGTTCTTCTCCCCACCTTTTTCAAAGAACCTAATCATGTTTAGATATGAGAATAACAAATTAGAATTTAAAAAGAAAAAAAGAACCCTGTTCTAAAACACTATTACTTTCCAGATTCAAGAATAAGGAAAGCTAAAAGCCTGGACCAGAATTCAGAGCGAGCAGATTTCTAACTGAATTCTGAGAACCCTCTACAAGTCCCTCATTTTACTGCGTGATCATAAATTTAGATTCGGAAGGGACTTCAAAGGGCAAACCCTCTATTTTACAGATGAAGAAAATGAGACCCAGAAGGGGTTACGTAAGTCTGCCCCAAGTGTCACAGGAAGTAAGGCATAAAGTCAGAATCTGAATCCACATCTTCTGCTGACTCTAAATCATACATCTTCAGTTGGAAATTCAGTTGTTAGTCAGTCATTTGCTCATCTATTCTAACAGCTACCAAACAGCTTTTCCACAGCTCCTATCCCAGAGAATCAGTAAATGCTTCACACTGGTTCATGTATTTCCCAAATAAGAAGTTCGAGGTGCACTTCATCATTAGAGAGAGGACATTTAGTTACAGACAGGTACCAATTGTTCAATACAGAGGGTGACATCATTGCAGAAATAAGATTTACTTTAAGACCAGGAGGGAGCCTCGTTGTCTCTACCACACTAAAACAGGGAAGCAGAGGCTGCATTGACCTGCATGCACCATAATTTAACACCAGACTAGCACAAGAATAATATATGCCTATTACAAGAGCTTCAACTTATTTCAAGTATGGGAAAGGTACATGTGTGTGCATGCATGTACATGTACACGTGTATGAATAATGTAATACTGACAGTATCTATGTTTGTCCAGGAGTAAATGGTCCATCGTGTGATAGTTATAAAAGCATCTTTTACCTTACCAATGCCACATCTGGTTAGCATTTCGGCAGTTACACTGCCAACGCCACCAACACCTACTACTGCTACAGCAAAGGTACGGATTTTCTGCGAAAAGGACATTGAAAAAGATTCTAATCAGTATACTTCATAAAAATTGCCAGAAATAATTTTGGGGTTGAAATCTTCAAAAATGTCAAATGAACACCATACCTCATAATCCTTCACAATTCCCATTCGTTTCAATGCCATCAGGCGACTTAAAGGCAAAAGAAAAAATAATTTTTAAAAATCATCAAAAACATTTTAAGCTTAGATCTGTTCCACAGTACTGAGTGCTAGACACAAAAAACTACTGGTAATTAATGGGAAAAGTAAAAATTACAGATGGACAGTCTGAGCGCTGCTCTGATGTTCAAAAACCATTCAGAAACAAGAAAAACACACTAGGTATGTGTGTACCATGGTGAGCTGCTGTGGAGTCAGATGACCTGGGGGCTGAGGTTTATTACAGTGTGACCTCAGGCAAGTCAGTAAACTCCTCTGAGCCCCAGGATCCTCAGCTCTCAAACCAGAAAGTTGGACAAGATGACCTTGAGCTCTAATCCCAAGGCAGTAATGGGGAACCTTCTGCCTCAAAGCCAGTTGTGGCACACTAGGTCCTCTGCACTGCCCTTTGACCTCAGGTTCTGGCAAACAGCCACACTTGAGGACCTAGAGGGCCACATGTTTCCCACTGCTGCTAAGGATTTAAAGATGGAATAACGTAATGATCTCTCCCAGACTATGGGATGCCCCCACTGAGGTAAACAAGCCTTTTAAGAGCAAGAGGAAGTTATAAGTGCTCAATGTTTAGGTGCAATAAAACAAACATGAATTTCATTACTCTTCTTCTATGTTTAACTTTTTTATCAAAGTTTTTAACACTTAGTAAGATGATCAAAATTATACATCAGTTAGTCAGGCCATAATGTACCCCTTTTTCTCTTCATTCTGCACCTTTAGTTCTCACCCATTTTCCCTTTTACAATTCATAAAAATCATTTCAGTAACAGGAGGCAGTTTAGCACTCAAAGGAAAATCCAGTCTTTGCTCATTGTTTTATTCATCCTTCTTTCCTAATCTAGATTCTGAGGTCCTTGGGAGCAGGTCCTGGGCATCACTGCTTCCTTGTACCCTTGCCGCAGATGGCACAGTGCTGTAACTGTGACCTTGCAAAGGTCCACTATACAGAGAAGTCCTCAGAGTAGCCTGAGGGGCATACAGGTTTGCTCCTTCGCTAGCATCAACAGAAGAGGCAGAGGCAACATTTGAACCTCCCTTTTCTTTCCCTCTGTAAGGCACTAAGAGGTCAGCACGTACTGGGACTTGAACAACCAGGTCTTCCTGATTTAGAAGTAGAACAGAAATTTTAAGCAGTCACATTAGTGTTCTTAACTTTTCAGTGACAAAAGCACTGCGAAAATAAAACGGTTATTTCTTTACACAGAGAGAAACAAAGATTACAGATATGGGAAATGAAAAGCTCAAAAGTTGTCATTTAAAGGGGGAAGGTTTCCTTATTGGAAGACAGACTTTCCTCTGAGAAAAATGTAAAAAATTAAAGATTCATCTGAATGCTAAACATCAAATTATTTATCAAAGAAGCCTGACATGGGGCTCTAATCTCAAATGCTACCTGGAATGCTCCCGGAAAGCAGGGGCTCTGCCTTATGTTTTTATCTCCTAAACCCTGAGGATAGTAGGGTCAATAAATAGTATATCAGTAAATGATAAAGCGCAACCTCTGTTTTACAGCAGGGAAAAAGGGAGGTCCGGAGGGATGAAGGAGCCGGCCAAAGGTCCCACAGGGACAGGTAGCAGGACCGGTGTCCCACCCAGACTCACAGCGAGTACAAACACTGGCTTTACTACCCTTACTACGTCCAAAGGCCTTAAGGGCAGCGCCGGACCCCAAACCACTTTCAACAGCTACACTGGATCATGCACTGTGGGGAGAAGGGGGGTCCTCCGCCCGGTGCAGCAGCTGCTCCAGCCTCCATCCCGGCTCTCGGCGCAGCTCAGCTCACGCTGGGGCCATCTCTCCTGGAGCCTGGGGCTGGGCAGGAATGACTGAGGATCGCTGATGGCAGCAGGGCGGTGGGGGCGGGGAGGGGGGACTCTAACTCCCGTAAAAATGAGCAGCCAAGCACAGGTTTCCTACGACCTCTTCTGTATAATGGGTACACGACTGTTCGCCTTCTCAGTGGGTACTGAAGGGGCAGAAGAGAGAATCTGAGACTCAACGTTTTAACAAACGTGTTTAAAATGAACTAACGAGCTCACTTTTTTGAGCGGACAGGGGCACCCGGGGCTGGGAGCCCTGCGGGCCGGATTCTCCCCGCGACGGGCCCTTTAACCTCTTTTTACAACCTGGAGGAGTCGGGGGAAATGGTGAGCTCGGCCGGGGTGGCCTCAGGGCCGACCGAAGGCGCGCATTCTGGTCTGAAACTAGAGAAATGACCCGTCTCGGGTCCGGAGGTCCGGAGGTCCGGCGTGCGCCAGCTGGGAGCAGGCCCGGGCCCCGCTCACCTGTACGGGTTAGAATCCACCACCTCCGGGCTCATCTTGTCGATGCGGACCCGGCCTCCGCCGCCGCCACCCACGTCCCCCCCAGCGCTGCCCCCCGGGACCCGTCGGCTCCGCTCCAGCGCCAGCTCCTGCTCCAGCTCCTGCACCCGCCGCCGCAGCCGCTCCGCCGTTTCGGCCGAGGAGGAAGCCATGTCCGGGGCCTGGGCCTCGGCCGCCCCTCGCCCGGGCCTCCGCTTCCCCCGCCGTCGCCGCCGCCCCACGCTGCTGCTCCGCGAGCCAGGCCCGCGCCGCAGACACGATAGCTGAGCCAGGCAGCCCCCACTCCGGGCCGGACCGACACGTAGCCTCGGCTCCCCGGAGCCGCTTCCGGTGTGCTACAGTCATCGCCTTCCCTCGGCCACACTTCCTTCCTGCCCCCACGCCTCCACCTCTCCGGGCGCGCAGAGGGGGCAGGGCCGGAACCGTCTATCCTCGGCACCTGGGTTCCCAGAGGGTCCTTTTGCAATGGACCAATCGGCTTTCCTGTTTCCAGTGACTTAAGTTGGAAAGGAGGGCTGGTGTGGCTTCTTTCACCTTATTCAAGCGGCGGTCCTTTCTTTAAAAGAGCCAGTCTCATCATGTGGGACCAGGGAAACACAGAGGTTGCTCTTAGACTGACAACCGCAGACCCAGAGCGGCGGCGGCGCCGTTGCTAGGCAACCGCGATGTGAGCCAATCGCGGGCGAGAGCGAGCGAGCCGCCCCACCCCCCCTGCGTCCTGTACGGAAGTCGTCTAAGGACCGGCCTAGAATCCCGCCCCGCCCCGCCCCCGGGGGCGTGTCATGTGCCTTATTCATTGACGGCCCCGCCCTGCCCCCCATGGGCATCGTCCTGTCGCACGTGGCGAGGATGGGAAGGCCAGGGCCAGGCCCCGCCCCCAGCCCGCCACGCCCCGAGTAGTCCTCTGACCTGTGAACTTTGGACCTAGGGATTTGGTCCTTGGTTCGGTGCTGTCCAGGCGGCGGTATTGGCGGCTGCGACAGTGGCAGCAGCAGCTGGATATGGCGCCCGAAGCGTTTAGCGAGCCCGACACGGGCGAAGTCCTGCCCCAGCACAGGCTTGACCGGAGGTCCCTGGAGGACTACCTGAGCCGGCACTTGCCCGGCTTCGAAGCCGAGCCCACGGGGCCCCTGAGGGTCTCCCAGTACAGGTAAGGGAGGAGACAGTCTCTCAGCGCCCCCAGGAGGCCGGGCGGGGCCTCCTGCCCCGCGATCCCGGGTCCGGGACCCCGAAGAGCGCAGCCGCTCTTCTGCAGAACGCGAGATGAGAGCTCAGTTCAAACTAGTAGATAAAGAGCGATCTCGCCCCGAGGAAGTCCATTCTAGGAAGCTCTGAAATGGGGGTTCAGAACCCGAGGTCCTTGGACCCCCCCCCCAGGAGGGTCTGGATAGATTTCTGGGGTTCTCTGGACTTGGATGGGGAAAAGTCGCATCTTTATTTCAGTCTAATTGGTTTCCTTTGTAGCCCTGTGTTTTTTGTTCTATGCATTTAAAAGCATTATTTCAAGAAGGGATCTATAGGTTTCACCAGACTGCCAAAGTCATCTGTGACCAAAAAAAAAAACCCATTAAGGCCCCCAGCTCTAGAATTTCGAGCAAGTTCAGAGACTGGTGGGCGTCCTTTTTATACCAGTCATGCTTCCCTACCTTGCTGAAGTCTACCTTCTGGAGTGTCTTTGGACCGAATGCATCTCCCCCAAAATCCAAACACCACTATAGTAGTATATTAGAACAATGTCATTTACATAAGTACATAGTGACCTGCTTTGCGTTTCTCTTTATCTTTCTGGAACTTCTGAATATTCAACAGCATCAGAATGCCACAGGCTTAGATAGAAACCTTCTTTCCATAGATAAATTTGTTCCATTGCCGTCAAACAAGGAAAGGAAGCCTGGAAACTCCAGTATCACCTCCTTGGCAGAAGCTCAGACAAATTAGGGTAGTATCAGGTATCAAAAGGCTCTATTACATGGCAGACATGAGAATAGCTGAAGAATCTATTTAAATGTATGGGGTGGATCCAGCTGCCCTTGCCTTCATTTTCTGTACCTGTCATCTTACTTCTACTTAAAGACTTCAAGTGAGGGGGGACCCACTGCCTCAAATAGCTCTGATTGTTAAGTTTTTCATAACATAAAGTCTTCTAGTTTTCACCTATTCTCTTAGTTGTGTCCTCTGGGAGTAAACAGAACAAACTCAACCCTCTTCCAGATGAGAGCCCTTCAGATACTTGAATACAACTATGAAATCACCTCCTTATGTCTTTTATTCTCCAGGTTAAGCATCCCCAGTTCCTTCAACCAGACTTCCATCATTGCCTGGACACAAATTAAGTTTGCAGTCTTCCAAAACTCCCAGATCTTTTTTATTCTACTGCCTTCACTAGTCATCTTTGACTCCCTCATCTCACTTCTGATTCAGTCAGTTGCCAAATTCTGCGTTCCCAGTTGGAGTTTATAAATAAATAAATCTTGTTCAACCACGTCATTTTACATTTAGAACTGAGGAACCAAAGAGGTCCCAAAGTTATCCAATGAGAAAGTGGCAGAACCTGGACATGAATGAATGAAAAAATTTTCTGTATGTGTGAGCTCTAGGGATATAGACACCTAAGAGAAGATATTCTGTACCTGAGGAGGTTTTATTTGAATAGGAAGAGACAGCGCAAGTAGAAGAGTAGTAGTCAGGGAGGAGTATTGTGATTTGGAAGGTTTGAAGGAAATATTCTATGGGGACTAGCAAGGCAGTATAGGAGGAAGCAGTACAATCCAGCCCTCTCCTCTGACTGCTCCAAAAAAGATCTAGAAGGTAGCAGACCAAGTAGTGGTTGGGAAATCCAAGAAGAAACAACAGTGGATCATTTTTCTAGCCCATGATCATGAATTAAGCATTCAGATAACTAGTCAGGAATTGTAGGAGAGGGGATCATGAATTTTTACGGGTGACTGATAAGGGCAAGAACTTCGGACTGGGACTAGAGCTGTGGCTCTCTCACTCTGAACCTGCAAAATCTTTGTACCCGCTAACAGAGGCCATCAGCTGTCTACTGAAGTTACACCCAAAGTCTACACTGCATTTGTGTTGTGAACCCTGATAGGGTTCCTAGCCTGCAAAGCTTGGGTACAGGAGCGCAACAGTCAGACCATGTTGGAGACATAGTAGGAAATTTAAAGCCAACCTTGAGAAGCAAGTACTTAGTACCTAGCGAACACAGTGGCAGAATCCTAGATAATATGAATTAAAATCATTCTCTCTAGAAGTGTGAAGATTGTGGCCCTAACAAAATCTCCCAGACCTCAAAGCAAGGCTTGAAGAATGGGCAAACAAAAGAAGCGGGGATGATAAAGAGTTGTCGTAAAGAAAGGAATGATCAAGGCACAAATCTAGAAGAAGAATATAGTTTGAAAACATCTATAAGCAACTCTTTTTTCTTTTATTAATTTATTTTAAACTGAAATATACAATAAGAAAAGAAAAAAGAAACATTATAAACTTAAATACAAAATAAGAAAAGAAAAAACATTTCCGTGTGTACAGCAGAGCTTAGGAGAGAATTCCATCTTTTCTTTGCATCCTTGTAAGTTTTCTTTTGTTCTCTGCTGTGCACTTTTTACTTTTTTCTCCCACCCCCCCCTTGCTCCCCTGCTTCCCCAAGAAAGCTACAGTTGAGCATGGATATGTATGTATGTATGTGCATATGTATGTATATGCCCACATACATTCATACACTTACATACACATACATATACTTACATATTTATAATCATACTCATGTATAACCATATACATTTGTATGCATCTCTATAAGCTTGTACTATATTTGTCCTCTCTTTCTCTGATGGTGGATGACATCTCCCTTCATAAGTCCAAGTCTTTCATTCTTTTTCTATGTCAACCAACTCGTCATTTCCAATACCACAACCAATATTCCAAATTTATACTGTATACATTCAATTGTATATTTTGTCCCAGATTCTCTCCCTCATCCACCCATTGAGAAGGCAAGAAATACTAAAACCCACTATAAATATGAAGCCATATAAACAGATATGCTTCAGTCTGTACGCTGAGTCCATCAATCTCTAGCTAGATGTGGATGGCATTTTTCATCTGGTCCTTTGAAATTGTGGTAGATCACTGTTAATTAGTTACTAAATTTTTCAGAGTTAACTATCTTTACAATATTACTGTTACCGTATAAATTGTTCTGCTTCTCCTCACTTTATTTTGCTTCAGTTCATCTAAGTCTTCCAAGGTTTTTCTAAAACCATCCTCTTTATTTTTTACATGACACTAAAATTCCATCACCTCATAGGCTATGACTTGTTTAACCATTCTCCAGTTAGCAGGCACCTCATTTTCCAATTCTTTGCCAAAGCAAAAAGAGTTACTACAAATATTTTTGTATGTATGAGTCCTTTTCATTTTCCTTTGATCTCTTTAGGGGTATAGGCCTAGCAGCAGTATTGCTGCATCAAAGGATACAAAAAAAGGGTAATTTTGGGTAAAGTCTTAAACTGCTTTCCACACTGTTTTAATGATCACTGTTTTGTTGTGTGGTTGGAGAATTGGTGCTGCTAGGTTCCCTTCTTCACTATTCCTACCCCCCTTATTTTCCTTGAGATTCTTGACCTTTTGTTCCTCCAGATAAATTACCAATTTTTTTTAGCTCCATAAAGAAATACGTTTGGTAGTTTGGTATGGAACTGATCCATTTTTGCTATATTGCCTCAGCCTACTTATGAAAAATCAGTATTTCTCCAATTATTTATTGTGTGATTGTTGGGTATTGTTGTATAGATGCATAGTGGTCACATTCATACAGTTCCTTTTTGTGTCTTAGTTATTTTAAATGGAATTTCTTTGTCTCTCTTCTTGTTGGGTTTTATTTGCAATATACAGAAATGCTAACGATTTGTCAGTTAATTGTATATTCAGCAACTTTGCTGGTTATCATTCCCAGATAATTATCAGTTGACTCTAGAGTTCCCACAGGAAACGATCTTAGAATCTGTAAAATGCCATGAATTTTTTCCCTCTATGATGATGATGTTTATTCCCAGAGGGTTTTTTCTTATCTCTATAGTTAACTTTTCTATCAATATATCAGTAGTAATGGTGATAAAGGGCATACTTGCTTTACCTTTGACCTAATTGGAAAGGTCTCTGATTTATCTCCATTAAGTACAAAACTGGCTATATATAACATATAAAAAGAAGCTGAAAAACATGAGGGGCAAGAAGAGAAGGGGAGAAGGAGACCTGGTAGACCGGTGCATGATGAACTGGGTAGGAATTGACACAGGGCCTGCCTCAGGAGAATGGAGAATCAGGGAGGACCTCTCTGATGTCTTCTTTCTTCCTTCTCACTGGGTAAGTGCCCCAGGGGCAGGTGATATTGAAGAGGTGTGAGTTTCAGATTTAAAAAACCAACAAACTATTTCTTGTCTCATGGAGCCATTGACTTATGTCTGATCTAATTTTAAATGAGTATTTTATTTTGGGTATGGTTTTTTATGTCTTGTCCTAAGCTGTTAGTTATCCTTCCAACTCTTTCCTCCAGTTGTCATTCTTTTTACAATTCTTTACGCTAGAGTTCTTATTCCATTTATAATTTTAACTCTTCAAAATAGCCTCCTGCTTCATTTCTTCCAGGAATTCTAGTTGACCCTTGTGGCCAAGCTGTGTTTTACTTAGGGCATTTGCTTGTTGAGGATTTTGGGAAAAAGGCAGAGTCATGCAGAAAATTCCAGGATTTCCAGTCTTCTCCCACAAACAATATAAAATAGTGCCTCAGAGTGAACATAGAGTGACAAAAATAAACAAGATTTGGGGGAGAACAGTGATCTTCCTGGGACAAACTGAGATGATGCAAAGAAAAATCCCAGGACTGAGGTTTGGTCCCTGTGAAGTGTGAACACCTCCAGGCTAATTCCTCTGGACCATAAGCAGTAAGCCCTGAGCTTAGCTGGGTTGGGAAGTAGCTTCAGTTCCAGCCACAGGGATTTTCACCTCCTGGCAGTGTGGGGAGTTGGGCGTCTGAATAGGGGAAGATTGAGAGAACCTTTGCTGACAGGGGATGCCAGGCCCAGCTGTGTTACCTAGATGGGCCCTGAACGAGAAGGAGCCAGCACATGCCTGGTGAGTGCAGAAGTAGTGGGGCAGGGACACTGTTGGTTGTGGGCACTTACAGGAGACTAGAGGTCTTGGCTTCAGTTCTAGGTCAGAGCAAAGAACTGAAGGAGGATTTGAGGCCAGAGGCATCTTCCCCTATACCCCAGGATGAGAGGTGATGACAATAATAAGCTTCTACAAATAAAAACAATAAGCAGGCAAAGGAGAAGGAAGCCAATTATAGAAAGTTACTACGGGAGTAGAGAAGACCAGTGTTCATCTTCAGAAGAGGATACCAAAGCCAAGGAAGCCTCTCCTGAGCAGCTAGGTGGAGCAGTGATTAAAGCACCGGTCTTAGAGTCAGGAGGACCTGAGTTCAAATTGGGCCTCAGACACTTAACATTTATTAGCCTTGTGACTCATCAGGAATGGCTTAAGGAGTGAAAGGTTATAAAAATCTTCTTAATTAAGAATGAAAGTCTATGGGGATAGGGAAGGGGGAAGAGGATAACGGAGTGATTTTTAGATTTTCAGATCTGGATTAAAGGGAGAACAATATATCCATTTAGAAAGGAATAAAAGTCTTCTAAATTTATAAAGGAATAAGAGAGTGAGGGAATAGGATAGAGGGTTATAGAAGGGTGTCTGGATTAATGGGAATGGGATAAAGAGGGAATAACATATATATTTGGAAGACCAAAGAAGTTTTCTAAATTTAGATAGAAACAAGGATAAGGGAAAAGAGTAGAGGGGAGAGGATAAGGATAGAATCTGGAGGGGGGGAAATAGGTTAAGTAATAGGAGAACAAAGTAGTGAGTAGAAGTAAAACAGAGGAGTCAGGAGGGACAGGAAATAAGAGATACACACAAACATAAAATAAGGATCAGGAGTAGAATTTATTAGAAAAAATCATGATCTCAGTCAAAGTTAAAGCTAAAATAGATTTAATCAAAAGAGAAAAGTAGGGAAACTACACTATATGTCAGTCATATCAATCAGTATTGTTTTAGACTATTTAAAATAACTAGTTAATGGTTCCATGAGACAAGAAATAGTTTGTTGGCTTGTTTGTTTTTTTTTAAATCTGAAGCTCACACCTCTTCAATATCCCCTACCCCTGGGACACTTACCCAGTGAGAAGGTAGAGAGAAGACATCAGAGAGGTCCTTCCAGATTCCCCATTTAAGGAGAGTACCTAAGGCAGCCCCTGTGTGATTTCCCACCCGGCTTCATCGTAGTCCCCTCTACCAGATATCCTTCTCTACTTCTCTTCTTGCCCCTCATGCTTTTCAGCATCTTTTTGCATGCCTAAAACCTAGAACCAGTTTTGTACTTAAGAGAGATAAATCAGAAACCTTTCCAATGAGGTGAAAGGTAAAGCAAGTGTGCCCTTTATCACCATTACTACTTGATATATTGATAGAAAAGTTAACTATAGAGATAAGAAAAAGAAACACTGGGAATAAACATCATGATAGAGGGGGAAAAATCATGTTGTGTTGGCAAAGAATTGGAAATTGAAGATATGCCCATCAGTTGAGAAATAGCTGAACAAGTTATGGTATGATTGAGATGGAATACTGTTGTGCTATAAAAAATGTTGAGGGAGATGGTTTTTGAAAAACCTGGAAAGATCTATATGAATTGATGCAAAGTGAAGAGAGCAGAACCGGGAAATCTTTGTACATAGGAACAGCAGTCTTTTAATGTGAAATTTAAAACTACGCTGATCAACTGTGAAACCAACAGTGATCCAGGATAATTTCAAAGAACTCATGATGAAATATACTGTTTAACTTCAGAAAAAGAACTGCTGAATTCTCAGTGCTAACTGAAGTATAATTTTTTTCCTTTATTTTTCTTGCTTTTTGTGCAACATGGCTAATATGGAAATGTGTTTTGCATGATCTCTCTTCTATAATTGATATTATATTACTTGCCTTTTCAGTGGGTAGAGGAGGGACTAGAGAGAGGGAGAGAATTTGGAAGTAAAAAAAAATTATTAATGAGTATTGCCAAGATGGCAGATTAGAGGCAGCAGTGCAGCTGAACTCTTCAAATATTCCCCTCCAGACAACTTTAAAATAATTCCTCAAATCATGGTAGAGCCAAAATGAGGTCAAGGTGAGACATTTTTCTAGCCTAAGAAAACTTAGGAGGTAGGAAGGTCTGTGCCACCAAGGTGGTAGCCTGTTAGGAGCTTAACACATTGCACATGGCACCAGTACAAGATTTAGGTCTTAGAGGCAGCAGCAGCTTCCAGAGCTCTAAGGCCAGGGACATTTAGGGGTGGGACAGCCAGTCGGAAAGATAATAGAGGGGACCCTTTAGTGGCACTGGGTGCAGCTGGTGTTGATTAGTAACTTAGTTGCCCATATCAGTTCTGGGTCACAATTCTCGAACCAAGAGGAGCACTAGAACTTACAGCTGTGGGGTATAAAGGGCTTTTTCTTGGTCAAGAACCAAAATACAGGCCAAGAGAGCAGTAACTACACCTCCCCTAAGATGACATCACTTTGGAAGCCCTGAAAACTTGCAGACTCCCAGAACTAGCTCTGAAAATAGCATCACAAAAAAGCCTGGAGCTTGGGACAGGGCCTCCCCAACCCCAGGTAAGCAGAGCCCAACTCAAACATAAAATTCATAGTCAAGAAATAGACTTGAAAAATGAGCAAGCAACAAGAAAAGAACTTGACCATACAGAGTTACTACAGTGGCAGAGAAGACCAAGACACAAACTTGGAAGACAGTAATGTAAAACCAGCTTCAAGCACAGCTTCAAAGAAAAAAAAATGCTAATTTGTTACAAGCCCAACAAGATTTCCTGGAAGAGTTAAAGAGAAAAGAGTTGTGGAGGTACACACAAAAGTATTGAAGAAAATAACACCTTAAAAAATAGAATTAACCTAATGGTAAAAGAGGCACAAAAATTCAAAGTAGCAAATAACTCCTTATAAAGCAGAATTGGCCAGATAGCATAGGAGGCACAAAAATTCACTGAAGAAAAGAATCCTTAAAAAGCTCAATTAGCCAAATAGGGAAAAGAGGTATAAAAGCTCATTGAAGAATATAATTCCTTAAAAATTAGAATTGTACACATGGAATCTGACAACTCCATGAGACATTAAGAAGCAATAAAACAAAATTAAAAGAATTTTAAAAAATAGAAAAAAATGTCAAATATCTCATTGGAAAAAAAACTGACCTGGAAAATAGATTGTGGGGAGATAATTTAAGAATCATTGGACTACCTGAAAGTCATGATAAAAAAAAAGCCTAAACATTATATTTGGGGGGGGAGGGCAGTTGGGGTTAAGTGACTTGCCCAAGGTCACACGGCTAGTTTTTGTGTTAAGTGTCTGAGGCCGGATTTGAACTCAGGTACTCCTGACTCCAGGGCCGGTGCTCTATTCACTGCTCCACCTAGCCGCCCCTAAACATTATATTTTAAGAAATTATACAGCAAAACTGCCCTGATATCTTAGATCCAGGGATAAAATGGAAATCGAAAGAATGCACTGACCACCTTCCAAAAGTGATCCCTAAATTAAAACTCCCAGGATGTTATAGCCAAATTCTGTAGCTCACAGGAGAAGATATTACAAGCAGCTAGAAAGAAACAATTCAGATAACATGGAGCCACAGTCAGGATCACATAAGATTTAGCAGCTTCCATATTAAAGGAGGACTTGGAATGTGCCAGAAGGCAAAAGTGCTAGAATTACATCCAAGAACCACCAACCCAGTGAAAATGAGTATAAACCTTTAGGGAAAAAAATGGTTATTTAATGAAGCAAAGGGCTTCCCAGAATTCCTATTGAAAAGACCAGAAGAGAAAAATTTGACAGTCAAACCAAAGACTCAGGAGAAGCATAAAAAAGTAAACATGAAAGAGTAATCATAAGAAACTCAATAAAGTTAAACCATTTACATTCCTAAATGAGGAGATGATACTTGTAACTCCTAAGAACTTTATCATTTTTAGGACAGTTAGAAGGAGTTTGCATAGAGGGCATATGTGTGAGTTAATTATGTTGGAATGATCTCCAAAAACAATGAAGGGATGAGAAAGAGGGCTGCACTGAGAGAAGGGGGGAATTCTTTCTCACATAAAAGAAATGCACAAGGAAGAGCTTTTATAGTGGAGGAGAAAATGGGGGAAAGAATGGGCAGTGCTTATTACGGCCAAGATGGCGGTGTAGAAGCAGCAAAGCACTGCAGCTCCCACACAAACATGCTAAAAACTCATAAAATGGGACTCTAAAACAGATTTTCAAGCTCCAAAACTCTCCAAAAGACAGAAAACACATCTATTGCTACAGGCAGCTCAACGGGTGGGGCTCTTTGCAGCAGTCTGGGAGCCGTGGCTGAAATCCCAGCCCAACCGGGCCCCAGGGTATCAGGTAGAGCCCAGTCTATAGGAGAGCAGATGAGCTGCACTGGAGGCACAATTACCACATTTGTCAGGCCAGAAGAGAAAAAGGCTAAGAGAAAGGTCAGTGGATTTTGCTAAATTTGGGGAAGAGTGGGTCCGGCCAAATTGCTCCCAGGGCAAGGAAGCAGCGGGAGGCAGCTGTAGCAGCAGGAATGGCTGAGAGCAGCAGCGGTCTTCACTGGGCTGCTTCAGAGCCCTTGTCCTGCAGATAGCAGGGG
>CM053597.1:31529490-31551728 GCA_028646575.1 Pseudocheirus occidentalis | reverse complement strand
TCATTGAAGAGACAGCATGCAGACACCTGTTTATATAGGAGAGAGAGAAGATGGGTCAGGGAAGGTGCCAGAACTGGATTTCTGGATTCCTGAGTAGGTGCTCTGCCTAGCGTGCCACTGCTCACCTTCCTCACAACATGCTGCAGTGCAGCTTTCTTAAGGCTTCTTTAACATCAGGACCTCTTCTTCCCCCAAAACATACACTCACAGAAAAACTAAATTTGGGTGAACTGTTCCTATGATTTTACAGTGGTCAGGCACTTCTAGCCCCATAGGTCAATGCCTGATATTAGGCTTGAAATGCTGCTTATAGTATTAGAGAACAGAAGGGCCACAGGCTCTTCCAAGGTCACACAGGCAGTATTTGAATTCATGTTTTTCCTAATGCCCAAGAAATCTCTCCAGTCCCTTGTTTAAAGTTATAAAACAGATTCATACTAACTGTGCTTCTTAGAGAATCATTAAATGATAGGACTGAAAAATCATCCAAAGCATTAGTACGCAGCAAAAAAATTGCTCATTGAAATCAGCATGTATCAGAAACATCTAGCTGCAATGAACTATTGAATTGTTGAATCTCATTCTCTTATGACAGTGTTGAATGAATTGTTTTCTTTACATCAGTGGCCTTATGGAGATATTTGTAGCATTAGTCCTGTTGGAAAGGGACAGGGAACAGAATTCAACCTCACTTTTCGAAAAGGAAGTGGGAAAAAGTCAGAGACATTAAAGTTTTCTACAGAGCACAGAACAGAACTTCTAACAGAAGCACTGGTAAGAAACTATGTTGATCAGTACACCACCTATTTCTAAGTTTTCTTTATTTCTTTATGTACGTAATAACAGGATTATTTTGTGATTTGATACTTTTGCCTTTTTGTAATCAGAGGGCTAAAAAATAATTCATACATGATTACATTAGTCTTTGGATTATATGAGTGTACATGCTCAGGTAATGTGATTAATATAATTCTGCATTGAAGTTTTATGTACTTTGTGTAGTATTTCAGTTATGTGGTCTTGAAAGCTTTCTTGGACAAAATATTTTATTTTGCCTGTGTGTCCAGCATTAGCTTAATTTGGGTGGAGGGGGTTGAATAAAAAATCTATTTATATATTTTGTCACATTTTCATAACTTTTTTCCTTTCCAGAGATTTAGGACTGACTTTTCAGAAGGAAAAATCACAGGAAGGGCAAGTATTTCATCTGTCTAAAATGAAAGAATTGAATTTCTTAACTTGGTGCAGTATAGCCCTGTGACACATCAACATAATCATAAAGAAAAATGTACAATAGATTTTGTGGTCAGGCGTGGTAACTGTTACAGTGTTTGTTTTCTCCTACCTCCAGAAACTTATTACAGGAAAATATAAAATGTTGGAAATTAATTCATCAGCTCATTCATATAATGATGTGTAATGTAGTTGGTTCATCAGAGAAGTTCGAATGGAAGTAGTTTTTCTCAACTTTTCTCTGTTTCATAACAAAGGTTTTCATTCAAAAGAACACGACTGAAAATGCTAACAGATAATGGCCATGTGGGAAACCTTAGTATGAAAGCTTCACATTATCAAATGACCAGTAAGCCATTTGCCAACAGCTTTGAACCTGAGGTCTGGCCTTTAGAAGTATTTAAATTTTAACAACTTTAGAATCCAGCTAAGTCTTTTCAGCTGTCCCAGAAGACTCACTAGTTCTTTAGAAACATTTCAACTTAGAAAAATCTGCCTTTTTGGCGTAGTGTCATATAGTAAGTTTTTTGAAGCATTCTTGGCACCTTACAAAAGACAAGTTGCTACAGCAGTGGCCTGCTGTTGCCCTGTTATGTTAGTCTTGCCACCCTAACTTTTTTGGTTGAATCTGTCTCTGCTTTTCCAGCACCCCACTAATTACTGAAAGCCCAGTAGTTGTTCTGTTGCCTGAAGAAACTTTATGGTGAATTTTGGTGACCACTGACCTAGGTTTTTTTTTTCCCCACCATTGCTGTATTCCCTAATGAGAACAATTGAAATAGAACTTTAACAGTTGAAAGTCCATGTTTTAGGCAGTGTTTTACATAAGTAAATATTTCTTGCCTGTATAGTAGCTGCCATAAAAACTACCATTCATAAGGCTTCTTGAGAGTGAATAGGTTATTTGACTACTAGATACTGAATTATGTGTTTTACCATTTTAATAAATACTTTCAGGTGTGTTTGAAGTTACCAAAGTATGAAAGGACTTTGTATGTGAATGGGAATTTGATTCTTTAACATCATAAGCATTCTTCAAGAAAATTCTTTATGATTATTGGGAATAATGTTGTAATTGAAACGGTCTTATTGGATTAACATTTTTTCTTTGTGCTATCTTAAAATATATACTATTAATGTTCTGAATTAGTTTTTTGAATTGTATGCTAAGCTGCACTTAAAGTATTAGCCAGTGATTAGCTGGATGGAGTTTTTAATTTGAAGGCTTCCAGAAATGTCATTTAAAAGTTTAACAGTGTTCTGGATGAAGCTTTTTGATAGTCTTATTCCAGGACCATTCTTTTTCACATTGCAAATCCCATTTTTATTGCAGAGAACAGAATGAGTTATTTTCAGTTAGACTTAACACTGTCAAATATGAACAAACATGAAAGACAGCTTTAGTAACAAATTATGAATTGGAGCTATTTTGTGGCAAGCTTAAATCTTAAATCAATCTTCCTTCCCTTTGTAGAGGTATCACTGTTTTAAGCATCACTGGAGTGATACAAGAAAACCTGTTATTTTAGAAGTAACTCCTGGAGGTTTTGACCAAATTAATCCTGCAACCAACAGAGTCCTCTGTTCTTACGACTACAGAAATATTGAGGGTTTTGCTGACCTTGCTGATTACCCAGGGGGTTTTTGTATACTTTATGGAGGATTTAGTAGATTGGTAAGTACTTGTAAAGAGAATTTCATAGATGGGAGGGGAGTATTTGCAACAGTTGATCATGATTTTATATTAGCTTCAGATCTTTAATTCTTTAATTTGCAGCTTTGGACACATAGGGACTGAATATGATTTCATTAGTATAAGAAAATCCTGAATGAGGGAGCTCCTTCTGCCAGTGCAGTTTACCTGCAAGCTTTGAAAAGCCAAGTGTCTCACTTAGACATATACAGCCAGTGTATGGCCGGAGCAGGGCTTGAACCTGGGTTTTCCTGACTCCAGGATGGGCTCTTTATCCACTACAGTAAATAGCTTCTGGTTTTTATTGATTTGATAGTTAGGAAATAGATGAAATGAAGTTAACCTCGGCTTCTTTTTGAAAAGTTTTCCCCCCATTTAACTTCATCTGCGTCTTCTAGATTTTGAGGTCTGTCTGGTGTTTGAGACCTCACAAAGCTAAAGATCATTGGTAGTCATACTTCCTTTTCAGCCCTGGAGATTCTGAGCCTTTTACAAATTATAGTAAACTACTTAAAGACTGCTTTAGCTTGACCAGTTTGCAGATAGATAATAAGTCCTGAACTTACCACACCTGTTAGATTTCAGTATGCAGTTCAGTTATTCCTTCCACATCACAATGATTAGGGCCATGATGCCCCAACAGTTGGGGAAATCCACGTAAAATTTTTTGGCCTTCCCTTTGTACCAGAGAAAAAGTCTGAATTTTTTTACTTTTCTTTTTAT
This sequence comes from Pseudocheirus occidentalis, assembly GCA_028646575.1. Taxonomy (NCBI): domain Eukaryota; kingdom Metazoa; phylum Chordata; class Mammalia; order Diprotodontia; family Pseudocheiridae; genus Pseudocheirus; species Pseudocheirus occidentalis. Next base: position 31,548,079 of record CM053597.1, on the reverse strand, counting down.
GGGGTGTTTATGGTACCTTATTTCCAAATTTGGGTCGGTACTATACAGTACTATCCATATATTTTTGCATTTCTAAAGGATAGCCCATTCATTTTATAGATGAAACAAAGCTTTTCAAAGTCGTGGCCCAAGTTTACAAAGCTAGTTAATAGGAGAAATGAAATCCAGTGTGTAGTATACACATCGGGGTTGAGAGAATACATATTTCTTACTACTGACTTTTTTTAAGCTCTTGTTCACCAAGGAATTTAGCTCTGCTGATACAAAGTCTGCATTTGTATTCTTTTAATAGTTTCCTTAGCACTTCTTAATGATTTTCACTAAATAATCTAATAGAAAAATTGCCCATATGAAAACTATGGGGGAAAAGTGGAGATTGGTCGGGGGAAAAGTGGAGATTGGTCAGGGGAAAAGCAAAGCAGATGCTATATAGGTTTAGAAAATATAAAACATTTAATGGAGAGATTTAGGTGCTGTTTTGAGAGTCTTTATGTTTTTAATTATATTCAGAAAATCTTTTTTAAAAAAACACTAGCTGGAATGCTTGTCTTTTACAATAACTTATCACAAGATGTTTCTGCTTTTATTTTAAATACTTCTTTTCTGAACTGCTTTTCCTTTGCTTGATAAATGCATATAAATGCTTTTGTGAAAACAAGTTGAAAATCTGACGTTTTCAACTTTTAAAAAAAATTGTAGCATCTGTTTGCATCTGAACAAAGGGAAGAAATCATCAAGAGTGCAATAGACCATGCTGGCAACTATATAGGCATTTCCCTGCGGACCAGGAAAGACCCCTTAGGATTTGAACAGTATTTAAACCTTCGCTTTGGAAAATATAGTGGCGATGAATCCATAACATCATTAGCCGAGTTTGTTGTTCAGAAAATATCTCCTAGACATTCGGTAAGATCTGCAACGAATATAAAAATTTCTTCATTTTCATCTCTTCTCTCTTTTTCATCTAACTTCTCAATGTGTGTTTTATTTAAAGGAACCTGTAAAGAGAGTATTAGCTCTTACAGAAACTTGCTTGGTAGAACGTGATCCAGCAACCTACAATATTGCAACACTGAAGCCTTTAGGGGAGGTCAGTAGCAACATTACCAATTTATATAAGATCTCTTGGCAAAACATAGAATCATTCTTTCCTTTGCTTTTCATTGTGGGTTATAGATTAGAAATTCATATTTGCAGCTGATTTTTAACATTTTATATTAGAAAAATTAAGCATTTCAGTAAAATACGTTTTTTAAATGCAGAACTTTTAAGTGAACAGATATGAAAAATTTTCATTGGCTCACAAACATCATTTTTTACATGTTGGGATGCACAGAAATCTGTAATTTAACTTATATAAACTTAAAGTACTTAGAAGTGATATTGACTTTTGCATTTGCAGGCTAGTTAGGCTTTCTGAAGATTCCTCTCAGCATTAACTTTTTAAAATGTTTTTGTTTTTTATTAAATTAGGTATTCGCACTGGTTTGTGACTTTGAAAATCCGCAGCTTTTTACCATTGAATTTATAAAGGGGCAAATAAGGAAATATTCTTCAACAGAGAGGTATTTGTAAAATTGTTTCAAGACTAGAAAGTACTTCTAATGTTAATTCACTGGCATAAATTACAGGTGATCATCCTTAATACAAATCTTTGTTATAAATGAAAATTTCCTAAAGTAACTTGTTGAATGGCAGGTTGCATAGCGGCTAGAATGTTGGCCTTGGAGTCAGGAAGATCTGAATTCAAATTCTGCTTCAGATGCTTACTAGCTACGTGACTGAGCTAATCACTTAACTTTCCTCATCTGTAACATGGGCTTATATAATGATAGCACCTCTCTCCCAGAGTTGTTTTGAATATCAAATGAGACAATGTACAAAGCACTTTGCAAGCACAAAAAAAGCCGTGTGAATACTTTTATTGTTATTATTAACAGGTCATAAACCTGTTAAACACTCACTAAATTTTGAATTATTCAAACTCATATCGGTGACATCTCCATAAAAAACATGTACCAGTATAGTAGATGAGAGCTGTGGGCATCCATAGCTTACTAATGATGGAATACCCAGTAAAAGTTATGGACGTAAATTATGTAAATGAAACAGTGAAGCAGATACACAAACACACACGGCTCTATCTCCTATCAGGCTGCGGATCATTCTGTAAAGTGTTCGTGATGATGCGCCAGTATGGTCCTCCTGTTCAGTTTTAAATGTCTCTTAGCATTTCTACCATCTTTGGTGGTTGAGGAGTTGACTAGAGGGAAGTACTGTCTAGTTCCCCCAGCTTTTCTTTCTCTGTTTTAGGTTTGCTTTCACGTCTATCTAACTCGCATCTATACACCTTGTGATAGAGTTCTCCTTAACCCAAATCTTGTGAATGCACCGGTATGTTGGTGTCATTGGTGCTCTTGACATTGCTTAAATGGGCCGCAGCTAGGGACTTAGAATAGTACTACATTTTTAAAAACCACTGTGTATCTATGCAGTCTTACTGACTTCCCTTAATTCTCTAGTTCGGATGGTATTAATCTGAGATTCCTACTCTTAGAACTAACCATTTAAAGATAAGGTCCAGTCTGCCTGCAGCTGTTATGCTATAATTGACATTTCCTTTAAACCAAAGGAAAGTAAGCAGATAGCAGTAGCAGTGTACTCCAAGTGGAGTTCAACAACTAAAAAGCCTATAAGAATTTCTAAGTTCAGATTTCCACTAATCTAAAGCCATTTTTAAATTAAAATCCCCCCTTATCCTTAACATTTCTTTTGCAATTAGCACAAGTGGAGTTAACCAGTCTACTAAGGAGTCAGAAAATAGACACAAATAAGCATAATACATGACAAATGGGTAAAAAGTGTGCTATGTGAGGTCTGATGGGAGAAAAGTTACTATCACTTGGGGAATCCAAAAAGACTTTCTGGAGGTGACTTTAAAAGATGGGCGGGAGTGCCACAGAGATAAGAAGAAAGGCATTCTAAGCATAGGCAAATGTGAGATTAAAAAGAGAGGAGATGCCGAAGGCTCAGGATGTATGTGGGAGAAACTGAATGGTCTGGTTTGACTGGAAATAGAATATGACACTAGAAAGGTAGGTTGGACCCAGCTTTTCAAGGTAAATAGTAATAGTAAGTCAGAATTTGCATTTTATTTAGAAGGCATAAGCCACACATTGAGGGCTCATGAGTCAAGGAGAAATATAGCCAGATCTATGTATAGAGATAGACTTGGTAGTAATATGAAGTATAAATTGAGGAAAAAGAATGGAGGCAAGAAGGCAGTAGTTCAAACTGATAATAATGAGAGTCTCTACTACAGTAATAGTAATGGGAGGAGAGAATGAGTATGAGATGAAATGAAAAGTTTCATAAAGTTTTCCTTTCCCTTCATTTCCTGTATCTAAGGGTAGCAATGAGGTTTTACAAATGGGAGATAGGGGTAATGATGTTGTAGTCAAATTGTAAGGAATAGATTTGAGGGGAATGATGAACCTGGTCTTAGACATATTGAGTCTGTGCTAGTGGGAAGGAGTTGGCAGAAGTCAAGCAACCAAGCTCTTTGGGCCTACTGCAGATTCCTTAATTGATCCAAACTGGACCCTCACCATAGCAAGCCAGTCCTTTTAGTCTTCCCTAGTTGATTATCCAACCCACTCACCATAGTAACTTCTAAGTCTCTTTTCTGCTGAAATTCTCTACAAAACCCTCTTCTCTCACATTCTTAGCTCTAAAGACTTTGCCTCATACTTTACTAAGTAATTTGCCAGACTACTTATTTTGATCTCGTAACTTCTTGATATACCCCATTTCTTCCTTCAGTCTCTCTTGGAAAGGAAGTCTTTTTGTCAAAACCAAGGGCTTTATACAGACCACTGGATGTTTAAAGCCTCTTATAGCCTGATCTTATTTTAACATTCCTTCTCCTTACACGTTATTCCGTCTACACTTCAGTTGAACAGGCCTTGTTTCTTATGCCATGGTATATTTCATAATCTCAGTGCCTTTGCACTAGGTGGCTCCCATACCTGGGTTGTATATCTCCATACTCTGCCTCTTGTAACTCCTGATTTCCTTCACATTTGACTCAAGAGCTTTCTTCTGAATGAGATCTCTCCTGGCCTTCCCAGCTGCTTGGTGACTTTTCACCTTCTCCAAGGTCTTTGTGTTTCATTTATTAGTTTTTGTTTTGATAAAGTGTTTGGCACATAGTAGGTTCTTAAATGCTTGCTTGTTTGACAACCAAGTGAAATTGTCTTTTTTTTTCCAGTTGAAGGTGTGATGGTAAAGTTCAGGAGAAAGGGCTATAAAGATTTTGCATGGAAGTGATAGTTGAAACTATAGGAGCTAATTAAATTGCCAAGGGAGATTGTGTAGAAAGGGTGGATTGAAGAATAGAATGTCTCCCATTTTAAAGAATCAGGATGAGTACAGGGACTTAGGAAAGAGGTAGAGAAAGGGTTAATTATAGAAAGGTGGGGGATTGTGATAGAATCCTGTCTAGGAAGTGGGGGTGATGTCCTGCAAGTCACAGAAGATAAGTACTCATTAAGAATGAAATTACTTTTGTGTGGGGGTATGGTATTTTGAATCCCTCTCCCCCCACCTCCTTCTTTTTTCTGCTCAGAGATTCCTTATTAGCTAGTTTGTTGGATGGAGTAAGAGCCTCTGGTAATCGAGATGTTTGTGTAAAAATGACATCCACACATAAAGGTCAGCGATGGGGATTGCTCAGCATGCCTGTGGATGAGGAAGTAGAAAGCCTTCACCTCAGGTTCTTAGCTACGCCTCCAAGTAAGTGCAGTTTCAAATCTTATTGCATTCTATTATACACACACACACACACACACACACACACACATACATGCATATACACATATATATGCATATGCATATATTATACATGCATATACACATATATATAATTTTTTTTCTCTTTTCTAAATGTCCTACTAAACAGAATGGTAACCTACTTAATCTTTTTTTCCTTCCCTTTTCCCTCTCTTTTTGCAGATGGCAACTTTGCTGACGCTGTATTCAGGTTCAATGCTAATATTTCCTACAGTGGAGTTCTGCATGCAGTAACACAGGATGTAAGAGTAAACACCATAAATTCTCAACTGATAACTGGGTGTGGGGGAAAACAATTAAACATGCATTTTCTCTACTAGGGTCTCTTCTCAGAAAACAAAGAGAAACTGATCAACAATGCCATCACAGCATTACTGTCACAGGAGGGCGATGTGGTTGCATCCAACGCTGAGCTTGAGAGCCAATTCCAAGCTGTGAGGAGACTCGTGGCTTCCAAGGCTGGTTTCCTGGCCTTTACCCAACTTCCCAAGTGAGTAGCCTCTCCTGCATCTATTTATTATATGAAATTAAAATAATGTGTAAGGCAGGTTGATCTGAAATGGAGTAGCTTCTTTCTCTTGTGGCAAAAGTTCCTAGTTATTAAAAATAATTATTTCAAAATAAAACTGTTTCTAACTCAAGATGTCCTGTATATAACACATTAGCTATATGTGGTAAATGACCTTTAGGCACTGTGCATTCCATTTGACCCAGCAAATGTCACTTCTAGGACTGTATCCTTTAGAGATCATACAAGTGGGAAAAGGACTCATATATACAAAAATATTTATAGTAGCTCTTTTTATGGTGGCAAAGAATTGGAAATCAAGGGGTTGCTCATCAGTTGGGGAATGGCTAAACAAGTTGTGGTATATGAATATAATGGAATATTATAGTGCTCCTCAAGAAATGAGGAGCAGACAGACTTCATAATAACATGGACAGACTTATATAAACTGGTGCCGAATGAGGGGAACAGAACCAAGAGAACGTTGTACACAATACACAGACGTGGCATGTCTATGATGACTAACTTTGGTACACTGAGTTCCTCTCAGTAATATAAGGTTATAAGAAAGCTCCAAGGGACTCATGATGGAGAGGGCTCTCCACATCCAGAGAAAGAACTACAGAGTCTGAATGCTGATTGAAGCAAACTACTTGCTCTTTCTCTTTTTGTTCCTTCTTTCTCGTTTATTCCATTGGTTTATAATTCTTTACAGCTTGACTAATATTTATTGTGAAGGTATTTGCAGAACCTATATCAGCTTGCATGCCCTCATGAGAGGGGAGGGGGAAGGCAAGGGAAGAGGAAAAAATTGGGAACTCAAGAGGTTGTGGAACTAAATGTTGTAAACTAAAAATAAATAATTTTTTTTAAATGACCTTTAGGCAGTAGAAATGTTTGTAGTCTTGAAATGATACTGCAGAAATCTAGGGGTGGCACTATTATTCATTTTAGGAATGAACAGCATAAAGTACTAAGTGGTGGACACCTGTGGCTTTTATTTCAAAAGATTTCGGGAGCGGCTTGGAGTGAAGGTGGTAAAAGCTCTCAAGAGGAGCCATGATGGCGTAACACATGCATCGATTGATATGCTTTGTGCACTCATGTGTGTAAGTTTTTTTATTTTTTGAACTTTCATTAAAGTTGAATTTTGTGTAAACTCGGAAGACAGTTTAAGAAGACTTCATATACAAGTATTTCTTTGCAAACACAAGAATTAATTACTGTTGTGCAATCTTGAATTTCTTAATGAAAAAAGATAAGCGTTCAGCAAGGAAGACTGGCCAAAACCTTTTTGTAGTGATATTGAGTAGTTCAACAAAAATTTGATTTTGAAATTCAAACAGTTAATATATTTATCTTGAATGAAAGTTTGCTGCTAATTTTAGCATTTCATCAATTCTATATCGGTATGGGGAAATTGCAAAATAAACTGTAACGGCCGGTTGATGTAAATGTGAGCTGTTCTTTGCACTTAAATGTAAATGTGCTTTTCATCATTAGAATAAACAGTGACTTTGAGTCACTTTTAGTGAGTACTAGCCCATCATGTGTCGTAATTATTCTTTGAAGTCAGAACAGTCCTAGGAGATTGTTTATCTTCTGCTTTTCTTTCTTTTCATACTTGGGAACTATCATTTTTAGGACATTTTCTTTCATGGGTTTCAAAAAGAGCATTTTTATGAGTAAACTGTAAGATGATGGCAGTCTGCTTCTCAGTGACTTTTTATAACCATTTTAGCCTATGCATGATGACTATGACTTGAGACAAGAGCAGTTGAACAAAGCATCTCTTCTTTCTTCAAAGAAGTTTCTGGAAAACTTATTAGAAAAATTTAATTCCCATGTGGTAAGTAATGAACAAGCTTTTATAAATAGGAAGAATTATGCTTTTGAAAGGCTGTGTAAAAATGGAATGATGGTGCCTGTCCCCTTCCCCCCTCCCAACACACATCTGTCTAACTCTTCATGGCATGCAAAGCATTTCACGTTGGTTTTCCTTTGCTTCTCACAACTTTGTAAGGTTAATGCTATTTCTTCTGTTATATAAAAGAGGCAACTGAGGCTGAGAGATTAAATAACTTTCCTAGCACTTTGCAAGTAAATGTGTAAGGCAGGACTTGAACCCAAGTCTCCTTTCTTCTAAGTGCACTGTCTACAGTTGCCTGATAGGCCCTTCTGTTAAACCTGTTATCATAGTCCAGCCTCTTTGCATATGTTTGAGTTTGCTTCAGCAAAGGGTTAAATGCCTGCTGTATCTCCAGGCCTATGCTAGGAATTGGAAGATAAGAAGAACAATAAGATAGTCCCCTCTTCCATTTTGCTGGGGAGAGAGGTGAGCAGAGGGGAGATAGGAGAGATGTAATCTACCCACAGAGAGAAATATAAGGCAAGGTAATGTGAGGTGATTGTACAGTTGGGGAAGGGAGATTATATATAACAGTGCAGTCTACTTTGTCTGCAGAAAATAGTTTTGAAAGGTTTTCAGGTTTACTTTAAAATTCTAGTGACAGATGTTTTCTTCTTTGTAGTGGCCATCATAAGATAAAACTTATAACATTTAGGAATTGAATTAATTAGTGATTTAGCTCTTCAGTAGTAGCAATTTTAAATTCTATTGCAGGAAAAAAATGTACAAATGACTCATTGTTGTGAGTGATAGTGTCTCATTAAATTTTTTTTTAATTGCTTGGGTAGGTCTGATTGTCCATTCAGGTCTAAAGAGCTTTAGTTTTCTTGAAATTGGTATTAATTCTTCTTTAGTATCTATAGACTTCTTGGATTTTATTTTACATGTTGCAAAATGACTTCTCATAATGACCATGAAAACAGAAAATTAAATATTCTGCTACTTTAGGTAAATGTCAGGAATTTTCCTTAAACAGCTTGTGTGCATCTTTGCGAAGTTCACAAAACAGTGAATTACCTCGTTTTTCAGGATCATGGCACTGGCGCCCTAGTTATTAGTTCACTTTTGGACTTCCTCACCTTTGCCCTCTGTGCTCCATATAGCGAGACGACTGAAGGGCAGCAATTTGATATGCTTTTGGAGATGGTTGCATCCAATGGAAGAACCCTCTTTAAACTTTTCCAGGTGAGATTTGGCTTTTTTTCTTTTTTCATGACAGTCTTAGAAAAGCACTTTTTGGGAATAACAGTATGATTTGATATTTTCCAGCGTTGCAAGGGAAGATTGTGACATCTTCCTTTACAGTTTCTATGCTGTGCAACCATTCTTTGGTTCGGAGATAAAATAAAATTAGCAGGTTTTTTCTATACTGATGTGAGGTCACTGCTAATCCACTCTTTCTTGATGGTTGCTTTGCTATTTCACACTTCATTCCCTCTTCAAATAGTGTTAAAAATTTGTTTCTACTCTGTGTTGTACTTTACAGGTACAGTATTTTCTTCAGTAAAATAATTCAGTCTTTTCCACCTGTCAGGATCTTGGTCATTTTTCATGTAGTTTCCAGTACAGCACCTTTGGCTATCCATTTGTCATGCCTAGTAACACAAAACCTTGATGACCTTAATGCTGCTTGTCCCGCACAAGTCATTTCTGGCGATGACATGTAGTCGTTTATACTTCCTCATGAATCTCTCCATGGCCCTTTCAGTCACCACTTATGCCAAGATCAAAATGCCTTGTTTCATTCTCTCCTCCTAGTCCTTCCACACACTTTTTGCCATGAAATGTGTCCCAGGAATGATGACCTCACATCAAGTCAAACATTTCTTCTTGGAAGTTAGTTTTATTCCTTAGCCCTGTATGTTATTACTTTGCACGAATGCTATAATATTACACATGTTCCATAATCCTGTTACCCTTTTAATGTGGGGCTCTTTGTTAATATTGATCTCTGGTGTAATTTTGTATAAAATAGTTTGTCAAAGTATAACATGTCAACAGTAGATTCTATTTTATTTAAATTATTCATTAACATGTAACTGTATGTCATGTCTTTTTAACCAGATGTTGATTATAGTTCCAGAAAAGCTCTGATTGATGATTGACTCTTTTTCTCCCCTTTTAAAGCACCCTTCCATGGCAATTATAAAAGGAGCTGGTTTGGTTATGAAGGCAATAATAGAGGTGAGAATAAAATTTGAATTTCTGAGTTTAAAGGAAGGAGACCAAATAGTTTTCTTATTTGAATTGATATGGTCATAAAAACCGAATATATTTTCACCTGTGCTAGAAAAACATTGTAAGAAAAGTGTTTTAGCTCTCTGCTCTGGATTTTCTTTTGGTAGTTACAGCAGAGCAAAAGAAATTTAGCATAATTGTAGTGAAGGGCAGAACAAATAAATTAATGTTTTTCTTTTCCAGCATAAATTTATTTTTATTAAAGTGAACACAGAGGGGCAACTAGGGGATGGAGTGATTAGAGCAAAGGCCTTGGAGTCAGAAAGACAAGAGTTCAAATGTGACTTCAGACGCTTAACACTTACTAGCTGTGTGATCTTGGGCAAGTCACTTAACCCCAATTGTCCTGCCTTCCCCTCTCCAAAAACAAAAACCCAAAAAATGAACACAGAAGGAAAGTTTTTATGCCACTCATGTCTTTGTGGTTTTCCTTGAGTATCCTATTAATATTCATGTACTTTAAAAGGCAAATTTTTCTATAGAGACAATATTCCTTCTTTCCCTTTGCTCTCCCAAATAAAAGCATTAAGATTCTATGTTAAAATTACCATCACCCCAGTGCATGCTCTGCCCCAGCCTCGCTGGCCTGTTGGCTGTTCAGTGCATGGGAATGTGCCATTCTTCTAACTCCCTGCCTTTATGTAGCTTGTGTGCCAGAAGCATTCCTGCCTCACCCCCCGCCTCTTGGATTCCCCAGCTTCTTCCAAACTTAGCTCTAGTGCTGTCTCTGACACAAGGCCTTTTCTGACTCCCCTGGTTTAGAGCGTCTGTCTCCTCCCAAATTACTTTGTTTTCATTTTGTATTTATTTGTGTGCATATTTCCCTCCTAGTAGATACCATGGTGCTTAACACATACTAAGCACTTCATGAATCAAGGATTGCAGTTATAGTGAAAATAAACAGCATTGCAAATGTGTCAGGCTAAAAATCTGGCAAGGAACCAAAATGAAACTTCAAGTTGCTCTGCTTCAGATCTTCCTTTGAAACTGTGGAGAAAATGTATTATTCATTGCTAGTATTTGTATGTTTGTATTTGAAGTCTAGTAATGTGGAAACTGGTAGGAAGTGAGGTGACAATAACCTAGGAGGGGAGGGGTAAAATTAATGTGATAATATAGTTCAAAAGTGGGGCAGCCACCAACCCTGGAGTTCAAATCCAGCCTCAGACACTTGACGCACTTATTAGCTATGTGACTTTGGGCAAGTCACTTAACCCCAATTGCCTTGCCTCCCCCCTCCCCCAAAAAATATATATGTATATATACATATATATGTATACACTTCAAAAGTAACAATATTCCTAAGACAAAATATTTTTTAATTTATGCCATTACTTGCCTTTTTGTTTAGATTATTAGAAGGTGCTTGCTTTGTTCATGTATCCCTGTGTGATATAGTACCTAATTTACTCAAGGTTGTAAAAAAAAATTTGAGAGCTAGGATAACTTAATAGAGGCTTTTGTCTTATTCATCTTTCCCTGTTTCTGAAGGAAGGTGATAAAGAAATTGCTACCAAAATGCAAGAACTTGCACTTAGTGAAGGTGCCTTACCTCGACACTTACATACTGCAATGTTTACAATAAGCTCAGATCAAAGGATGCTTACAAATAGGTAAGTGTCGTTAAATTTGCTATGATAGTCAGAGGAATACATTTAAGTTAGTTGTGAGTTTTAAAAAATTAAGCAAATGTAAATATTTCATTCTTAGTTTTTTGCCCTTCCCTTTCTTTCTGGGAACACTGCACAGAAAGGCTTTGTGTCTCAGCCATGTGGATGTTTTTGGTGGGAAATTAATATTTTTATATGTGTTTTAGTAGCCTGTTGTCAGTCACAGACACAATAGGACTAGAGACATGGAAAGTAGTCTTCAAAAAATCTTGCAGTATCTACAGAAGCCATCTAGGTCTAGCAAATTTTCATTTCCTTGGTGGTCTATGTAAACTGGTGACCCTTGGCCTTTCCCCTTGTAAATATTGCCGGTCAGGTAGATGTCATGAAACCTATTTTAATCAATCATTTTGCTGTTTAAGGAACTTTTCCTTATAAGAGTCATTTGAGTACTTGATAAGTAATACATTGAATCTCCATCCGCTCTAAGTTTTACAAATCCTAGCTTCTTTAAACTTTGCTCTTCTCTAAACTTTCTGTCTCTTCCAGCACCTAGCACACTGCTTGGCACACAAGTGTTTAATATGTTTATTAAATGATATTGGTGTCTAGCTTCCTGTCCCTTTTCTGTAGACCCTTCCTAGTTCCTTTTATCCTTGTTAATGTACATTCCCAAACCAGACAATTTCACAGGGTATAATGAAAGTACTTAAAATTTTGATAGGCTTTTAGCATATCACCATGAGCAGAAGCATAGGTTGATGATTCGTATTTAGTGTATAATACTTAATTGATTTTCCTTTGGTCCTTTACTGTCCCTCTCAGCACAAATGCAGCTCCCTCTCCTTTGGGTATGATGTTCTCTTCCTTATGTAGTTCTGCTAATTAGCTAGTGTTGACTTGTAAAATAATTTGTGTCCATCCTCAAATATCATTGAAGTTAACTTCTAATTTGCGTGAAAGAGGACAATACTGAGAGAGGTGCTTCTATTATCCACTGTAGAAAAGACAAATATTCTTCATTAAATGTAAAACTTGTAGTAGTAGAAGTCTATATTAAAAGTTTGTTGGCTTTTAAGCATTAGGCTATAATTAATTATTTGTATTTGCTAGGATCAGCCTTGATACTGGAAAACTGTTCAGCCACTGATGTTAGTGAAAATTGGGGAATAGCCTTAAATGAATTTGTTGTCATACGAAAGCAGCTTTCAAATTTGAACTTAGAGATAAACTATTTACTGACATACATTATTTACAACTAAGTGTTGGTAACAGATCTTCATTCATTTCTGAATCTGTTGCTTGTGCTTTGTTCTTCCAGGAATAAATGCCTCATCCCCCTCACACAGAAAAGGTTTTCACCTATTTAATCATTTACCTTAACTTTATCAGTTAATCATTTTAGTTTATTGAAGATTGTAGTGATATTTTAATTACTATCTTAAAAGGAGGGGTAACTTTAGAATAAACTTTTGGGGGGCTATATTAACAGCAGTCTAATGACTTTTAAAATTGTAGCCATATTTCTTATAATTACATGATATCTTGTTCTTAAAAATTCCTTTCTGTTCTAGCTGAGATAAAGCAGCAAACCTTTTTCAACGTCTGCTTTTTTCAGACAGCTAAGTAGACATTTAGTGGGCCTCTGGACAGCTGAAAATGCAACCGCTACAAATTTGTTGAAACGTATTTTGGTAAGTCAGCATAGGTTGATGGTGGGAGACTGAAAAAATCGATGTAGGTTGTAAAAATTTTAATGAGAAACAGTTCACATATTAAGTATATAAAAATGTCTTGCTAAGAGAATATCATAATACTTAAAATGACAGTAACTTTTGTCTTTAGTGTCTTATTTCATTAGTATATTTCATTCTGTTTTAGTTTCATGCCATTCTTTTGAAATTAGATGGTTTGGTTTTTGTTTTGTGATTCTAGCCTCCAGGTTTGCTGGCATACCTGGACAGCACTGAACCAGTTCCTGAGAAGGATGCTGACCGGATGCATATTAGAGATAATGTGAAAATAGCAACTGTAAGTACAGAACACCCCCAAAAATCACTAACTCATATATTAGTTAACTTAAACCTCTGTAGTATAGAACTACTGCTGTAAATTTGTGATGTTGAAGTTTATAGAAAAAGATCAGAAACTGTGTGTAATTTACTCTTCAATAACTAGATGGAGCTCTGAAGGTAACAGCAAAAAGGAGAGATATCTTTATATTTACCATTCTACATGATAAGTTTGGGAGTCATGCTTTATGCCTTTTGGAATTCTCATAATCCAGTATGATAGCTTTTATGTGGTGGTGGCTAAGTAAATTCTGGGAAGGAGACAGTAGGTAGGCAGTTACTCTTAGAAATCTTGAGCTAGAAGGCCCTTCAGCTAGCTCAGCGGTCTCCAGAGTGGGAGCTTAGACCTGACCAACCCTAAAGGGTGCAATCAGTGGAAAATGCAGTTTTTCCAGAAGCAGCCAATAATTAAGAATTCTGTCACACACACGCACTCTTACCTTTATCTTCCTGGCACTTAGAGCAGCTGTCACACAGGTACCATTAAGAAATCCTAGCTCCCCTAGCCCCTTCTCCCACCCTCACCTTGTGGCTGAATTTGGAGCTAGTGGTGATTAAGGGCCCTGCTTCCTCCCTTTGTCTTGGGTGTCTCAGTGAAAGGCATTGGGTTAGCAAGCAAGGGTCAGTGGGACAGAGATAGGTCTTGATACCTTCTCTTTCCCTCACAAATTAACCCCTTTTCCAGACTGGTGCATTCAGTCATGTAGGTTCCCAGTCTGGAGTCATCTTAACTCCTCTTCCTTATCCCACATGTACAGTTAGTTGCCAGATTTGGCATTCTTACCTCTACAACATATCTCATAGGTAATTCCCTTCTTTCTACTTACACAACCACCACCTTGGGCCAGGCTCTCAGCATCTTTCTATTACAGTGGCCTTCCAGTTGGCTTCTCTTGCCTCTAGACCCCCCTTTTTCTGATCTATCCTCCATGTGATTACCAGAGTGATTGTCCTAAGGACAAGTCTGACCACGTCACTCTTATGCTCCTTAAACTTCAGTGGTTCTCTGTCAACTCTGTAGTCAAATATTTTTTTCATGTTTATCTTATTTTTAATTTTAATTTTTTGTGTATCAAAATATATAATTGTTAATTCAGTAGGATGTACATATTGTGAATAATACATTGCACACATAGATTGAGGGGGTGTGATGAAAACTTTGTTACTAGTAAGGGTATGCAGTCAAGGTTTAGAGGTGACAGGCCTAGACGACCGTTACCTGTTTAGAGTTCATTTGAAAAAATAGCCCTGTTGCCCATGGTAGAACTATTTTTAAAATATGTCTTTCTTTATTGAAGGCAGTCAGTTTATGTTAAAAGTACTTCTGTGGTTGTAAGTCATTTTCTTTGTGTATATATATTGAAGTAATAGATTTCATCATTCCTCAGGACCAGTATGGCAAATTTAATAAAGTTCCAGAATGGCAAAGACTGGCTGGAAAAGCTGCTAAAGAAGTTGAAAAATTTGCCAAAGAAAAAGTGGATCTCGTATTGATGCATTGGAGGGATAGAATGGGCATTGCTCAAAAAGAGGTAAAAAATGAAAAGAAAAGGTTTGCCCTGATCCTTTCTAGCTTCTCAGTGAGACACTTGGGTTACTTTTATTCTGAGATGCTTGTCAAATAATTTCAGATTTTTGACTGGCAAACAGCTCTGACTTAAAATAGGTTTTCATTTGGTCAGTTCATTTAAAAATTGTTCTTCTTGCTTTTCTTTCAACTCAGATCCTGATTTAGGAATAAATTTTACATTGTAAAAAGATAACAGTTTGTCACTAGGTAATCTCACACTGGCCATAAGATTTTATACAAACTCATATAAAGAAGAAAGGCACTGTTTCTATGTTGCTTTATAACTAAATTAAACTCTGAAATTGTATTAGATAATTGTTCTTACTATTTTCTCTAATATCAGGATCAGAGAGCCAGTCTTTCCATTAGTTCCAGATTTTAGCCCATATATCCAAAGTCAACTACATTTTTGTAGAGACAGATGGTTGTTTGTAGATTAGCTGTGCCCTTTTGGCCATTTTTGTTCTTCTACCAGGACAGTTAAGGAGTCATATTAATGTATATAAAATGTGTTGTCAGCATCCCTGATGAAAATGTTTCTTACGATTATAAACTAAAGATAATCTTGTTTTTTTTGTAATTTTAATCTAGGATCTTCTGTATGACTAGTTGAATGCTTCACATTAGAGTTAGCTTGTTCCCCATGCCTATATGTGGTGTGTTAGAGAGAGGGAGTGCATCCAAGCCAGGAGGATCTGGGTTCCAGGCTCGCATCTGATCCTTGAAGGTTATGTGACCTTTGGCCAGTCACCCACCACTCAGGGCTCCAGGCTGCTCTCTTTAGACCAGAAGTGAGAGTGAGGGACTTTGGTAGAATGAGTTTACTCACCTGGGAGTTGCCTATCCCTATGAAATGCCAGGCCTAGTCCCTCTTCCCAAGAAGTGTAAATTAATCAGCCTCCAACACATCCTACTCATGGGACCCTGGGCAACTAGGCAACTCACTTCACCAGCCCCTGTCACATTTTCCTCTTGTATAAAATAGGGATAATACCAGCACCCACCCCCCACGGCTGTTGTGAGATGATTGGAAAGCACTTCACACAAGGCCTGACACATAGTAGATGTAAATGCTTGTTTTGCCATTTTCCAAGGCTTTTATTTATACTTTAGGATGTCTTCTGTCTTTCTTTCTGTCTTTCTGTCTTTCTTTCTTTCTTTCTTTCTTCCTTGCTTTCTGTCTTTCTTCCTTTTTCTTTGCTCCATACTGCTCTCCGCTTTTTTCTTTTGATCAAGATGATGATGATGATGATGATGATGACTATCCCTGTTTTGAAAAAGATATTTTATACTATCTCTGTGGAGAAATTTCTTATTTTGCAGTTTACTCAGATTTGTGAAAATTGAGGAAAGTAAACACAAACCCAAGGATAGGAAACAATACGGGAATTTTTCAACTTGGGCCAACAAAGAATGAAACCTTATTAGACCTCAAGTTGGTAAAAGTTTGAAAATGAGTGACCAGACCTCTACATCTTAATATACTACAATTATTTAGCTTTTTGGTTCTCTTGTTAGTTCATGTTGTCTTAGTAGATATCTCTTATTTAATCTAGGCTAACAACAAGGGCTAACTTTTTAGGTTATCGTATAGGAAATACAAATTTCAAAAATTAGATCACAACATTTCTCCCTTTCTACAAAGTATGTTGGTCTAGTGTAGAAACAAAACAAATCTTGAAGCTATTTTCATGTGATCTAGTTTAGAACAAAATTCTTTAAACTACTTTGAACAAGTTTTACTTTTAGCAATAAGTGGACTTGTTCTTTCTGTTAAAATTAATTCACAATGTTATCCATATGAGAAAATTTGTATATGATAGATGTTATTCTCATCATATCTTAGCTTGCCCTCTTGTTTTATTTCCTTTAAAAATATTCTTTTTTTTTTTCTTTCTACTGAACACATTCAGGACAGAAACAATATGGTGAGTTTAAGTTCCTGCGATTTATGTCAGTTGTTTTTAGCTGCCTGGCATGTGGAGTCTTGTTTCAGCATTCTTTGTCTTGGTGTGTTGTAGCATCTCACTTCAGATATGTGCCCCACGTTCTTTATCCCAAGTCTTCTTGGCTCCCACAAGAATTCAGTCTCCTTTTGTTTTCAAGTTTGTGATTTTTCCTATTAACTGTTTGCCAATATTTGCACATAATTTACTACTATAAACTAATGCAGACTTTAGTAGTAGCAACTTCATCTTCAAAGTTTTTAGTGACATTAATCCATTTTTAAAGAAATTCACTGTGTCTGTGTTGAAAAATGTATTGGCGCGATGTCAAGCATTCAAGTTATATGGTTTCTTATTAATGATATTTGTTTGTAGGTAAAATTATCAGTTTTATGTGTTTGATTTTCTCAGATTCAGATCTTTTAGAAATTTCCTAACTACTTAATGACACTTTTCTGAGTGCTGAGGCAAAGCATAGATTTAATATGTGCACTTGTGTGTCTGTCTGGGAGAACTTAGCTCATGGTATAGCACAAGATTTGGCTGATTTAATTTTTTTAATTTCCTTTTCTTCTAGAATCTAAATCAAAAGCCAGTGATACTTAGAAAGAGAAGACAGAGAATAAAAATTGAAGCCAACTGGGATCTTTTCTACTACAGGTAAATTTCAGATTATTTTTTCAGTATATATTAAACCAGCATAGCTGATGTTATAACAGCGTTTTCTTTGTATTTCTTTGCTGTTTTGTAGATGTGGTTTTTTAAAAAGTGAATAAATGAAATTGCTTTTTAAACTAGGAATTTGAGCGATTATTCAGGCTTCCATAAGCATTATGATTTATAATAAAGTCAGCATTTTTCCGCAGGAGTTAGCACTGTAAAAAGTCTTCCTCTCTTCATGAAGTAGGGAGATGACAAGTTGTTTTCTCGTTTTATGAAATGGAGACAATGAAGTTGGTGTGATCGGCAAATAGTACCAGATTAAGTCAGGACCCAAGTTAACTAACTTCTAGTCTGTACCAATTATTATCCATATTGTTGAGGGTGGAAGGAGGAGAGAAGAGTTTTAGTAAAAACAGGTTTATTAAATACTTTCTGTATGCAAGACAGTGTGCTAAGCATGAGGGGTTATGGCGGTTGAAGGTTGTTTGTGCGTGGATAAGTGAAATATGCTCCCTGAAGTCCAGGAGCATTATATAGCCTAGTAAAGAACTCAGCTTCTCCCTTCTTCCACAAAGACTTTATCACCGTACTGTCTGACTGTATCATACCTGTTAGAAATTCCTAAAACATCTTTCTACCACTAAGAGTACTTTAAATGTTTTCTGTGAGTAGTGGTTGGAAAATTGAGTCACTAGTTAGGCACAATTTGTTAACGAGAGATTGATTACCTTTCCTTGTGGTTAGGTTCGTGTTGTTCCACCTTTCTTATCTTGTCTTCTGTTGTTACTCATAAGGGCTAACCCCTTTTTGAGGAGCTGAAGCAGAATTGGGTGCTTGTAAGTACTCAGCTCTGTCCCAGGGCCACAACAGAGAGAACTTTTCTGGGGAGAGAGGGCCATCATAGATATGAGAATACAGTATGGACTTTTGTTTCAAAATTAGAAGGGCCTAAAACCAGCTTGGGCTTTGGACCTCCTTGGGATGAGTACCAGCCCTCCCATGAGACTATACTGATAGCAACACTCTCCGTACCTTTTTCAGACACTTACCTGTGTCAGCCTCCAGTTAACTGGTTCTAGCACTGGATAGGAGTTTTTCTGAAACCTCTTGCACCCAGTTAGGTGAGGATGACCCTGTCTGCTTCTTTTTTTTTTTTTTTTTAATTTTGATTTATTTTCTTGGTTACATCATTCATTTCCACAAGGTTTTGAGTTACAAATTT
>CM053597.1:31501334-31528990 GCA_028646575.1 Pseudocheirus occidentalis | reverse complement strand
TTCTTCCCCAGAAAAATGTTAAGGAGCTTATGGATTCCAATGGAATCAGAATCCTGGTGGATTTGCTCACCCTCGCCCATTTGCACACAAACAGGGCCACAGTACCCTTGCAGGTATGTTGGGAATTCTCTGGCTTATTGTTGAAATATAAACATACTTTAAAAAAGCAACATTAAGGAACAAGAACTACTTTTAATGACAGTGAAAATGTATTAACATCTGAATTTATTATTTTTCTCTAGTAATTGTGACGGCATTGTGCCCAACCTTTCACTCTGTTAATGTTTTCTGCTGTTATGGTTTCTATCATACAGAACGTCCAAAGGGGAAGATGAATTCCCTTTGGCAGGTGACATTTTGCTGATGGTATCAACCCCCAGAATGTTATTACAGAACATCTTCCTTGTTATTCATATTTATCAAAAGGAATTAGCTCAGCAATCCAGAGGAAAAACTAAAACCAATAAAAATGTCCATTATTGACATTCATTTCACTGACCAGGGCATTGAGTAAATCTATCAGTATCTAAATGTTTTGGGGAAATGGACAAAAGAAGGCAGTGAGTTGCATCCATTAATGGATCTAAGGAGGAGAGGGTAGATTGTGCTTGTGAAATGGTTGGATGTTTTTAATAATCCCTGAAGAAGACCTGTCCTTTCAATAAAAATAAGTTGATGAAGGAGCGTTTATTAAGTCCTTGGTACATGCAAAACTCTGTGTTAAGCAGAAGGGATAGAAGGAGACAATAGTAGAGAAGGTTTCAACTACAAGTAAGATGCAAAGGCCCTGTTTTCCTTAGGGTACAGCAACAACTCATGTGGTCATGTATCATCTTTAATGCCATTTTCATGAATAAAACTAAATCTGTGCCTGCTGTTCAGCCATTTCAAAGTGGTAAGGCCTTGGGTGAAAATGTTCTTTTCTGGGTCATCAGCTGCTTGGGCCTCTAAAGATTGGGGTTTGGGCGGGGAGGGGTCAGGGACCTGAAGCACCTGCAGGCACATATTCAACAAGCGCTGCGCTCCTGCAAGAGCTGGACTGGAAGGGCTAGTTGTCTGGGGGTTGCCAGTCTCCACCAGCATCAAAGGGGAGATGGTGATCCAGGTGACCAAGTGATAGTGGTAGTGATGGTCTGGGGTTGTGAACTTTGGAACAACACATTGAAGAAATAAAAGTTTCAGATTACCAAAAGAGCAATGAAGAGTTTCATTATAGTTGCCAGTAAGCAGCAATATATAAGCAGTGGTGAGCAGTGTTTGAGAAAGGGGTGTCAGTGAAGAAAGGAAGGTAGACTAGTCCTGTGGCCCAAGGCACAACAGTCAAGTGGTCCAGTGCCAGCAGAATTCTGAAGGCTGAAAAGATTCACACAGATGTACCATTATCGATGAGTTGTAATCTGTAACCCTAAATTTACAGGTCTTGATTCATTGACAAGGTAGCAAAGAAACTACAATATCCAAACCTTTCACTTACAGTGAATTGCCAGCTTAAAATGTTAAACTGTTGGGTGCCTAGCTAGAGAAAACTTTAAAAACTGGTTCAAGGTCATCACTTTTCTAAGCAATAACCTTTGCTACAAGCACTTTGATTTCTTGAGAGAGAAAAGAATCACTTGAAACAATACAGCTATCTTTGAATTTAGTTTCACATGACCTGTAAGATCAGGAAACCGAAAGACATGTGATGTCCAGATTTTTCTTTCTTTTAGCATCTAGTGTTCAGTTCTCAAAGTAATAATCCAAAGTTTCAGACTCATAAAACTGAAAGTAACTTAAATCCTGAAAAAATCTGCATGGAATGAACTTTAAATTGAGGTGGAATGCAGTGTTGATATCACAATTGATTTCACCATCTTTTCTGTTTTAAAAAATGCTATGATTTACATTTTATTCTGTGAATATCCAACTCTTTAAATTTCAGAGCAATGTGATTGAGGCTGCACCAGATATGAAGAGAGAGAGTGAGAAGGAATGGTATTTTGGCAATGCTGACAAAGAAAGGAGTGGCCCTTATGGATTTCATGAGGTATGTAATGGCAACATTTCTAAAGATACTTCTTGGTGGGGATACTCCAGGTATTAATCTTTGTCCAAAAGAAGCAAAAGCCCAAGTCCTCAAACTTCAAATTCTAAACACCACTCATCGAGGAGAAAATGTTGTAACTTAATGAATGCATTTTTACAATACCTGCATTGCAATTGTGATTAAAAAAAAAATAACGCTTCAGTATCTAATTGCCTTAGTGCTTGGGAATTCACTGAAAAGTTCCTGCAGATTTGGTGGTCAGGGACACTGTGTGTTAGAACCTGGTTCAGACACGTAGGTCTTTATTTTCTCAAATTCAGATCTCTTCCAATAAATTTAATCTTCACATCTTAGGAACAGGACCAAAGGTATTATCCTGTTCGGCACAGACATTTTTGCAGTTATGTAATCTTGTTCCTTTTCTGTTCTTGCCAATGTTCCTTTTTCTTTCTGGGTTCTGTGTATGTGTTTGGTTACCATATAAAGGGTATCATTGAGGCTCACTGTCAAATATTGTGCACCAGTCTCCCTGACACCCTCTACCCATCTCTCACCCCACCTTCGTTTCCAGCCCAAATTAGGATCGAAGAGGGGCTGGAGAAGAGGTAAAGAAGCCTTAAACAAAGACACCTTCAGGGATTGCCTCACCCAGTGTGGTAGGGTGAGAATAACAAAGAGGCCATCTTCCAGGAGTCTTCCAACTGTCCCAGCCATAGAAAGCGGTGTGCCCTTTACTAGGAATAGTCGTCTGGAAGACTCTGGCAGCAACTTTTTCATAGCCTTCTTCATTTTCTGCCTCTGTGCCTGGAGAATGCTCCCTGGAATAGAGTGTGACCCTGCCACATGCGCAGCCTACTGTTCAAAGAAATCTTTTTTCTATCCTCGTTTGTGACCTTAATATTTCAAGATTAGGTGCTTCCTAAAGATCTTAGAGTCAGAAAGGCTCATTGGTGTCCAAATTAGAGTATCAGAAAGGTAAGGAACCATCAAAATGAGATATATGAAGTAGATTAAAATATGTAAGAACTTAAGAGAAGTTGTGAAAGGAACTGAATTTACCTCGTATCAGGGAATATTAGGGACTTTTACATATTTTTTTTAAATTTCTTAGTGAAATAAATTACAATCAATGCTGTCATCTAAAAATCCTTTATTTAGCTATGAGATGCAGACAAGTGTATCCACGCTTTACACTAGATAGAACCATACCCCAATTTTACCTATTCCTTACTCATTAGGACCTTGTAAGGTGGTTCCAGTTGTCTTAGAATAAAGAATTATCTCAAAAACAGTTCATTTTAATATTACTAAAATTCGGCCTTTACTTCATATACTTTACTCTTATAGAAACAAATCTATTCAGTTAACAATTTCTTTTTAGTGCTTCTATTTGAAGGCTGACATTTAAAATTTAAATTGGAAATTTGAGTGGATTTTGCTGACTTTTCTAGCTCCGCTCATCAGATGCCATGAGAGTTACAGAAGCTAGCTCCTCAAGGAGCAT
This sequence comes from Pseudocheirus occidentalis, assembly GCA_028646575.1. Classification (NCBI taxonomy): domain Eukaryota; kingdom Metazoa; phylum Chordata; class Mammalia; order Diprotodontia; family Pseudocheiridae; genus Pseudocheirus; species Pseudocheirus occidentalis. Next base: position 31,525,460 of record CM053597.1, on the reverse strand, counting down.
AAATTATCTAGGTTATTTTGACAGCCGTAAGAGACATGTGAAACAGTAGATAAACTGTGCGTGACAGTATAAAATAAAGGGGCTGTATCATGTGGTAGGAACTGTAAGTGTTAGAGATTTCAGAGAAAAGTGAAAAATGATGGAAAGAAGCAACTTGTTTAAAAACGCTAACCAGGAAGTTGGGACGTGCATAGGAACATAGATTTGAGAAACCGTCTACTCCAGCCCCTTTATTTTACATTGTAGGCAGCTGAGATCTATTAAAGTTAAGTGACTTGCCCAAGTTGATGCGGTAAAAAGTGATCTCAGGCTCAGCTCCTAATTAGCACTGTGGCCTTGGGGAAGACAGATGACCTCCCTGACTGGATTGAAGAGTACATAGATAAGGTAGAAGGAAACTAGAAAGGTTGCAGGGGGTCAGTTATAAAGGGTTTGAGGGTCAAACAGCATTCTCTGTTTGAACCTGGAGGTGATAGGAAGCCATTGGAATTTATTGAATAGAAGAGGGGAAAGGTGCCATGATGGGACCTGTACTTTAGGAAAATCCCTTTGGTGCTGAATAAAGGATGAATTGGAGTGGAGAAAGGCTCAAGCCAACTGTGGCAGTAGTTCAGACATGAAAAGTTGGCCTGCACTAGAGGGATGGCAGTGTCAGAGGAGGAAGAGAAGAGCATATTGGAGAGATGCTGCAGAGGTAAAACCAACAAGCCTTGACAACAGCTTGGATATGGTGATAAGGGAGAGGAAGAGTCTTCAGGTGAATCCTAGCCTGTGAGCTTGAGGGCCTGGGAGGAGGAGGGTGCTGCCCTTCATAGTATTGGGGAAGATAGAAGGTAGGGGACGGTTTGGGGGAAAGAATTCTTTTTGAACATGTTGAATTTAAGATGGAGCTACTTTATACCATGGAAGACATACTTATAGAATAAATACAAATAAAATCCCAAGTATTTAGGGAACTCTAGGCCACTAGCAGTTGGGAGGATCAGGAAAGTATTTGGCATAGGAAGTTGTACTCCAGCTGCATTGTGAAGGAGGTGTGAAGTACTGGGAGGTTAAAAGGAGAGGGGCAAGTGCAGAGATGAGGAGTTGGGGGCGGTGGGAGTATCTCATGAGGAGACCAGAGAGAAGGCCATTTTGACTAGATCATAGAATGTTGGGGTCTGGTCGTGAAAATCTTTAAAAGCCACACACAGGAATATGTATCCTTTGTTCTAGTATTCAGCCTTTGGGAAATTAGGTTGGTTACATACTGTTGACAGGGATTCAAAACGTTTTTCTTTTTCAAAGCATGGATCACTTTGCTTGTCATGTGAAGCCTGTGGACCCTTCCCCCCCTTCTCATAATAATGTTTTTATTGCCTGCATTGATAGTTCAGCGGAATGCTGAATTTCAGTTGGTTTAATGAAAGTAAAGATGTAATTTTTTTTCCCCATACAAGTTCAGAGACTCTGTGAAAACTCTCCACAGACCCCTGAGGCTCCTATGAACTTAACAATAGTAACCTGAGCTTTAGAGTCAGATTATTAAAAGCCTTAATATCCAGACAGAGAAATTGTGTATCTAAAAGATTTTTATAAGTCAGAAATTAGGGATCATTGAAGAGGGGGGGGGGTGTATGTTTTTCTTTTCAGGAGAGTGACATGATGAAAATTATTTAGGAGACTGAGAATGGAATTGGAGAAGTGATAGCCTAGAAGCAGTTAAACCAAAATAAAAGGGGGGTGAAAGGAGGAGACTATGGCCAGGAGAATGTTGATGGCAACTAGGAGGAGGAAGGAATGACAACGTGGACCCTAGTGTTCCTAAATGAACAAGTTTAATCCAACTGCTTTTAAAAGTGCAGATGTCTTAGCAAGGAGAATCAGTTTGCATCTGAGCAGAAGAGCATATTTGCCAAAGTGGTGAACACTTAAATATTTGTAGGTCATAATCAGTGTGAGATAACAACCAAATTAATTACCAATAGAAAGATTTTAATTTAGCTTTAATTTTCTGTTTGTAATGAACAACACATTTCTTCATTTAGATGCAAGAACTCATATAACCTATATCAAATTGGTTCCAATCTTAAGGAAGGATGAGTTGAGGGAGAAAATTTGAAACTTAAGATTTTATATAAAAAATGAAATTGTCTTTACGTGTAATTGGAAAAAATAAAATAAAATACTATCCATTTAGATGCAAGAATTGTGGACCAAGGGACTGTTGAATCCAAAAACCAGATGTTGGGCTCAGGGCATGGATGGGTGGCGACCACTCCAAGTTATACCCCAACTTAAATGGTGTGTGTTAGCCACTGGACAGGCTGTACTGAATGAAACTGACCTTGCTACACTTATACTCAACATGCTGATCACAATGTGCGGATATTTTCCAAGCAGGTAAAATATAATACAATAATATTTACACATTTGAGTCAGTTACACTCTTGTCGTTTTTTGGTTTTTTGTTTTTTTTTTTACCATTTTTGTGCATGTTTCCCATGTAACAGATGACATTATCAGTAGTGTGATTCTAGAACCACGTTCAGCTCGTCAGAGCTTGGTGAACTACAAATTGCATGGATGATAAGACCTAAAGTAGTAATATCCTTTCAAAGGCAGAAGTTGAAATTACAGTCACAGAAACAGTATGCTCTAATATACTAGCAATAGAGTAAAAATGTTTTAATTTGTAAGAATTCTTTTAAACTTTAAAGAAATGTCAGAGCCCTTTGACATGGATAAATACTTCTTGTTCCTGCCCCTTGTCAAGATTGACCACCATTGACCAAGTACTGTTGATTCAAATATTGTCCTCCTAGATTAGTGAATATAACGTATCTCTTCTAGCAGTTTAGACTCTTTTGACAGGATAGAATATTGGCAAATACTTTGAGTGCCTTTGGTAAGATCTGAGGTCCTTGTTAATTTTTTCCAGATTATATTTATAAATTAATATTTGAAAATAATGAAATAATAAGTGGTGAGGGTTAGGTTCTAAATTTAGCATCAGGACCTGATACAGCCATTGGAAAAAAAATCATTGAAGTTTATTGGACAGCACCAAGTTTAATAATCAAATAAGAAATAAGAGTCTTTGGCTCTTCTAGGTTACTATATTGCAAGGAAATCTTAAGGAAGTAAAGTTCCATTAAGTAGCCAGATAGATTAAATCAAAATATTTAGCCATGTTCACCCCTGTATGAGAATAGGCTATATAAACATCACTTTTATTGAGTGAATTAAATATTAACTTAAATAAATATTTTGTAGGGATCAAGATAATGCTATTATAAGGCCTTTGCCCAGAGTAAAACGATTGTTGTCAGACAATACTTGCCTTCCCCATATTATTCAGGTAAGTTGGGTACTTCTTTTTATTATTATTTTTTAATTAAAAAGCACTTATTTTCTCTTTCCATCTCTTCCCCTCCCTCTCTTCCCCTGCCACCCCAAATTGAAAAAAAAGAAAAACAAAACCCCTTCTCTAATGTGTAGCCAAGCAAAACAAAATCTTGCACTGGCCACGTCCAGAAATGTCATTCTGAAAGTTGGGTCTCTGTCAGGAGGTGGGTTTTATTTATGTTTTCAAACTACAAACTGTGGAGCCTTTCCCTTTTAGGATATTTAATGGCATCCTTTTTAGTCTTTCTTTTGCTGCATTAATCAATATGGAGACAGTCCAAGTCCTGGATAACATGATGTTTGAGAGGATTCTAGCTAACTTACAATATGGCTATTAAATTAATTATTTATCTTAAATTCTTTTGGTACTAACTGTATATGTTTATGTATAATCCGCATTCTAAATGAACTATTTAAAGAATTTATATGAGCATTTATGTCCTTCTGTCTTCTGTGGTTATAAGTATGTGTAGGGCAGAGGTTGGGTATTTTTGGTACCTTCTACCACCCCACCTTAGAAAATAAGCATCTTTACATGTGGAAAATAGCATGCTAGTGTGACACAAGTGTTAGCTCTGTTGATAACATTTTGTCTTTCATGTTTTTACAGTTTCACCACTATGTGGGGCTAGTGCTTTTTTGTTAGCCTGGTAGCATTTTGTTAGTGATAGTTTGGTTCAACAAGTATTAGGGGGAAAAAAATGCAGAAATGCATCATCAGTAAATTTCGTTTCTAATGTCAACTTGACAAATACTTGTTTTTATTTATGATATATTTAACAATAAAAATGAATGAATATTTTGTTTATTCAGTAATGTCTCAGTTTTTCTGTGTGGCTTAAGGTTTACAAAGCACTTTGACATGCATTATTTCATATGATTCTCACAACATCCTTGTGAAGCATGTTCTGTTATTATCTAATATAATAATATTAAATTAAGTGACTTACCCAGAGTCATAAAGCTAATAAGAGTCAGGTACTGTTTGGACTCCAGTCATGCTGGCTCCAAGTCCAGCTTTGTGTCTACTCTCTTGAAAAGTAGAGTAACTTAGAGTATTAACACTTTAATATTAAAGGTCAGAGTTTTCAGGGATATCCTGTACTTAAAGTTTATAGTTTTATCTTAACAGGACCTCTTATACTAGGGGATTTTTGAACTGCTCAGCCAAATTGCGCTGTTGTTCACTAACAGAAGCCACATTGGTTTTGACCATATCGAATGGAACCTAGTGCCCAGGCCCATTTCCTCTTGCTTTTTGTCAGACTGCCAGTCTTTTCTCATTAGGAAAACCCATGTGCAAGAACCATTGTATCCACAGGTCTGAAAAATGATTGCAGACGGCATGTTTGGAATTGTTCTGAACGTTGTTTCGGGGATACTTTAGTTGCTATGTATAAGCAACAGAACAGAGCTTCCAGTCCAGTTGAGAGCTAACAGATGTAATCGCCCAAACTTGGCTTGTTTCTAATGATTTCTCACAAATAAACTATTAGCATTTCATCAACATTCATTTTTGATTATGTGGATTTCTTAAACTTTTTAAATAACTTACTAAAATAATCCTGACTAAAACACCTCTGTCTCTTTTAGCTGCTGATGACTTTTGATCCTATCCTTGTGGAGAAGGTGGCCATTTTACTACACCACGTCATGCAAGATAATCCACAGTTACCTCGTCTTTATCTTAGCGGAGCCTTTTTCTTTATCATGATGTACACGGGATCCAATGTGCTTCCTATTGCAAGGTACAGAGATGCACAGTTATCTTGACACGTTGTTGGGACAGGGCATTTGTCCTTTTCTGTCAGATTCTTAGGTTCACTTGAAACTCATTTTTTGGATAGGTGGAATGATTGCTTTCCTGTGAACTTTGTTCATATTCCACAAATTAAACAAAAAAAATCTCCTTTAAAAGCTAAAACTGCCAAATTGTAAGTTTTTAGATCTAATAAATGATTTATTTTTACCTCCTAGGTTTTTAAAGTACACACATACCAAACAGGCCTTCAAATCTGAAGAGGTAAGTAAGGATTTTTAGTTAATTTTAGAATGTAAAACTTTAGAGTGAGGAAATAGTTTGGGCTCTGTAAAACTGCTTTCACTACACACACACACACACACACACACACACACACACACACACACGTTTACATACAAGCATATGTATTTACCAACCTAAGTGTTGAGAAAGGGAAGCATTGACTTTCTTTGAAGTTTATACCTCCCTGTCGTTCTCTATGAAGTGTTGCTTTGTTGCTTTATTTAGTAGAGTAATTTAATACTAAAGTCTCAAATGAGAATTAGTGCAGTTTAACATCTCTGAGGATGTGTAAGACAGATAAACCGTAGTACATGTGAGGGCTGCTAGCAGAGGTTCACTCTTGATCAGACAGGAAAAACAGTAAGCTTCAAAGGAGTTAATATTCTTATATTATTCTAATTTAGTCTTCTCACAAGAAGGTTGCTGATAATGAGGGCACCAACTCTTACAGCAGCAGTTCTCAACCTGTGGGTCACAACCCCTTTGGGTGTCAAACGACCCTTTCACAGGGGTCGCCTAAGACCATCGGAAAACACATATTTCTGATGGTCTTAGGAACCGAGACACCGCTTCTCTATCTGTCTCCAGGTGGGTCTGCCCACGTACAAGTATTAAAGAGTTGCAGCATTAGGAAGGTTGAGAACCACAGTCCTACAGCATTGCCTAATCACCCTTCTCACAGGGGCCAGCAAGAATTGGAGCAACTACCTCTAGGTATTGATGGGGCCAGTCGAGACAGGCACAACTTCTGCACTTCCCTGAATCCCCTCAAGTCTCAATGAGAGCCAGTTGAGGCAAACACAGATTCCCCCTTCTCTTCCCCTCCCCCCCAAGCCTTGATGGGGTCCAATCAAGTCACATCCAGCATTCCAGCTTGTTCATTCAGCCCTAAGGATTTTCTACTCCTTGAGTAGTGCCCACTTGCTTTATAGGGAAAGAGTCAAAGAAGATATATTGCCCACAGTAGCCTCCAATTTTTTGTTACCTCATCCCTGTATCTCACTGCACAGTTGTAGTGGATATTTACAATTTAAGCACAAATGTTTGTATTATTTGTCATTATATAATGCTGCACAAGCATGGTGGGGATGTTTTGAGCCATAATAGTGAGGACTCATATCTAATACCTGGGAACAAGAGATTGTTATAGCTATGGATCCTGGGAAACTGAACTCTTAAGAAATAATAACAAAAATCCACTTTACACACACTACAATCCACCTTGCAGGATCAAGGTGTACTTCTCCTTGTACAGGATTACAAGATTAAGTTGTTTTTATAAATCTGCATGATTTTTGTAGATTTCATTAGGGCTTATCAAGATTTCACTATCTTTAATGTAATTAATGAAACTATTGTACTGGTAATGGAAATCATTAATGCCAGAGTTCTACTAGAAAGTTCATATAGATATCTACCAATTCTCAACTATTCACTGTTTTCATTTTTCTTAGAAGGATGTGAATTCTAGCACTTTCAAGCTAGAAAGGCCTTAGAAATCCTTTAATTCAGGGGTTCTTAATCTGGGATCAATGACTTTGATTTTTAAATATTTCCTTAACTGTATTTAAGTGTAATTGGTTTCATTTGCAATGTGTGTATTTTGCTTTATACATTTTAGAATCTTTCTCTGAGAAGGAGAAGAAATAGACTTTGCCCAGACTATTAGGGGACGTCATCTGTGACGCAAAAATAGGTTAAAACCATATATTTCCGGTCTCATTCTAGCTGGAAATTCTTTTAATGCAAACCTGGCTGATGATGTTCTGTTACCAAGATGTAGAAAGTTAAAGGCCACCAGTTCATCCTTGGGGAGTAATAGATTTGACTGTGGTTTAAGGTTTGCAAAGTGCTTCCTTTCCAGCAAGCCTGTGAGGTGAACAGTATGAGTCTTGTACTTCTCCAGTGGGAGAGATCAACAGGTGTGACTCCTGGAGAGAACGTGAGTCACCCAAAGTCACACAGTTGATTTCGGTTTGAATTTAGCTCCTTTCTGTCTCCCACTCATGGGATACACAGTATAAATAAAAAATAAGTTGGATGCTACTTTATATTGACTAGAAAATTTTATTTATGGTCATTTCCACACATCTAAAGGCATGTCTAATGAATTATGAAGTAATGTTAGAATTAAGATGATTAGCATATTTTAAGTGTTAAATATATTTCATGGTGTCTTAATTGCTTGAAAATGGCTAAGCTCCATTTACACAAATGTCTCATTAACCAGATTAATATATTTCATTCTATATTTCTTGGCTATGCTTGATAAGTTTATTTTTCAATGAAGTGTAAAGTATTTCTTAAAATATTTTACTCTTAATCTCAAAAAGAATCTGGAAGAATGCAAAATAATAGCAGAAGTATTGGTGCCTATTTTATTTCTAGAATTATTTAGATATAAATTTCAAATGCATATTTGTAAAGCATTTAGCACAGTGCCTGGCACCTAGTAGACATTTAGTAAATGGTTAGCCCTCCTACTCCTCTTAATATGCGACATAAAGTTGTGTCTGGTTAAAGAGTATGCAGCTTAATCCAAAATACAGCTAAAATATTCGTGAAAAGGGTACATGAATGTTTCAGACCAGGGATAAGGAACCTGTGGCCTGGAGGCCACATGTGGCCCTCTAGGTCTTTGGGTGCAGCCTTTTGACTAAGTCCAAGTTTTCCAGAATAAATCATTTTATTAAGGGAATTTGTTCTGTGAAGTTTGAATTCAGTCATAGGACAGCACCCAAGAACCTAGAGGGTCATATGTGGCTTTGAGCCCTCAGGTTCCCCACCCCTGTTTCAGTCTTATCTGAACTGTATTCGTAAAAAAAACTTGAGACCACAAAACTTCCCTTCCCTTCCCTGATCCCAAGTAAGTTTATCTTTCCTAATTTGCCTTCCATGCTTGCCATTTCATGTCTCCCTAGGAGTCTATTATGTGAAAGGAATTTAAACATTTCTTACTTACTAGGAGAAATTTGTTAGTCCCTCCAATCATCATCTTCCCCATTTTTTCCTTTAAATATTTAAAAAATCTTATCCATGATGGGGCTGAATCATATGATCCATTATATCACATATCGGTCTGTATTTTGTGCTTATTTGTGTACATGTTTCTCTGTGTAAAATATAGGTTCCTTAAGGATAGGAACTTTTACATTTTTTATTTTATCTTCCCAGCACTTAGCAGTATCTAGCATGCAAGAGATAACTTGATAAACTTGAAAAAAGTATGCCCTGCAGAAACTGAGTTGCAGTCCTCCCTTCTCTGTCCCACCCAAATGATTCTACATATTTTCCCTTTTGTTTGCATTGATTTTCCTTCATACCTCATAAGCAGGTTGACAGAAGTCCCCTCAGCTTTAAGAGACACCAAATCAGACTCCACCAACTGCAGAAAGGCAGTTCTATACCAGCCTCTAGAGTGGCAAAGACCAGGGCCCTCCAAGGACATGTTTAACTTTGAATCTGTTCTCCAATCCCATTGAAGAGTTCTAGGTGCTGGGTGTCTAAGGGATATCATATAATCCCTCAGACAGGGTTCTTTGTCTGGAAAAGAATTTCACTAGGCCCCAAGCTGGCTTTTATAAAGTTATAAAGTTTATTGATATGCTGACTTAGTAGCTGGCAGAAGGGGGGAGGGAAGGGACCTGCAAAGTGCCAGGATCTAGGGTAGAGTTACAAAGTTTTATGCTCTGCAGAGGGCAGGAAGAGGTTAAGTGACCGCAAAGAGCTTGGGCTTGAGGGTCAGTATTTATAACCCTATGTTCAATATGGAGTCTGGGAACTCGGTTGATTAGGGATTCCCAGAGTTAGTGTATTGAAACAGAGTTATGTTGTCAAGGCTTTCAGTATAGATGAGAACAGGGATTCACTCGGCAGGTAATGTTAGGGTGTTGGGAGGATGTGCTTAGGACATTAGGTACCATATTGAAACAGAAACATATACTGAAACATATTGAGGGAGGATGAGCTAGGCTGGTACCATACTGAAACAAAGTTATTTGAAGGCTTTTGGGTGCAGCTAGGCACGTAGGCTAAGTTTTAGCTATGGGAAACTCTCAAATGGGGGAAGGGGAGAAGCAGGGCTTGTGCCTTTATGGCAGAATTACACAAGCTTATTACAAACTGATGTTACATACATAGATACCCAAGCATAAGGGAGATTTTTACAAATTAGGGTTACAGACAAAAGCATCCCAAACCACATCACCATCACCTAGCTCCTCTCAGCATAAAATCTCTTCACTGTTGATAGGATCACTGTCATTGAAGTCCTAAACCACAGCAGTTTAAAACACTTATCACTATGGGGCTATCAGGAAAGAATTATCAGTGCATAGTATGTGGAGCTCAGTTAAGACTGCATTGGAGTGACTTTCTGACTCCCTTGGACGATTGTCAAGTTGTAAGAGAACTGCAGTAGAACCAGAAAGGACAGCCCCAGCAGCATCACCTTGGTGGATAGTCTTGACAGGAACCCCCTTGGAAAAATGGTCCCACACTCTTTCAGTTGTACCAACTGAATCCATCAACCACTGCTGTCTGTGGGGATCCCTGCCCTTCTGCATCTCCTCCCTTCCCCACCCTGCTTTTCTCCTTTTTCAAAATACGTGTACACTGGAACACAAAGAATTTGGGATTTGTGTTTAGGAATTAGCCTAAACTGCATTCATAAATGTTTTCTCATTTATTGTGCAGCTCTTGCAAAATATAAACCTAAACTTAACCAAAGTAGTAAGACTATTTAAAAGGAAGGGCAAGTAATTTTTCATCGGGCGGTCTAACAAATAGTGAATTTTGTAGATTTTGTTAGAACATTGCCTCATAAATAGTCATGTGATGAGGTTTGGATTCAGTTGGACATCATAAGCACCTTGTACCTTTTTTCCACTTTTGCCTGCATTTTTAAAAATGTACATAGATGGAAACTGCCAGAAAATGCTTCCTATTAAGTTTTCTTATTGTTAATATGAAGGCAAGAAAGTTGTTTTGAGGTCCCTTTCCTATTATAAATAGGATAAATTAGGGCTGGCAAGTGTTGCTGTTTTGAAGTTCAGTGACCTGATGAAAGATTGAGGTTCCTTCTAATTACTCTCATGCCCTTAGGCAGCAAAAGAGCAGAATATGAACCTTGGCTGTATCATCAGTAGAAAACGGGAGTATAATTTTCCTTAGAAAGTTTGCTACAGGGGTGGCTAGGTGGCACAGTGAATAGAGCACTGGCCCCAGAGTTAGGAGCACCTGAGTTCAAATCTGGCCTCAGACACTTGACACACTAGCCCTGTGACCTTGGGCAAGTCACTTAACCTTAATTGCTCTACAAAAAAAAAAAAAGAGAGGAAGTTTGCTACGCCTAGAGCTTCATGCTAAAGCTACCATTTTCTGAAAACTGACCACACTTCTAGGCTCCAGCAGTCTTGCTGGTTTGAGAGAAAGTGAAGGCAAACTCTGGAAGATGCCACCAGCCCCTGTAGGGGCTAAGCCAGGATTTCCTAGGACTGCTGAGCCCACAGGGAGGCCTATTGGGACTGCTGCGTCTGCTACTTTCTTTAACTATTTACTAAGAAACACGTTATCATTGCAAGGTTTTCCATGGTTTTAAGTAAACTCAAAATTCAAAAGGCAACTGGTTCCAAGCCAAATAATGTACTCAAAAGAGACAGTATGGTAAAGAGGCCAGAACCCTAGGAGGGGAAAAAGCAAAAGCTAAGCTCAGGTTCTGCTTCAGGCATTCACTTGCTAGCTATGTAACCAGGGACCTCCCCGGAAGCTCAGTTTAGTCATCTGTAAAGGAGAGATCATAGTTGCCTCAGAGGGTCATTGTGAGGGTCATATAATAATATACATCAAGTATGAGCAAACCTGTAAGTACTTAAACGTAGGCTCGTTTCAAGTTTTTAAATTTAAAAATTTCAGGGCCAATTCATTTCTTCTGTAATTGAATCTCTTCTTTTTTCCCTAGACAAAGGGGCAAGATATTGTCCAAAGAAGTATACTGGGGCATATCCTCCCTGAAGCAATGGTATGCTATTTAGAAAATTATGAACCAGAAAAATTTTCTGAGATTTTTCTAGGAGAATTTGATACTCCAGAAGCTATCTGGAGCAGTGAAATGAGGTAATTTGTCATTTGATCATTTGATTTCTATTCATGTGGTTGGTTCATAAATTTATGGCTGTTGCTTAGTACCTACTTTAATTTTTTTATATTGAAATATGTTTATTTCCACTGATTACATGATCATAATTACTATAACAGTTGAAAGTCAGTCAGCAAGCACTTATTTAGGCTCTGGTGTGTGCCAGATATCATCTTTGGCAGGACCATAAACTTCTTGCTTAGACCCAATGTAATTATTTCTGTCAGGTGAATTTACTGATAATGTCACCTTTAGGCAGATGCTCACACACACACACACACACACACTCACACACTTCATACATCCTAAAGAAATAGATTATGGGGGAATTTTTACCTAGAGTATTAGGAAGTTATTGACTTTGACTTCCTATGTAGAGGCCAATTGGAATTATACTTCTTTTGTAGCACCCTTCATTGATACATAAACGTAGACACACAAATTATAGTAGTTATCCCTTCCACATTGTGACTTTCTTCATTGTGATTTCAGTATATTTCAGGTCAGCATAGGAAATTAAATGGGAATTTTTGAGAATTTTGGGGAAGCCACAGACATGACACAGAACTTAAGACCAAAAATATTCAGACTTCTTCTCTCGTTTGAAGGGAGTGCCAAAAACCTTTATGTGGATTTTCCAGATTGTGGGAGTGCCATGCTCTTAAACCATGCAATGTAGAAGGGATAACCATATTTATGTCTATTTAAGGTCATCTTGGGGGTTGACACCTGTTAGTATTTTCCAGGTATTAATTTGTGGGCTTTTGTAATCACGTTTCAGATTGATGGTGTGTTTAGTCTCACAATCTGTATAATTAATGATAGTTGTCATATGTATTCATCTTTAAGGAAATAATCTTGTGGGATTTTTGAATGATATAACTTCTAGGCGTCTCATGATTGAGAAGATTGCTGCTCATCTTGCTGACTTCACTCCTCGCCTTCAGAGTAACACAAGAGCACTTTATCAATATTGTCCTATCCCTGTTATCAACTATCCACAGTTAGAGAATGAACTGTTTTGTAATATTTATTACCTCAAACATCTTTGTGATACACTCCGATTTCCAGACTGGCCAATTAAAGACCCAGTAAGTGAACGAATGATCTTATGTCTCTTCAAATCATGACCTTTTGGACAGTTGTGTGAAAGTTTTTTCCTCCTTAAAAATTCAGTGCTGTTCAGTTTTTTTGTTATGTTGATAAAGTTTTCCCAAGATCCATTTTAAATAAGTCTTTATATCCTTTGATATAATGTGTTATCTTGACAATAACAGTATTGACAAAAATCAAAATCTAGACATAATTTCATGCATACTAGAGGTAAACAGCCACTGAACAATTGGGTGGGCCCTTGGGTAGAGAACTGACTGACTCTGGCTGTGAGCAGGCACTCTGACTGCATAGGCTGGTAAAGAGATGGCTCTGAGTGCTGCCTAGGCCAGAGGGTTGGCCTAACGCAGGTGTCAGGGCCTTTGCTGACCTTCTGCTGTCCTGCAGTGCATGCATCGCTGGCTTGGACCAGGCTCAGTCTTTGAGCTGGAATTGTTCTCAACTTACTTATCATTGTGTGCAACCTCAGTGTTTCATTGAACCCTGAACTGCGTTGCAAATGTCAAGGCAGTAATAGTGTCATCTGTATAATTGTGTTTTTACAGGATTCCTTGAATATTCACAGTGAGCATTGATTTAGTCAATATTTCAAATCCTGTTACATAAATATATTTGCATTTGAAGACATGAATAATAGCATATTGATATGAAAGATGTCAATCTTTCAAGTGATTTTTTTCAGAAAAATCAATTTGGACACTAAAATATTGTGTACTTAATTTAACATCTGTACAGTGGTATCAAAGCAACTACAAAGAATGGGACTATCATTGGCCTACATTTATTAAAACTGAAAAAATAGTCATAGTTTTAAAAATTCCTTAATTTTAAGAGCTTTAGCTATATAATGGTATTTTTCCTTTTGGGGGGTAAAATTTAACATTTCTTTAAACTGAAGTAGTACAGTTCATAACAGATGAACCATTGTCTCTCCCCCTCGCTTTTATAGTTTGCAGCTCAGTATATAATTTTTTGGGGCGATTATGATTGCATAATTGAGCAAGCTAGATGTGTAAATTAAATTTTTTATGAATGTATTTTTAAAGTAAACAATTTCATCCACATTTTTATAACTTTAAAATGAAACTTTTTATTTCCAAGGTGAAGCTTCTGAAAGATACCCTTGATGCCTGGAAGAAGGAAGTAGAAAAAAAACCACCTATAATGTCAATAGATGATGCTTATGAAGTACTTAACCTCCCTAATGGACAGGGACAGTAAGTTAATAATGAATATTATAGTCATTAATAGCTCACTTAGCACTAATTTTTTGTAAATAATTTCTGAAAAGTAAAACAATATCAAAAGCACCCTCATTTATATCAAAACCAACAGATTATTTTTGTTTTAGTTAATGTGGCTTTACCACCTAGAGATAGCTCTACATCTGAAGTTATTAACATGGTTTCACACTTGAGAATTTTTCCCAGAAATGTTTGTATAACCTTAAAATTCCTTGCTACCATTAGGATTTATTTGAATTTTATCTTTATAAAGATTTTTATATTGAAGCTGTAAATGTGAGATTTAGTAGCAACATGCCTAAGTTCCAGAAGAGTTTATGATAAAATAGTTGTTAAGAATGTTAGTAGGGGCAGCTAGGTGGCTAGAGCGCCAGCCCTGGAGTTAGGAGGACCTGAGTTCAAATCCAGCCTTAGACACATAACACTTACAAGCCATGTGAACTTGGGCAAGTCACTTAACCCCAATTGCCTTGCCTTCCCCCCTCCAAAAAGAAAAAAAGAATGTTAGTGGTACATGTGATCTGGCCTTTATTTTGGGGAATTCTGTTCTACTCCTGTGTCTTCAGTTAGAACCTATGTAAGTGACTCCCAAATTTCCATTTCTGGTGTCTCCTTAGAGTTACATTTCTGCTGAATAGTTGTCCCTGGATAACAGTAATTCAGATTTATATAGAGCTTTCAAGTTTGCAGAATGCTTATAATTAAACCACCCTTCCTTCTTTCCAAAGTGGCTTTAACATTAATTTCTGTTGATAATAGCATTAATGATATTGATGCCATCTTTGACTCTTCACACTCTATTATCTGATCTCTACCATCACTCAGTAAGCACTCACCTTTTGAAGTTCATTTAGTCCATGTTTACCACCTAGTCAATTGTGGTCATGTATCCACTGACTCTTCTGATGCTCCCCTTCTTTTCTCAGTGAGTACAGTACCTGGTCCGTAGTCTTTCACCCCTCCCCAACTCTGCCCTCATGCTAGGGAACTTTAGAAGCACCGACCTTCCAGTTTCATAATCTGTGCTGACTGGGTCATTTTAGGGTCCCCTAAAAATTTGTTACATAATCTCAATTGTACCTTTAACATGGCAAAGTAATTCTTTTACACTTACCTAATTATAATTCCCTAATGCTGTCTTGTTTGTTTATGGTTTTGGTTTTTTTTTTTCTCGAGACAGGGTTAAGTGACTTGCCCAGGTTTACACAGCTAGTGTCACAAATCTGAGGCTTCATTTGAACTCAGGTCCTTCTGACTCCAAAGCTGGTGCTGTATGCACTACGTTACCTAACTACCTCAATCCGCTATCTTAACACAGTGGCTGTGTTCCCTCTTCAGTCCTCACTTAGCTCGCCTCTATCCTTGCCCTCTCCCTGCCCCCAACCTCCTCACCCCAGACCTTTGCCTCATATTTCACTGAAAAACTTTTAAGGCCAATTGCCTACAGCTCTCTCCTCTTTTCTATTCATTTCATATCACTCAGATCACCATTCCCTCCTTGGGCCCATCTTACGTCAACAGATGGCCCTTCTCTTCCATGTCAACCCCTTCTACTTGCCTGGGTGATCCCATTGCGTCCCATCTTCTCCAACACATTGTCTCTCTTTCATCTTCTCTGACTGAATCTTTAATCTCTCCCTGTCTATTGGCCACTTTTCTACTACCTACAGACATGCCCATGTCTCCCTCATCCACAGAAACTTTCACTTGATCCATCTCTGCTTATTGTCATTCCATGTCTCTTCCCTTTTGTAGCTAAACTTCCTGAGAAAGTGTAACGCTATGCACCAGCAGATTCCCAAAAGAATGCTGTGAACAGCCTTTAAGGTTCAGATTACACAGTATAGTGAACACTGTTTATTCCATTGCAAATCAAGGCAGACATTTACAATATATCACAATATAATATTCACAACATTACATCTTATCACAGAAAATCACAATATAGTGTTCAGAACAGCTTAACATTAGAATGGCCACAGTTTTCACTACAGTGGCCGCAATATTTAGAACAAAGGACAAAAGAATAATCATCTGATTTCTCTAAGGGGGAAACCCTCCTTACTTAATCATTCAGTCCATTCACAATACAATAATCAAACTTCCACTCATGGGACAACCATAACTTAATCAGTCACTAATCTAGATTCACAATGACTAAATATCATTAATCACAAATACAGTCATTAGAAAACCACGCAAACCCTCCACCCCTTGGCATCTAGCAAACTTCAGTTTTATCCTGGGGAGGGGCCTTTTCTTCAGCTTGACTCTGGATGGTCCCTCTGATTCCCTGGATCCCCTTCCATGGTCCTAGGTCCCTCCTGAATCCACCAAACAGTCACCTGGATTCAGAAGCAGACAGCTGACAGGTTCTCATCCAGTCCTCAGGGCCAGTCCCTGGCACACACTGAAGTTCACAGGATCCAGCACATCTCAAACCCTTCACCACTTCTCTTGCCTGAAACTCAGTGATCAGCCAGGCCATGAACAAACAACATCTTATCCTGATCATGCTTCATTCTCTCAAGAAAACTCTCACTTCTTCAGTCCAGCAGCCCAGCTCCCAGATGCTGAGACAATCCTGCTTCCTCCAACAGGAAAATTCCAATTCTGTTTCTCTGTCTCTGGAATTCTTCTTTATATACACACACTGGCCTCCTGTTTCAGCCAATTCCCTTCTTCCACATCAACAGGGGAGTTTACACCTTCTCAACAGTGAACAGGGCTCACACCTTCCATACTTAGCCCTAGTTACTAAGTGCTAAGTATCTGCTAAACTGATTGCTGTTACAGAAGGCCATTTACTATAACTGTTTCTATTTCTTTTCCTCTCTTAACTCTGAAGTCTGGCCTTTGACCTAGTCATTCAACTTTTGTCTTCAAAGTTACCAAAGATCTCTTGGTTGCCAGAACTAATGGCCTCTTAGTCCTCATCCTCCTTGACCTCTTTGCAGCCTTTGACATTGTTAAAGATCCTATTATCTAGCTTTCCATGACACTATCCTGGCAATTCTCCTACTTGTTTCACCACTTCTTCTCAGTGTCCTTGGCTGGACCTTTGTCCAGATCATACCAGGTCGGTGTTCTAGGCTCTCTTCTCTCTCCATCATTTGGTGATTTCATAAACTCCCATAAATTAAATTATATTTAGCTGATGATTTTCAGGTCTACTTATCTAGTCTTAACATTTCTCCTCCAGACTTCTCCAACTACCTGTTTAACATTTGAAAATAAATATCCCATAAATGTCTTTAAAATCAACATGTCTACAGCTGAACTCACTGTCTTAACCCCCCAAACTGTGCCTTCTTCCTAACTTCTTTACCATCAAGATTGCCACCATCCTCCCAGCCACCCAGACTTAGAACTTACATATACATCCCCTGTTCTCCTCTTGACACAGCCACCACCCTAAAGTATGCCCTCATCACACCATGCCTAGACTATTTCAGTAGCCTGTTGATTGGTCTCCTTCACTTAGGTTTCAGTGGTTCAGATCTGACCATATCCCATGCCTAACCCCTTCTCTCCCACCTTGCCCTCCTCCTATCCCATTCAACAAAATCCAGTCAGTCCCTATCACTTCCTGTATTTTATATAACATACTGTTTGACATAACTTTCCTACACACGTGCCTCCCTCCACCTTTTTAGTCTTCTCATACCCCACCCCCACCCCTCAATCCTGAGCAGGTTCAACCTCAACCTACTGCACCCTTTTCCTGCTTCAACTACACCTTTCACAGGAAAGAGGAGTAATGAAACAGGGCCATACATCTGACTAGATGCCTTCTACCCTTTCTTAACCAATCTCTTTTGGGAAGAGGGGCACCCTTCACTCAACAATGAACCTGCTCACACCTGGACATTCCTTTCATGTCCCCATGATTTTGAATTCCTATCGGCACCATCCAAACCCCACTCCCTACCCCCATTGCCCAGTTCCTCATGTCCAAGCCCTTTTATAACCTAGTCCCCTTATACCTTTCCAGTCTTCCTACACCTTAGGCCTCAACATGTACTGGTACTTTTCAGTCCAGTGCCACTGGCCTTCTGGCTGTTCCAACAAGACTCCATTTCTTAGCTCTGTGCATTTTCTCTAACTGTCTTCCATGTCTGGGATGCTTTCCTTTCTCTGCTGCACCTGCAGACCTCCCTGGCTTTAAGTCCCAGCTGTAGGAAACCTTCCCTAATCCACTTGGTTCTAGTACCTTCTCTCTGCTATTTCCCTTCTATCCCGTTTATAGTTTGCTCTGTATGTATTTATTTGTGTAATGTTAATTTGTAAGGTCCTTAGGGTAAGGACTGTGTTCTGCCTCTGAGTCCTCAGCCCTTAGCACAGCATCTGAAACATAGTAGCCACTTAGTAAATGTCTGTTGATTGATCATTTAATTGATTTCTCCTGCCAAATAAAGTATAAATGCTGTCCAGGTCTACTTTTCTAGCTTTTTCATCCAGTTTTTTAAAACAAGTTTTCTGCTTTAGCCAAACTGGTACTGTTTTCTGTCTTTTGCTCTTTTTCACACCCATCTCCCAACTGGGCCTGATCCTTGGAAGGTATCCTTCCCTTCCCCCTTCCCCTGCTGCATGTTATACCATTTCCTTTAAGACCCAGATCAAGAGGGACATCTCACTGAAAGCCATGTGACCAAAGGCAGCACCTCCTTCATCTGATTGTTCACAGACTTTTTTACTTCACATTCATCTCATTCTTCTTTGCAGACTATCTGACGGTAAACAGGTCATGTCCCTTATTTTCTGGATCCCTACTGCTTTGTTCCCAGGCACTTAGCATAGTAACTTGTGTAATAATGTTGTGTGACTTAAAGGGAAAGTGTATTTTTATTTTCTTTTTGTAATTTAATAACTGGCAAATTGTACTTTTTGATCTTATTAGTAGAAAGTGTACTACCTCTTATAGTTCAAGCATTGGTCCTTGCTTTTAAATTCCCCCTCCCCTTCCTAAAAAGATTTTGGCTCTCTTCCATTCTCTGACTTGCACAGTAGGAGGATGGGGGTGTGTAGGTGTGGGCGTATGTGGGTGTGAAAGAGAGAGAGAGAGAGATTTACAGTAGTAGGAGAAGCTAAGTAGAAATTCATTGCACAGATGTTGAAGTTTTGGAGTTCATGTTTCCTAACCATCACAGTTGCTTTGTCTATAAGAAGCTTGTAACTTTTAGTAAAGCTTATAATCTTTATTTAGCCACATCATTTTATCAGTCTTTGATGAATGAATGAAAAGGCATTTGTGAAGTATTTAATGGAGGCTCAGTATTGTGTGCTGAAGGTTGGAACTGTCAAAGGCAAAACGTTTTGAAATCTGAATGGCCAAATTTGTAGCCTTATCAAAATGGGAACCACAAGAAACGTTTCCATCAAATATCCTTTGCCAGAAGAGTTGGTGACTGTTTGTATTCTTGTATATTGATCCCTTTGTAAAACACCATGTTACAGGCATGAAGAGAGCAAGATCAGGAAGGCCTACTTCAGACTGGCGCAGAAATACCACCCTGACAAGAATCCCGAAGGGAGGGTAGGTACTCTTGAAGCAAAGCTAGGTGGGTGTTTCCAGATTCAGTTAGTCAACACGTGTTTTATCTTCACCAGATATATAGATGAACTTGTAATTTTGTAGCTTATACACATCCATCTTATTCCCCATCTTCACGTGCACCTGCTCAGAGCAGCATGGGGTTGCCGCAGTGCACAGAGCGTGGACCCTGCAGACAGAAAGAACTGAATTCAAATGTGACCTCAGACACTGATTGACTTTGTGACCCCAGCCAAGTTCCTTGGACCCCCTGTTGTCTTCATTTTCCCAACTGTAAAATGGGGATAATAATAGTTGCCCCGCTTCCCAGGGTTGTTATATCACATGAGATAATAATTGCAAAACATTTAATACAGTGCCTGGCAAATAGCAGGTGCTTAATAAATGCTCCTGGAAGCCAGACATCACTTGAGACCAGTCGTCTATGGACTCTTTCCTTTCCATCAGTGTCAGCCTGTGGTTACATTAATAAGCCCTCAGTCTAATAAAGAATCAGTGGAAAGGTATCTTTCAGACAAAATTGATGCCGCTGGAGATTACTTTTGGTTTTCTGAATGTTTTTATAAAACGTACATGAGAGCAGCCTGCTTAAAACAGAAGTGGAGCCAAAGTGTTGCTTCCCTGGGCCGCTCATGACCCACTCATCCGACCCTGCCTCCATCAGACTTCCAGTCATTTGATAAGTCAGGTTGATTCTCACCTTGTAAGTTTTCTTGTTATCTTCCTGGTCCAGGTCTTTACAAGTTCAATTTTGTTTTTAAACTTAGGTGTTAAGTGTTTACATCACATCCATTTCTGCACATACTCCCCCATGTGCCTTTATCTCTTAGTTGTAATGCATAGTGTTAGTGGGGTAGATGCTCTTAACTGTGTTTTTGAGCAGTAGTTATGAATATGTGTGCGTGTGTGTGTGTATGTGGATGGATAGATAGACAGACAGACAGACAGAGATATGACACGTATCTAATGCCAGATATACGTATCGAACCAGGTGGGGAGTAAATGTGGCATTAGATATTTTCTTTCCTTTTTTAGACATCCCCATGACTTGGCATAGGGAACTCCTGAGGAGGAAACACACTCCACCAATACAGAGTAGCTCCTTTTCTGCAGTTTATAACATAGTAGTCTCCTTGGCCAATGAAATTTCAAGTGACTTGTGCTGGTGGCTCCCTGACTTGGAGGCCAGCTGTCCTCTTGGCTGTGCTGTGCTGCTTTTCTGTGTATATATGTCATAGAGAAAATCTTTTTTGCTTGAGAAGTATACGCTTATTTGTGTAATAAATATAACTGTTATACTTGAAATACCTTAAAATTAAATCAACACATTTCTACAAAATTTCAAGTTTTCTTGAGAACAATACAGAATAATTTATTGTTGAAGAGTTAAGTAATTAGAGTTAAAAGATATTTTTATTATGCTATTTTACCATTTACCATTTAAATTCATAGGAATTTAGGTGATGAAGTACATAGAATGCTGGGTCTGGAGTCAAGAAGACTCATCTTCTTGCGTTCAGCTAGCAGTGTAACCCTGGGCAAGTCACTTCATCCTGTTTGCCTCAGTTTCCTCATCTGTAAAATGAGATGCAGAAGGAAATGGCAAAGTATCGAGTATCTTTTCCGAGAAAGCCCCAAATTGGGTCACAAAGAATCAGACGGACTGAAAAGGGAATGAACAACAAAACACCCAGTAGTCATAGAAAATAACTTTTTTGTTGTGTGATATTCTGTGTCTATTTTTAGTAGCTTCCTATAACAAATGAAGTGAAGATGACATTAGTTGGTTATTTTTTCACAGACTATTTTGTTTAACTTTGATTCTCATTTTCCCACTATTGTGAAACAGGCTTGCTGTTTATCTTTGTTTCCTTACAGGATATGTTTGAAAAAGTAAATAAAGCATATGAATTCTTATGTACAAAATCATCCAAAGTAATTGATGGCCCTGATCCAGAAAATATAATTTTGATTCTGAAAGCACAGAGCATCTTGTTCAATCGACATAAAGAAGGTGAGCATGTCGAGTCAATTTCTTTTTATGCCCAAATTGAACTTCCTTACGAGTTTTCTTTGATTAGCTGTGTTATCGAAATAGATAGAATGGAATGAGTCCTGACCTTGAAGTCAGGACACCGATATTTAAGTCCCTTCTCAAACATTTAGGAGCTATAATTATGGGCAAATCACCAAATTCTCAGAGCTATCATTTCTTGTTTTGGTTTTTTTTTTTTTTTTTTGCTTTTTGGAGGGCAGCTGAGGTTAAGTGACTTGCCCAAGATCACACAGCTAGTAGATGTTAAGCATCTGAGACCAGATTTCAACTCAGGTCCTCCTGACTCCAGGGCCGGTGCTCTGTTCACTGTGCCACCTAGACACCCCTAGAACTATAATTTCTTTTTTTTTTTAATTTAAACTTTTAATTTATTAATTATATTATATTAATTACATATAATTATTTATTATTAATCAATTAATTAATTCATTTAAACTTTACATTTATTGTCCCAGTTGGGTCTCATAATCTGGTGAGGTGGGTAGACCCGTTTTACAGATGAGGAAACTGAGTCATTAAAATTTAAGTGACTTGCCCATGGTTACACAGCATCAGTATCAGAGTCTGGATATGAATCCAGCTCTTTCTTTTTTCTTCTCCTTCTTTATTTTTTTTAATCTCTAAAATAAGGATGATGCCTTTCCCACCTGTCTTGAGGGGAGCAGTTTGAAGACCTTAAACAGCTGCATAAATTTGACCTGCTTTTATTAATTGATATTTTCTAAGGCATAGGAAGGTCCTTTTTGAAAAGAGAGTGGGGGACTCTTTAGCAGGCTAGTTATTGAGAAAATGATTAAAATTTGGAGATTGTTAAAGGTTATCTAGAGTGTGAAAATTCTAAGACTTGGGAAAATTAGGTATAAGTATAAGGTGGGACTTGCTTCTTGATGTTTGAAAGAGGGTGCAAGAATAGTTAAGAATAGTTGAATAGTTCAACTTAAGAATAGTTGAACATTTTATATACATACAGAAGGCAATAAATGTTTAGACATCCAAAGACAGGGTTTTTTTAATTAGTAAAATGCTAATTTTTATATCACTGATATAGTTTATCATTATTAATTAAAATTTTATAGGTTATATTTACCTTTTGTAATAATTTGTTTAGAAATTACTTTTACTTTAGTGTTTTTGATAAGTTAATATTGTTAACTTGAGTTGGTGTCTTGGATTTCAAGATAGGAAAAGGAGAACTTGGGAAACTGTTATTATACATATAAAGCATCCTCTATCATTCATGGATCCAAGTTGCTGGGTTTATTTTAACATTGTTTTCTGAAATGAATTTTGATGGCAGGCAGATTCGAATATTTGGCCGCATAGAAAGACTATAAGAACTAGCAGGGTTGATCTACCCCTCCCAAGTTTGAGAGAAAATGTGGAGTGCTGGTGTCTTTGTTGGAGGGTGGATGCCTGTGTTCAATTTAACCAAGTATATCAGGTTTTGCCTGTGTGTAATGTGGAACAAGGTAAGCTAGCTGACAGTAGAGTTAATAGATTAGTAACTGGTCGTAAGGAGGGGTGGTAGCCTAGAGCAGTGTTCTAACTTTTTGTATTCCATGGACCCTTTGGCAGTGTCTGATGAAACCTATGGACATCAATTTTTTATGCATAAAATAAAATCCATAGGATTTCAAAGGAAACCAGTTTTATTGAAATACTGGTATCTACCAGATTTTTGAAAAACAAACAAAAAAGTCCACAGACCCTGGGTTAGAGAACCCATAGATGATGTGGAGGTCTCTAGTGTGTTGTCTCTTTGATCTATTTTTGGCCCTTTGGTATTCTGTTTTCATCAGTAGTTTTGATTTATCCATTTGTCCCTCCCCCTTGGAGGGACAGCAAATGAGTGTGCAAGGTGAAGGATGGGATCCTGAAGCTTTTCACAGATGAGAACAATGAATTGGATTGAATGAGATAACTTTTGATAGTTGTGAACATAACATTCTATGCTTGGGTCCAAGAAATTAACTTCCCAGCCACAGCAGGATAGACGGATGTGGGAGATAATTGAACTGTCAGCCGTGAACAAGTTAGCTATTGGGTCATGGCTGCCAGAAGCCTGCTATGGTGCGAGGCTTCATTTCTTAGGAGACATGTCCTGAAGATGGAGGACAAGATCAAACCACATTTGGATATGGTGTTCAGTTTTAGGAGAGAAACAGGAGCCGTGAGTAGGGTTTGCAGAGAAGCAAATTTATGCTAACTATAAGAAAAAAAGTCCTTAAACTTCCTACCAATCCAAAGTAGAGGAGTCATATTGACAAGGACTATTTTCTCTCATTGGAAGACTTCAAGCAGAGTCTGCAGACCTCTTGTCGGTGCTGCTGTATGCATTCTTCTCTGCATACTGGTTGGGCTAGGTCACTTCTAAAATCTTTTTTCATCTCTTAATTCTGTCATTTTGTGATTCTGTGACTAAACTGAACCTAAATCAATAATTTGGATATTGGGACAAAGCTCTTTTCTCGTGGTATATCTAAGCTGAAGTTCTAGAATGTAGTATAATATCCTGGGATTAGGATAAACAATTATTTTGATCTAATTAACCGCATTTAGAGAACTAGTGAGAGAACTAGCACATGCAAACAG
>CM053597.1:31475740-31501234 GCA_028646575.1 Pseudocheirus occidentalis | reverse complement strand
AAAAATTAGTATTATTGTAGGGGAGCAGGTTGTATGTTGACCATAGTACCTTGTTCATTAATTTAATATTCAGCTGTGCATGAGTAGAAATATGTATGGGTTGAAGAGGTAATGGTTTGATAAACTCACAAGATCAAAACTGCTAGACTCTAAATTCTGCTGGAAAACCTGATCATTTTTCTAGAATAGGTGCCTTTGCATAGAATGATAAATTAAATAACTGTAGAATCAGTGTGAAAAGAAAGGAAAACTGAACAGATTTTACTTTAAAGTAAAATTGTGAGATGTTTAAAGAACTGTAAGAAAAGTTCATTCTTTTAGACATGTGTAAGTATTCTTGGATTCCAAACCAACTTAAAGCCCCAATAAAAATCTCTTTTTGACTTTTGATTATTTCAGATTTACAGCCTTACAAATATGCAGGGTATCCCATGTTGATTAGGACTATCACGATGGAAACTTCAGATGATCTCCTTTTCTCAAAAGAATCACCACTGCTACCTGCTGCCACAGAATTGGCTTTCCATACTGTCAACTGTTCTGCACTCAATGCAGAAGAACTAAGAAGAGAGAATGGAATAGAGGTAATGACTTTGCAGTTATCTGCAAAACAGCCTGACTGTGAAATACTGTAGGCCTGTTAATGTTTAATTTATTTTTTTTTATACTTGATCTTGGGTTCTGGATATAATTCCACTCAGCTATAATGCTTTTCAATACAGAATTGGAGCAGCTGGAGCCTATAATTGATGAACCTTGTTCTTTTGTTTTTAATTCATTTTTAAAAATTGTTAAAGTTGCTCAAAAGAAACTCTTCAGGTTTTGACAGAATTTCTCTAGCAGCAACCAGTCATTCAGAACTTACTGATCTTCTGAAGTTTTAAAATAAGCTAATAAAATATCAGGGAACCAGTTTACAATTGGGTCTCATAACTCATCATTGTGACTTGTTTATGATCTTTTGAGAAACATGTATTTTTCGAGGGGGAAATTCAGCTAGTAACTAACATTCAGAAAAAAATCATTATCTAGGTTCAGTAATTGACATGACAAGGATAGCATGTTTTAAATTCCCGTTTTGGTTAATTAGTATTTATGGATTGTGGTCCTTGAATAGGTAATGCTAAATGGTTCGTCAAGAAGGAAAAAAGCTCGTTTGCTGTTAACATAGAGAACCGAAACAGAAGCCAGTGGATTTTAGCATGAAAAGTTCTTTTATACAGTTTTATCTGTAAGACTTTGGGCTCCCAGCCTGGATCAGATTTTTAACTGTTAATTCATTTCTCTATAGGTGTTACAAGAAGCATTCAGTCGTTGTGTGGCAGTCTTGAATCGTTCAAGTAAGCCAACTGATATGTCTGTGCAGGTATGCTCAAAGAAACTTGTTCCAGGCTATTCTTTATTCATTCGTGTGGGTTAGAAGAAAGAGTCTAGAACTGGAAGGTAGAAGACCTGAGCTCTAAGTCTGTGTCCTCATCTACAAAATGTGGATGATGCTTATTATATTCAAAGAGTAGTGTGAGGAAAGCACCTTCAGGTTTATAACATACGAAAATGAATTCAAGTCATGGCAAGGGAAGAATTTATGTGCTTATTAATGGGTAATTCACATTGTAGAGCTCTTACAAATAATAAAGTATTTTAGTACTATATTTTTAGTACTGGTTAGTACTGTATTTTTAGTACTGGTTAGTACTGTATTTTTAGCTGAATGCTGTGTAGGTGGATTGCAGTTAAATATTCACATCATAATTTATTCCTTAGCCCATCCCTTCCTCTCCAGGATAAAAAGAACAGAAAGATAAAAGTTTATCAGGTGTATACAGATGATATTGGTTGACGTGACTCGGTACCAATAAAATTAAAATATTTAGAAATGTACACCAACAAAATACAGCCATAAGACTTTTAAGATTTTTACTACACTGATAGCCCAACCTAAGTATTCTCATTTTTAAAAAGCAAATATATGAGACAGGCAACCTGGTAAGGATTTTCTACATACTATGTACTATGTAAACTTCAAAGAATTAACTAGTGTTCTGAACTAATTTTCTTATCTTTTTTTTTTCTTTAAACGACTATATCCAGTACCTGTTTTTTTTTTCTTGTGTTTCTGCTTTCAGGTATGTGGGCATATATGTAAATGTTACAGTGTTGCAGCTCAGTTTGAAGAGTGCCGAGAGAAGATCACTGAGATGCCTGGCATCATCAAAGATCTCTGTCGAGTACTATATTATGGCAAGGTGAGCTCTTAATTACCTAATGACTTTGGAGTAATATTTGAATAAGTACTTCCACAAGTTTTTGGTTGTTTTCTTGTTTTTTTATTAAGTGGGAATTTTCTCAGTAGGACTTTAGAAATGATCACTGGGTTCCCTTCCACCACTAGCCCACAAAAGTATATGCAATCTCTAAAATTACTCAGATGATGCAAATAGTAATCCTTAGCCTCCCAAGGCCTAAGAGAGGGGATCATAATAGACAGAAACTGGGCAGACTCAATAGGAGTGTGTTTATATTTGTATCCAAAAGCATTTATTAAATATTATTTAAGTAATATTATATTATTAATATAATATTATTGATAACATTAATTAATAATTATTTTTAATAACCAATAATATTAGTTTATTATTTATTATAAGTGACATTATATTAAGTATTATATTTGTAGCCAAAGTATCCAAGCAGCAAGGGAGTCTTAGTCAATAGGTTACATTAATAGGTACAAGTTGTTTGTCAGTTGGCTGTTCTTAGCAAGTTCTGCTTATGTCTAAAATAATAAACTCTTTGCTGATTTTTAGAAATAGTATTGTCTGATGCTAGTTTGAGCTATTATTTGTTTGTGAGAATTAACAAGGAAATAAAATAATTTTAAAAATTAACTCAGTGGTGAGAGCCAAGATGGCAAAAAGGCGCAACTCCCTAGCTGAATTTTACCATCATTACCGTCCAAACAACTTGCCTCAAATCAAGTTTTGGAGTGGAAGAGCCAACAAAAGGTTGGAGTGAGACATTCTTCTGACCTAAGGAAATTTAAGAAGTCAACAGGAGAAGTCTGGGAGGCCTGTCAGGAGCCCACATAGCAGCAGCACCTTAGGGAATTCTCGGCTCAGAAGGAGTAGGGGTTTTGGAAATCTGGTAAGAAAGAAATTACAGGGGACCCTTTGCTGGCACTGGGTGCCACTGGTGGTGATTGGCAACTCTGTTGCCCGTTCACAGTTTTGGATCACAGTTCTAGGGCAGAGAGGATTGCTGAGGTTCAATCACAAGGGAGCAGAGAACTTGATCATAAAAAAATTACGACAGTGGCAGGTAAGACCAAGGCCTAAACTCAGAAGACAACAGTGTGAAAAGAGCTACCCAAAAAAGCCTTGAAACATTTTTGCTAATTGGACCCAAGCCCAGCATGAATTTGTAGAAGAGTTAAAGGAAGAGATAAGAATAATAGTAGAGGAAAAACTGGGAAAAGAAATGAGAGAGGTACAAGAAAATTATGGAAAGAGAATTTAACAGTTTGATCAAAGAGGCACAAAAATCTACTGAAGAGAACTCTTTAAGAATCAAAATTGTCCAAATTTAAAAAGATACAAAATCTCACTGAAGAAAATAATTACATAAAAATTAGAACTGGATGCCAGGAAGCTAATTGCTCCATGAGTAATCAAGAAACAATGAAACAAAGTCAAAAAAAAATGGAAGAAAATGTGAAGTATCTCATTAGAGAAACAAATTACCTGGAAAACGGATCAAGGAGAAATTATTTAAGAATTATTGGAACATCCAGAAGCCATGATCAAAGAAAGAGACATCATCTTTTAAGAAATTATAAGGAAAATTGCCTTGATATCTTAGATTCAGATGTTAAAATAAAAATTGAAAGAATTCACTGGTCATTAGAAATATCATAGATTAATTCCAGAATTTCTGGGCCAAAGACAATGTACTTCAGGCAGCCAGGAAGGAACAATCCAAAGTGGAGACCTTAGAATATGATCTGGGAAGTAAAGGAGCTAGGATTAGAACCAAGAATAACCTATTCAGCAAAACTGAACATAATCCTTCAGAGGGGAAAGTGGATGTTTAATGGAATAGAGGACTTCAAAGCATTCCTGGTGAAAAGAGCAGAGTTAAAGGAAATTTGACATTCAAACTGAAGATCTGGGAGAAGAATAAAAAGGTAAACATGTATTGTTAATGCTACTTGCAGCTGCTGTGGAGGTGTAAGACCAATAACACCAGCACATAGGAGGGCTGCTAGCACAGCTTCTTTGATATGCTTTTCTAAAGGAAAGACAGCTTTAATTAATCTTACTTTAATTAAACAATGAGAAAGATATATAAGTAGAGAGAAGTGTGTATCCAAGAAAAAATTCAATAGACGGAGCTCCAACTGTCTAAATAGGGTAATAAAACAGTTTATATCACTAAACCAGGGAGCGCCAACATCTGGGTTCACAGAGCTCGGGGACTCCTTAACAACAGCTACCCAGAGTCTGGTCTGGCCAAATTACAAAGAAACATCCTTCCCATGAGTGAGTCCTTAAAGTAAAATTCCAACCTTCCAATATATATATAGTTTTCAACTAATAGGCTCAGAGCTAGAAGTCATCGCAACCCAGTGACTCAGTGCCTAATTGGCTCAGTACCAAAAAGTGTAAAAGCCTTGCTAACAAGCAAGCCTCCCCCTAAGCAAGCTTCTCCCCCAAGGTAATATGAATGTCCTTGAATATCACCTTATGGGCTCTATATACCTGAGGATGTCTCATGGCTGTGAACTGGGCTGGAGCTCGAAGCAGCAAGACATCTATGATTGAAATACCTGTGTAACTTTAGACCTGGGAACATAGCCCCTGTTCCAAGGGAAAAGAAGGTGGTCACATAGACCTATGGACAGGGAAGATCTTTTACTTCATTAACCCTACAACATGAAAGAATATTCATAAGGGATTCAGTAAAATTAAGTTGTTTACATTCCTACATAGGAAGCGAAATACTTATAACTCCCAAGACTATTATTATTTAATTGGGGGGGGCAATTGCGGTTAAGTGACTTGCTGAGGGTCACACCCCTAGTAAGTGCCTAAGGCTTTTGCACTCAGGTCCTCCTAACTCCAGGGCCAGTACTGAACTTTATCATTATTTAGGCATTCAAAAGGAGTTTAAATAGACAGAAAGCATGGATATGAGTCTCTTATAGGAGAATGATTTCCAAAAAAATGAAGGAGTGAGAAAGAGGGATGCGCTGGGAGATAGGGGAAGGGAGAAGTAAAATCACATAAAAGGGACATAGAGGGAAGAGCTTTTACAGTGGAGGAGAAAATGACAGGGGGCCTGGGTGGGGGCAGGCTGGGATTGGCTCAGAAAGGGAAGACCATCTATATACGCTTAGTTGTACAGTTTTCCCTTCGACATTGCAGTTTTGATATATTGCAAATTGGCATAAGAAGTTAAATGAGAATTTTCTTAGGCAGTTTGAGAAAGCCACAGATGACACACAAAGGTCAGCAGAAAACACAAGAAAAGTTTAGAAAATCAGAAATGCCTACAATACATGTATAGTATCTTTACTTAACATTGACCTACATATATCCTATGACTAAAATTTCAGACAATTTCTCTGGTAAGAAGAGTTAGCTAAAAAGTTTTACATAAATTTTCTAAGTCACAGGGACCCCATTCCTCTAAACCCCTACCACGTGAAAGGGATAACTGTATATAGAAGTGGAACCTAGCCAATAGGGAAATAGGAGGGAAAAGGAGTAAGAGAAGGGAGGAGGGAAGTAATAATAAAAGAAGACAAATTAAGAAGGCCATAGTTAGAAGCAAAATAGACTTTTGAGGGGGGACAGGATAAAAACGAAAGAAAGGACAAAACAGAAGAGAATGGGATGAAGGGAAATGAACAGTAATCATAAATGTGAATGGGGTGAGCTCACCGACAAAATGGACATGGATAGCATAATGGTTTAGAAACCAGAATCCAGTAATATATTTTTTACAAGAGACACATTTGAAACAGACACAAATAAGACTGGAGTAGAATGTAATATGTTTCAGCTGATGTAAGAAAGGCAGGGGTAGCAATCTTGATCTCACATAGAGCAAAAGCAAAAATAGACCTAATTAAGAGATAATTAGGAAATCCATGTTTTGCTAAAAGGAACCATAGACAAATGAATTAATATTTAAAATGTTTGCAAGTTTCTGTGATAAAGGCCTCATTTCTCAAATATATACTGAGTATTGAACTGAGTCAAATTTATGAAAATAAGAGCCATTCCCCAGTTGATAGTTGAAAGATATGAACAGCCAGCTTTCAGAAAAAGAAATCAAAGCTATAGTCATGAAAAAATGCTTTAATTAATAAATTAAAATACTTCTGTGGTACCACCTCACACTTATTGGAAATGACTAATGTTGGAGGGGATGGGGAAAATAGGTACACATGTGGTTGAGTTGTGAACTTGTCAGAACCATTCTGGAGAACAATTCGGAGGTATTCCCAAAGGGCTATAAAATTGTGCATGCCCTTTGACTCAGCAACATCACTATTAGTTCTGTACCCTAAAGAGATCAAAGAGAAAGGAATAGAACAAAAGTATTTATAACAGCTCTTTTTTTTGTTGTGGCAAAAAGTATTGGCAGTCAATAGGGAAATGACTGAACAAGTTGTGACATGATTATGATAGAGTAATATTGTGCTATATAAGAAACGATGAAGTTTGTGGTTTCAGAAAAATATGGCAACATGTGCACTGATGCAAAGTGAAATAAGAACTAGGAGATCATTGTGCACAGTAGCAGTAATATTATAATGATAACTAACTGAAAAAACTTGGCTACTCTGATCAGTATGATAATCTAAGACAATTCTAAAGGACTCATAATAAAAAAAGAACTGATAAGCTATGAGTGCAAGTTGACTTACAATTTGCTTTCTTTGTTTTTCTTGCTTTTAAAAGTAATTGGCTAATATGGAAATATATTTTGCATGATTACACATGTATAATTGATATCATATTGCTTGCCTTCTAAGTAGGCGTAGGAGGGGATAGGAGGGAAGAAAAAAATTTGGAACTCAAATTTTAAAAAGAAAAGTTTGCTCAAAAGTCAGTAATAAATTTTTTTTTAGAAATTAACTCAATTTCTATTAACTTGATGTTTAAAGCTAGCTCATAGACTAGGATCTGGGTGTAGTGGAACTTGGTTTTTTCTATAGCCAGGATATTTGTCTGCAATCTCTATAAATGGTGGTATTTGTATATCCCAATTTGTAACCTGTGTCCAGTCTACAAAGAAAATAAAAACTTTTTATGCCCAGACTTTAGAGGTTGAATATGAGTTGGACTCAGTTGCTCTCTCATGTTGTATGGAATACTTACCTGTAAGTTTTAATCCAATAAAGCCTCATATCTCTTAAGGCAGCCTTTGTAGCAGTTTAAGTGTGACTCGTGGCTCTTACGCATAAATACACAAGTGGTTAAGAGGAAAGCTATCTATTCTCCCTATAGAAGTTGCTAAGTCTTTGCCGATACTAACATCGCAGGAACCTGCCTTTGTTCTTCTCGTCACCTCTGTCAGGCATTGACGGGAATAGAATTCAAATCACAAAGCAGGAAACGATAAACTAAGAAACCAGTTGGTTCCTAGGAATTTCAACTTTCTCATTATTAATTTCTTTGCTCTTGATCTTTCAGAGTATCCCTCGAGTGGCATCTCTTGGAGTAGAATGTGTCAGTTCATTTGCAGTGGATTTCTGGCTACAGACACACTTATTTCAGGCAGGAATTTTGTGGCATTTACTTGGATATCTGTTTAATTATGATTATACTCTAGAAGAGAGCGGCATTCAGAAAAATGAAGAGACAAATCAGCAGGTAATTTATCATGCTCATTGGAATATTGAATTTGTACTTGAACCACTATAGTACAACTCTGGAAACTTTGACAGGAGCATTCATTTTAGAAGCCATGTTTTCTGAGCAATTCCACTTCCCAGAACCAAAAACTTTTGTTACATTTTTGATAGAATACATTTTAGGAAGATTTTAGACACTTTTTTACATTCAATAATTATTTTCTTTTAATTTTTTTCAATGAATAAAAATCAGTTTTTGTCTCTCCCCATTCTCCCATTTTTAAAGAAAAGGCAAAGGAAAACCCTCATAGCAAGTATACATAGTAAATGAAAACAAATTCCCACATTGATCATGTCACAAAACGTCTGTTTCATTCTGCGTCTGGAGTCTTTTAGCTGGAGGTTGGTAGCATATTTCGTCTTCGGTCATCTGGATTTGTAGTTGGTCTCTGGGCTGATCAGTGATCTCATGTCTTTCAAAATTGACTTGATAAAATGTTTTTGTTATTATGTAGCTCCTCCTGGTTCTTTTCACTTCACTCTGCCTCAGTTCCTACAGGTGTTCTCAGATAATAAATGCTTTTTAATTGATGTGGCCTGACGAGAGCAGAGTACAGAGGTACCATCATTCCCTTATTCCTGTGAGCTATACCTCCCTTAATGCATCTAGATTGAATTAAGATTTTCCATTGCCTTCTGTCCCTGTTTTTTGGAACTAAACTCATAGTCCACTAAAACCCCCAGACTTTTTTCAGACAAGGTACTATTAGACCGTACCTCCTCCATCCTCCTTGTGAAAGGATGTTACATTTGTGTAAGAAACTATATTTATTTCCCTATTAAATGTTGAATTTTTTGAGATTTTTGGTGTTTTATTAATTTTACTTTTAAGATCCACTTTTCTATTCTAATTCTTCCCACCCTCCCACCCCTATTGAGAAAGCAAAAAAAAAGCCCTGTTACAAACACACAATAAAGCAAAACCAATTCCCATACTAGCCATGTCCCAAAAAAAGGTCTCTGTTTCCACTTTGAGTCTGTAACCTCTGTAACTGGAAGTAGGCGATCCGCTTCATCCTGAGTCAAAAGGATGTTTTCTTGATTTAGAATCATTATTGTAAAGGTAAATTACTGTACCTGTGATACTTTTCAAGACCTTTTGACAGATGGGAAACTATTTCCCCTTTAGCAAAGATCACTGGCATGCTGTGCTCTTCAGTTCACATCTGTGTGTTAGATGTCTTCCTTGTTATTATCTCTTCCCTCTTCTCATTGCTTTCAAGGTACTTATAGCCAACCTTATATCCCAGCATCTGATTTATTACTTCTAATCTTCTTGGGTCATGGAAAATTTAATAACCAAGCTTATTAAATTATATGTAGAGGAAAAGCAAATAGGTCATGTGAAAACAAAAGCTTTATTTCTAAGCAGAGCACACGAGCTTCAATTCATGCACTTGGATCGTTTTTGATTGCTTAGTTGTTCTTAACTGAGGACTTGAACCCAAGCCTTCTCTTTTAAGGCTGTCTCTCCCATTGTGCCATACATCCTCATGTGCATGCATGTACACACTCTATTCACGTACTGCATGAGTGTGCATGTAAATATGTAAACTCTCTTTTCACAACAGGAAGTAGCCAATAGTCTTGCCAAGCTAAGCCTCCTCGCTCTCAGTCGCCTTGGTGGGTATTTGCCTGATGAACAGTCTACTCCAGAAAATCCAACAATAAGGAAAAGTTTGGCTGGTTTACTAACACCATATGTTGCTAGAAAACTTGCCGTAATTGGCCCTGCTGAGGTATGTAAGTCTTGGATTGTTCATGAGTTCAGTGTCTTACAATGGTATTAAAATAATTTTAGAGTTAGTTTGGGTATGAACCAGATTATTTGTGTTGTAGCAAAAGAACAGAACTGTTCTGATTAGCTTTAGGAAACATGGAAGGGTAACAAGATAAATATTTTTGTTCGTTGTTGATCTCAGTTGACTACACATGATATTGAGGAAGCAAGGGGTACATCTCCATTCCCTGTTAAGGATATTGAGTGTAATGTTTCATAGCTGTAGGCTATTCCTTTGCCTCACTCCGTTAAAAGTCACAGGGAATGTGTGTGGTAAGTATATGTTGGGGGGGAGATAAGAGAAAGAGAAGGGTGTACCTTCCCCCCACCTCCCAACCAAAAAATCCCTGTACTGTGGTTTAGTGGAAAAAGCACAAGAATCAAAAAAGATGCATCCTAATCCTAGTAGCATAGTAGAAAGAGTATGTTTTGTTTGCATTGATACTCTTGGACTCGGGAGACATGAAGAATTTCCTTCCTAGCTCTCATTTAATTACTAAATAGTTTTTGGCAGACCACTTAATCTTACTGCTTCAGTTTGCTCTTCTGTAAAATGGGGCTAAAATGTGTCCTGACTGCGTTCCAAGTTAATTGTGATGAAATGTTTGTAAACCTGTAAAAGCACCTTTCTTAAAAAAATTTGGATCCACTACAGCTATAGATAATTGTAATAAAATATTATTAGAGCAAAATAGTTATTTTTCAGCATATTTTTAATAATTGCTTTTATTGTAAACAATTTCCATCTACTACTTTAAAAGAAGACTATTTTGCCAGTTACATTAAAATGCAAGTTTATAAAGTTAAAGTTGAATTATTATCCACATTACATCAGGCAAATCACAACTTTTGGGGGGATGCTTTTCATTTTCCAATTCAAATAAATGGATTCTGAAGTTTCTTTCATTTCTCACTCTGTAATTAATCTGTCAGCTTTCTTTAAAAAGTAAGTGCACCAGATTTGATTATAAGGGTACATAGGCTAGGGGTAGTGATCTGATGTGTGATTTCACTTAACTAGGGAGTTTGGGGATGAGGAGTCCTACCAGTGAAGAGCAGCACTTTTCTGTGTAACTTAAAGACCTGTCTGGGGACGCTGGGAACTTAAGAAATACAGATACTATGACAACATGTGAATGCAGGCCTTCCTAGCTCTGAATCTAGTTCTTCAAAAAATACTTTGTATTTTTAAACTTAAAAAAAAACAACTTAAACAATGATGATGTTTACTTTCAAATGTTTCCCTAATCTAAAGCAGCCTTTTTAATGCTGGTTGGACAAAATGTATAATATGCAATGTGTAGCTTTCATTTGCTTTTCTTCCATTTTTGTGGCATCAGTAATGTCCCCATGACTTCCTTAAATTAGAGAGGCAGTGTGCTGTCCTGGATAGAATACTGTTCTTAGTCTTAAAAATCTAGGTTTGGATCTGCCTCAGGTACTCACTGGCTCTTTGATACTGTGCAGATCATTTCACCTTTAAGGGTCTGTTTTCTCACCTCTGAAATAAAGTTAACAATAGCACCTAACTTGCAGACCCACTTTGAGGTTACAAATAACTTAATAGGTAACAAGTAGTAATATTCTTATAGAAAGTATTCACATCCAGATTGCTATTTAACATTTTAAACACTTGTCTTTTTTTTAAATGCTCGTCTTCATTTCTCTGGTTTAATTCAAGAGATGAGGTATATTTCTAAAACAGTGTTAAATAGAGTATTCCATATTTCTAAAGTGGTGGACGAGTGGAACTGTTTATTTTCTTTTAGGGTCAGATGCTAGGATTAGTTGGCATGTCCAGATAAGATAAATGTAAATAACACGAGTCAAACATTGGAATCTCTAGTTTTCTACTTGTATACTTTTGCAAATAAGATGTCTTTTAGCTTTAAGTCAGAGCTTGGCTTTGATTGGCTTGGATCCATGGTTTTATTATCTTAGATGCCTTTGAGACCTGGGTTCTGTGATAAATGAGGAGATATGTCTGTTTCTTTAAAAATTACATTAAAAAGCAAGTTATTTTTGTTTCCTAGATTCTGAAGATGCTTAATAGCAACACAGAGAGCCCTTATTTAATTTGGAATAATTCAACAAGAGCAGAACTACTTGAATTTCTGGAATCTCAACAAGAAAGCATGATTAAAAAAGTATGTTATCTTTTGTAAAGTCCATTTTTGTAAAATGTCCATTTTGGAAGGAACAATCCATAATTACCTAGTGTTAATGGTATAAATCAGCTACTTCAGAGATTCTTTCCATTCTGGTAGGAATACCCTAACTCCACTTAGACTTCCAAAGGGAACAGAGAGATAAGAATCTTTAGTTTAGTTTTAATTTTTTTTTTTTACTTTTTGGAGGGCAGTTGGGGGTTAAGTGACTTGCCCAAAGTCACACGGCTAGTTTTTGTGTTAAGTGTCTGAGGCTGGATTTGAACTCAGGTCCTCTAGACTCCAGGGCCGGCGCTCTATTCACTGCACCACCTAACCAAAGTTTAATTTTTCATGCTACTTAGATGTGTTATACTCCATAATCAGTCAGTTCATATGTAAAGTTTTCGGTTTCCTTTCCCAGCAAACCAAGATCGTTTCTTGGTGGTGAAAACTAAATGATTAGTTTCTCTTCACATGCTCCCCGCTACTGGGAAAACCATTACTTCAGGGATTTCTCATTTCATCAGTATCGTCTCCACTAATGACTAGCATGAGCATTCTGAGCCTCCAGACAGTCCCTGTGTATTGCAAGTTGCTATGTAGGGTCAAAGCACCTTTGGAAGAGGTTCTTAAGAGTTCTTATTTCAACTGATTTGAAGTCAGAATGAAAACATAGAACATGTAGAACATGTGTGTGTAACTAAAAGCATTTTACTTTTCAAAGGGTGATTGTGACAAAACTTATGGATCAGAATTTGTCTACAGTGATCATGCCAAAGAACTTATTGTGGGAGAAATTTTTGTCAGGGTATACAATGAAATCCCTACTTTCCAACTAGAGGTAAGTTTTCTGTAAGAAGAACTGTACTTGAATTCTGTTCAGTGCCAGAATGTTTATTATGGAATCAATTTGTTTCAATAAGCAGAAATAATCTGAACAGTAAAAACAGGGTAACAGAGACTAGAGAGAGAGAGAGAGAGAGACACACACACACACACACACACACACACACACACACACACACACGAGTCTTCATGGTAGTGAGAAAGCTAGGTAAAGCCCACAAAGGGGATAATATTCTTTCCTCTGCTTTGTGCATAGTATTTCTATGTACTGTATACACATTTGTAAACAAAGCCTCACCAAATGACTCCGTTTGGCAATGCAAGTGGAGCTGGAGGCTTGCAGTGACCCTGGTATTTGTCCAGCCTTTGGACCATACTCTGGCTTAAACAGCTTGTCTGATCTGGTGTCTTTCTAACTAGCAAGCGAGTTACCCGTCAATGATTTTCTTTTTTCATTTAGCACTTTGTAAGGCCAACTCAAGAACAGATTTCCCCAAAGGTGTTGGGCAGGGTTGTAGACATAGTGGAATAAATATAGAATTATCATTTAGTCCCTAATCTCTGAAGAGATCTAAGAAATATTTTTCATTCCTCCATACTTGTGAACATACTCTTTTGTTTTGTGGGAGGGGTCATCAAGAATTGAGGTTTTGTTATATATGTCAGGAAAAAAACAAATAATTTTACAACAATATAAGATGTATAAATTATTAAAAACATCCAAATGCCTGTTAAATGGTAATAACCATTTACCCTGCTCTGAAATATTACACACTTTTGAATTTTAATGTAAAGTATATCTAATTTTTCTAATATTTCATTTTTTGATTTAGCTTCCAAAAGCATTTGCTGCAAGTCTCTTGGATTATATAGGCTCCCAAGCCCAGTACCTCCACACTTTCATGGCTATCACACATACTGCAAAAGTGGAATCAGAGCAACATGGAGATCGGTTACCAAGAGTTGAAATGGCTTTGGAGGCTCTAAGAAATGTTATAAAACACAACCCAGGTATGGAGATGTATTTGGTAATTAATAAATGCTTCTGTAAATCTAAAAAGCCAGTCTCTGACTATATGGACACTGTATTTACCACAGTATAAAAAGAAAATGGAGGTATTTACCTCATGACTTGGTTACTTGTATACAGAATGGGTTGTGAGCTAGAATAGTCCCTTCCCTAAGAGCTGGGGGAGGGGAATCTGAGTCATTCTGAAATTTATGCTGCATTGCAAGGAATAATAAAATGAAATTAATTAAAGTGGTTACAACAAATGAAATTGAGAATATAAAGTGTTATGTCAGATAAAATAGCTGCTAACGGCAATTATACTTTAAATTACTTGCAACTTATGAGCTCTTTAAGCACAAAAGCTACCTTACTCATTTTCATATCCCTGATAGTTTCTTGTACAGAATAGGTACTAGGGGTATTTGTTGTATAAGCAACCTTGCAAGGTCTGTGGTTGAAAGCCCTAGAAAGAAGTAGATTTTCATTCCCTATAGAGCTTTGAGAGTAGACTCATATTACTCCAGAACAGGGTTGACAAAACTGAACTGTGAACTGAACATAGCCCACTGTATGTGTACAGCCCATCATCTAAGAATGTTTTTTTTTTTATGTTTTGTAACATGGGGGAAAACATATACATATATATATAT
Organism: Pseudocheirus occidentalis; assembly: GCA_028646575.1. Classification (NCBI taxonomy): domain Eukaryota; kingdom Metazoa; phylum Chordata; class Mammalia; order Diprotodontia; family Pseudocheiridae; genus Pseudocheirus; species Pseudocheirus occidentalis. The sequence continues at coordinate 31,486,872 of CM053597.1, read as the reverse complement.
ATATATATATATATATATATATATATATATATATGTATAGGGGGGCAGGGTGCTAGGTTTGGCACATGGGCCATAGTTTGCCAACAACTGCCCTAGAACAGTACAATCTTGACTGACAGGTCAGGAAAGTAAATGGCTTTTTAAAGCATTTTTCTCTCTGCCCTGAGATTGATTTGATGCCCAGTGTCATATGTATAGACTTAAATTATACAGATTTAGTTTAGCTTCATTAAAGTTTATACACACCCACAAGCATAGGAAGATACAGTGGTAGGGCTTAGTACAAGGAGTCTATTCCAGATAGAGGGTTAAGCATGAGCTAGAGAGCAGGAAGGTATAACTTGGCTTGAACTTGGAAGTCTGGAAAAGACATGGCTTATGATGAGGTAGACTGTAAGTAGAGATCCAAGGGCCGTCAAGACCAGAATATTCCTTTTTTGGAGAACTGCTAGAGGTTTGAATGGAAGAGTGACATGAGAGTATGTTTGGAAGATTCTGTAGGTACTGATCAGAACCAGTGATTGCAGAGGGGATGAATGAGACAGAAAAACCACACCAGTGAAATCACAGGTCCAATTCATAGCCCTGTCTATTTAAAAATAGCTTTATTATAGTTAGTCTTAAAACTTGGCACAGGGCCTTCAAGAGAGCCCTTACAGATAAGACAAATGAATACCAGATGTGTGGTATTGTGAGATGAGTGGTCTTAAACCTCAGAAAATATAAGTTCCACAAGTGGCAACTGTGTAGTGAAACAAAGGAATCATTAGTTTGTAAACTTAATAAACTCAGTGGCCTGCTGTATGTAACTTATGATAGCAATTTCATAGGATGTAAAACATACTGCTTCTTAGTTATTCAAAGGATTATTGAATGCTGACTCTGCCTAAATTTTGTTGCTGTACATTAGGTGTTATGATACCGTTTCTACTCACATTCTAAAGATTACTGATGTCCAGAGTAATGTCTGATCCTCTCTAAACACTGGGGTTTAATTGAGATTCTTATGGAAGTTTCTTAGGGCCACCCAAAAGAAAGACTGCTTAATAATAAATAGTGGAAGAACTAAAAAGCACTCCTTAAATTTTCAAATAAAATTGAAAAGAATCATAGATTAAGAGCCAAAAGGGCCTTAAAAGACCAGTGTGGTCCAACTCCCTCATTTTGCCCTCGAGAAATTAAGACCCAGGGATCCTCAGTAGCTTGTTCATGGTCACTCTTTGGCCTAAGTGCCACAGGTAGTATTTGAAGGAATATCCTGTGACAGAGCCAGTGTGAAGCAAGGTTTATTTGGCATACACAGTCACCTTGTTTCTAAGTAAGATGGAAAAGAGAAGCAAAAACTCAGAAAACCGATGGCCACTAGATTAAAGTTTTCTCTTAGGTTTAAACATTGTGTCTAATGACCAGAAGTATGTTTTACTTAGTTTGTATCACAGTTAAGATAGCATTTAAGGAACTTAAAATTGTAGGAAACAGCAGTGTGCTTTTTTAAAAACAATCTTTAATTCAGAGAATATGCTTTCAGGTATGAAAAAAAATATTATTCTTATTTCTACAGGCTCAGAGTGTGAATGTGTTGGTCATTTTAAATTGATCTTTTCTCTTCTCCGTGTTCATGGAGCTGGTCAAGTGCAGCAGTTGGCTTTAGAGGTAATATCTTTCCCAATTAATACTGTGTGGGGTTTGCTTCAGACATTTATTTACCCAAGTGTCCATCTACCATCATTTTTCTTTTAACTTACAGAGAAGAATTTCAGTTGAAAACTTAAGTTCCTACCAAAACAGGGTCTATAAAAAGGTGGTTGTTTAAAAAAAAAACAAAAGCCCTATATTCTCCTGCTTCATTCCAGAAGATATAAAATCATTAACTTTGAAGTCAGGACCTGTGTTCAGATTTTGCTTCTTTCTCTTGGCTATCTGTGTGACCTTGGGCACATCATTAACTTCTCTGGGCCTTAGTATTGTTGTTCAGTCATTTCAGTCATGTCTGGATCTTTGACTCCATCTGGGGTTTTCTTGGCAAAGATACTGGAGTGCTTTGCCATTTCCTTCTCCAGCTCATTGTATAGATGAGGAAACTGAGGCAAACAGGGTGAAGTGACTTGCCTGGGGTCACACAACTAGTAAGTGTTTGGAGCTGCATTTTAGCTCTACTTTTCCTGCCACCAGGTCCAGCTGTCTAGCCTTAGTGTCCTCACCTCTAAAATGAGGAACTTGTGAAAAGCAAACAAGATAGCTGCCTGGACAGGAGGCAGACAACCTAGTTCCTAAATACCTATTTCAGGAAAACTCAGAGTTCTCACCAGACCAAATAGCAATCCAGAAATCCAAGGAGAAATGACACATGACTTTTCACACTTGTCCTAAGGCTTCAGAAAAGGGTCTCTAGTGCAGGTTTGCCTCCCTGGGCAGCCAGAGAAGTGGGCAGCCTGCACGGCTTTGCACTGAACCAGGCAGCAAAAGCTAGGGGTTTCCTGAGGAAGACTGACTGTTCAAGCCTTGGCAGCTCTTTCTCATAATTGTAATGAGAGGAAGAGAAAACCATGAAGGTATGGGGAATGAGTATCCCATAAGCCATACCTTTGAAATGAGTGGATTAAGGAGAGTTGTGTGTATGTATGCACATGCATGTGCATGCATGTATACACACACACACATACACACGAGTTTAGTGTGGAAATACCTCAGATTCAACAGGGCGGAAGTGGGGATAGGGAGGAGGGGTTGGCTAGGAACGTATTTGCCAGGGACAGAAGAGTCCAAGAAGAACATATCCTGATTCTGAAGAAAGGAAGGAAGGAAAAGAAAGAAAGAGGGAGGCGGAAAGCACCAAAAAGGGGGGTCTTGGGGGCCCTTTGAGGGTAGTTGGACAGTGTCTGAATCAAAGGGGCACGTGCAGGCCATGGGCTGTTACTGTACCACAAGGGACTACCAGAGGGTGACGTCAGAGAATCCTGGGGGTGTTTGCAGTGCAAAGAACCTGGAGAGCAGTTTTTGCCAGGACAGCAGTATCAGGAAGGAAAGTAGCCTGGAAAGACTTGGGCTCTCGGGGCATTTCAGAGAAGTTCAGGTGAAGCCTTTTAACCAACTTCTGGTAGAATAGCCAGGTGATGACCATGAGAAGCAGGAAGAGAAGCATTCTTGGATTTTATTTGGTCACTGAGTTGATTTGTTTTGATTGACTTATTTTTGCAAGTTTTTTTTCTCCTTTTAAACATAACGTTTATTTATTTACATCTTTTTTTCCTTCCCTAAGAGCTAGAAGTATGAAATGAAGATTAGTGATTTCTCTGTTCTCTGGGTGTAGAAATAGTCATATTCAAGTACAAAATATATATGTATATTCTTTTAAATAAAGGTGAGGAAACTGGGGGGAAGAGGAGTGAATTAAGTATTTGAACTCTCTGGCTGCTGACTTCCCTTCTTCCTGCTCTGTTAGGATCTTAGTCCTAAGATGTGACATGTTTCCCCTACTTAGATCTTAAACTCCTAGATATGGGATCCTTGATACAGGATCAGCTTTGCAGTTGGTGCTGCAAAAGAGGCCACGTAGACCAGACCCATCATTTTCAGAAGAGGAGATAGGCCCTTGAAGGCTTTCTGACCTTCCCAGGGGGTTACCTTGGTAGTAAGCATGTCAGATTTTGAACCTAGTTCTCTGACTCCAGAGTCAGTGCTCTTATGAGTCTGTGATTGTTTGAACTACATTGTTTTTTGTTTCAGGCTGTAAAGGACAAGCACCTAGCAATATTTTCATTAGGTAAAGTTTATTAGAGCTCTGCATCACCTACCAGGGTAATACTGATTATTTGTTTTGTGTTTTAAAATGGAGCAGTTTTAGTACTGTCAGCATACTGGCAACAAGTTATTCAGATATTTCAGTATATTTGGAGGACATTTTCATCTTTACTAACTCTGGATTGTGATTTAGAAACAAAATGTACTCTACTTTGGTATACACTACAGATACATATTTGACGCTATATTAAATTTTCACAAATACTGTGACTTTGTTACTTACAATGAATAAATGAAGATCTTCTAACAATTCAGTACTTGTTACATAAGCTCCCTTTTCTCTGTTTTATTACTGCATTTACTTGTCCTTATTTCAGCCCCCAGTTTTCTTCCCCAAATCAAAACGTGTAGCATATTAAAGTATTCTGTTGAAAACTGTAATTCTTTATAATTTTTTCATAACATACTAAATCTTTGGTTCATTTTCAGGTTGTGAACATAGTGACATCTAATCAAGAGTGTGTTAACAATATTGCAGAATCAGTAGTGTTGTCCAATTTACTGGCCCTTCTGCACTCACTGCCATCAAGTGCGTATAGACGTTTGTTACATTCTTTAGGTCAAAGTATAACTAGCTTTCATTTGTTTGTACCAGTAGTGGGAAAAACATATTGCAAGTAATTTGAAAAGTTGTTTATCCCTGGCCCTCTAGTGACCCCTAGATAAACTCTCAGAAATCTGCTGGGTTACTTAGTTCTAGGGATTCCCTGGAATTAAGATGTTTTTGCAATTTATAATGACTGACTATGCATTCATTGTAATTAGACATTCTTGCTGCTTCTCTGCAGGCCGCCAGCTTGTTCTTGAAACTCTCTATGCACTGACATCAAGTACAAAAATAATCAAAGAGGCGATGGCCAAAGGTAGTAAAATCATTCCGTTCCTTATTATTCCCTGCTCCCATGGAAAAGTTTGTTTTAACCCTTTAAAAAGGGTACACATAGGGGTGGCTAGGTGGCGCAGTGAATAGAGCACTGGCCCTGGAGTCAGGAGTACCTGAGTTCAAATCCGGCCTCAGACACTTAACACAAAAAACCAGCTGTGTGACCTTGGGCAAGTCACTTAACCCCAACTGCCCTCCAAAAAAAAAAAAAGCAAAAAAAAAAAGTGTACACATGTACTTAACAGCTTACCAGAAGTGAGGGGCAAAAGCTGCCGTGTTGTCGACACAGAGAGATGGCTAATTCTGATAGTTGGACTTGTTTTCCATTAACAGGAGCTCTAATTTATTTGCTGGACATGTTCTGCAATTCAACCCACCCACAAGTTCGAGCCCAGACAGCTGAGCTTTTTGCTAAAATGACAGCAGATAAATTGATAGGGCCAAAGGTAAGCCCCCTAAATGCCCAGAATCTTGTTAAATACTAAAGAGTTAAATCTGATAGGAAAATAGACTAATTTTGTAATCATGTAATTTTTCCTAAAGCTAATAAAAGTGGGAAGGGACATGAAAACAACTTGATAAGGGAACTGTGACAAACTAAATCTGAAATAATCCATTTGTTGTAAGGCAAATTATGATTAAAGAAACTTGCATTTTACTCAAAATGATTCCCCAAAGTAAAAATGGTTTCAGATGTGTCTAAATATAGGGAAGGGTGGTCTTTGAAATATGGTTGCATACTGTCCTCCTATTTCCACTGAAGAAAAAATCAAAAACAAATACTTAATGTTGCTTTGATGTCCTTCAGGGGAAAACGTGGGGGAAAAAAATTCAGCTCTGATATTTGGCAACAACCATGAAGGAATGTAGTTGTTGGAACTCCTCCTCTACACAACTACAGACATTAAAGCCACTGAACTGAAAGCATTATTGATAATCAGGGGTTAAATTGTGGGTCCTAATTGCAGTGTTCAAAATTGGGGGCATAAACTTGAACTCATAGGTACATACGACCTTCCCTTGATAATGGGATCCAATTAAAATAATACAACTCAAAGTAGACTTAGTTCCCTGTTTCTGCCATTATATAATTTGTCCAAAGTAGTATAGTTATATGCAGATATTTGGGACTGGGGGAGGGGGAAGAAAAGGGTCTGTCAGGAGGTGCAATTTGTGATCATTGGTTTGGCAATAAAATGAGCCTTAAAAAGAGTAATGAAACAACTCAGTTTTTTAAATTATGGCTCAGTTTAAATGGTTAGGCATTTATGAAACTGACTGTGATAGTGAGTAATACTTTTGCAGTGTGATCTGTTAGTTAAGTTTTGTAGAACAAGTTCCCCTCCCCTTAAATCACAAACTTTTTAAAAATGAAGTATTGTTTAAAATTAAGTGGAGATTTAAAAGTTATTTGTTCCTTTCTGTGACCTTTGTGTTCAAGGTGATATTTTCAGACAATTTGATTGGTGTTTGTTCTCCCATTCTGTGACTGTTACATTATGCTAATGTTAAATTAGTTATCAACGTGGTATAAGTATCAGAATTTTTCTGTTATCAGAAAACTGTTTTGTCATACAATTAACATACAATGTTTCCAGGACATTTTTCTTGACTTCTTTTGCAGGTTAGAATTACATTAATGAAATTTTTACCAGGCGTATTCATGGATGCCATGAGAGATAGTCCTGAAGCTGCTGTTCACATTTTTGAAGGCACTCATGAAAATCCAGAGTTGATTTGGAATGACAACTCCAGAGATAAAGTATCCACAACAGTTCGAGAAATGATGTTAGAGTATGTAAAGATTTATGGTAATAGCTATCCCCTTAAATAAATGTTTGTGGCAGGGAAAGGGAAAACCTTTATCTTTCTTATCTCTTCATTAATACTTTACACTTGAGCTGGAAGAAGTTAATGTGTGTATCATTTTCAAGATAAAGTTTGATCTATTTCCCTTTTTTTCTCTTCAAGGCACTTTAAAAATCAGAGAGACAACCCTGAAATAAACTGGAAGGTAATAATAAATACTCCTGACTTTATTGTTGCAGAACTTTATTGTTCTCATTGATTCGCATTCCAGTGTTACGGGCTAGTTGTAGTGCTGTTGTTCTGTTATCTCTGTTTTGTGACAGGGAAACAGGCTACAGGAGGTCACCTGGCTTGGCTAACTTCAAACAAGGGACACTTATGAGACAGTCCTGACACTGAGAGTTTGGATCTGTGCTGCCTCTGTGTTCTGACATAGGCTTTTCAAATGTTTGGTGACTCAGGTTTCTTCAGGCTATCTATCTCATTTCTAAAGGAGTAGAAAATCTCTCATTCCATTTATTTTAAAAGCTATTCTTGCCAGACCAAGTCAGTAGGCAGTGGTTTATATTGGTATATCTATATCTCGCCATACCTGTCTATCTATATGTTTATATATACACACCATGGTGGCAAAACCATCCATTTTTAACTTTCTGTTAACGTTAAGATTGTATTACGTTCATTAAAATGTAACTGTTCTGACAGGTCCAAAGAAATAGAGGCAGATAGTTATATGATCATGTGCATTTCTGTATTAGCCGACTCTGATTTCATTCTCTATTCACAATTAGCTTCTCAGTCATTTGTAATTTTGATCTTGATTTGCTTTTATAGTTGCCTGAAGACTTTGCTGTCGTGTATGGTGAAGCAAATGGGGAGCTGGCTGTTGGAGGAGTCTTTTTGAGAATCTTTATTGCACAACCAGCTTGGGTTCTCAGGAAACCAAGGGAATTTCTTATTGCACTATTAGAAAAATTAACTGAATTACTGGAGAAGAACAGTCCTCATGTAAGTAATGATTTCTCAAATATGTAAAATATTTAAATAGGAATGCTATCTTGGAGAAGGCTGAAAAAAATCGAATTTTTTATTTGTGAAAATGAAATCTTCATGCTTATGTGCTTCAGAGTTTACATACTTTAAGATGAGCATTGTTTCAGGACAAGAAAACAACATTAACATTCAGTTTGTTTCTGCTACTGGCTTACTTAAAAGCAGATGTAGATAATTGGCATCATTTCTGAAGTGTCTAATTGTGTCCATCTTGAAATGATTCATTCATAATATAAAAGCTCCAAGAAAGTTTTGACTTCTCTGTGATGATTCAGCAAACCAGGGTAGAGGTAGAATCAAGCAGAAGCAAATCATTGAGGTTTGTAGAACCTCAGTGTAGAGAGTAGAAACTTCATATATCTGGTATTTGTTTGCCTTTTATGGTTGGAAGAAAGAAGTAGGTTGAGTTGGTAAATGCATAAAGAGCATTTGACAAGGACAGCAAATCCCACCCCTTAGAAGTTGCTCTTTTAGAAAAAGACCATCATAATGGTGGAAGTGACTTGGTGTTGTACCAAAGTGATCCTTGAGCTGCACCTCCCAAACACCTCACCCCCTCATTTGAGTGTGTGTATGCTCTCTCTCATACACACACACATCTGTTTTAAGTAGTATATAAAACTTCATTTATTTGAACTTTTAGAGTTATCACTGACAGATGTGCAGGTGAATTAAGCTTCATGGGATAGTTAATATTTTGTTTTTCTGAAAAATCAGCATTATAACAAAGTGTTCTCCCAAATTTGCCCGTAAGATTTTCCTTATTGAATTCCTACATTTATTCCTAATTGGGTTATTATTGCCCACATTGTAACTTATATTAGCATTTATTCATACAGCAAATATTCATTAAGCACCTAAACTAAACAAGTACAGGAGAGCAGCAGGGTTACATTTTCTTTTGTCTGCCACTTTCCTTCTGGTTGTATGTTAATCTGCATCATTATTTTTAATACATATCAGAAGTACTTAGTGCTCTTTTCAAAACAATATAAGCAAAGTGTAATAGAATTTGTCTTCTTGACATTCCAGATTTACTACCTACAGCAAATAAATCTTGCAATAAAAATTGAAAGTCACACGTGGCCAAGGGTGATGGGATGGTATATGACTAAGATCTAGGACAAGTACCAGACCAAATCCTGGCAAACGAGGAAATCCCAGACAAAGTCACCAGGAGTCCCTTTTCCGGGTAGGGTCAGCATAGGGAGACATAGAAGTATGGGTATTGGCAATGGTCTGACCAGTAGCAATTCCACATTCAGCACTCTTAACTCCCAGGGAGAGTTCATGTGCCAATAGAAGAGGAGGTGCCAGCCCCATAATGAGGCGATGCAGGGTACAGGAACAGGTACCAATGGGCAGCTCTTTTGTCTGTAACCCAGGGAGGATTGTGGAAGGGAATCTATACCCAGGGTGAAATTCTTAGTTGGGGAGCAGTCCCTAGACTAGGAGGAACAAGTGCAGAAATAAAGAGCAATGATGGGATTCTAATACTAAAGGCATAGCAGGGTCACAGTTCTAGCTTCTAGCCTAGTCTGAAGTCTGCAAAGGCAGGGCAGGAATCCCAGACCAAAGAGAAACCTACAGTCAGGTCATTGAATAGCAGAACTTCCTAGCTGGCTGACAATGCCTGAACCCAGCAGCATGGCCTGCTGCTCAGAATTTGTACTGGATCAGGTTACACAAGGAGCACAGACGACATTCAGGTGCCCAGCCTGAGTTCTCCCTGAGGTCCTGGAATGACCCTCAGTATGCCAAGAAAGGAATGACGAGACCAGGCCAGACCTTCCCTCCAGATGTGCACAGAGCCCAACCCTCACATCAAGGCCGAAGTCAGGAAATCAGCTGGAAGAAAGCAAATTAAAAAACCCATCCTAAGAAATTGTGATGTTGACTGAATGTTCAAGACACAAACCCAGAAGAGAACGACTTCAGAACACCTAGAAAAGCCTAAAAATAAAATGCAGCTAGAGCATAATTTGGTTAGAGTTCCCAAAAGATTAAGCAAGAGTTTAAAATTCTTTTATAAATGAAATAGTGCTTGGGAGTGGGGGCGGTCGGAGGAGGGATGAGACTTGTTAAAGAAATTCAAGAGTAGTTATAGTACCTGGCCCAAGTAATGAGTTCCCTGAAAATTAAAACTGACCAAATAGAAACCAGTGACTCCAGGAAACAAGAAATATTAAAATGGTCAAAAGACTAAAGAAAAAAATAGACAAACTAAGATGGCTGAGGAGAAGCAGCCTCCCAGCTGAACTCTCCCAACGTTCCCCTCCTAACAGCTTTAAAAGAAAGCCTCAAATCAACAAAAGGTCAAGGTGAGCTATTTTTCCAGCTAAAGACAACTTAGGAGGTTAGCAGAAGTGTATGACACTGGGGTGGGTGGTGTGCCCTGGAGGGAGCAGCAGCTGCTCAGAAAGAAACTAGAGGGAACCCACAGCTGGTGTGCTGCCTATGCTCATTTCTGGATCATCATTCCTGGGCAGAGAGGAGAGAACTTGTGGTCAGTCACAAGGCACCAGGAGCCCTAGTCACAGTTCCAAAGCAAAGAGAAGCGCTAGCACTTGTTGCCTTAGAAGAGCAGGGGACCTGGTCACAGGTCCACATCCAAGAAGAGTACTAGCACTTACTGTTGCAGGGGATCAAGGATCCTTCCTAGGTAAAGACCCAGGAGAGCAATAACCATACTTCTCCTAGGATACCACCACCTTGGAAGCATCCAAAACTTGTAGGACACCCTTCCACCCCCTCAGAACTAGCCCCCAAAAGAGCACAAAAAAGCCATCACCTCTGTGTCTGAAGGTAGGTCCCATATTTACAATATATTATATTTCAAGACTTTTTTTTTAACTGCCTACATCTCTTAGAACTAAAGGAAAAAGTGGAAATCAGAAGGATCCATGGGTCACCTCCTAAAAGAAATCTTAAAAAGAAAACTCCCAGGAACATTTTAGCCAAAATCTAGAGAGTACATCAAGGTAAAAAAAAAAAATACATCAAGCAGCCACAAAAGAATTCAAGTAACAAGGAACTACAGTCAGGATTACTCATAATTTTTCAGCCACTGCTCTAAAGGAGCAGAGAGCTTGAAATAAAGTATTGCATAAGACAAAAGGTACAGACTTTGAATCCAAAACAATTTACCCACAAAACCGAGTAAAATCACACAGGAAAAAGTAATATTTAATGAAATAGAGAACTTCTGAGCATTCTGATGAAAAGACCAGAACTGCATAGTAACACTGAAGTTCAACCACAAGAGTGAAGAGAAATACAAAAATGTAACATGAACGATGCTAAAGTGCTAAAGGAGAATAAACTAACGTTCAAATATGGGGAGATGGTACATATGTAGCCTCAGACCCACATTATTAGGGATCATAGGGAGAGTCTAAATGAGGCCTGGAAATGTTCTGGTTGTGTCTTGATGATTCTAAGGAAAGAATGGAAAGCAAGAGGAATAGTCACATATAATGAGGAGGTTGGGAGATGGAGGAACACAGGTGAAAGGTTGTTAGGGAAATTATCTCACACAGTCCGGGTATACGAGTGGACATCTACACACACAAGGAAGAAAGTATAG
>CM053597.1:31436833-31475640 GCA_028646575.1 Pseudocheirus occidentalis | reverse complement strand
AAAAAAAAAAGAATTTATTTCTATAGAATTTATATATATAAATTATAAATTTACAAATACATTTTTAAGAATTCTATAAGAATATAGAATTTATATAAGAAATTATAAATTGGTGAATGGTTGAACAAGCTATGGTATAAAAATGTGGGATACTATTGTGCAGTGAGAAATGACAAAGGGGTTGTTTCAGAAAACTGGGAAGACTTATATGAAGTGATGCAGAATGAAAGGAGCAGAACCTAGAGAATGGTTTATATAATGACAATAATATAAAGATGGTGGATAGATCACTGGGCTTGGAATCAGAAAGACTCATATTCATGAGTTCAAATCTAGCCTCAGACTCTTAGCTGTGTGACCCTGGCCAAGTCACTTCCCCCATTGGCCTCAGTTTCCTTATCTCTAAAAAGAGCTAGAGAAGGAAATAGCAAAATACTCCAATACCTTTGCCAGGAAAACCCTAAATGTGGTCACAAAGAGTCAGAGACAATCAAAACAGGTGAATAAACAACATCATTATAATACCAACCAGGATTCCAGAGAATTAATAATGAAAGATATTCCTCACCTCCTGGTAGAGATGATGGACTGAGTGAGACTCATTTTCTTTGGACATAGCCAGTGCAGAAATTGTTTTTATTTAATTGTGCATGTTTTTAACAGAGGTTTTGTTTTTCTTTTGTTTGTAATTAGAGGATCAAGAGTTGGGGAGGGTGAAGATGGTAATTGCTGGTTGAAATTTGTGTGTGGGGGGCGGCTAGGTGGCGCAGTGAATAGAGCACTGGCCCTGGAGTCAGGAGTACCTGAGTTCAAATCCGGCCTCAGACACTTAACACACACACACAAAAACTAGCCGTGTGACCTTGGGCAAGTCACTTAACCCCAACTGCCCTCCAAAAAAAAAAAAAAGAAATTTCTGTGTGTGTGTGTGTGTGTAGTGCGCGCGCACACACGCACACACACACACACACACACACACACAATTCTTAAAAAGAAAATAGCACACCAGTATGTTAGCTTTTCCTAAACTGTCAGTGTCTCCTGATAGGAGAATTGCTAAAATACTTGGGAATTCCTTCTAAAATCTTTGACAGTTTATAATTTTAAAAAGTAAATATTACTGATAGTATTTTACTCAAGCAAATGTCTATTTAAATGAAAGTAGGATTTTTTTTATATTGAAATTCAAAGAAATGGAAAAATATATCTTCATTTTATGAATTGACTTTCTAATTTCAGTGCTCAAAACTCAAGAACCCTTAGTTGTAAATGCAAAATAATTAACTAGCCTATTTTTGTATGTTTGAGATTTTTCTTTTTTTTCCCCCCCCAAAGGGAGAAACCCTGGAAACTTTAACAACAGCAGCAGTATGTCTTTTCAGTGCACAACCCCAGCTAGCAGATCAAGTGCCACCACTGGGTCACCTGCCTAAAGTCATCCAAGCCCTGAACCACAAGAACAATGCCATTCCCAAGAGTGCCATTCGAGTAATACATTCACTCTCTGATAATGAGGTATTTTTCTTCATGGAAGCATCAGTTGTAATAACAAGAAACAGTAGAGTTCATTCAGTTAAAATCTCTTCTCAGATTTGATCTACTCTGATAGCATTTTTAGCATATCTTAACTAGTTAAAGAAAACTCATATTTAATACACTTGATTTAAATTTTTCTTCATCATATACATAAATTATAAAATGTAGATTAAGTTTACTTTGATCGTGTGTTCATTTATTCAGAAGCAGGGCTTAGTAACAGTGTAATTTTTCTTGTGTTTATAGTTGTGTGTTCGTGCAATGGCATCTCTAGACACCATTGGTCCACTGATGAATGGAATGAAAAGGCGGTCAGACACAGTTGGTCTAGCCTGTGAAGCAATTAATCGGATGTTTCAAAGGGAACAAAGTGATTTAGTAGCCCAGGTAAACAATTGTATTTGTATTACAAAATTAGAGTTACAGTACTCTCATTTGGTAGAGTAGTTCCCTAATGGTGCTTATGGGTGTAGCCAATCCCCACCTTAAAATCTCTCAACTTATGACTAACCATTACATATGAAAGGCTGCCCTTGTCCCTCCCTTATCACTGAAAATTCATCACTGCAAGGTAACCATTATGGGGGAGAAAATCGAAGGTTTTAGAAAATTGACTTGACCAGATAGTAGCAGCCTCCTGTAAATTTTTATTTTATCAGTCATGTCATCTTAAATTCCACCAGGGTTTTTAGTGAACTAATTATTATAAAAATGCTTCTGAGAAAATAGTTAGAATTACCATTTTGGTCTTTTATACATTAATGTAATTTGTCCCAAAGGTATGTTAATAAATGTTTAACAACCAACTCTCCAGTTTTAGAAAAAATGTACACACCACACATCTTTCATGTTTATGTGCTGTAGTAGGCACTTAATGTTTATTGGTTTGATTTTTAATTTGCAAATATAATTACTGCTTAGTCACTTTCTTAAGCCTAAACAATTCATAAAACAATAAATCAAGACTTGTTTTGTAGCATTTGCCCATTTCTGAGGTGTAAATACTTACACTGGAAATACAGCAATTGGTTCTTAGAAGCCTGCATATGCTTGATTAGTTCACTAAAAATACTTTTAGCACTGGGCAGAAATAATCTGTACTAGAGCTGTGTCGTTTTGGATTTTTGCCTCTGGGAAGTAGGAGGAAATGGTCTTCCTCTCCGCACTCTCCAATCCCCTGCTTTCCTTTTTTTTCCCTAAATTTTAGATTTAAATACTAATACTTAAATACAAAATAAGAAAAGGGAGGAAAGCATGTCATGTGCACAGCAGAAAGTAAGAGAGGATTCGAAATATATAAATAAATTTCCATTTCAAGAAAACCTATATGATAAATACCATGCACTGTGTTGAGAGCTGTACATCTTTTCTTTGCTTCCTTGTAAGTCTTTTTTTGTTCTCTGCTTTGTTCTTTTTACTTTGTTCTTCTCCTCCCCTCCCCCATACATAACACGCATACCCATATAGACGTATACATTCCCTGACAAATTTTACACCTGATTTTTGTTTTTGTGCTTGTGCTTATCTATTTCCTTTCCTTCCTGACTCCTTAGCTTCTAATACTTTGCCCTCCTCTTATTTAACCTATCCGCCCTTATGCTTCTGTTTCCATAAATCTAAACATCCTATTATGCCCCACTTTAACCTTTTCCCTCATCCTCCCCTGTAGAGATCCCTTCCTTGTCCTCTCTGCCCTCCCTATCCCCTCAGAGTTTTATGTCTTTCTTAATTTAGAAGACTTTTATACTCTACTAGATTTTTGTATTCTTCCCTCTTGAACCCATTTGCAATCAAAGGTTTTAGAACTACCAACCCTCCTCCCACATCTAATTCCTCTGTGTCAGTTCTTCTCTCATACTTCATTTGTATAAGATAATTATTCTTTTTAGGTGCTCCTAAATGGTTTTACTTTTTAAAGTAACATACTCGAGAGGTCTACCCCAATCTTTCCTACAAATTGCCCAATTATTAATGACAATCTTAGACATATGTTTTACATTTTACACACATAAGAGGTTAACAGTCTGTCCTTATTGCATCCTTTGTAATTAGTCTTTGGTACATATCTTATATTTCTTTTTAACTCTTATATGTCAAATCTTCTATTAAATTTAATGGGTTGAATTTTTTTTTTTTTTTAACATTCCTAAAAGTCTAAAAGTCCTTTTTTTTCCATTGAGAATTATGCTTAACTTTGCTGGGTATACTATTTTTGGCTGGATCCCCAGCTGTTTTCCTCTTTGTTATTTAGTGTTCCAAGACCTGTGATCTTTTAATGTGGCTGCTGCTAGGGCTTGTGTGATTCTAATTGTAGCACCACCATATTTAAATTGTTTTTTTCTTGTTTCTCAGGATATTTTATCCTTGAGCTGAGAGTTTTAGAATTTGACAGTAATTGGGGTGGCTAGGTGGTACAGTGAATAGAGCACCGGCCCTGGAATCCAGAGGGCCTGAGTTTAAATGCGGCCTCAGACACTTGACACAGTAGCCGTGTGACCTTGGGCAAGTCACTTAACCCCAATTGCCCTCCAAAAAGGAAAAAAATAATAATTTGACAATAATAATATTTATGTGGGTTTTCTTCATGGGAGCTATTTCAGGTAAGGATTGGTGGGTTTTTTTTCTATTTCTATTTAACCCCTCTTGTTCTAAAGCTTCAGAACAATTTTCTTTAATTATTTCTTGTATTATTGTATCAAGATTCCTTTTTTTAAAATCATATCTTTCTTATATTTTCTCTTGATCTGTTCTCCAAATCAGTTGTTTTTCTTATGAGATGTTTCACATTGTCTTCTATTTTTTCATTCTTTATACTTTGTTTTATTATTTCTTGATCTTTTACAACTTCGCTGATTTCCAAGTTAAGATTCTGCATCTCCTTTTCTAATTGGTCAACTTTCTTTTCATAGGCTTTTTGCTTTTCTTGAATTGTTCTTTTAATTTTTCCTCTCATTTGCTTTTTAAAGTCTTTTTCAAGTTCTGTGAATTCTTTTTGGGCAGGTGACCATTTGACATTATTCCTCTTTGCTTCAGTACCCTCTTCTGAAGATGAACCCTGGTCTTCTCTATTCCCATAGTAACTCTCTGTGGTTGAATTCTTCCTCCTTTGCCTGCACAGATTTTTTTATTTGTAGTTTAGGTTTTATAAGAGCCTCTAGTCCTGGGGTATGGACGCTGGGGCCTCTGGCCTGGAACCAAAACCAAGACCTCCAGTCTCCTGTAAGTGTCCACATCCAGTGGTGTCCTGCCTCACTGCTTCTGCCCTTACTGTGTCTGTGCTGGCTCCTTCTCACCCAGGGCCATGTGTCCACAGCACAACTGGGTCTGGCATTCCTTGTCAACACAGATTCTCTTGATCTTCCACACTTAAGATGCCCAACTCCCCTCACTGTCCCAGGGGTAAAAATTCCTGTGGCTGGAACTGAGGCAGCTTCCTAACCCTCCTAACTCTGGGTCTCGCTGCGTGTTGTTTAGACTGACCTAACCCGGAGGTGTTCACTCTTCCCAGTGACTGAACCTGGTCCTGGGATTTTCTTCAAATCTTCTGATTGCCTCAGAAGGACCCATGTTCTGCCAACTCTTATTTATTTTTTCTGATTTATGTTTGCCTGAGGTGCTATCTCTCATCTCTTTTGTGAGGAAAAAGTCTTGAGAACTTGAAATGTTCTGGCCTCTTCTGCCATCTTCCCAGAATCCTCTCCTAATCCCCTGCTTCTAGGGTTTCAGCTACTGCTCTCTTTCCCTTTCAGCTTTCTTAGATACTCAGTCAATTTCTATGAACAGCTTTCAGAACAGAACACTTTCCTAGAATAAGCATCTGCCTGTTTTGTCCCAGGTCTGGGCATCTTGTTTTATTGGTGTTTTTTGTCTCCATCCATCATTGCATCACCTCCAGATGACTATCCGTGGCGACATAAAAGAAAGCAAAACTATCCCATACCACAGGAGCTGCAGAGATAAGCTTTCACCCTCTTCAGTCCCCCAGCTCTTGGCTGTGAACAGGGAGGGGTTTCTTTATCTTTTCTTGGGGTCCCTCACTGGGTTTTTAATTCCTTACATCTCAGCTTCCTAATCATTTTTCTCATTTATGTTGTTGTCATCTGTTCTCTTGGATCATTACCCTTGATTCCAAATTCCTCTGTATTTATATGTCATTTCTTACTGCACAGTAGTATTCTGTTGTTCGTATAACAGTTTCCTTTTTAGTTTGCTGTCAAGGGTCACCCCATTGGTTTCTGGTTCTTAGCTATTCCAAAGAGCGGCTAGAAGGATTTTGGTGGCTCCCCAGTCTGTTATTCTATCTTTGACTTTCTTGGGATATGTGCCTCACAACAGAAGCAGAGGCCACAGACAGCTGATCTTCTTGTATCAAAGAACTGGACAAAGTCACAGCTATTCTACTAGTGCCTTCGTGTTCCTGTCTTTCTAGAACTCCTCCAGCATTTACTATTAGACTTTGTGTCATCTCTCAATTTGCCTGAGATAAAGGTTAAAACATCCTGAGAGTTGTTTTGATATGGATTTCTTTTGCTTTTGGTCATTTGGAACATGTTCACTTCATTATTTACAGTTTGTTGTTCTTTTGCAAATGGTGTCTTCATTGTCCCTTTACCACTTACCTACTGGGGAACACTTGGTATTATATTTTGGTCAGTTTCTTGCACATCTTGGAATCAAACTTTTATTGGTGATATTTGATGCATATTTTTCCCCCACTGGACAATTCCTTTTCTGATTATGTCTTTATTGATTTTATTCATTCAAGATATAAGATTGGGAACTTGTATTAATTGGCTGAAGGACACATTTAAGTTTTAAAGCAAGACCATTTAGTGAGGGTAGAAATAGAGGCTGGACCTGTGATTTTGCTGATATAGGACATTTTCAGATGAGGAAACTCTCTCCAGCAGTGGAAGTTGACGTCTTCTCTGTACCTTAAAGACTTAGATGTGCAGAGTCCTGAGATGGAGTATGTGTCGGAGATGGAGCTTGAGCCATGCTGTCTCTGTTATGCAAAAACTTTTTAATTCTACATAACCAAAGTTGTTCATTGTTTCTCTTGATTGAATTCTGTTTTAATTTTTTTGTTAATGATATGTGGCCTTTTATACTCAGGTTGCATAATCAGTTTTAATTTACTGTAGTTTGTGGTGTAAGATGTTGGTTTGCATCTTACTTCTGCCAGAGTGCTTTCTAGGTTCCCTAGCAGATGCTGCCAAAACTTCTAAAAGTAACTTATGTTTCAGATTTTTATCAAGCACCTTACTTAATGTTTTGCTCTTGTTCTCAGGTAGAATTCTTTCTTCCATATCGAATTTAATCTCTCGTTATCCCAAGGCAACGCCAAACTTGGCCATGGTCATGCAGTTATTATGTGTCCAAAGTAGGACTGGAATGTAGATTTTCGTTCACTCTACCATTATATCATACTGCCTTTTTTTCTTTTTAATGTTATTTTACAAAATGAATTAGTATTTCAAGTCTATTGAAATTCTTTTGTAACTTTAGAGCATTTCAAGTATAGACCTTATCAATTCCATCCACAATTTGCCCTTTGAAAACTGAATAGTTAATGTTCTTGAGAAGTAATTTCTGGTTATTCTGTTCCTGTTTTTCCATTAATATTATTTTCAAAGAGATACCAAGTTATATTATATGATTTTTTTCTCACAGCATCTCCTGAACAGGATTTTGGAGGACCAAAAAATGTCTTAATCTACAACTACATGAGGTCTTAATTTTTAAGGTCACTCATCCTTTAAAAATAAGTGTTTTTTCTTGTTCTTCTTCCCCTCCAATTCTTTCCCCGTCCCCCCACATCCATACAGCATCGTGATCACCAAGGAGAATTTTGGTGTCTTGTTGGGTGAGCTGTAGTTTAGTCTTGGCTGGGAAGAGACAGTGACATGACAGCCATAACAGTGATGTAACACCTAGCAGATGGTCACACTTAAGATCCCAGCACCAAGTGAAAACCCTTGGATTTCATGGTTTAACTTTGGATAGAGCCTTTTTTAAAAGTAAATCTCTCTGATCCTCACTCATAGGCCCTGAAAGCAGACTTGGTTCCATATCTGTTAAAGCTGCTAGAAGGCATTGGCCTTGAAAATTTGGAAAGTCCAGCAGCCACGAAGGCTCAGATTGTTAAAGCCCTGAAGTCGATGACCCGAAGCCTACAGTACGGAGAACAGGTGAGTGCATGAGGGACCGTGGCCTGGTCTGATGCTCCAGGCAGACCAGAGGCTCACTAATGAGTTGTCACAAGTAGGGCCGGAGCAGAAAGTGTGAATGGATTAGTGCATGTCCTTTCTTTTTTTTTTTTTTGGTTTTTGGAGGGCCGTTGGGGTTAAGTGACTTGCCCAAGGTCACACGGCTAGTTTTTGTGTTAAGTGTCTGAGGCCAGATTTGAACTCAGGTACTCCTGACTCCAGGGCCAATGCTCTATTTACTGCGCCACCTAGCCGCCCCTAGTGCATGTCCTTTCAAACTACCTGGAAACTCGGGCCAAATAAAAGGATCTTGGCTGAGGATCGGTGGTGTTGTCTCTAGATAATACAGTGAATCTTTGAACATAGCATCCCACTATGAATTTATATTTAATTTATTTTTTGTTTGGACATGTGATTTCATCTGTGTAGAGAGCTTCAGATTAAGAAATTCCCTCTCCTAATGAGCATCATACTGGCAGGGTCATTTTAGAAAAGTGCCTGGGGCATGGAGAAGTTAAAGTTACTTGTCCAAAGGCACACAGCCCATTTGTGTCTGAAGTGAGAGTCCAAGGCTTCCTGACTTAGAAGGTCTATTATCTGGCCAGGATGCCGCACTGCCTTTTATTCCAAAATTGCCATAGAAATATTCTGACTTGTTGCTGCTTAACCATAATAAATTGTGTGGTTTGATAATCACACAGTTTCTTTAAAGACCAGAGGACTCGTATCTTCATAATAATGTTCATAATAATCAAGGGCACATTTCAGTTTTTGTTTGCATTTTTCTTGTGCCATAATTTCTAATGATCTAACTTTATACACTGATTTTCAAGTAGCTTCAGTAATTGAACTCTTCCTATAAGAGATGTGCTATTCTCTAATTCTTCAGAGTACTTGATCTACCATGGTTTCATAGCTTTTCTCCATCAAAATTATGTGGATTTAAATGGACTAGTTAGAGTTTCCCACCCCAGCAGGTTGTTGGGTTTTGGGTTGTTTTGTTTTTTTTGGAGGGGGGAAGGTAGGGCAGTTGGGGTTAAGTGACTTGCCCAAGGTCACATGGCTAATTTTTGTGTTGTGTCTGGGACCAGATTTGAATTTAGGTCCTCCTGACTCCAGAACCGGTGTTCTGTTCACTGGGCCACCTAGCCGTCCCTCTGTGGCAATTTTAATAAAAATAAAATGACAAACACCCCTTGCATTTCTGTAGGTAAATGAAATCCTATCTCGCTCTTCCGTCTGGAGTGCCTTCAAAGATCAGAAACATGACTTGTTCATTTCTGAGACACAAACAGCTGGATACCTCACAGGTCAGTAGTTTGAGACTTTATCTCTTCAGAAACAAAGCCACGCTGCGTCAGCTGAATCAGGTCTTGAAAATATTTATAAGAGTGCATATTAGGTCAGTTCTGGTCTGCCTAGTTAGCATCCTTTCATCATGGGCTAAGAGGCTGTCCTGTAGCCACTAAAGCCAAGGGTTTGTTTGTCTTTGTTTTTGTCAGAATATGACATTATAAAAGCATATGGGGAAAAATAGTGTGTGCTTTGTTTGTAGAATATGTACTCTGGTCAGTGTGGATCCATTTATAAAGAGGCATTTTTATACACACCATGTTCCAAGTAAAATATCTTTTTCCTGAACTTCTTACGAAGTGGCACAAAGAAGTCACAGACACTAAAGATCTCTTTGTTATTGAGAATACAGGCTCAAGATCCATATCTGTTGATATTTTAAAAACAAATGAACAAACAGCAACTTTCAATTCCCAGTGGCTAGGTGGTGTTTTTCAAAGTTTTGGGGATTGCCTTGAAGGGAAGTACCTGGGTACCCAGAATGAGAATAATAGGAGAGTACAGGTTAAAGGTACCTTGAAGATGATGCTATTGTAGTCGCTATTTGAGGGGTATATAGTGATAGTCAGAATGTCCCGGGCTTTAGGGAGATGTTTATTGAAGAATAGGCTCTTCTTTCCATTGCATAATACTGTGTATGCAGAGTGCACTTATTGAGACAGAGGTTCTCCTTACATGGAAATGAAAATTGAAACTGCAGCTTATTTCTTGACAATTTATATGGAATTGTTTGATACCATATGAAAATGTCCTTCTGCACGTGGCATTCAGCTGCAAAAACTGGCAAGACCGAATTGGCCATTCTGCAAGAAAGGACTGAGAATGGGATGTCAAATGCACTGTTGGTTTGTTACGTGATATTTCCCAAGTAAGCTTCAGCTGTTCTTCCAGTACTGACAGATTTAGAAACCACAGCAAAGAGAGTGAGTCAGTAGATAGATGTAACAGCTTCAGAAAGATGTTGCATGATTGGAGTTTTTCATTTTGTTGAATTTTTTGCTTTTTTTCCTTCACCAATAACTTTTTAATACATCTCTGTTTAGTGCAAAGGATGATTAGAAATACATCTGGGACGCTCATACAAAGCTATAATTCTCTTTAACAAATGTGCTAAGTATCCATTATTTATAGAGAACTGGGAGGTGCTGAAATGGGAAAATTAAATGTGTTTCTTTTGCCTTAATGAAACTTGTCTGGGTAGATAGAAGACACACCTCTTCACTCTTAGTTGGAGTTTCCTTTCTTTTCTTCTCAGGGCAGAAATACCTTTAACAGAGATTAGAGCTGCCAAATCAGTTTCAGTATCTGTTTTAAACTTATATAAAGCATAAGCCATCCAAGTACACTTACTTTTAAACTGTTCAGGCCTTTGGGCTCCATGTGGCAACAGCTTAATAGTAATCACATTTTATACACAAATATTCCGAGGTGATAGCAGAGGTGGGGAGATCTACTTCATTCTAGGTCAAAAAGCACAGGCAAAAGCGGAGTATTTACTCCTCCTCGAGAGTATTTCACACACACACGCTACACATTGCCAGGTCCCTAGGACCTTCTTGAGCACTGATCTCATCTATTGGAGCGTTCTTCTCAGATGGCCACCTACCTGTGCCTCTTTATTGTTTACTTGGACTCTTATGTTCTTCCAAAGATTATCCACAGAGGATCTCCCAACCATTAAAGCTCAACAAATAGTAGATTAGTTATGTTCCTTGAAGCATCTGTCAGTTATTTGGAACTTGGAAAACATTGTTTTCTGTAAGACCTCCCCTGGCTACTTTGAAAAACCAGTTTAAACTTAAACAACAGAACCTAATGACCACATGTAACAATAACATTTATTTGGGAGAATACAGAATTCTGCTTTAGGATACCGAGGGCGTTTTCTCCTCCCTCTACACGGTTTAAGGACTCTTCATTGTTTCCACACTTACCAGATACTAGGAATGGAGACCCCACATCCCCACACACATATCAAGCCACTGCTGGTGGCTTCTTTGCCCTTTCATGGTAGGTCCGGTAAGGTTGGCACACCAGGCAGAAATAGAGAGAGAAAGCCTAAGAGACAGAACAGTGGGGTGGTGAAGAGTTGAGCTGGGGGTCTGAGATATGCCACTGGTAGAAGCCAAGAGAGTTGTTCTCCAGGCATTTTGCCAGCCCCTCAGGCTAACTCACCTGTTGTTTTCATGGCCCTGTTGGTTGATGCTGATCGGGGTTTCTCTTTTCTCCATAGCTCATCGTTTTGTAGCTTTTCCCTGAGACTAGTATACAGCTGCGTACTTTTATCGGTAGTGATCATAACAGGTAGGGGTGCCCTTGTATATGAAGGATCCACCTCAAGTCAGAGGTAACTCCGTCCTGTATAGCTGTCAGTAGCTAGCTCCCTAGATTGGTGGATTGATTTGCCGAGACTGTGGGCTGTTCTTTGTGTTCAGCTCCATGACTCAGGAATGAGATCTTGGGAGGGATGTCCTTTCAATGGGATGGCAACTTCATATGTGAAACATAAACTAGGCAGCCAGTCTGCCCCCATACCAGATACAAATAAATACTTTAATTATGTGACCTTTTTGGTTGTTACATGGCCTCTCTTTGTTGGCTTGTTCATTGTGCTCTCTACTTGGGTGGTTCAGATTCCCCATTGCTGTACTATCTGCCATAAAGGTGGAATCATAAACCGCACTGAACGTGTTCACTTGTTGACATAAGATTTTGTTAACTTGAAACAATTATTTGAAGTTATTTAGAACGTGGAGATGAAATGGAATTTATTATACCTGTGCATTCTATAGCTGAAGTGAGTAAGCCAAATGGGAAAGTGTAATATTTGTGATTAAATAAATTTCAAGTAAACATCTTCTCTCCCAGAGATTACTAAGTGTTTTCTTTGGGTATTTTTAAGAACTTTATTGGGTTTTGATTTGATGTTGGGAGAAGCATATGACAGGATACCTGCTACTTGGTGTCAGGATAACAGATATGAAAAACTCAGCTCTCCTTGCACTTCCTAATTCCTTGGAAAGAGTGACTTTTGTATGGACAAGGCTGGAAAAAAGCACCTGTACAAAGTCATTCATTGTAGAGAATTGGAACCAGGCCAACAAGAAGCAGCTGCTTCTGTTGACCATGCCCTTCCCCACCCCCCAACAAATCAGCTTTGCTGTGTCTAAAATTCTTGTTGGAAATTAGCCTAAAAGTGCTTTGATTCTGCTCTGTGATTCAGAAGCCCTTTTTTTTGTCCTGGGACATTAATGACTTAGGTTTCCAAAACATCTTTGTTTTGTGGACACTTATATCCCCCTCTGGGGTCAGCGTGAGAAAATCACAGGGCCCTGCACACAGTGCGTACTTAATAAGAAGAGCTCAGTTAAAAGTTGTATAATGAATGTCTCCAAGCACCAGAGCATTGAAAATTAAGAGGGGAAAAGAGCCATAGGAAAGTCAGGAAGGAAGAAGAGAGTAAGAACTGTGGTCCTCACCAGGAGGATCAGTGTCATGTGCAGCACTAAGGTCATGGATCCTTGTTTGGAACAAGAGGCACCAGATTAGGGAAGAACCAGCTTCCTGTCGGAGTGAGAGGAGCGCCACTTATTTCAGACCAGTCCCTTCTCTTTGGCCAAGTGCTGGCCATGTTAATTAAATAGCCTTCATGTATTGGATTCACGAGAGTATTTTTTCTGCTCCCTTTTGAACGGTATTTTTTAAAATGAGCTCTAAGTCAGCACTTTTACTTTTTCCTTACGAAGATTTCCTGTGACAATGGACCTAAACTGGGAATTCTTAATTTTATGTTGTCCTCATTTCATACAGCCGATGTTCCTTCCGTAGACATGCATAGCACATTTTATTTTTCTTAAGATGAACATCTGTTAAAACCTCAGTTGCACCAGAGAATTTTATTTCTCCTCAGAGGAACATATAACTAACTCAATTTTACTTTAAATTAACAATTTTTAAAATTATGCACAATATACAATTTCTTTTAAGGCATGGAGGTATGCTAGGTCTCCTCAGCACAACCTGTATGCCTGCCTGTGGCGCCTCAGCTGACATTTCCACTTCCATGTATAGAATGTTGACAAATCTCTTTATTCCAAAAACCTTGTGGGATAGGCCTTTTAGAGTGAGAATTTTAAAGTCAGAGCTTTACAGAGGGCAAATGATCTGCTCATGTTCCATCTCCTGTCTTCCAGGGAGGATTGGAACCTCAACCTCCCTGACTTGTCCCCCTGTGAGTGTGTATCATCCTCACAGGAGAAACCGTCTCCCCTTTGTGCTTGTGTCTCCAGCCTCTCTGAAGTCCAGCACATAGGTACTTAATAAATAAATACATGTCACTAGTTTTATTTTGAGGCAGCTTAAGTATGAAGAGAGGGTGAAGATTAGAACTTAGCCACTAGATCAGCGGTTCTCAACCTGTGGGTTGCGACCCCTTTGGGGTCAAACGACCCTTTCACAGGGGTCGCCTAAGACCATCAGAAAACACATTATTTCCTATGGTCTTAGGAACCTCTTCTATCCTTCTCCAGGAAGCTCCGCCCACACGCAGACATGCCCACATATGTCTGTTAAAGGGTCACCGCATTAGAAAAGTTGAGAGCCATTGCACTTTGGAGAGCTTTTCTGGGTTTAAGCTATTATGTTTTCATGCCTAGTTCATTAAAGTCCCCAAATCATCACTTGGTGTAGCCCCAGTGCATTGGTCCAGCGGTAGGAAACTTAGCAGTAAATACGTAAGGGCACGATGGTGGATTTGGGGTTGGTGACATCTCTTCAGGTCTTCAGCCTCCGAGATAGTGCTGACATTTTACATGCTGAAATCTTAAATTCTGAAGTAGTCTACCTACTATTTGAGGTTCAATGATTGCTGTCTAGATGCAGTAAATTGCTTTAAAATGTAGCGTCTTTGCCTTGAGACTCCCATTGTCAGAGATGGTTCATTGACTTATTAGTTTCTGTGAGCAGTCTGTGGAAGGCAGAGGACAAGGCCAGGAAATTCAGTGTACATTCCATTTTTTACAGCAGTTGTGCCTCTTAGTAGCCTTTTAAAAATGTATTTCAGCTTCTTCACAAGCCTGTAATAGTGGTGAGTGTGTTGGTCCCTGCTCACTTCCTTTCCCTAAGTGTTCTGGGCCCTGGGTTCCCTCTGGCCTCATACAGATTTGAACAGCTGTGGGGTCAGTGTCCACCTAGGACACTCGTTTACCTGTTGCTTACTCAATTGAACTGCTCCCAGAATGAGAAGCCAGAGATAGTCCTTACAGCCTTTCCTTATCCTGCCTTGATCCTCAGCCTTCATCAAACTGCTCTGCGTCTGCACTGCCCTTGCTTCTTATATCTCTTTTTTCCCTTCAGGTGTCTCTCCTTCCCTTCTCACTGGCAGCAGTCCCCTTCACCTCAGAAGTGGGCTTTAGATCTGCTCTGCCAGCAGCTTGCTAACCTCTGTGTAGCTCTCTAAAGCAGGTAGATACCATTTTGCTAAGTGCATGTTGCTTCCACTGCATTTCTGGTCCTTACCCTCCAAATGCTCCTCAGCTCTTTGCTGTTGTGTCCTACAATTTTAGCTCAAAGTACTGCTGAATGGTCGCCATAGGATCTCTCATATGCAGCATTTACTGGTGTGTTTTAATGTGCTTCTGGGATGGTTCTGAGCATGAAAAGGAACACACATCTACAATTAAAGAAGAATGAAACCATTTTGTATTTTATAAAAAGAGAAACCTTGATAAGCATTTGCTTCAACATCCTTCTGTGTTACACCTAATAGTTCAGAATTCAAGGAATCTGTACAAAGCCCTGACATTCCTGATGATGCTTTTCAAATTCTATAGGAATCTTCCCAATTCTCCATTGCTCCACCTCTACATCCCAATGGGCATTTGTACTTGGCTCATGGCACTATTGCATAAATGCCTGAGGATGCGAACTGGTTATTCTTAAAAATTTTTTCCCTTCCACTTAGGGATGTTGTCACCATAGAATCATAATTTTTCAAAATAAAACTGGCTTCCATTCCCATTTTCCTAGTTATTATAAGCCCTACTTAGGGTATTGTCAGTTTTCACTTATTTGTACAATACCTTTCTCACTGATTGTGATAATGTTGAAGGGTTGATTATGAAAATATTTTCATTAGAAATCTGGTTAATATTATCAGTTCTCATTGTTTCCTTTTGACATTTTTTTCCTCTCTCCTTGCCCAGTGTTTTCAGAAACCTGGCTTCCAGAAAAAGGGGTAGGATGTGGGTAGGGTTGGGTTTATTTCTGTCTTGTTTCCATACCCTAAAAAGCACATATTTGGGATGATAAATTTTTAGTTTTGCTTATATTTGTTCTACTAGCAGTAACACAGAGAAGTTACTGACTGCATAATTGTTTATTATGGGTAGGCATTATCAGAAGCTCAGGAGTTGTCTTTTTTTAAAGCTAAATAGTCAAATTATTCAAACTTCTAATAAACCTTCCATTTTTCATAATAGAACATTTAACTAAGTTCATTACACTTAAAAACTATCTTATAAAAATGTTACTGTTGGTTAATACAATGTTTAGAAAATTGATAACATCTTCTTCTTTTAACCAGGACCTGGAGTTGCTGGCTACCTTACTGCAGGGGCATCAGCGACAGTATTATCTAGCATGCCCCCTCCAGTAGACCATGAAGCGGGTGATCTTGGCTAAGAGACTTGGAACTCTTCATGAATTACAATAAATGCAGAAAGGCCTGAGAACCACATTCCTCCATCTGACACATTGAAGCAAACTCCTAACTGCCTTTCTGCTTGTTTCATGACAGTGTTATTCCTTTTTCTATAAATATATTTTTATTTAGGAGAAAAGTCAGTGATTCTAATTGTATCACGTTGTAACATAAGAAAGCACTCTGTGGATCAACCTAAATGGGTACACAAGAATATTTTTTCTCTTGTTGTACAAAAGCACATTTTGTTCCTTTGTATCTGTTTACAAGACTGTGAATCAAAAAGACAAAACTTTTTCCCAAGTTTTTATATTTTTTCTAAATTTGTAGCTGTGGTATTGAGCTGCAGTCTACAGGAATTGGGCTGACTCACTTGTCCCCATCAAAGGGTCTTTCCTCCTGCCCCGAGTCTGACGTGATGGTCCTTCTCTTCAATCCAGCATTATTAGATTCTGTCCCTGTATTGTTCACTCCTGTCCTTGATCATTAACATTACGTTCCTGAGAGCTCACAGTAGACGTGTTTATGTGTACCTGGCTTTACCAAATGTTGAACAAGGATGAGCTTATGCGAAAAAAAAGACAAAACAGAAACAAGCCCTGCCATCAACACGTTACGTAAGAGCCTGGTGGGATTGTGAAATGTTCTTTCTGTTACCCTGCATAGAAAGCTTTCTATATTGAATGTACATTATACAGATCATTCAGATGTGTACATAAAATTTTAAAAATAAAGGGAATTGACTGCCTTGTTGATGAGACAGATGTGTTCTTGTTTAATTTTTTTTTGAGTGCCAACACTCACAAAACAGTCTTTAGTGGCACTATCCTAAATGGCATAGTGGCAATGTATGACATTTGCGTCAGACCGAGTACTTCCTAGGTAAAGGACGTATTGTTTTGTGTCAGTTGTATCTGACTCATAGTGACCCCTGTGAGGTTTTCTTGGCAAAGATACTAGATTCCTTCTCCAGGGTCTCCATTTTACAGTTGAAGAAACTGAAGGTTAAGTGACTTGCTGAAGGTCACACAGCTAGTAAGTATATGAAGCTGAATTTGACTTCATTTGACTCCAGGCCCAGGACTCTATCCATTGCGCCTACCACCTACCTGCCTAACTATTGAACTCAGATTTCAGAGCCAGCATCAAATGATGCTTATCAACCATGTCTTAATACCTGAAAGCACCAAAGCATATGAACTGATGTCTTTTATTGTAATATTCAGGGACTTCTGATGTTTGATGGGTGGTTATCCTGCAATATTAATAGAGTTTGTCTTGCCAGTATTTTAGAAGAATACAGCTCTGTTCGTGTGGAACATCTGTGGTGTAATTAGAAGTGCCAGGTGGAAACTGGTTTTTTGTTTTTTTTAGACCAGACACAGAACCTACCTTAGAACACTGAAGCGAATATCTCCAAGCACCCTTTGAAAACTGTTCAGTGAAAATTGAATAACTAGCTGAGAGTTGACAGGGCATTGATGCGCTTCAGGGACAATGTGATTTAATGTCAGAAGGCAGCTTAGTCCAAAGGTTGGCTCCTGCAGTCAGGAAACCACCTTCTTCCCACCAGCCCCCTCCAGTTTTCATCAGACTTTACTTTGAAATTAAAAACTAGTTGTGATGTGCTGACTAAGACAAAAAAAACTTAATTTAGAACAAAGGATTGCATGCAAGAGGCCTAAATGTCATTCAGCCATTCTCTATAAAAGTTTTTTTTTGTAACATTTTCTGTAGTTGGCAAAATACTATAACATGTAATATCTTGTATGGTGATACAAGTATCTACTCTGTGGAAAGACAGCAGCAAAGAAGAGGGAAGCAAAGAGCTGGCCTTCGAGGCAGGTTCCTGGGCTCAAGTTCTATCTCTGGCACAAATCACATTTTGCTAAGTAAAGTTATTTAACTTTGCAGTTCCCCACACAATTCTGAGCAACCACCCAACTATAGGGGTAGAGAAAGTCCTCTCCAGGAGCTCCTGAGATCGATGAAATCACAAGACCAATTAAAAAAAAAATAAAAGCATTTAACCAAGACTGTTGTAGCACTGGAAATTGTAAAGAGAGTGCTTGTCAAGCATAACATTTTTTAAAATTTAATTTAAATTAACCAAGTATAATGTATGGCAACCATGAGACTGTAAAGATGTTGAATATTGTTTAGAGGCAGGTTTTTCTGTAATTTTGGTTGTTAACACAAGTCCACATCTGAGAAACACAGGCATGTTCCTAGGGAAACTTGGGGCATTCTGAGGAAAGCACTGAACTGTAGGTCCTGCTGCTAAGCACCTGCATGACCTTGGCCCAGTCTGGCCCTCAGTTTCCTCATCTGTAAATTAGGGATTTGAACTGTATGATCTGTAGCGTCCCCACCAGATTTAATTAAAGTGATATATTTTCAATCTCACCTATTTGGACATCTCCTATGTCCTTATATTTTCATGTATAAGCATGAAAGGATAATACACTTGTCCCCCTACTGCTAGCTTATTAAGAGGCAGAGACATTAGTTGTGAGGGTTTTTTCCCTATTTTTATATTCTCTCTGCCTACTACATTGTGATTGAGGCAATTAGTACTTGAATAATGCTTTTAAATGTTGAGAGCATATAAATTAAGAGGAATTAATGTCTGAGAGAGGTTTCTGTATACACAAAAGCTTGTAGATCTGTTTTTAAGAATAGCTGATAAAGAAAAATGGAAAGAAAAGAGATGGACTTAGCCCTTCCAGTTACAGGGGGACAGTTCTATCTGAGCTGAGAATTACATAGCTTTCCCTGGTGCCAGCAACAATTAAACACAAAACTTTCTGGTACATTAGACCTAAGTAATCTTTATATGGTGAGAACATGGGCCTTTCTCATGGTGTAAATGCCAGTATAGGCTGCCAGGTTTATTCCTTACTCTGCCCCTCCCTCATTTTGTTCTTGGTGTTTTAAGGCATATTAGAATCTTAATGGTATTGGCATAACCTCTCGCTAGTCACTAGGGAGAATGGGAAGAGTTGGAAAGATGGATAGATGGAAAAGGGTATATCTGCTCACAGTTTCCAAGAAGCTTAGCTGGAAATTCTCATTAGGGATGGGTGGAACAATACCTGTACCCTGAGGAAAGGAAGACGTGAATGGAATTGAGTCACCCTCATTCAGTCAAGGTGTAAGGACTGAAGAGCTTCCAATCTGAAAGCCCTGACTTCTCCCTAAGTGGTTTTCTATGTTGAAATTGTGACATGTTTTAGTTCGGAGCTGGTAAAGAATCTGGAGAAACCTAGTTGAGAACGAGACAGTGCAAATTTTGATATCAGAAAACCTTGAGTTGGATGTATAAGCCAAAAAGTATTGTTGAAAAGCCCCAGGATTGAGCAAGTAAACTCCAGACTTTGTTTCTGGGCTACAGAATATCTGAAGATAATGAAATTAAACTTTTTTTCTCATTTACATTTTGACCTTGAAGTTAGTCATTTCAATCAATAAGCACTTATTGAGCACCTCGTCCTGTATTCCAAGCACTGTGCTAAGAGTTGGAGATGAGAAAATGCTCTCAATGAGTCCCCAGTCAAATAGGGGAGGCAGGTACATACAAAGCAAGTTATATACAGGATACATGGGAAATAATTGGCAGAGGGGAAGCACTGGAATTAAGAGGGCTTGGGACAGGGTTCCTGTCGAAGGTGAGGTTTTAATTAGGACTTAAAGTAAGCCAGGGAGGTCAGCAGTTGGAGTGGAGGGAAAGTGTTCCAGGTGTGGGAGCAGCCAGAAAGAACGCTCACAGCTAAGAGATGGAGTGCGGTTCCTGGAGCTGTCAGGGGGCCAATGTCACTGCATTACAGAGTGCTAGTACATGTTGAAGAGTCAAAGTGTAAGACTAGAAAGGAAGAAAGCTTTGAATGCCAAGCAGAATATTTTGTATTTAATCCTAGAGATGATGGGGAGCCACTGGACTTTGAGTAGGGGCATGACATGATTCGACCTACCCTTTAGGAAAATGACCTTGGAGGCAGAACGGATTGGAGTGGGGAGAGACGTGGGGCAGGCTGAGTCATCTGCCGCTGCTGCAGCAGTCATAAATGTGAGGTGATGAAGGCCTGTACCAGGGATGTGTGGCAGCAGCAGAGGATAGAAAGGGGCATATTCAAAAGACACTGCAAAGGTGAGATCAGCAGGCCTTTGCAACAACCTGGGTATGAGAGGTAGTGAGGAGTCCAGCATGACTCCTGGGATGTGAGCCTGAGGGACTGGGAAGCGGGTGTTGCCGTCTACAATTAGGGAAAAAGTAGGGAAAGAGGGGGTCAGAGGAAAAGATAATGATTTGTTTTGGACATGTTGGGTTTATGATGTCTACGGGTCTGAGATGTCTGAAAGGCAGTTATAGGTGTGAGATGGGAGGTTAGCAGAGACTTGGGGCAGGATAAGTAGATTTGAGTTCACTAAGTGATGTAGTGTAGAGGGAGAAGAGGGCTCAAGACAACCTTGAGGGACACTTGTGGTTAGAGAACATGATGGGGATGAAGATTAAGCACAGGAGTCAGAGCAGGTAGGTAGGAGGAAAACTGGGAGTGAGTGGTGTCCTGAAAGCTTAGAGAGAAAAGAGTATCAAGGAAGAGAAGGTGGCAATGTCAAAATCAGCAGGGGTCAAGGAGAATGAGGGTTGAGAAAAGGTCATACTAGATATGGCAACTAAGATCATTGGTTACTTTGCAGAGGGCAGTTTCACTGCAATGACAGGGTCAGAAGCCAAATTGCAAGGGGTTAAAAAGCAAGAAAAAGGAGAGACACCTGTTGTACACAGCTCTTTCTAGGAGTTTACCTTCAAAGGGAGAAGAGAAATAGGATGATAGTTAGCAGGATGGAAACATCAAGGGGTGTGGTTTTTAGGATGAGGGAGCCATGGACATGTTTATAGGCAGCAGGGAAGGAGGCAATAGACAGAAAGAGACTGAAAATAAGTGAAAGAGATGGGATGCTGGGGGTGGGAGGACACAGTCTGTTGGAGGAAATGAGAAAATGGGATCTTTCAACAAGTAGAAGGATTGGCCTCCATGAGGAGTAAGGCCATTTGACCATGTGAGACAGAAGTGGAGGTAGAGAGTGGCAGAGGGCATTTGAGTGATAGGCAATAGGGAACAGGAGAGAAGAGGGAATTGACAGCCAATGGCTCCATTTTTTTTTCTGTAAAAAGAGGCAAGGTTCTCAGTTGAGAGTCAGAGGAAGGGTAGCCATGGGAGCTTTGAAGAGGATTGAAAAGGATTGAAAATTGGAAGAGCCATTGTGGAGGATGGGATAGTAAATTGGTAAGGGAGGTATAATAGGATTGCCTAGCAGCAGTGAGAAAATATCCAAGAAGTTTTTTGTCATCTTGTGAATCCAAAGCAAAGATGCCAGGTAAGTTTACAACTGACCATCAGTGTAAATTTTATAAAGCTGGCACAAGATTTATAAATAGTAGTATTCTGGCAACAAGATCAGCTTTTCCATAGCACCAAGCATTTATTTTTCAGATTTATTATCTTGAATTGTTTCCTGCCTGAACCACAGGAGAGATTCAAGGAGTAAGTCTCAAAAACTTTATGTCAAATTTACTTGCTATTAAATTTGAACTTTTCCTTAGAAAATTAGTGTGTGAATGGGACATAGAAAGCCAGGCTCCCACATGGCTGCTGCAGCAAAATCCAGAAGTTTGCACCAGACCAAATAAAGATCAAGAAATCCAACATGGCTACAGGCAACAGGAAAGGGGGCCACCTGACAGTAAAGCCAAACATCAGCCAAGGTAGACTCCTCCCACTACTAGTGATGAGACCTGGGTAGCCGAAAAGCAAAAGACTCTAGACCTAGGAGTCATTCCAGACACCTGTGTCTCCCCCCACCCCTCCAGCTGTGGCCAAGGCATGTGGATTTCACCTCAGTAGCATCCCTTGTCAATTTCACTTCTGCAGCATCACTTGTCAATTTCGCTTCTGCAGCATCCTTTGTCAATTGCACCTCTGCAGTATCCCTTGTCAATTGTACCTCTGCAGCATCTCTCCAATATGCATCTTCCTGTCCTCTGATACTGCCCCCACCCTCTTGCAGACCCTCACCACCTCATCCTGGACTTTTGCAGTAGCTGCTAGGAGGGCTTTACCTGCTTTATGTCTCCTCCCCACTCCAATCGATCTTCAAGAGAGAAAAGTGATTTCTTTTTTCTTTCACTTTTTAGTTGGGTGGGGGGAAGTAGTCATAGGGGTGAATTAACAGCAGTGATGAAAATAAAAGGACCATTGTTACATTTTTTTTAACTGTCCAGAAGAAAACATAAAGCACAAACAGGAGTTTTAAGAGAACCTCATAGAAATATATATTTCTACACACACACACACACATGCATATGTATATAAATGTATATATTTAAAAGCAAGCAGCATGAAATGAAGGTGTACATTTTTGCATAGAATACATGTGTGAGCATATGCTCTGTTTTGTGTTTGGAAATGCTCTTTTTTGATACTCAAGTTTAGAATTTTAAAAAATGTTTTTACAATTATGAGGAACCAAAGTCCAAGTTCTAGAGGAGGAAGCAGGCAAATTTGCAAATGACCAAAAGCTGGGAAGGATAACTAATACACTCAATCATGGATAGGATCTAAAAGGCTCTTGAACTTTGGGCCAAACTGAATAATATGGAAATTCAAAAAGAGTGAATGAAAATTCTTCCTCTTGGGGAGAAAACAGTCAGCTTCACCATTATGAAGCAGGGCAGCAGGATTAAACAGGAGTCAGCAGTGTTGATGGAGCAGCCACGAAAAGGAATGTGCTCTTGGGCTGCATTAAACTAGAAGTAAGGAGTTGCTAGCCCCATGCACTCTGCCCTCCTCTTAGCTCCTGTGCAGAGTGAGAGAGTGAGTTGATAAGGAGGTATATAATAGGACTGTCACGCATCAATGAGACAACATCCAAGACATTTTTACATCACCTTGTGAATATAAAACAAAGATATTGTGTAAGTTTATGACGAAACACTTGTGTAATTTTTGAGAAATGAAGCACAAAATTGAGTTCTGAGTGGCGTGTTTAATGAAGGACATTGATAAGAAAGAAACTGTCCAGAGGAGGACAGCTGAGATGGTGAAGGGTAAGGACCTGGGCATGGTCAACCTGGAGAACAGAAGATGCTAGCTGTCTCCAGGTATTTGAAGAGCCAACATGTGGAAGAGGGCTTCTCCCTCAAAGGGCAGAACCAGAAGCAAGGGAGGGATTTGCCAAATGACTCATCTAAGTTTAATGCAAATAAAAAAATTTTTAAAAACTCCTCACTTGAGGTGTCCTTGGAGGTCTCATGCAAAGGCTAGAAAACCATTTGACAGATGTGACATAACAAATCCTATTATGTGCGATTTGGAATAGATGGTGGCTGAACTCCCTCAACAACTCTCAGATCCTGTAAATTATCAGCCCCTGGGAAAACAACATGCTTTGTGACCATGACTTTTTGGAGGGGTGGTGGTGGTAAAGAGGGGTTGTTAAATGATGCAGGAATTTCATTCACATCTTCCCCAGATATATCAGTCACCAAGGGAAGAAGAAAGCAAAAAGATTGGGGAGATTAGCTGAAAAACCAAAAATTAACAAAGACCTTATACTGGGGGAAAAATCTTGGTATGGCAGAATAACTAGTAGCATGAATCAGTCAACATTTTAAAAATGCCTATACGCACTGTGCTCATCACTGGGAAGACTAGGGATTCAAGGGCAAAAGCCTTCTAAGATCCTCAGGGATCTTAAATTCTGATGGGGAGGGAGGCTAGGAGGCACAATGAATAGAGCACTGGCCCTGGAGTCAGAAGGATCTGAGTTCAAATCCAGCCTCAGACACTTAACACTGACTAGCTGTGTGAACTTGGGCAAGTCACTTAACCCTAACTCTCCTGTCTTTCCCCCTCCAAAAAGCAAAAAAAAAAAATTCTAATGGGAACAACATGTCCACATATAAATATATTCAAGCCACAAAGCAGACACAAGGTGACCTGGTATTGTAGGGGAGTAGCAGAGAGGCCCAGGAAAAGCCTACTGCAGAAAGTGAAGCTTCAACTGAGTCTTGAAGGAAACCATGGATTCCAAGAGAGGAGGGAAAGCATCATGGGTAATGGAGGTCAGTCAGTGCTGTCCAGGGAGGAGCCAGAGGATGGAACAACTTGCTGCTCCTCACAAACATTATGGCTCAACCACAGAGTTCATGGAAGGAAGTTATGAGTAAGAAGATTGGTAAAGTGGGAAAAGGCCACTTTGTAAAGAGCTTTAAATATCAAAGGAGGTTTGCTGTTGTTTACTTCTGTCACCAGCATCTGGAAAGAGAGATGACTGTGGCAGATGCACCATAGTGCGGAAGGAACTTGAGAGAGGGAGAGCATTCCATGCATGTGCGATTGTAATGAGGAGACACATAATTGGAGATTAATTGCTCATGGGTAAACTGAGTCAATATAAAAGACACTACTTATTTGGTGGCATAATCAAACTACCAAAGGCACAAAACTAGAAAAAATAAAATTAATTAATAGCAATATAATGACAAGAATCTCAAGTAATAAAAAAAACGTGGTAAGGAAGGAGACCTTGCAACCAACCTATACTACAAACCAATGATCATCAAAACTATTTCATACTAGTTTGGAAAAATAGGTCAATCAATCAATCAACGTAACAGATTAGGTAAATGATATACCAAAGCAAACAAGCATAGTCTAGTATTAATAAACACAAAGATCCCACATACTAGGGTAAGGACTCATTCTTTGATAAAAACTGTTAGGAAAACTAGACATTGATCCAGTAGAAATTAGGTTTAGACCAGCGTCGCACACCATATATCAAGACTATCTTCAGGTGAGTATGTAGTCTAGATATAATATAAAAAGGTCATGTCATAAACAAATTAGAGGAGCAAGGAAGAAATTATCTTTCATAATTACCAATAAGATTGGCAGGCATTCATAACCAAAGGACAGACGATTTCAGAAGAAAAGATGCTAATTACTAAATGTGTACACCCAGCAACACATTACTGAGCCTAGACTCCCAAAGATATAAAGGAAAGAAAAGATCTTACATGTACAAAAATATTTTACTATCTCTTTTTGTGGTGCCAAAGAACTGGAAAGTAAGAGGGTGTCTGTCAATCAGGAATGGCTGAACAGGCTATGGCATATTAATGTGATGGAGTGCTATTGTGCTGTAAGAAATGATGAAGGGAATGGTTTCAGTAAAACCTGGAAAGACTTGTATGAACTGATGCAGAGTGAACTGAGCAGAACCAGGCAAACAATTTATACAATAAATTGTTTTTATTGTATTGGAAAATTGTATTGTATTCTTCTAAGGAAAGTTTCTAAGGAAAAGTCCAAATTTAATAGCAAGTAAATTTGAAATAAAGTTTTCAAGACTTACTCCTTGAATCTCTTGTGTGGTTCAGGCAGGAAACAATTCAAGATAATTAATCTGTATTCTTCAATAAATACAATTGTATTGTATTTATTGTATATGGAAAATTGTATTCCAATGTATTGCATTGGGAAAACAGTATTGAAAGACTTGAACTTGATTAGCACAATGATCCACCAGGATTCCAAAGGACTGATGATGAATGATACCCACCTCTTGAGAGAGGCAATCAGTACTTAAATATACAAGAATGGCCAATATGGGACTGTGATAATTCTACGCATGTTTACTAGAAGTGGGTTTTTTTCCCCAGTAACAAGAGAAGGGAGAGAGAGAAAATAAGTACTTGTTCATTGGGAAAAATTGCAATTTAATTTAAAAAATTAAAATAACACCTACAGAACATCCCCTTTAGAAGTCTAATATGTAGCTGATGATGATAGTACTGCTACTGAAGAGCTTCACACTATGATGAACATAAACCCTAATACTTGTATAAAAATCACACAAAGAAATGAAAACATCTGTGACCAAGAGAAGCCAATATTGCCATCTCTTGCCTACAGATCCCCTACTATGGTATAATGGAAATATTCCTGGGCTGAGAAACCAAAAGACTTGGGATCTTGTTCTACCATTGTCACAAATCTCCGCTATGACACTTCACCTTTGTGGGATAAGGTCATGCATGAGGCCCCTTCAGCTCAGAATGAATTTTATTTTAATCTATACTTTTGCTTTTCTCATATAACTAGATTTATAAGAAATCTAAAAGGCATCTTGCCATTTACACAGGGCTTTAAGGTTTACAAAGCACTTTACAAATAATATGTGATAAAGCAACACAGGCTAGTGGAATCTCAGTGTTCACCTGGGGTCATGTCCAGCAGGGCCACCTGTTTTGGGGAAGTGAGATGAAGGCTGACTAGAACTGGGAAATGTTTGGTTTTGCCATCAGCCTCCAGTCCCTGCAAAAAGAAAAGAAATTCTTTTTGTTGGGTAAAAGGAAAACTCCAAGAACAATTTACTGGAAAATTTGAGTAAACATATATACTGTACAAGGACAAATGTTTATGTTAGCATTCTTCTAGTGCTAAAATGTCCTTTGGTTTTTCTACAATGCGTGTGTGTTTATTTTAGTCTGTTACTCAACTATGGTATTTATAAAATACAGAAATATTGGTCTTATTTTCTGTGTCCTGAAGAGCTATGTAAACAGGAAAAGGAGGGGCAGGTGGCAAGCATGAGGAGCATTAGGCCTTGCTTGGCCATGGATCTGAAGAGGAGTCCAGGTCCAAGCTGGAATGCATCATTTCAGTGCTCTAGCTAAGTTATTTGCCAGTAGAGACTACTGCCAATGTTTGTCTGAGGAGAGATTCAGGAAAATTGCTTGGATTGTGTTTTGTTGGAGGTGGAAAAATACTTTGTTTTTGGACATAAGCCTACCAGAAGTATTTTTTTAAGTCATGATTATTTCAAATCTAAGCCATTTTCTACTTTGAGAGAGAGAAACCTCCTCAATAACAGATCCTCTGGGCCTCAGAAGTCCCCCTCCCAAGTCCTTGGGAAAGCACTGTTTATACCCTTGAGTGAAGAATATTTCAGATTGAGCAAGCTTCTACTGAGGAGGTAACAGTCTGACTCCTCCAAAAGAACAAGTCTCTTCTTTGGGCACACCCTCTGAAAATTCATTCAGGCCCTCCCTATACCCCCTTCAGGATTTGTCCTTTCCTGTTGATCTGAGGTGAACCCAAAGATATACTGCCATTAACCCACACAATGCTGAAGGAGTCTTCCTTCTGTCAGGGATCCTAGGGACAGCCAGGTGGCCCAGTGGATAGAATCTGTCTGACCCTGGGCAGGTTACTTCACCCTTGCCTGCCTCAGTTTCTCTGACTATAAAACAGGAGTAATAAAGCACCTGCCTCCCAGGGTTGTTGTGAGGATTGAATAGTATTTGTCAAGTACTTTACGAAGGTTTATTCTGTCTGCCTCCTATCCTTCCCCAATTTCAGGCAACCCTCAGCTCTGGAAAGCTGGGGTTGTTTTCCTTTCTCAGCCTAAATCTGCTTCTGAATTCCAAACCCCCACCCCACCCCCATACCCCTGTTGCTCCTGGTTCTGCACTCTGGGGACAAACAGAACAAATCTGACCCCTTGGGCGTCCATGTCCCCAACACAAGGCCCTTCACTGTATTCCATTCACCTTCCCCTGAATAGCATCCTTTCTATCAGTTGGTTCACTGTTCTAGAGTACTGGAAGAGAACTTTCCCATTCTAGTGATTGAGGACTTGGCCTTGGGATCAAGAAGGTCTAGGTTCAAGTCCCATCCCAGACAATTCCTGCCTGTGTAACCTTGGCCAAGCTGCCTGGAGTCCTTTACAGCCAGAAGGTCACCAGATTTAGAGAAATCCCCAAGTCCCTTAGTGTCCTTTCCCCCTTGGATGTCAGGTCCATTGTCTCACTAGGGAAGGCCTCCTCTCCAGTGCTGTCTCCTTCCCTAGCTTCCCAGTGTTTCTTCCCTAGCTCTTCTTTTGTCATAGGAACATGACAAGAACATCAAGATAGTCAGAGCTGGATGGTCAAACCAGAATCTTGGGAGCAGAGAAAAACAGAAATAGAGAGTTTTATCCCAGAACAGAACAATATTTTCTCATTACCTTCTGTGAGCTTAAGTAATTCCACCTTTCTCACCTCTATCTCACTGGTAATTAATGAGAAGCAGCCAAATCTGAGTAAGTTACTTATTCTAGCTATCTGGATTTGGGGTTTTTGTTTTTAGATAAAGCAAAGGGAAGGGATTGTTCAGTCATTTCAGTCGTGTCTGACTCTTTGTGACCCCATGGGGGGTTTTTTTGGCAGAGATACTAGAGCAGTTTCCCATTTCCTTCTCCAGCTCATTTTACAGATGAGAAAACTGAGGCAAACAGGGTGAAGTGACTTGCCCAGGGTCACACAGCTAGTAAATGTCGGAGGTCAGATTTGAAGGAAGGAAGATGAATCTTCCTGACTCTAGGTGCAGCCCTATATGCACTGTGGTGCCCACTAGCTGCCCCAAAGTTAGCTTAGCTTATTTCTAAAAACCTTAATGAAAGACCATCTAAGACCCAGGAAGGGTCACAGGCAAAAATTAGTGATGAAACCAGGGCTGGAACCCACCCTTTCTCACTTCTGCTTAACAGTTTACTGACTGCGCTTTTTTTTTCAATTCACACCAATATGGATCACTTCGATTGGTTGTGAAAGTATCAGCCTATAAATGTATATTGTGAGCTCACCGTGTAGATCAGAAAGGAGACTGACTGAGCACAAAGGAAGCCCCCTTTGCCCCTGGTGCTGCTGCCTTTCTGCCCTTTTCTCTGAGAAGACAGTGAAATCACCGTGAGCAGTTACCCCCATTCCCAGGCCTTCTTTCTCTTCAATAGTATAGTCTCTAATGCTCCCCTTGGAAAGAGAGGTTTCTCCAGGTCAGAATAATGCCAAAGAAAAAAATAAAACAAAAATCCAAATAGCACGAACAGCCATACTTTACTGTGGTTCCCCAGATGAATTATTCACCATGTCTAGAAAGAACAGTAGCTATTGAGTGCTTTTCTACTCTCAACAGAGAAGTGAACCCCTCAGAACTGTCCGTCTCCAAGTTATCAACAAAACCTAGGCAGCCTCTTGGCATTCCGATGAAGGTGCAACCCATGACAAACTATAACGCTTCTCAGAAAGACTGATGTAGACAGCGGCTCATCTGATTGTTCAAGAAGCTAGGCCTGACTCCCCATTGAAAAGCTGTCAAGTCAGTACAGAAGAGTCTAAGAGAGGAGAGGAGCAAGTATTTGATGGGCGGGCTATGGAGAGAAGGCACAACTGTGGGGAAGGAAGAGTTTATCTTTGGTCTAGAGCATCACCTCACATCGCAGCCACCCGGGAGCCCTCCAGGGCCCTGGCAAACAGCCTGCCCTTTGGAATGGACCTCACTCTCAGCTAATTTTCAGTCCTTCCTTGACTAGCGTAACTGCTCAAGCTGGTTCTGTCCTCACATTGCAGAGAGTACTCTTTGGTCCCTCAGAAGGAGGCTGGCCATCCCATCCCTTCCCTCTCAGTTCTAGAATGCCCTTGGGGAATGGGGGGGTCTCTTTCTCTAATGCTATCAGTTAGATCTCCCATTCCATGTGTGCTTTCCTAACACTGTTCCTGCCACTGTTAGCCATCAGTGATCAGTAATTCGGTTCCATTTCACCCACTGACATCAGTTTTTACAAATGGATATTTACTTCAAAAATATAGCATGAACAGAAGTGCAAAGTCTACCCCTAACACAAAAGGAGCATGCTATCCCTTAGACTGCTTTCATCCCTGGGGAGGGTAGGCTCAGACTCAACACTGCCATTGCTCCACCGAGTTCAGATCCAGATGCAGTATCACTACAGTCTCAGAGACCAGCTGGCCGAGTCATGATTCCAAGGAATAATTTTCTATGACCAAATTTCAAGTTGTATCCAACCAGACTCACATCAGTAGAAGATATTTCAAAACCTTCATCATTCCACTTAGTTCCCTATCTAGACATGGAACACACCTTCCAAGAAGGTGGTATTTGCACAAGGTATGGCCCCAGCCCTTAAGAAGCTTAAAATCCTATGGGAAGGGGAAGGGTTATACACAGAGACAACTATGTGGTCTAGTGGAGAACGAGCTAAATATAGAGTCAGGAAGACCTGAGTGCCTCAGACATCCTCGACAAGTTTTGGTGTCCTTGTTAAGTCTCTGTAAAATGGGGACAGCACCAACCACTCAGCATTGTTAGGCAAAAAATGAGATGGTATTTGTAAAGCCTTTAATAAACCTTCAAGAGCCTTGTAAATGCTGGCCTTAATAATAATAATGACTATTAGTGAATATTCTGCCTTGTAGTCTGAGAGTTTTGTGCTATAAGAGAGGGGTCTGAACAAATGCTAGCACAATCCAGAGGGGGCAGGAGGGTACCTCAGGCTGGTGGTCTAAAGGAAAACCTGGTGGAAGAGGCTCCCTTAAGCTGAATTATGGAGGACAGGGATGCTCTCAGTAGGCAGTGTTGGGGTGGGGAGAGTATTCAATAGGAAGGAAATGCTATGAGCAAAGTTCCAGAGACAGAAAAAAAAATCTAGGACAGATTGAGTAGCCCATTTGGGCTGGAGCACAGGGGAGGCATGGACAGAATTTGGTGTTGAAATCAAATACAGTTTACTAGAAAATTAAGCTGATGCTTAATGATGTGTGGACATCTTGGGACAGAATGATAATTAGAATAGGAAGTAGTTCAAGAAAATGATTGGTCCCACACTTATAGAGATCTCATCTGTGCTTTCCCTCACTCGCCCAATTTGTTGCCAGGGCCAGTCCTTTCCACCTCTGTAGTATCTCACATCTGTTGTCCTCTGCTTTCTTGCAGCTCCTTCCCTAGTTCAGACTGCCTCCCCAGACTAATGGGAATAGATATAGAGAAAAAAATGTTCCTGCTCAGGGTCTCCCTCTTGCAGACCACATGAAGTTCCATCTCTGTTTTCTGTCATTCAATGCCTTCCACAACCTAATTTTCCAGACTTGTCTCTTACTAAGCTTCATTTCTCAAAGGAAAAAAAAAAACAGTGCTTTCCTGCTCTGAAAGTGAAATACTTCACACCGTGATTCATTGACTGACGAGTTCTTTGATTCCATTTTTGCCTTTTAGTGTTCCTAAAGGTGAGTAGCAGACTGTTTGCCTTCTCAGGACTTCATGGCAAAGTTTTCACATGAGGTCACAGCTTCATGGGCATCATCATAAACAACAACACAACCTCGTAATTCCTTAGCTTGCTAATCCTTTCCCAGAGAAATGTTTTCTCTACCATTCTTTATAGAAATTAACTCAGAACTCTCTCTATACTTCTGGAAAAGTTTACATTTTAATATCTCAAGAATGATCACTGAGAAATTGGGGCAGTGGGAGTGGAATCCAGCACTAATGGATCATGGGTAAACGCAACAGGGGAACACCAGTAAAACCCTGCATATTTGTAGAATTATTCCTTGGGTCCAGGAAACATAGAAGGTAAGCCTTACAAGTGTAAGGGTTGTGCTGGGCCCATGTAGGTGAGAGGTCTGTCTTGAGGTGGTTTATAAAGAGACAAGGACAGACTTTCTCTCCCCTGCCACCCCCCTTCTCCAAGGATGACTTTAATTTCTGCCAGGAAGAGGAAGCAGGAAGTTGGGGCCAGAGGCTGGGCACTCTGCTCTCTGAGAGTACTAGGTCAAAAGTATATTTATCTGTTCCCTTAAATACTAGTAGTCTGGGTAAAACAGCTTTTAGGTTCACTCTAAACAACTGATCTGTGTTTCTTACTAGTGAAGGTGAGGCCCGAACCCCTATATTTAAGGTTTAACAAATCCCTTTCCCAGCAGATTCCAGGTCCACAATGACTTATACATAGCAAATAGACTCATTCACCCTGGGCAAAAGCAAAACAGAAATCAGAGGAAGTGTATATAGAAGAATACATGTTAGATAATATATAAAGCATTTTAAATGATCTCTTCCACTGGGAGTGAAATAACTTGGATCCATCAAGAGAGTCCCAGATCCTCCAAGGTAGCAAGCTGGATAGGAACATGAAGGAAGGCCACTGGAGGCTCCTTTCATGGAACCTTCTTCCCAGAGTTTTTCTCCCACTGGAATCATGCATTTTCTCTCTCAAAGTCAGGAGCAAGAGGAGCCTGAAAAAAGACCAGATCTCTCTTCCCTCCCTCTCACCAACTCCAGGCTGCCCCTCACACAGGTTCAGGGCATTGAGTAATCGATCTCCACCAATGGAGAGATACTCCTGTACAGTTGGCCCAGGCCAGAGGTTACACAGAAGTAGTATACAGAACACAAGTTGGAAGGGACCTTAGAAGCCATTAAGTCTAACTTCCTCATTTTACAGATAAGGGAACTGAGGCACAGAAAAGTACAGCGACTAGCCCAAGGCCACACACAGCCAGTGTCTGAGGTGGTATTTAAATCTAGGCCTTCCCATCTCCAAGTCAATCCATATGCCAAGTTACCTGTGAGCCTGGGCTTGATGATCCACAGGGGAACCACATTTGAAAATGAAAGAATGCTCTGTCCATTTTCCTGGTTGGTTCCAAACCAGGCCTAATCAGCTCTTTCTATTGAGAAGAGTTTGCCTCGAGTGACTTGTTGTCAAGCACCACTTCCTTAGAGGAAAAAATCCCTCACAGCTTAACTGCTGTTTCTGAAGATCTTCTTTGGGGAACATTGAATTCTCACCATCTGGAAGCATAAACCTGCAGGGCAACCGCGGCCCATAGTGTCTAAGTGCTGGGTCTCCTCCCCCGCCTGCCCCGCCCCCATTCTGACCCCAGTTTGGGTCTTTGCAGTTTTAGCTTTTACCAGAGATCAGCCAGGCTTCCATCCCACCAAGGCTGAACTATCTTCCTCTCATTCTTTTTCCCTGACGCAGTTATTTTGTTCCAAACCAACAGAGACAGTAGTTGGTCTAACCCTACAATGATGATTCTCACTTCTACCTATCCACCGACCTGCCCTCTCTGCTGCCCTCCAGTCTCACATCTTTAATGACAGTTCAGTCATCTCAAGCTGGACGTCCAGTGGACACGCCCAAAGCAGACCTCG
Organism: Pseudocheirus occidentalis; assembly: GCA_028646575.1. Taxonomy (NCBI): domain Eukaryota; kingdom Metazoa; phylum Chordata; class Mammalia; order Diprotodontia; family Pseudocheiridae; genus Pseudocheirus; species Pseudocheirus occidentalis. The sequence goes on along the minus strand of CM053597.1, from coordinate 31,442,779 downwards.
TGATCTTCCTCACCGGCCCCACTCCTACCTTCCTTATTACTGTTGAGGGCAACACCATCCTCCCAGTCCTTTAGGCTTTCAGCTTAGGCATCATCCTCAACTCTTCATTCTCCGTGACCTCCTTCTATTGCCAAGGCCTGCAGACTTCACCTTTGCGCCATCTCTTCAATCCGTCCATTCTCTCCTCTGACATCAACTGCACCCCGGAGCAGACCGTCATTGCCTCGCACCTGGGCTATCGCCTGTGGGTCTGCAGGCTTCATCGTTCTCCTGCCCAACCTGCTCTAACCCAATCTTCCTAAAGCACAGGTCTGACCACTGAATAAACTCCACTGGCTCCCTCTAGTCTCCAAGATCAAATACAAAATCCTGTATTTGGCATTTAAAGTCCTTCATAGCATGCCCACCTCCTCACCTTTCCAGGCTTCTCAGACCTTGCTTTACTCCCCCTTCCCTTTGATCACACTGCTGCTCCATGAATAAAGTCCTCCCTCCGTTTGTCAGCTCTGGGCATCTCCTCTGGCCATGACCCAGACTGGCAATGCTCTCCCTCCTTATCTCGGCCTCCTGGCTTCCAATCTTCTACTGAAAGCCTTTCCCATCCTCATGATTCCGGTGCTTTCCCTTTGCTGATTATTTCCTGTTTGTCCTGTGGATGACTATTTTGTACACATTCGTTTGTTCTTGTCTCCCACATTCGATCACGAGATCCTTGAGACAAAGGAATAGCTTCTGCCTCAATTTGGGTCCCTATTGCTTAGCACAGGGTCTGGAACATAGTAGGCCCTTAATGTGGGTTTTTTTTTTTTTTTGCTTTTTTGGAGGGGGGAGGGCAGGTCACTTGGGGTTAAGTGACTTGCCCAAGGTCACACGGCTAGCAAGTGTTAAGTGGCTGAGGCCAATTTGAACTCAGGTCCTCCTGACTCCAAGGGCTGGTGCTCTATTCACTGTGCCACCTAGCCACTCACCCTTAATGGTTTTTGACTGACTGACTCCCTAGAAAAACACACTCAGTTCCAATAATGATGAACTCCTTGTCTGATCTGTCCAGTGAAGACTTGCACACTCAGTGAGATTTCTTTGGGGTTTCCTGAATTGGAAATAGGGAGAATTAAGTGAGTCTGTTTTCCGGCATGAGAATTGCTAGGTATATAGCAGGTCTAACACAAGACAGGATCTTTGCATGGGACCATTCACACCACTGAATCATAGCAGGTGATCTTAGCCGGAGGGACGAAGATAGAAAGACTGAACCTGGGACTTGGTTGGCCTAGGGAATTTCCAGGTGAGGCAGCTTCTTCCACTAAGACAGAAGTCAGTCTGTCAATAAATACTTTGGAGGACTTACTATGCAAAGCATTGTGCTTCATACTAAAGGGACAAAGGAAGTAAAAAGAAAACTAAAATAAAGAGTCCCTGTTCTCCAGGAGCTTACATTCAAATGAGGGAGGCAACATGAAAAAGTTGTACATAGCAGACAGAACAGATGGGAGGTAATCTCAGAGAGAAGGCACCAGATCAGGGGAACTGGGAAAGGCCTCAGGCATAAGGTGGGATTTGAGTTGAGTCTCAAAGACAATAATAAAAGCCAGGAGGTGGAGGGGAGGAGTGAGACCCTTCCAGGTGTGGAGGACAGTCCTTGAAAAGGCATAAAGTCAGGAGATAGAGTGTCCTGTTCGAGGAATGGAAAGGCCATTCACACTCGATCACAGAGTGCCCAGAGAGGAAAAAAAAAAAAAGAAGACAGGCAGGGTAAGAAGCGGCCAGATAATGGAGGGCTTTAAAACAATTTTACATTTGGTCATAGAATTGATAGGATCCACTAGCCTTTGATGAGTAGGAGGATGACACGGTCACTCACCCCTGTTCTTTAGGGAAATCTCCTTGGCAGTTAGGAGGAGGAGGGGTAAGAGTGGGGAGAGACTTGGGGCAGGAAGAATTATCAGAAGGCTATTGCAATGGTCCAAGTGAGAGGTGATGAGAGTCTGCCCCGGGGGCGTGGTTGTGTGAGTGGAGAGATGACATACAAGGGAGAAGTTAGAAAGGACAAGGGTTGGCAAGAGCTTGGATATTAGGGGGAAAGGTGTAAGCGAGGAGTCGAGGATGACCCCTGTCTTACGAGCCTGGGTTACATGGGTAAAGATCTGACCCCCGTCTGTCTTACAAGCCTGGGTTACTTGGGTAAGGATCTCAATAGTAACAGGGAGATTTGGAATAAGGGATTCTGGGGAAAAAGATAAAGAGCTGTTTTGGACGCCTTGCATTTGAGCTATCTACAGGACATCTAGCTCAAGATATCCAACGGGCAGCTGGTGATGAGAGATCAGAGGTCATTAGAGAGACTAAGGCTAGTTATGTAGATCTGAGAAACATATTCATAGAGATGTGAACCCATGGAAGCTAATGATCACCAAGTAATATGATTTAGAGACAGAGGAGCAGAGGGCTCAGGACATCTACAGTCAGTGGGCATGCACTGGATGAAGACCAAAATAAAGGAGACTAAGGAGTAACAAACAGTTCATCAAAAAAGCATCATGCAGCTTACGTTAAGTGGCAGCGAGGTGGTGCCAGAGAGCACAGAGTGCCCATCCTAGAGGCAGAAAGACTAAGTTCAAATCTGGTCTCAGACACTTATTAGCTGTGTGACGCTCTACCCTGCTTGCCTCAGTTTCATGTCTGCAAAAGAGCTGGAGAAGGAAATGGCAGACCTCCAATATCTTCACCAAGAAAACCCCAAATGGGGTCACAAAGAGCTGAACACAATGGCCTGAAATGACTGAACAACAAGGGGTGTTATGACTGGATGAAAAAACTCATTAAGTGCTTACTATCTGCCAAGCATGGCACTGAGCTCTGGAGATACAAGCAGAAGAGTCAGGCTGGCTCTTACGAAGCCCCATTCGAATGGGGGGGTGGGGGCAGGTTAGAGATGGACATGGAAGGTTCAGCACCAAGTTAGATGGAAGGTCCCATGGCCCTTATGGCACTGCAGCAAAGCAGACGGTCCTGGCTCTTCTTTCATATCATTTCCACTGGTAAAATCCTATCACTTTCTGATGTGGAACCCTTCAACTGTGCCAAGGACTTTGACTTTATCAACACCATGATAAGGCATGAGAGCAGGACATTAGTGGAGGAAAAGTTGTGTATACATTAAAATATACATATACACATATCTACATACACATCCATAAATATACATATACATATATATTTTGTATCTGTATGAAAGGACAGAAGTAGTTGTACCAGGTAGGTCTAGACCCAAACACAGACCAGACCTCTGACAACAGGAAGGAGTAGAGCACCGTCCTCCACCAGCCCCCCCAAGGAAGGAGCAGGAGCAGCTCCACGTAGGCTCAGATTCTTTCCCTACTCCTATACTAATCCATCACCAGCCACCAAGAAGAACATTTTCATACTCTAGGACCTTATTCTAAACATGTTCCCCTCCAGCCCTGCCCATTCCTTCCACTGCACCCTCTGGAGTTCTTGTTCCATAGTGACAAACTCCCCTTCCTCTTGAACTTCTTCCTCTCACACTCCTTCCAGAGAGACAGAGAGAGACATAAAGAGGGAGACAGAGACAGAGAAGGAGGATGATATATGGCTATGTTGGGGGTGCTGAGATCAAGTAAGGTTTTGGGTTTTTTTTAAAGAATGAGGAAGTTATGGGCTTGTTTGTATGCAGCAGGAAAGCAGCCAGTAGACAGGGGGAGACGGAAAATTCTCGAGTGTGAGGATGATGGCGGGGAGGGGACAAGTTGCTTGAGTTCACAGCATGGAACAGGATCAAGGGTGCTAGAGGGGTTTGCTTTGGAAAGGAGAAGGGCTACCTCTTTGTGTGGCATAGGGGTGAAAGAGGAAGTAGTAAGGGAAGGCTTCTGAATAATGTGAGGTAGGTAAAAGGGAGAAAGAGCTTCAGGATAAATGACCTCCATTCTTTCAGCAAAGTAAGAAGCTCTTCAACTGATACAGTGGTAGGAGAAGGGTCCATGGGACAGATGAACAAGTTTGGAATAATTGTGGTGATAACCAGGGACAAAACTAAGGGGTGGAAGAAATGAAGGTCACAGTGGGAATGAAGAAGTGTTAGGGACCATAAGGCAAAGAGATGGATGAATTGATAAAAGATTAAACTTACATAAAGGAATTTCAAGGCTCTTGAGCAGGGATGTGGAATCTTTATGGGAGATGGCAAGTTCAAGAACATTACTTTATCTCTGGGTGGAGGAGAGAGAGAAATTCTGCCTAGGACCTCTTGAGGTTCTTTCTAGATTATCTTCCTTAACTCTATAAAATATGCTAAAGGAATATGCAGGTTTTATGGTTTTATGGTTGACTGTTGGGTCTAGAGAATTTATGATATCACTATGTCTACTGATTTTTCAAAAAGTTAAATACATTTTTTGTTCTTTGTTTTCACATTACCTCGATTACACTCTGTAAGCCTCCCTTGACATCTTTCTAGAGAACCAACCCATATAACAAGGAATTTTTTATAAAGAAAAAAGAGGAAGAGAAAAAAAATCAACAAAATTGATCAATACACTTAAAAAATATAACAATACAGATAAACAACGTTCCATACCTTGGAACTCCCCCACATCCTCTTACAAAAAAGAGAGGAAGTATCTCCTCATGTCTCTTCTTTAAGGACAAGCTTGTTCTTTGCAATTTTGCAAGATTGAAAAGGTTTTTTTAAATGATTGTTCTTTCTCCATTAGCAGTTGTAGACATATATATTATTTTCTTGGTTCTACTTACTTCACTTTGCGTTGGTTCATATAAGTCTTTTCATGCTTCTCTGTATCATTTGTTGCTTCTTACAACATAGCAATATTCTACTGCGTTCATGTGGTACGATTCAATTAGTCTTTGTTCAGTCAATGGGTATCTCCTTTGTTCTAGTTCCTCACTACCATAATAGGTGTTGCTATTATACGTGAAGCCCTTCTCCTTAGTAACCTTCTTATAGCACATACTTAGCAATGGAATATTTGGGTTGAAAGCCATGGACATTTTAGTCATGTTACTTGCATAATTGTAAGTAATTATGTTTCCAGTAATTAATTAATTACTAGAAAGTAATTAATTCCAGTAATTAAAAGCAAATAATCTTAATTGCTTTCCAAAATTGTTCTATTAATTCATAATTCTATCAACATTAATGTGTCAGTCTTTCCACAACCCATCCAGTATTGACTTTTCCTGTCTTTAAATCATTTTTGCCAATTTTCTGGCTACCCTTCATTTTAATCTTAGGTCCAAACCAAGGCTACATCCCAATACTTTAAGGATCCACACCTTCATCAGTGTAGGCATTTTCCCATCCATGGGAGATCACAATTCATTGACTTAGGTGACAGACTTTGTGAATTACATTCCACCCTAAGCCTTTGGGTGATTTCTCTGTAAACTGAACAATGTTGGCTGCAGGTGACAGATGTTGGTGGCTTATGTTAAAAACCTTTCCGGCTTAAAAGGACTGGCCAGAACTTGTACTCTCCCAGCTTTGCCTTCTAGAACCCCAGGTCACTTTCGTGGCACAGTGAGGGACTTACACTGCATGTAAGTGGAGGACTTTCTATGAAGTGGATGACAATGAGGTTTTTAACTTATCAGAAAAGGGCACGCTTTCTCTAATTTCTTATCATGTTAGCAGTCAAGTGTTGTACCATTTGCTCTTAGTGGAAAAGAGAGATAACCAGCAAGTGCACACAACAGAAACTAAAGGCTGGAAAGAGACTAAAACGAAAGCTATAAAAGGATCCCAATGATCTTTTTTTCTGCTCTGAATTAAGTGGGGATATGTTTCCCAGAAACATATCCCTTTGGAAAATCCTAACAATTACCAGAAGTGTTCTTGTTCCTGTTCAGGCATCCTGACTTCCCCTTGAACCAAGACACTCTTTCAGCCCCCTGGATGAAACACACTTCTTG
>CM053597.1:31416265-31428039 GCA_028646575.1 Pseudocheirus occidentalis | reverse complement strand
GGAGGGAAGGGGAGGAGAGGGGAGGAGAGGGGAGGGGAGGGGAGGGGAGGAGAAGAGACGAGAGGAGAGGGGAGGGGAGGGGAAGGGAGGAGAGAGGGGAGGGGGGGAGGGGAGGAGGAAGAGAGGGGGTGCCAACCCACTCTTCAGTCATGGCCAGAGGGCCGGGTTGGGGAAAGGCTTCCTTCTGACTTCCAGTAAGTTACATTCCTAAGCAGATTTCCTTGGTTCATGTTACTACAGGCTGTGCTGACATCTAACTCATGAAGAGAATGAGACTGAACCAGGTAAGGACTCACAGTGTGAGCCAATGGGTGGGTTCTCCCTGATTACTCATCAGCATGAGTCAACCGCCCAAGAGTCAAGCTCCCCAACCCCCTTTCCCCATCTCTTACAATGCTTAAAGCCTTGAAAGCAGGAGCCTGTTCCTCTTCAAGGACAAAGGACAACAATGGAGATAGTGGACAAAGAATGTCAGAACCCCTCTCTCTCCCCCGCCCCAAGCATTTTAAGAAACAGTATTTAAATGATTTCTACCCACATTTCAGCTAAAGGAAAGTCCTGAGAGACTCCAGCTGCTCCACACACTTGAATTGCCCGGTCAACAATTTTGCAGACCGCCCGTGGGGCAGCCACCTTGATCATGGCAATCTGTGGATACAAAGAATGAGAACAGCCAGATAAAGCACCTGGGAGGATCTGAGACGATCTAAGTGTCTTTACACATACGTGAAGTCTAAGGTTGCGATGATCTCACAGGGTTTTCAGGAAACAATGTTTTTGGTCAGATGGCGACAACCATGATCCGTATCCCTGTGGACATGGATGGACCCAGTCCACGGGCAGTCAGTTGGTCATTGCTGCTCTCAGAGGGGCTGCACCAACAAGTTATGTGACTTGTCCTAGGCCACACAACTAATATGTCTCAGAGACAGGCTGTGAGCCTGAGTCACCTCTCAGCAAGCATCCTCCTTACAGAAAACGCCCTCTATCTACATAGGAAAGAATCTGTTCATTCATTCCAAGCCTTAGGGAATGGAAAGTGTCACATCACAGACAAACACAAGCTGGCTGCTACAGACTAACTCCCAGAAAATAGAAACTGTGCAAACAGTTCCCCCAAATGACTTCACTGGATGGAAATCTGAAAACGAAAGACGTCTTAAGTTTTAAAACCCAAGTCACACGCCTACATGAGACATCCTCATTATATTCTTTGCAATCTGGAATTCTTAGGCTACTAAGGGCCAACATTCACATGGCACTTGTTCTATGTGCCTTACAATTATCATCTCATCTAACCCTCACAACAGCCCTGGGAGGTAAGTGCTATCATGACCCCCATTTTACAGATGAGGAGACTGAGGAAGACTCAGTGACTTGTCCAGGGTCACACAGCTAGGACGTGTCTGAGGCTAGATATGACCTCAGGTCTTCTTGATGCCAGCCTTGGTGCTCTATCCACTGCACGACCTGGCCTGATGGAACAGTCAGGGGCAGATTCTACAGTGACCAGGGTTTACCTCCTTCTTTGCCCGAGCACTGCCCACTGTGTCAATGCTGTGGGCTGCTTTCAGGGTCAGCAGGCGTACTTCCTCAATGGCAATGCGGCTTTCTGCTATCCAGTGGGCCACCACCTCCTACAGGAGAAGAAGGAGGAGGGAATATCAGCTTCTGACACATGAACTGAATGCCAACGCAGCCTCCTAGCCTTCCTCAAAATAAGCAAACAAAAGACAAAAAGCTTTAAACCTGAAAATCACTATTAAAAGGTTGGAAATCTTCTACAAAGCTGTTCCTATTAAAGAAAAGTCAAAGACATGATGCCATAGCAATGAGCCCAACAGATTGTGAACAACGCCGGATGCTGCATTTTGAATTTTCGTTAAAATTTACTTGCTTGAAATTTCACGATTATAGATTTAATGCTGTAAGGGTAGGGCCCTGAGAAGGCCATGTCACACAAACTCTTAATGCTATCAATAAGTAACCAGCTGAAAGTCCCACAGGGACTCTGGACCCTGGGCCTCTTAATCCAAATTCTGGGGTGTAGGAAGGCAACCCTCAAGCCAGCGCCATCATTGCTTTAAATCAGCATCCTTTATGGATGCTAATTAACCTTATTGTAATGTTGTAAGAATAAAGTGACTGCAAACTCTAATCCTCCTAGAATGCTGTGTGGTCCTGGAGTCACATTAACTCTGTGTTCTAAAGCACATGGGATTTTATCTTTACCCATACTATGGACGTCTATTCCTACGTGTCAATGACACATTTATCTGGACCAGATAAGAGATCCTAGATTTAGTGAAACAGGGCCTTTGTTCCACTTCAGGAGGCAGCCCTGACCACCATCTATCAGCAATGGAATGTTCCACTTCCAGTGAGAACCAAAGGTTTGGTTTCACCCTAACACACTTCTTGTAGAACTGATTCGGTTTGCTGTTATCGCTCTCAATGCCCCATTGTGACTAAGGGAATACTGGTCTGTAAATGTAACGGGGCCATCAGCTCTTAATCACCTGGCCTTGGTTTTCTTCACCAGGAACAAAAAGTGAGAGCCGTTTTCAAACGTTGGCTCTGCCCCTTAATCTCCAGTTGCCAGATACTTGCCATTTGTGCCCCTGCAGGCTGAACCCCAGTCACACCTTTTTGTTGTGAAACAGGATGATAACTATCTCACCCCCCAAATCAGAAGGAATGCAATGCTAGGATGGATGAGGAGCCAGCTTTGGAATTTTAGTAAGGAAAGTTGTTTCTCTGGAGAAAAGAACGTTCCCACGGGAACCATTACCTATACTCTTTCTTCCCCACTAACATACACGTTAGCTTTGGAAAAAAAAAGAACCACTATGTTCCCAGTATCTTCTCTGGGGGATTGATCCGGCACTCAGCTAATTCTTTGTATTAATGTGGTCACTGTGGATTGATTAACCTCTGATCTAAAGTAATTTCTGATCCCACTCTGGGCTGAGAGCTAGAAGCCATTACTACACATCTGGAGGGAGGCTCCAGCACTTTCAGGGAAATGGAATGTCATTGTTTACAATATGCTCACACATCTTCACCTGGGTTCTGGCAGATTATTTGGCTGGTGCCAGATGTAAGGAATTTCCAAGGAGGGAAGGCATATTTAAGTTCATTAACTTAGAAAAAAGTGGGAGCACTATCTGTAAAACCGCCAGCTGGTGTAGACCTAAAGCTTCCCTCAGGCGGCTGGGATATGTTGATACAGACAAGACACTTGCTTGCCCCTGCACCCCGTGGCACCCTTCTGCCATCCTGTACCAAATCCTGATAGCTTACACTTCAAGCATGAGGAAGGGTGTGACATCAGGCAGGAAATAAGCATAGATTAAGGGCCTAATATGTGCCAAGCACTTGCTAAGGAGTGGGGTTACAAAAAGGGTAAAAGCCCCTGCTCTCAAGAAGCTCACGGTCAAATGGGGGAAACAACATGTGAATGACTGTGTACAGGTGAATTAATTTGGAAATGGTGAAGGAGGGACCAAGATTGAACAGGGATTCAGAAATGTAGAATGTGGGAGTCTGGATGGGATATGAAGGAAGCCAGGAAGCAGAGGGCATTCTGGGCCTGGAGGCCAGTCAGAGAAAATGCACACATCTGAAAAATGCAATATCTTTACAAGGAACAGAACAGAGAACAGTGTCACTGCACCCAAGAGTGGTGGGGAGGGAAGTGTAAAAAGTCTCAGAAGGTGCGAGGGGCGAGGAAAGGTTCTGAATGGTAAACAGAAGAGCTCACATCTGATCCTGGAGCGGCTAGGGAGCCACTGGACTTCACTGAGGATGGGGTGACATGGTTTAAGTGGGGTTTGAGTGAATGGAGGATGGACTAGAGGCAGGAGAGATGGGAGGTGGGCAGGATGCCACCCCTCCCCACCCTAGCAGCTATGGGTATATCCCACGTTTGAGGGGATGAGTGCGTGCACCAGGGCCATTGGGGTCAGCAGAGAGAAGGGGGCAAATGTGAAAGATGCAGTAAAGGTTAAATCGACAGGCCTTGGCAACAGCCAAGATACAGAGGGTGAGAGAGAATGAAAACATGAACACGGCCCCTAGGTTGGAAGCCTGGGAGCCTGGGAGCCTGGGAGGAGGCTGGTGCCCTCAACAGGCAAGGAGTCAGGAGAAGGAATGGGAGAGCCCAGCTAGCAGGCCAGATTGGGCCATAATGTAGAGTGCACATGAAGCAGAGGAGACAGGCCATCTAAAGAGCTTTACAGGCCAGAGCTAATTCTAGCAGCAACAGGAAGCCGCTGAAGCTCGCTGGATTTTAGGCATTTAATCTGGCAGGTGGTGGAGGTTGGATGCAACAGACCAAGGAGGAGACCAGACTGCAATAATTAGGTCAGTGGAGGAAAACCTGGGTGGCTGTGATGTGAACACTGAGGGTAAGGCTTCCTAAGAGAAGCACTCTTTGTCAAAGGAGAGGGGGGGTCCAATCTAGACCTCTGGGCAAACCCATGTTCAGGGGTGATGAAGAAGAGGCAGCCAAAGAGACAAACAGCAGGCCGAGAAGCAGGACAAGCGGGAAGATGGGGAACCTTTGAGCCTGAGGGGGACAGAGAATGTTCAGAGTGCAGGGAGGAAAGGGGGGGTCAATAGTGTTAAGAGTTGCAGAGTGGTCACAGTGACCTCGGCAAGCAGTTTTAGTGAAGTGAGGAGTACTGCCACAAAGACTGGGGAAATGGGAAACTTCAGGGGTAGAAAACTGTTACAAGATATTTAGAAGAGATGGGAGAGGAGCAGAGGGGATAATGTCCATCTTTTAGGATTTGCTTGTAAGCTGAAAGCAAGGGGCCAGAGGAAAGGGGGAGATGACAGGTATCCTGTGTCCTGGAACAAGGTCAGGAATGCAGGAGGGAAATGGCACATGGGCACAGGAAGAGGCTGGTGAAAAGGACTCTTATGAATGGAAGGATCCCCGACAGGGGGATGAAGGGGGTTTGGAGAATGAAGGAAGGGAGGGAGCTTGTGTCTGATGGTCTCAGCAGTCAGTGACATAGGAGTCCTGGTCATCTGCTTCAAGCTGAACAGCTGACTGTGGTTGGTGGTAAAGGGAGTTAAATAAGGCAGAGCAGGAGAGCTGAGCAGCAACAACCCAGCCATGCCATGTACCACGCACGCCATGTACCATGCCATGAATGCTCTCGGAGCACAACAAATAAAGAGTATCTATTCAGAACATTCTTACGTGTGCATATAACTTCTTCTGAAAGGTCACTCTTTGGGATGCTCGCTCACACATGATCTTTAAAGCCTTTTCGGCCACACCTATCGACCTCATACAATGGTGGATGCGGCCAGGTCCAAGTCTGCCTTGGGCAATCTCAAAGCCCCTTCCTTCACCTGTGTAAGATATAGGGAAAAGCAGAGAAAAAGGCTGGCCATGATACACAAGCCACGTCCTTCGATCGGCACTGACCACAAGCCATTCCTGCCTCTGGTGTGACCCTGGTGAGCTAAAGCCCTCCATGAAGTATCCACTCATCACCCCCGCGGGCTCCCTCAAGGCCTTTGGACCCACCTATGCAGAGAAGGGGCTGTCTGCCTGCGCGCCGGGGCTTTTTACAAAACCATTTCTGCTTGTGGGTCACTGAGCCCGCAGCCTGCAGCCCCCTGGCCTAGCTGCTGGAGCTCGCTCACCCCTCTCTGCAGCACACGACTCCTCAGGCCCTGGCTGTTTATCTCCACCACGTGCCTCTCTGTTGCCCACCTTCCACACGCTCTGATGCTGTTTTATTATTATTATTGTTCCCATTTTATGGCTGAGGAGACTGAGGCAGGCAAAGATGAAGGGACTGGCCAGGGCTCCAGGCCTGGAGCTCTGCGCCCTTGGGTGCTGCCCAATGGCCTTTCAGAGGCAAATTGCCTTGATAGGAAATTGTTTCTATACTTATATTTTTTACGTTTTATATTTATGTTTTTAAAACTCACAGGACAAATTACTAAACAATAACACCAACAGTAACAGGCCACATTTGTATGACGTTCTAAGTGCTTTACAAACATCACCCACTTCACCCCCATAAGGACCTGGGGAGCAGGTACTATTATTATCTCAAGTTAAGTGACTTGCCCAGAGTCACACAGTCAGTCAATGTCGGAGGCTGGTTCTGAACTCGGGACTTCCCGATTCCAGGCTGTCTACGGTACCTCCCCATTCCTCACTAGTTACCAATATGTTCCAGCTGCAGGTGCCCTTCCTCTGCCTCCCCTTAAGCTTTCCAGCTTCCTTTTGTGTGTTGTCTTCCCCACTAGATTGGGGGTTCCTCGAGGGCAGGGGATGCTTTTGCTTTTATCTGCATTTGTATCGAGAGGGTTTAGCACAGTGCCAGGCACACCAGGCACACTGCAGGAACTTAATAAATACCTCTTGACTCCCTGCACCACTAGTGGCCCAGGTACAAATGCAAATGCAAAGAATGCTGGGCGCTGCTTAAACATCCAGCTTACAGGCCGGAGCTGCCCCAGGCACGGAATGGAGGCCTGCGAGGACAAGGACCAAGCGTGGAATCACAGGAAGTCCCTTATGTCAGGAGAAACCAGGGCGATTCGTGATTGCTCAGGGGCGCCCTGCACATGTGAGCAGAGGACACACAGGGACCCGGCGTGAGATGGCACAGTTTTATTGTTCCATTTTCCTACTGATCTCTCAGAACTGACAATTTCCCTCACAATGAGTTAGATTTTTAATAATTGTTTCCTGAGAAGTAACTCTATAAAACACACACTATTCTTAAGAAACATTTCCTAACATACCTTACTTACCTAGTATCAAGTTGGAAGCAGGCACTCGTACATTATTAAAATGTATCTCAAAATGTCCTCCATGGAAATTATCTAGAGAACAGAAAGTGCACTTCAATTTTTAAAAGCATAAGAAGGGTCATTTAACATTCATCACTTAGCATTTTATCTAATTAAACTGAAGAACAGTGAAAGAATTCACGAGATTGGTTTAAATCTAGTGACTAAAATGTCTCCTGTATCTGGGTAATCCTGAGCTTGGAACTGCCCCAAACACGGACCCACCTTCTCCAAGAACAGAAGACCTTGAGCGTGAATTCAGATGAATGACTAAGCCTCGGGGGGAAAAAACCCTGACTTGCTTCAAAAAATTGTTGGCTACTTCACCTCATACTCTCATGATGAGAAGCCACAGCTACGGTCCCAACGCCCAAAGCAGGCCTTTTCTACGCTGCCAGGGAAGTGCTGCTGGTGGGGTTCTATCTCTGTGTGGACAAAGGGAGGTCCTGCTAGTGGCTCTGGGAACCACCTTCCACAGGTCACACTTTCAGTTTCTGGAACCCCCAGCTCCTGAGGCTACACAAGATGTTATCATGTGCAAATGTCCACAGGACGCTTTGTATGGTGGCTCATGCTAGTCCAGCTACCAATACATGGTTTGGGGAAAATCAGTCTCTTATCTTACACGGTTCTAAGCAGAGGCATACTGCCAAGTATTTAACAATCAGGTAAAATACTTGGGGAAAAATACATGCAACACACTTGTAATTTAATTTGAGATATTCACATATTTTGTCACTTTCTTAAGCCCAGATAATAACAAAACAACAAATCAAGCTCTGATTTGTAGCAATTCCCAAGGTCTAAACGCTCCCTGGGAAGTTTAGCCAGCAGCTTTCGTGAGGCAGTTCAAACTGTCTCCAGCACATCCCTGGTTCTCTGCCACAACTCTCTATATAATGGTAATATCCCAGATTCTGGAACAGTGAAAGGCAAGGCCCCGCTTAGCTGTTCCTCCATCCCTTCTCAGTAAATTCATCAGCCATGACATTATGCTGAACGGGAGAGTTAGTAACAAAGTCTTGGAAAGCAATCCCACCAGCATGGTGCCAAAGCTGAATGCCCGCGGTTCTACCAAGATGGATGTGCCTGGCTAGAGGAGAAGGCTATAAAAACCAGACCATTTGTTCATCAAGATTGTACTAGATGCCTGCTACGTGCCAGGCAATGGGCAGACCCTGCTAACTTCCTCACTCACAGCTCCCTCCCTGCTGCCCTGCAATCTGGCTCCTGTCACCACCATCCCACTGAAACTTTTCTAGAAACCAGTGACCTCTCAGTGGCCGGATACCACGGCCTTTTCTTGGTCTTTCTCCTCCTGGACCTTTGTGTGATACAGGTCCTTGCTGACCACATTCTGCCATTTGGCTGCCATGACACTGGACATTCCTGGGTCTCTTCTTACCTGTCTCTTCTCCTTCCCAATCTCCTCTACTGGTTAACCTTCCTCCTGCCCCCCAAGTATGGATACCTCCCTACCCAAGAGCGTCTTGTCTCTTAGAATCCCGTCTTCCAAAGATTCTTTCCCCCTCCCAGAAGAAAATTCTCTGCCCCCAAATTCTTCGCACTTAACATATTCTATTTTGTGCCAGGTCCTTATTTATGCATATTATGTATCTCCCTCAATTAGATTTTAAGATCTTGAAGGGCAGGGGCTATATTTTTTTCAGCTAAGTATTATACATAGCACTTTATATATAGCAGATATTTAATAAATATTTTTCAAATTAAATTAATATGCTTGGGTATATATTTCTCACTTACCCAAATATCCAAAGACTGACACTGGTCTTATCAATTCAACTCCTGGGGTGTTGATTGGAACAAGTATCATGCTGTGTTGTTTGTGTCTGTTCCAATAAAAAATAAGAGATTTCAGGATGGCTTGCAATAATGGCTCTTTTTTATTCTGAGACCATGAAAGCAATAATGTCTGAAATGGTAAAAACACAAAAAGAACCATGGCAGCACGGAGACACTTAGGTAATGCACACAATGACTTCAAAAATAAGTGCAAGTTACAACTTTGTAAAAACTAAATTGATCTTTACCAAGGTCTTTCTTTCATGTACCTAGTGGATAATTTTGAAAGAGGTGGATAAGAAGTAAACATTTCAAGACTGCTGTGCTTGATTTAAATAGAACTACAAGTGATGTGACAGAAGGTTAAACAGCATGCTCCACAATCTTCATCTACACACCTCTGAAAATTAGGGAAGCTTTCTAAATGCAGGAAGCTCCAGTGAGGCACGCACAGAAAGAGCACTTTCCAAAACCTTTTCTAAATATATACTCTGGCAAAATGATGGGGGAATCTTAATTAAATCAAATTTACTTTCACAACATACTTTAGATTCTAGTGCTTTCTGGAAATTCGATTTCATTTTTGTGAAACTCTTTGGCTTCTAAACAGGTTGTGAAATCAGAACTCATTTTATTACCTGGGTGCAGAAGAATTCTTACTTCTACCCAAGACAACTGCAACCTTACATTGTGGATTCCCAGCTCCTAAAAGAGAAAATAAAATTAGCAGAAAGCTTTCCAAAACTTCATTTGACCTTAAAACTCCTAATTTTTTTTTCTAAGTTACTGACATATTTGTTCCTGGCAAAACAACAATAAAAGGAGCAAATCTTTGATTGATGGAAAATGGACATGAGCATAACCCTATCATTTCCAAAATGAGTAAATAAATCTGAAGAAAAAAGGCTGAATTCCATCTGCATGAGACTGTAGGAAAAGGCCCCAAGGGAAAGAAATGAGGATCCATCTGCTGCCCTTAAGACAAAAGAAGTGCCTCCACCCAAATCAGTCCCAGATGTACATGCACATGCTAAGGCAGTGAAATCCTAAGAGAGAAGTCCTACCTGGTTAGAATTTACATATTCTGTCAAAATTAAGTACTGTGTGAAAAACTATTAGAGGATATACAATGTCCTCTATGAAAATGGGACCAAGAAGGGCCAAGGCTAAAGACAGAGATGTTTCTAGGCTTCTGTTTCCCCAATTGAAGAGCTAAGTTATGGGTAGGCCTCATTCTCCAGTATACCTTGTTCCATACCTGGGCTCTCCTGCACCTCTATGAGGCAGCTGGAGCCCCAAACTGGGCCTAGCCATACTCCTCAGAGTCTATGTCACACTAAGGTCTTGTTGATGTGTTTATTTTATTTTTTGCTTTTTGGAGGGGGGAGGGCAGGACAATTGGGGTTAAGTAACTTGCCCAAGGTCACAGGGCTAAGAAGTGTTAAGTGTCTGAGGCTGGATTTGAACTCAGGTCCTCCTGACTCCAAGGCAGGTCCTCTATTCACTGTACCACCTAGCTCCCCTTGTTTATGTACTTATTAAATTATAAGGGCTTTTAAAAATCATTATTATTTTTTCCAATGAAGATCCACTCTACTACTTCTTCTCCCTCACTGAGAAAGCAAGAAGAACAAAACTCCTGTTATAGGCACATATAGTTAAGTAAATCAAATTCCTGCATTCTAGACGTTGACCATGACACAGACAGAGAGAGATCTACATTCTGAGTCTATCATCTCCCAAAGTGGGCCTCATGTTTCATCATGGGCTGTCTGGAATCATGATGAGTCATTATGTTGAACAGAGTTCCAAAGTCTTTCGAAGTTGTCTTTACAATATTGTTCTTACTGTATAAGTTGTCCCCTTGGTTTTGCTGACTTCAGCATGAATCAGTTGCTACAAGTCTTCCCTGGTTTCTCTTCATCCCTTCCTATGGCATAGCGGCATTTCCTCACACTCATATGGCACAACTTATTTGGTTGCTTCTGACTTGATGGATACTCCCTCAGTTTCCAATTCTTTGCCACCATAAACAGCTGCTACAAACATTTCGTATGTAGGAATCTTTTCCTCTTTCTTTAAACTCTCTGGGCTAGACCTACTAGTACGTAGTACTGGCTAAAGGGTATGCACAGCTCAATTGCTTTTTGGACAGAGCTCCAAGCTGCTTTCCAGAATGGCTAGATGAGTCTCCAATTCCAACAACAGCGTCAATGTATCTGTTTTCTCACAGCTCTTCTAGATTTGTCATTTTCTCTTTTGGTCAACTTTGCTGGTCTGATGGGCGCGAGGCAAAACCTCATTCAGAGCTGTTTTATTTGCAATTCTCTAATGAATAATTTAGAGCATTTTGGAAAAATGGCCTATCATTGACAGTATGGATTTTTACCTCTGAAAACTTCCTGCTCATATCCTTTGAGCCAAGTTGCTCTTTATTCATATAAAGTTTAATGAGTTCCCTACAAATCTTAGAAATGAAGCCCTTAACAGAGAAACTTGTTGCAAGGGTTTTTTTCTCCATTTGCCTGCCTGCTTCTCTTCTGATTTTAGCTCTATTGGTCTTATTTGTGCAAAACCTTTTAAAGTACTCAAAATTGTTCACTTTACTTTCTATGTTTGGCCATGTAGGTGTTTAATAAATCCTCCCTCCCTCCCTTCTCAATAGATATGACAAGTAATTTCTTCCTCACTCCTCTCATTTGTTTACAAATGCCACCTTGATGTGGTGATCATGTGTGGAGCTCATTTGGGTGGGATATGTTGCTTTAGATCTAGTTTCTGCCAGACTACTTTCCAGTTTTCTTAGTTTTTCTCCACTGGTGAGTACTTACCCTAATGGTAGTTTTGGACTGATCAAAAACTAGGCTACTGTGCTCATTTGCTTCTGTATATTGTGTAACTAATATGTTCCACTGCCCACCTTCTTTATTTCTTTTTTGTCTGTTTTGATTTTTGGAAGGGAAAGGCAGGGCAACTGGGGTTAAGTGACTTGCCCAACGTCACATGGCTAGTACCTGTAAAGTATCTGAGGCCACATTTGAACTCAGGTCCTCCTGACTCCAGGGCTGGTGCTCTATTTACTGTGCTACCTAGCCACCCCTCCACCTTCTTTATTTCTTAACTGGTACAAATTTTATTTTATT
>CM053597.1:31390180-31415765 GCA_028646575.1 Pseudocheirus occidentalis | reverse complement strand
TTTTTTTTTATAACTGCTCTGTAGTATAGTCTGAGATCTGATACTGATAGGCCCCTTTCCTCTCCACTTTTTTCATTATTTCCCTTAGTATTCTTGGACTTTTGTTATTTTTTTTTTGTCTTTTTGGAGGGAGGAAAGTCAGGATAATTGGGGTTAAGTGACTTGCCCAAGGTCACACAGCTAATAAGTGTTATGTGTCTGAGGTCAAATTTGAACTCAGGTCCTCCTGAGTACAGGGCTTGTGCTTTGTTCACTGCGCCACCTAGCTGCCCCAACTTTTGCTCTTTTAAATGATTAAAAAAATTTTTTTATAGCTGTATGAAACAATTCTTTGGTAGTTTGATTCATATGGCTCTGAATAAGTAAATCAGATCAGATAATATTGTCATTTATATTAAATTGGCTTGGCCTATCCATGAACAATTATATATTTCTCCATTTATTTAGACCTGTCTTTATTTGTGTATTTTGTAGTTGTATTCATAAAGCTCTTGTGTGTGTCTTGGCAGGTAGATTCCCAGGTATTTTGTATTTTCTGCAGTTATTTTAAGTGGAATTTCTCTATCTCTTTAAGTACAACGACTTTTTAAAAAATACATTTTCTTGATATCAAATTTTTGTTTTTCCCAGCCAGAAGACTTCAAGCAGCCACTAGGAACCTTCTTATAAACAGAGTCTCTGCCTCTCCATTTTCACCAATACTCCATAACTATCTAGTTCCTTGAGGGGAAAAAATGTGCAACAGATATTAAATCTGCCAAAGAGATTTTATCAATTGAATTTGCAACAACAATGATGCATGCCCAAGTTTAAAAACAGGTTTGCACAAGATCCTATAGCAATTCAAATTCTTTTTTCTAATTTCTTGCAAAATGTAGTTTTAAATAATTAAAATAATCTGAAGGCTTGATGAGATTTGCCAGGAACTGCTCCCTAAAATAACAGCAGCATCATTATAAAATAGTTAAATAAGAACTCCTCATTAAGAAATAAGCTTGTTTTATAGCCAAAAGACACCAGGGCAGCTAGGTGGCTAGAATGCCAGGCCTGGAGTCAGGAAGACTCATCTTCTTGGCCTCTGACACTTACTAGCTATGTGACCCTGGGCAAGTCACGTAACCATTTGCCTCAGTTTCCTCATCTGTAAAATGAGCTAGAGAAGGAATGGCAAATCACTCCAGTATCTTTGCTAAGAAAACCCCAAATGGGGGTTCCAAAGAGTTGGACATGACTAAAAATGACTGAACAACACCATGGCAGAGAATCTCCGGAAGCGTCTCCACTCTTGCTGCTACCATGTAATGGTGCCTCTTGGGCATATTTGCTGACAACAGTGTCTTTCAGCCAGCATGGGGAGAGGGAGGAGGGGACCTGTGTATCATCAATGTCCTGAACTCCTGTGGGGAAACTCCCTTCACCTAGGCAGCTCAGTACCTTCTACACATCTTAGTTTTACGGTTGCCTAGAGCTCTGACAAGTTAATTGGCTTACCCAAACAATCAGTATGCTGCAAAGGCAGTATTTGAACCCAGGTTTTAATTCTCAGTTCTCCATCAACAATGCTTCTCACCCAGTTCAATGTTATGGAGAGAATGCTGGATTTGGCACTGCGGTACTTGGTTAAAATGTGAGCTCTGCCATTATATAGCTGTGTGATCATAGGCCAGTCACCCACCAGCTGCATGACAATCTCTAAGGTAATTCCAATTCTAAAATTCCTGGACACTGAACATCACCGGCAGAAGGGGTGTAAGCTCAGGTGATGACAGGACCGTCATGCTGTCAAAAGGAGGGTTAACTTGGTCTAATGACAGGCCAATTTTGCTCTTTAGCAAGAAGAGCTGTATTTGTTAAAATGTAGTTAACTCATTTATTTTTTAGAGTTCAACATTCATTTCAAAATTTTCCCCTCCCTTCCTACCCAAGATGGTTTGTAATCTCATGTTACAGATGTACAATCATATTAAACATATGTCCACATTAGTCATATTGTAAAGAATAATCAAAACCAAAGAAAGAAAGTGTAAGAAAGAAAAAAAGGGAGAGAGAGAAAACAGTCTGCTTTGATTTCCATTCAGACTCCACGGTTCTTTCTCTGGATGTGGATAGCATTTTCCATCTTAAGTCTTTTGGAGTTGTCTTACCATTGCGCTGCTGAGAAGAGCTAAGTCAATATCACAGTTGATCATTGTTACAATGTGGCTGTCACTGTGTACAATGTTCTCCTGGTTCTGCCCACTTCACTCAGCATCAGTTCATCAGTTCAGGTTTTTCTGAAATCCACCTACTCATTATTTTTTTTATGGAACAAGAGTATTCCATCACATTCATATAGCACAAGTTGTTCAGCCATACCCCAGTTGATGGACATTCCCTCAATTTCCAATTCTTTGTTATCACATAAGTGCTACTATAAATATTTTTGTTCATGTGGGTCCTTCTCCCATTTTTATCTCTTTGGGATACAGATCTAGAAGCAATATTGCTAGATCAAAGGGTATGCACAGTTTTTATAGCCCTTTGGACATAGTTCCCAGTTGTTCTCCAGGATGGTTGGATCAGGTTACACCTCCACCAGCTATGCATTAGTGTTTCAATTTTTCCACATCTTCTCCAATATTTATCATTTTCCTGGTCTGCCATGTTAACAAATCTGATAAGTATAATGTGGTACCTTAGAGTTATTTTAATTTACATTTTTCTAATAGTTATTTAGGGTAATTTTTCATATGACTAGATAGTTTTAATTTCCTTATCTGAAAACTGCCTGTTCATATCCTTTGACCATTTATCAATTGGGGAAAAAATGGTTTTATTTCAAGAAACATTCATGGGAGAATTAGTTGTAGAAAAATTACAGAAAAAGATCAGTGGTTTGTGAAATTGGCCATGGAACCTGTCCAGGAAAAAAGTAAACAGCAGTAACAGGAGAGAGGCAGGGTCAAAAAGAAGCAGTTGCCTTAATTCTCCAAGTTGTGTAGGAAATGAGAAGTCATGGAGAAAGGGTAGACAGAGACAGGGAGAAGGAAAGTTGGCCAGGGCCGACACTAAAGGAAAGCAGGGATAAAGACACATGGGGGAAAGGAGTAAGTATTTATTAAGCCCCTACTAAGGTGCTTTATAAATATTATCTCAGTGACACAATGGAAGAAAGGTCAAAGGACCACTGGCTTCCATGTCAGTCACTGGGGATGCTTTGTTTGGAACACCACTTCCCTTTGTTCCAGTGACTCATTAAACCCTTCTTGTATATGTGTATCAGGGAAGGGGAAAAGAGAAGTTCTGCCTTTGTGACGGTCACAGTCCATCTGAGGAGATGACAGGCACACACGAGCTTGGCAACAGAAACACTCTAGAATACTCTAACATGCAGAGTGGAACCTGCCCATGTTGAAAGTACATGCTAATACCATGAAGTCATTCTAATACTAGCCAGATCCTTGTGAAGCCCCTGCTGCTGTGGGTGGTTTTAGTGAATACTGATACGAGAAAGCAGGGAGGAGGCTTTCTGCTGAGAGGGCTGGAGAAAGCGCCCACAATCGATTTCTTCATCACCTTTTTTCTGATTGCCTGTTTGAACATGGAGGATCCAGCTGCTGAAGAGAGACATACATTGCCTCTACTCATACATGATTACATATGACTCTATGTTTAGCTGTGGTAACAAATGATCACATATGGCAACACATAGGCACTCTATGGGACCTGCTTTTCCTTCTAACTTGAAATTCAATCCTTAACAAAATTGTCATTTCAAGGGTGTGGGCCCCCCTCCATCAACAAAGATCACGGCTTCTTCATATCTGTGTGGACAGGTTTCATGATTTGCTATAGCCAAAAACATGCCTATCAGCTAACCTCTGCAAATGCATCTGGGCTCAGAAGACAGAGAACAGAGTTTGTCACAAAGTCAGTGTCTATTGGCGTAATGTTAGAGAACCACAGCCAGAAAGAAGACTTTGGGGGAGGCCCTGGGCAAAGGTACTTGTAAACAAAGTGCAGTGAGGCACTGGGGAGCGCAGGGCTGTGGCTGATGGAAGATACTCTGCCTGTCTTAATCTTGCATAGGAACAAGGAAACCCCTCAAACAGACATAATACTGTTGTGGCAGCAGAGTTTCTCTCTAAAACTACGCCGCTTACGGTTTCCAGAACACAAATTCCTAAGATTTAATTGCTGTGTTTTAGAAGATTTATGGAAGGAGGTGAAGGGAAAGGTCTTTTCACTAACTATACAAGGAAACAAAAAAAGCATTTAATCGGACATTATAAATCACATAACAGTTAAGAATGTGTGTACAATTATTTTCCTTCCCTAATGTGAAGCATTCCATTTTTCTGGAAACAAAGCTTCTTTTACGCTTCTGGGTTTCTGCAACACAAACCTCTTAACTAAATTCCATTAAAAAATATGAGTCAAACAGGGAGCTGTTTGCAAGAAGTCTGCTCTCAATTAGAGGAGTTCCATTAACTGTAGAGCACTAAAAAACGTACTAGAGTAAAAGTGGTACGCTTAGTAGTGCCTCAGAAAATTCTTCTAGAGCTCAATGTTTGCCCTAGAAAATAAAGTTCTGCAATTTTAGCTTAATGTATAAGCTACCAATAAAAGATATATACTTTGCAACTTCTACCTATTAAAGTGAAACAGAACTACGTTAGTTATTTATTAAAACTGATATTGCTCCATTCCTGGATAAAAGTCAATTCCAAGAGTTGAGGTTCAATCAATGTAATCACGAGATTGGCCAACGAGAGTCTAGTCCCTAGAACATGTACAACATGCTCTGCCTGGCAGCGATCCTGCAGTGGTTTGGTGAGCCTCCTCTGGGCGTGTGTAATGGAAGGGCCTTTTCCCCACTTCAGAGGATGAGCAAGATCACTACATTGTTTCTTGGTGATTTACTATGCTGTGATTTTTAAAAAACTTTTTAACTGGCTGCTGAGACTGAATTGAGTATTCACATAAAACATTCGTGCAAAAAAACCCCCCCTAAAAACCTCTTGTTTTCTTCCCTGGTGTTTCTGAGTGATGAGGAGGGATGGCTTTAAAGCTCAGGGTAGGGAGTGCAGCAGCAGCAGCTCTGGTTACCTTTACTTCTCCATCTAATGTCATGTCCACAAACAAATGATACCTTTGCTCTATTTCTTCTTTTCCCATCCTCAGGCACTCTTAGCATTCTGAAGTAAGAGCACCAGGGGACTGGTGAGACCTGATATATCAAAGCTATCCAAGGTACCAAAGACAACCAGAGTCCTGGAATCTGTGGCAGGAGTAGCTGGGTCTGGTGAGACCCTCAGCAGTAACCTGGAAAGGAGCCAGCCTAGCTGGGGTAGGGAGCACCATATGCATCACTCTGCCACATCCAGAAGCAAACCTGAGAGGAATTCTGGGTAAGGCAAGTAAGATTCCCATGGCTAGGAAGTAACACTCCCTGTTTTGTGGGACAGGGGAAAAGCCAGGATAATGCATCAACTCTCCCTAAGAATCAAATAGGCATGTAGAGGGAAGAGTTAGCTCCCAGTTTGGGGGTATGTCTCTTCCAGTCCTTGCTAAACCTTCTCAGTAAATATATATGTGTAAAAGCTAAATGATGTTAATTGGCTGTTACTGGGGAGATATTAAGTGCTTAAATGAAAATGGGAAACACCCATGGGGTTCCTGAGTGATAATATTAGAATCCAGCACCTTTCAGGGTTAGCCCTAGACCCCTGAAAGGAAGAAGCACCAGCTGGTCCTAGCACAAATTGGGGGAGTGAGCCCAGGGCCTGTTCTACACTAGGAATAACTAGATAACCAAGGCAAGGGGAAACAGCTTGAGTTCATGGTGGGGGGGTGTATTAGTTGGATGCTCATTTGCCAACCCCAGGAACTTTTCAACACTGAAGGGCCCTGCTTCTGTAACTGAACCTTCTTTGATTACTCTAAACTCTGGGGGAGTTTCTCTCTTACTATTTATTTCTATTAACATCAAACAGTTTTGATTTCTTGTGGCATGGATTGAATTCCGGTTTCTCAGGAGCTGTCAGCAGAATACAAACTGTGGCAAGTCCTATCAGTGAAGGACTGTGTGTCTATTACCTGAGGATCAGACCAGTTAAGTTTGCAAAGGCTCACACCCAGTTTGGTTTAAGGATTCGTTCCTGCTAAGGATTAGCAGTTCTCAAAGATCAGGTATTAGCTAACATTTGCTCTCTGTCAGGGGCTGGAGTGCCTGCAGAGAATATGTGAAAGCTCTTTGAAGGAATCTACCTGTTAGACTGGATAATTCTTGAGGAAAGGTGCCCTTTGGGGCTCGGTCTTAAAAACTTCATTTAGTATAAAAAAATAGAGAATCATTTGTGGAAAGATACTGGCTACATGAAGAACATATGTTTTTCTCCTTGACATTTACCTACATCTGAAGAGATTATTTTGTAAAGATGTAAGGTTTGGGGAGCCATTCTTCTGGAAAGCACTTCTCTCACTATGGAGTAATCTGGCAATCCAGAACACAATACGTCTCCAGAATAGTCGTCTGGTTTTCATCAGAGAGGGAGACAGAGGATGGATGCTTTTGAGGACATGGGTTTTCTTCCTTCCCTGGTCTGACAGCCCATGTTTTTCAAACATTCAAGGCATAGTAGTACAAGATGTAATTTCCCCCCCCCCCACATGATTTTTGTCGTTAGCTTTCTCTTTTGGAGGGAAATAACATGTGCCCATTGATTAGCTTTGAATATGTACTCCCTGGGAACTTCAGAAAGTAAATAAGTTTTGAATAAATTTTTAAAATAAGCAATAAAATAATTTGGTCTTGCCTAACACAACCGAATAAAATAACACTATACAGGCTAAAGTATAATCTTTTCAACTTTGTTCTCTCCCTTTTTGATTCTGTTAAAGTAATAAGGTGAGAGTAGATCTCAAATGGAAAAAAGCAGCAAGTGATCAGATTTTTCTCTTGCTTTTTCAGAAAATGGAAAACCCCTTCACAAATATTTCAACTCTTCATTTAGCCACAGACAAAATGTGGCAGATGACGGCCACTGACACAACTGCTTACAACAGAGTCTCTGTTCTTCTGTGTCCTGTATATCATTTCAGTCAAGAACACAGGATACACACGCAGATTAAATAAATTCAGGGAAATCTGGGTGGGAGGCCAGGAGATATTCTCCTGCTCTAACTGAAACAGATGGAGTAGATAATAGAATTGTTGTTGTCTGTAATCCAAACACTGCACAATTTCAAGGGTGTTGACGTGACACAGCTGAATCAGTCTGAAAATGTTTCTCCAGCATTTTGCTTGTGTGCATTCCTTATCTCCCTCTCCACCACCACAATGAAGGGCACTGATAAGCTGAAGTGCATTGAGAAGTGGCAAGCCAGGATGGCAGCCAGGATAGTGGCCAAGATGGCGGCCAGGATGGTGAAGGAATTGAGAATGTTTAGGCAGGAGAAGACTTGGGGGGCAGGGTCTCTGAAAATAGGAAGATTTAGAATTGTCGTGCCCATCTCTAAAGGATCGGACTAAGGCCAACAGACAGATGTTACAAAGAGGTGACATAAGGAAAAATTTGTTATCAATTAGATCTATTCAAGAGTGAAAACCACTGCACTGGGAAGCTATGGGCTCCCCCTGATTGGTGGCTTGCCAAGTTTCTTGTAATGGATTGGACTACAGGGCCTTGGAGCTTCATTCTGAATCTGAGATTCT
Organism: Pseudocheirus occidentalis; assembly: GCA_028646575.1. NCBI lineage: Eukaryota > Metazoa > Chordata > Mammalia > Diprotodontia > Pseudocheiridae > Pseudocheirus > Pseudocheirus occidentalis. The sequence goes on along the minus strand of CM053597.1, from coordinate 31,408,069 downwards.
GTGATCATCAAGCAAAATCCTCAAACAGAAAATAAAAGGGGGCAAAACAAGTTGTTAGATGGCATCCAGATAGAATCTGAGAGTTGTGTGAAGCGCAGTACCTGTGTTAAAATTCCCTAGAGTACTCCAGTCACTGGATTTCTGATGTAGGAAAGATTTGTTAGAAAACTATTTAGTTGAAACCTGGAAAAAAAAAAGAGCAGCAGGGCAAAACTACCACCACCATGTTTAGTTTAAATGTTTTGTCAAGTAAATGTGTCGGCACCTTTTAAAATAAAACCTCAGCTTGTAAAATCATACTGTCCTAGAATGGTAGAGTTTTAAGGTCTCTCTGAAGGTCTGCCCCTAAGCAGGATAAAAACTACATTATACCTAAGATATATCAGAGCATATCCTAGTCTTCAGATTGTGAAAGAGAGTCAGAAAACACGGCCAAGACACCTTTCTCAATGGCTCATTCTAATGATTCATAACTCATCAAAAACATTTAAATTTTTACTACCATAATTTTAGCTCATTTATTCTCGTAAAATCTTTGATCATAGTAGCAGGAAATGATTAAGCTAAAAATAAATGAGTGAATGAAAGAGTACTTAAGTACTTGTTACATGGAAAGTGAAAAGAGCTGGTGTTAGAGCTCGAAAAACCCGAGTTTGAGTCTCATCTCTTTCTGGCAGTACCCCCTTGTAATGTTAATAGAACAGGAAGATCCTCCCTGTCCATGAATAGGCCTTTGTGCCCACATGTCAATCCCAGATGTCTTGCTGCTTTCACAGATACTCCTGAATCACAGAGTCAGGGGGTGCTGGGGGGGTGGGAGGACCTTGCCCCATGAGGAGCTTGCCTGCAGAGAGGCTTTCACACCTTTCAGTCCTGGGCCAATCAGGCCTGAGCCACATGGGCTGTGATGCCTTCTGGCTCTGAGTCTATGAGTTGAAGTCTGGTATTTTTTTTTCAGGGGCTCGCTCATGAGGACCTTTTGATTCCCTAGAGGGGACTCTGAGAAGCTGTTTGTTAAGAGCCCCCCTCCCCACTACTCAGATGTCGGTGTTCTCCCGGTCTGCTGGTGTATGCAGTTGGTTGTATTATTCTGTTTAGACAGTCAGAGCCCTGTCTACTGGATTCTTTCTTGGATACTCCTTTCTACTTATCTGTAACTAAAGTAAGACTGTTGACTCCTTTAAATTGTCTTTCCTTTAGAAAAGCATTTTAAATATCCTGTGCTACTAGGCCATCCTGGTTGTGCTAGTGTGGTTGCTAATGCACCCTTAACCTCCTGTGGCTCTCAGCTACTCTCTAAGCCTTTGGGTTTCAGAGAAGGGTCTCATCTGCAATGGTAGAGGGAGATTCCTCATCAAGGAAATTTCTCTACCAATGAAAATAGGTCTAGTCCTCATTCTTTTTTTTTTTTTCTTTTTGGAGGGGGAAGGCAGGGCAATTGGAGTTAAGTGACTTGCCCAAGGTCACACAGCCAGTAAATGTTAAGAGTCTAAGGCAGGATTTGAACTCAGGTCCTCCTGATTCCAGGGCTGATGCTCTATTCACTGCGCCACCTTGCCACCCCTGTATTCCCCATTCTTATGGCTCACTATCTGCCAAGAATTATGTTAAGCTCTGGGGACACAAGCTGCCCTATAGGAACTCACATTCTACTAAGGAAGGCACTACATGTAGGAGTAGTGAGTGGCCACAGAACAGTATTTTGGTTTGGAAATTTATAGGCATGATGAGTGTGTACATAGGGGAGTAGAATGATATAACTTTGCCAGACCAGTGAGAAAGGCCTGCCGGAAGCCCAGTCTGGGGTCTGGTCCACAATGAAGGTGAGCACCAATCAGGTGCAGGAGGCCCTAGAGCTGACTCTGGACTGAGAAGGTTGAAGGTAAACCATCAGTTCATATAATCCTCTGCAGACGCTGAAATGAAGGGTGTGAGGTGTTAGGAGGAACAGGCAGGATGCACTTGGGGAATTCTGTGGCTCTTTCAGTGACATCCCCTCTACTAAGTGGCTCCCTGACAGTCAACTTCAACCAACAAGGTTTTATGATTCTGCACTGCTGAAAAGTATAGAACACTGCAATCTCATTCACACAGTTCATCAGGAAATACACTCATGCTGCAACAGAAGATTCCCATTTGAATTTGAGGGAAACTTTTTCCCCCAAATTCTGAACAATTATCTTTCCATTAAAGGTAGGGAAAATTCCATGGTAAGGTGGGGTGTTTGATTTACTCAAGTTCATTATCGCCAAATATAGCTACCTTTCTAAGCATCTAAGTGAAAGGCAGTGTGGTATACCAGATGGAAGACTGGCCTTGGAGCAGGCAAGGCCTGGGTTCATTTCTGGATTTGGAGCCTCACCACGTGGTTTTGGGAAAGCACCTTATCCTCTCCATGTTGGAGGCACCTCTCAGATTATTCACTATGAATGTTGTTGACCTGTTTTAGTGGCACCCTGAGAAAACTCTGCACCCTGAGAAAATGACAAGTCTGGGAGGAAAATTATGCCTTTGGTGAGTCCAGTTCAGCTCCCTCATGACTCAGATGAGAAATGTGAGGCTCAGAAGTTAGATCCTAAGACTGGAATCTTTGTCTCCCAGGATCCTTACTCAGGACTCTTTTCCTTATGCCGTGGGACTTGTTCAAAGATTAACGAGTGCATGGAATCAGAGGGCAAGAGGGCACAAGAGGTTACTGGATGCATTCCAACAAATATGCCATCCACTATGGCTGAGCTTGATCACTGTGGAGAGGGTGCCCTCCTGCCTCATCACCACTACCACTGTTCAATTACCAAGTAGCAAATAGCAGTGGCCTTGAGGGGCAGCATCCCCAGCTACCCCCACCAGCCCATGCAGTAGGTACTAGTTGTGGCCCAGCTCTCAAAGCCATCATCTGAGGAGGTGGTTCCTGTAGAGAAGAGGTGGCCATCCTGACGAACTGCCAAATGACTGGCACTCACAGACCGGATGCCAAGCAGGTCAAACCACCATCACCACCTTGACTGCCATTTCCCCTCAGTCTCTGAACCCTGAAGCCGAGAGCTTTGGGAAAGCAATGCTGCTCTTCCGGCGGCATATGGTTCAGCAAAGAAACAGATATAATTTTATCAGTGGAAATGATATGAAAAAGAAGAGATGACCATCAACTTTGCTGTTGTACCCCAAAGACCCTGGGCCCTTTCTATCTGACTTGCACTTGAAATCTTCCATAGGAATTGTCTCCCTCACTAGAATATGAGCTTCCTGAAGGCAGGGACTGTCTTGCTTTCCTATCTGTATCCCTACTGTTCTATTGCTTTAGCACAGGGCTTATACATTTACTGAATGTTGGGCACTTCAGGTAATGTAATAATGAATAAGAGAATCAAACAAAGTCAGCAAGTACTCATTGAGTACCTGCTAGGTGCCAAAGGCAGCCAGATGGTACAGTGGGCAGAGCTAGGCCTGGAATCAGAAAGACCTGAGTTCAAATTTGGCTTCAGACACTTACTAGCTGTGTGACCTTGGACAAGTCACTTAACCCTGATCACCTTAAACCACTGGAGAAGGAAACAGCAAACCACTCCAGTATCTCTGTCAAGAAAACCCCATGCACAGGATGAATCATGGGTCATGAAAAGCTGGTTGTGAATAAATGACTGAACAACAACAACTAGGTACCAGGGACTGTGTTAAATACTGGAGATATAAAGAAAGGCAAAAAACAGTCTCTGCTCTCAAGGAACTCACACTCTAACTGGGGAACAACATGCAAACAAGTGTGTACAAACAAAATTAACAACAAGGACCCAGTTGGTATGAATGATGGATTCTGCAAAGAAGCCACGCTGCTTAAATTCATGCTATTTACATTTATAATTACATGTAAAATATAATTTCAAAGCCAATGGAAACATGCAGTTAAAATTTCTAAAAATAAAATTTTAATGTATTAATATAACAGCAAAGGATAAGGAAAACATACTTCTGATTCATCTATTATAAACAATAGAGTAGTTATCAAAACCTAAATTAAAAAAACATAAAATTACTGAATGTCCCACTTAAAAAGATGCATAATTTGTGACAGGATGAAAATGTTATTATTATTGCTAGAAATATTCAGCTTATACTAAACTGCCTTCTCTTTCTTTGCACCTTCATGCCTCTCTAGGTAAGTACAGAGAGCATCCTCTACCTCTCCTCAAATTCCTACGCTTACATCTTCTCACAACATACCAAGTAGAGTTGGATGAAATGGTGCACTGTCTAAAATCACTAATGCTTGTGACAGCACTCTTCTCGCAAAGATTTTTCAGCAGTTGAAAAAAAATGGAAAACCAGTCTTTAGTCACCCATGCTTTTTTATTTGACTGTCAAAAAAAATGGAAGCAATCAACTTCTCAGCACAGGAGGATTCTGAAACTGACAACCACACGTTCCTTTTCATCAGAGGCCCCTTCTGCATTGTCTCCCATCTTCAGTCCCTTTAAATCCAGACTGAGTGTTTTCTTTCTTAGAAATGTAAGTTACCAAAGACATCGATCAATTTCCAGAATAAACCCGTTTCATCCACATTAAAAACGTATTAATCTGCACCTCCACATTCTTCAGTTATTTTCTTCAAAGCATCAGGCAATTTAAGCTGCCACACCCTCTGCACTATCTGTCTCACCAGAATTTTTAACATTATGTGATATAAATTTAATGGTATACAGGTTTTCAAAGTGAATGAACCAGCCTAGGCTTGCAGTAAAATTTTCTTCACTGACCACTTCACTTCCATTTCACGCCACCCCCGGCACTGTCTTAAATCACCTTGAAGTGTTTTTTCTGAATGGCTACTTAGTTAAAAGGAAGTGTTTCTGGTTTAAGAGGATGTGTTTTGGATGGCAATCTTCTGTCCACATGGCTAAAAGATGCCCCGTTTCTATCACTGTCTACACTTCTATCACTATAACACTATATTCCTTGCAGTGGTTTGTAAACCACAAAAAGTTCATGTGACTTTCTCTCTTCTATTTCACTTCTGTATTTATAATATCCAATATTGCAGATTCAGCTATTTCAACATCTTGTCCTTTTTTTTAGAGTCAACAATGACCACCCTCATGTTACTCAATTACATCTAGTTTTAGTTCTAAGGTAAAAACCTTTCTCTCTCTCTCTCTCTCTCTGGCACTGGCAGTGTTTCCATCTCAATATTCTTCCTGTTGTCCATTTTGTTAAAGGCTCTTTAAACAAAACAACAAACTTCTGACTATTGGTAATAAGGTACACAGTACATCACAGCCATGTGAGATCATAGACAAATGCAGACTGATGAGAAAGCATGTTAAAAACTTTGATTGGGGAAGGCTAGGTGGTGCAGTGAATAGAATACTGGGCCTGGAGTCAGGAGGACCCAAGTTCAAATCTGGCCTCAGACACTTGACACGCTTACTAGCCACTTGACTTTGGGCAAGTCACTTAACCCCAATTGCCCTCCAAGAAGCAAAAAAAAACCCCAAAACCCCAAAAATTTTGATCAACTAACAAGCATCACATTAATCAAATTTTCTGGCTTGTATTAAATGTGGCCTGATATTATTTTATAATAATCCACACTAAATCTAATTTCATGTTATTCACAACTCTCCTTAATTTCCGTCTGGTTGCACACAGGCCAAATTGGAGATAACATCAGAGGAGAGGGCACTAATATCCCTACGGCTCCGGATAGGCTTCTTATAGAGGGGAGGAGGAAGCAAATTACAGGCATGGTGGACAAACAAGGAAAATGCAGAGGAAGTAGGTGTGTGAGGAACTGCAAGCAGCCAGAGTTATTAGATGGTAGAGTAAGTCTAGTGGAGGAGAAAAAGGTGTGAAAACACTGAATGGGGTGGGGTGGGTGGGGCAGGTTACTAAGGCCATTAAGTGCTGGAGGATTTTATATTTAATATCAGAAGTAACAGGACACCACGGGAGTTTACTCAAGAGGGGACACCATGGTCAGACCTGAGATTTCCAAAGACCCATTTTGACAGCTGACTGGAGAATCAACTGAACTCCAAAGAGATCCGAGGATTTGAAACCAATCCAGAGACTACTGCAACAGTCCAGGCATGAGATGCTCTGGGCTGGCAACAGGGTGGTAGCTGAGCCAGAGAAAAAGGGCTCAGACTAGAAATGTTATGAAGGCAGAATCAACAGGCCTTAGCTACAAGTTTACTCCTTGGTAGCAAGGAAATGGTTAACTCTGCAGCCAAGCAGAGAACATTCTCCCTGCCCTCAGTCGCTCTGCAGGGGCATGCTGGTCCATCCTACCCATGGCAGCCAAAGAAATTTTTGCTAAGTGCAAAAAATGACCAGGTCATCACATTACTCAATAACCTTCAGAGGCTCCTTACTGATCCTAGTATTCAAACACTTTTGCTCAGCTTTTAAAATTCTTCACCATATTTTGTTTTTAATTTCTAAAGACCTTCCACTCTCTGGCATACTCTGGGATGCAGCCAAACCTCTCTTGGATGTGCACACATCCCAGTGCCTTGCACGAGCAAGCAAGCCCTGCCCTGCTAGGCTTAGGATTCCCTCCCTCCTCCCTTCCACTTTTCTTTCTTCAAAGCACAGCTTAAACACCACTGGCTTTAGGGGTCGATAAACTACAGCCTTCAAGCAGACATTTTAAAATAAAGTTTTAGTATATGTATAATATATATGATATGATATTAAAAATGACAAGCCATTCTTGGCTCCCAAGCCACAAACACAGGATTTGTCCCTGGCCTTCATTCGCTGACCTGTTCTAGAGGAAGCCTTTCTTGATCCCTTCCCAACTGCTATATCCTCCCTTCTAAGCTACCCTGTATTTATCTACTCTGTATTTAACTGTGTTAATCCTTTTTTGTTTGTTTTGAAGATGCTTGTGTTTGTCCTTGTCTCCTAGAGAAGGTATTGTTTTACTTCCCTGTATCTGTGCCCCTGGAGCCTAGCACACTGTCTGAGACATGGTAGGGGCTTTATAAATACTTGCTGATTGGTTCAGCCAGAAAGAGACAGAGTCTGAAGGATACTGTGAAAAATGCAATACAAAACCAAAATATTAAACTCTACCTTAATAACTGCTTAAGATTTAACATCAGATACAAAAAGAGCTTGTTTGAGAGTTCACTCTCAAATCCAACTATTTCCTTTTATTAGGCATCAGACAACTGCTTCAGAGAAAAAGAATGATATTTCCTTGTAAAAGAGAAAAAGCCCATTTAATGTCACAAGGCTGTGTAATTTCATCTGCACCGATGCCCTTGAGTAAATGTCTATTTTGGTCTTTGAGTTGCTTCTGTATCTACTTGCTTGTATTTTGGGCAGCAATGGATATGACAAGATTTGTATTTTTTCAAATGAGATGGTAATTCTTTCAACTCCACTTCCCAGAAAACTAAGGCACTCGGGATGTATATTAGCATGTAACAATCCAACAAAATGTGTTGCAAGTTCTCCTGAAGTTAGTTTCCTGGAAGATAATTAGAAGCAAAAATTCAAATGTAAATGAAGTTCACTTGGCTGCAAAACGTAAGAGGCGTGGTGTGAAACTGAGAACAAAAGTGGAATGAATCAGGCTGAGATGACATTAGACTTCTCTGCTGCTGCACAAGCCCCTGCTCTGTGGCTCTGCGGAACAGGTCAGTCCATTCTTATTCATTCCAAGTCTGACATGCACCTTTAAAGCCTACAGATGGTTTTATTTACATATTTAGAGGATGGCTTTGCTGAGGGATTTGAAAGTACACAGTCAAAGCATAGTGTCATTTGTAAAAATGATTCTTCAACTTTAAAACAAAGTTTCAAAAAGATCAGTGGCAGAATTATGATACTGTTCTTCTTGTTTTACAGCAAAGTACTATTACACAGAAAGAATTCCAAAAAATATGCTATTCTCTTTTATTAGGAAGGCAAAAGACGTGCCTCTGTCTCACAGATGTAGTGATTTTTATAAGCAACCTCTGCCACAGAATGCCCTTCTCTACATACTCTGCAGTTTTGCCTTCAGGCTTTCAGGAATACTAAGGACTGTGACTTGAGACTTTTTGGAGAATACATTTCCTGTGTGATGTAGCCGGGTTTTCCCTCAAGATTTCTTTGAACTGAAGCAATGAATATTAATTATTTTATGTCGTGCTGCCAAATATTTGCACTAGGAAAAGATGAAGAAGAGCCATATAAATAATTTTGTCAATGAATTCAAGGGTAAAATAGTTAAACTCATTAATACCTGGGCATCACATAATGAAAGTAGCTTATATGTACAGAGCAAGTCCTCCCTTCCACGAGCTCTCTTATACCTCACCTTCCATACTTAAAATAGTAGGACAAAGGTGAGACTTTTCCTTTGAAAAAAAAGAATTCCGATATCTGTGCCCATTGTTTCAGGATTGTGTTTTCCTTCTTGAATACACAGGGTTATTATGTGAAAATCTACAGAGAAAAAAATCCATGGGAGAACATGACCATTCTTTTTTTAAAAACCAAAACTTTGAAAGCTACTATCATTTTTGTTAAGGACAGCATAATTCCTCATGGCCAAGCATGTTTATAACAGCCTGCTTTGGGGAGACAAGTATCTGGCCAAATACAGGGTGTAAGAGGTGCTAATACCTCCCGAATGGATATCAAAATGAGGGAGACGTAATTCTGCAAAAATGACTTGTGTGCTTTTTTTTAGTCTGGCTGCTCAGAGAGGAATTTAACTAAGCTTTTGCACCTCCTTTTACATGGTTGCTTTGAGTTCATCTGTCAAAACTACAAACTTAGTGGTGGTGGGAGGATTTTGTAAGAATTTCTGTGATATTTCTTAATCTGGGTAGGTAAATGGATTCTACTACAGCTGGCTCCGTTGTCATAGAGCTCTTTTCTTAAATATAATTGTCTCATACTTTTGCTTTGTGTTTGAATATAAAGAAAAATCAATAACATATTTATTCCATCTCCCTGCTGCAAATTAGAGTATATTTCCAATCCCTCTGACAGTCCTCAAAAAAATAAGAAAAGTACTAAATAATTGTTTCTGTGAATACACATACAACATGGGTTTGACCGAAGTTAATTAGGTCTACTAAAAAAAGTAATTTTATTCCAAGGAATGTTTCATAGTTGAGTTCTGGCAAGCCACAGGCATCATCTATTCACTGACTATTGGCTATGAAAAGAGCAAAAACCTATTTTTCTGCAAAGAATGAAAATTATGTGAAATAAAAACAGGTTTTCTTTTGCCTAGGACTCTAAAAGACTACTAATATGCCCCATTATTGTATCTACCTTCTAGATTGTGACCATGGATCTGGAACACAATCAGTCCACAGATTACTATTATGAGGAAAATGAAGTGAACGGCACTCAGGATTATAGTCAGTATGAAGTCCTCTGTGTCAAAGAGGAGGTCCGAAATTTTGCCAAGGTATTCCTGCCTGCCTTCTACACAGTGGCTTTTATTGCTGGAATTGCAGGAAATTCCACAGTGGTGGCCATCTACGCCTACTATAAGAAACAGAAAACCAGGACCGACGTGTATATCATGAATCTGGCGATAGCTGATCTGCTCCTACTCATCACCTTGCCATTTTGGGCAGTGAACGCAGTGCATGGATGGGTACTGGGGATACCAATGTGCAAACTGACTTCAGCCTTATTCACCATAAACTTTGTCTCTGGAATGCAGTTTCTGGCCTGCATCAGCATGGACAGATACTCTGCGATAACTAAAGCCCCAGGCCATCAACGAGTTGGAAGACCATGCTGGATTATATGCGTCAGTGTCTGGCTCATTGCAATACTATTGAGCATACCTCAACTAGTTTTTAATACAGTGAATGACAAGAAGAGATGCCTGCCTATATTTTCACACCAGCTAGGAACAACAATTAAGGCTTCAATTCAAATCCTGGAAATCTGCATAGGATTTGTATTGCCCTTTCTTATAATGGGAGTCTGCTATTCTCTCACCGCCCGTATACTCATCAAGACACCCAACGTGAAGAAAACTCGGGCCCTCCAGGTTCTACTGGCAGTAGTGGTTGTCTTCATTGTCACTCAGCTGCCATACAACATCGTCAAGTTCTGGCAAGCCATCGACATCATCTATTCGCTAATTATCGACTGTGAAATGAGTAAGCGCATGGATGTGGCCATACAAATCACAAAAAGTCTGGCCCTTTTTCATAGCTGTCTCAACCCAATCCTATATGCTTTTATGGGATCTTCTTTTAAAATGCACATTACCAAAATGGTGAAGAAATATGGCTACTGGAGGAGACAGAGACAAAATCCAGAAGATATTCCCTTCGATTCAGAAGGACACACGGAGTCAATGAGTACTTTTAATATCTAGCAGACAGACTAATCTCTTTGTTTACTGGGGTGCATTGAGCGATGCTGCTCAATGTATTCTAATATGGAAGAAGACATCTGTATTTATCAGACTCACATTTCTAAGACATAGACAGGATGGTTTTGCATCTTGCAGCAAAAACATAGCATAAAAATATAAGACAAGTTCCCCCTTGTGACCTCAAAAAATCCAGCGGTGTACTAAATGAAGTAAAACAATGACAGCAACTACAAGAGGAGGAAAGGAAGAAATCCCTGCAGAAAAACCAGGGCAGACCTAGGAAATGAACAAGCAAAGAAAACTCCTAAGGCCCTAAAAGACAAAGTACAGGGTAAGAGAATACTAAGAGAAATCTCCAAAGGCAGAGCATAATTCTGTAATAACTAGAATCATAGTAAGGGGATATAGCACACATAACAGCTCTAAGAATTATTCAGAGGTCTAAGTAAAAGAATCAAGGGAAGAGATAAAAAGAGGGAAATTAGAGCTCTCAATGAAGACTCAACATGAGCCTGGGTGGTTTGGAACAGGAGCTAGAAAACCTTGGCTGAGCAGCAGACACCTACAAAAAGAAGAGAGGAGATAGAGTTCAAAAATTCAGAGGTATAATACAGTTGTTACAGAAAGTCAAAAGAGAACAGTAGAAAAGCATGTGAGAGCCATTCAGGCAAAAATAAAAATCTTGCACAAGTACTCCAGAAAAGGCAGAAGAGCACTAACTGATTATAAAATAAAGAGAAAAACTATGACACCTTCATCCAGCCACTGCATCAAAAAGTGAATTTACTCACTACAAAAAAAAACCAACCAACCAAAAAAAAAAAAACCCTGAAGAAAATAAAAACGGTAAATGCGAATTTACCCAGAAACAAAAATCAAGAGTAGCAGGTGGCACAATGAGAGGTAAAACCTGCAGGTCAGTAGAAGGCGGCACTGAGAAGAGGGCAGGCACTGAGGGGAAGGTAGCCAGAGGACCCAAGGTAAGGCAAGCACAGAGATGGGAAGCCTTCCAGCTCCCATGGCCTCTGACAGCTGGAGCCTGGAAGACTCAGTGCAGTCAATCAGGCCCTGATCCACAGGACCAGAAGGTCTCAGTGCTATAATAAGGAATCCACAACCAGGGTGGTTAAGCACTTGAGTAGCATGGACTAGGAAGGAAGCCAGAAAAAGAGGCAAACCTCCTATTTAGAGGATTAGTCTGCATTATCCTAAGTGCTGAAAGTTTGTAGCTACAGAAATTACCTGCCCCCGAAAGCCTTGAAAAACTCAGTACTCTGTACAAAGAAGATGCAGGTGAACTTGGGAGCTGCTAGCATGAGTGTGAGGGGGAGCCAGTGACAATACAAATCAAAACCAGGCAGGGGGCCCACCATCCCATACAAGTGTACAGGAGCAGTCAGACTCTATCCATGACAAAAAGTCCTAATTTAGGAAGGAAAGCATGAAATATGAGTGAACAGAAGAAAACATTTGTTACAAAAACAAAAAGGCATCCAGGGACTTTCACTGTACAAGTCTAGAGGAAGAGACTAAGTTTACAGTAACTACAGGAAGAACCTCAGACAGAGGTATAAGTATCCACAAACTATTAAAATTTCTAAAAAAATGAAACAAGAAATAAACAGAATATGTACAAATTAAATTAGAACTCTAGAAGAAAGAATTGGAAGAAGAATGAACAGTGGAGATATGAAATCTTATACAAGTAACAGACCTCTTGAAAATGAGAATAATCCAAAGAGAAGTAAATTACTCTAGGAGACAACAAATACTAAAACAAAGTAAAAAGAATTAAAAAAGAGGAAAATATAAGGTATCTCCTAATAAAAGCAACTTACCTAGAAAACAGATCACAGAGAGTTACTCTAAGAACAATTAGACAAAACCATGACAAAAAAAATCAGAATATTTTATTCCAAGAAATCATAAATGAAAACTGCCCAGGCACAATAGAACCAGTCACCTCCTGAAAGAAAAGCCCAAATGGAAACTCCTAGGAACATTATGGACCAAATCTAGAGCTTACAGGTTAAAAGTAAAAAATACTATGCACAGCCAGAAGAAATAAGTTCAAATACCAAGGAACCACGGCCAGGATCATCCAAGATTTGGCAGCTACAAATGTAAAGGACAAAAAAAGCAAGGCAAAAGATAAAGACTTAAAAGAAAAACAATTTATCTGGCAAAACTGAATATAATCCTATTGGTAAAAAATTTTTTTAATGAATTAGAGGACTTCTAAGTCTTCCTCATTAAAAGACAAAAGCTGAATAGAATCTCTGAAAAGACCAAAGTCAAAAGTAAATGAGGAAGGCAAATACACTGGGGCAACTGGAAGGGAATATACAGTGAAGAAATGTTTGCATTATAGAGGGAAGAGAAAATATTTACTTAGAATCCTAATGTCTTTAAAAAAATAAAGGAAGTTAAATAAGACACAGAGACTAGGGATGATTTTGTTCTGTCCTGATGATTTCAAGTGAAAAAAGGGAAGGGGTGGGAAGTGAATATATCAGGGAACACAAGAAGAGCGACTCTACTTGCATGAAGGAAGGAGCAGAGGAAGCATGTGTCACACAAACCTCACTTTCACCTGAACTGGACAAAGGGTGGTTGAAAATGCACATATACATGTGTGCATACATTCACAAACACACACACACACACACACACACACACCTATTTGGTATAGAAAAATGTCAAACTCAACAGGAAGAGAAAACAGGAACAGAGACGCTAGAGGAGGGATTCAAAAGAGAGGGCAGAATAAGAGAAGTAAGAGTAGTCATAAGCAAAATGTACAATTCTGAAGCTAATTAAGGAAGACTGAAAATAAGGATTAAAGAGAAAGAGGGAAAGGGCAAATATCTATGAGTAGGGTTTGGGCCCAGAGAAGAGAAGGAGGCGGTGGAGCTGGATATCATTTACTAGTACTGAGGACACTTTTTTTCTCACTGTCTTTTTCATAGGGAGATGGGGTAAGGAGACTCAAACACTGAAGAGCAAAGAATGGAGAGATATACGTGATTAATGATCATTACAAAAACATGAGTAGGATGAATTTGCCTATAAAACAGAAAAGGAATTCATAACAGATTAGAAAGCAGAATTCAACAATATGCTATTTACAAGAAACATACTTGAAATATAAAGATTGATGCAGTATTAAAATAAGGGGGAACAGTATATTTATTGTGTTTAGCTGAACTCAAAAAAGCAGGGACAGCAATCGTCATCTTAGACAAGGCAACAGTGAAAAGGGACATGGTTGTAAAGGATGAAAAGGAAATTTAATTTTACTTAAAGACCATAAACTATGAATAAATATCCAATCTTAAGTAAGTATAAGCCCTAAGTATCTAACTACTATAGGAAAAGTTAACTGACTTACTGGGAGAAAGAGACAATAAAAGTATAATATTTGGGGAGATCAATGTACCTATTTCAGATTTAAACAAAATTCATAAAGAAATTAAGGACCTAAAAAGAACTTTTAAAAAGTTAAATATGATGGAGCTCTGGTTTATTGAATGGGAAAAGGAATAAACATATTTCTCAGTTCTGCATGGCACATTTATAAAAACTAACCAGTTGTGTAGCATAATAACCTCAAAAATGTAAAAAAACAGAAGTACTAAAAATGTTCCTTATGGACCACAATCACAAAGTAAAAAAAACATTATAGGCCCTTAAATGAAGTATTTAAAATGATCTAGAGATGAAACAACTTAATCTAAAGAATTCATGAGTCAAAGAATTAAAAACAGTATTGAGTTTCACCAAATAAAATAATAAGAGAACATAATACAACTGTAAGAAATATTCCAAAACAATTCTTTTTTTTTTTTTTTTGCCTTTTTTGGGGGAGGGCAACCGGAGTTAAGTGACTTGACCAAGGTCACATGGCTAGTGTATCAAGTGTCTGAGGCTGGATTTGAACTAGGATCCTCCTGACTCCAGGGCCAGTACTCTATTCACTGCACTACCTCCCTGCCCCCCAAAATAATTTTAAGTATAAAATTTAAATACTTAAAAAAACAACAACAGAAAACCTATCCACTTTCAATAATAAATAAGAGAAATACTAGATCAATGAAATGGGTTTGAAACAAACAAAAAACCCTAGAAAAACAATACAACTTTCTACCAAAAAACCCCCCAAAATAGATATGGTGAAAATGAAAGAAAAAAAATTTTTAAATCAGTCAACTAGTAAATAAAGCAAGAAGCTATTTTTAAAAATAATAAACTAAATAAAATCTTAACTCAGTAAGAAAAAAAATCAAATTGCCTGTATGAAAAATGAAAATTCACTACAAATGGAGACGAAATAAAGGAAATTTCATTAAATGCCAATAAAATCGACAATTTAAGTGAAAAAGAGGAACATTTACAAAATTTAAACCACCTAAACTATCAGAAGAAGAAAGAAAATTTAAATAACCCAATCTCACAAAAACAAAACTGAAACCATGGAAAGTCAAGTGAGAGAAAGGAAATCACAGACCAATATCATTAATGAATATCAATGGAAATATTTTAAATAGAATCAGAGCAAATAGGTTATAGCAATTTATAGAAAAGATTTATAGTATAATAAAATAGGATTTACATTAAATATAATATTGGTTCAAATATTAGAACTATAAACATAATAGATCATATTAATAATAAAACAATCAAAATAACATAATTCTGTCAATATATGCAAAAAAAGCTTTTGAAAAGATACAACCCCCCCTTTATGTTAAAATCAGTTAAGAGATATGGGGAAAATGGCCTTTTCCTATTTATGTTAAATAGTACCTCTCTTAAAATGAAGAACCAGCCTTATAGGTAATGGAAATCAACCGGAGCCCTTTCCAATAAGATTAGGCACAATGCAAGGAAGCTCATTATCACCATTTTGTTTTAACGTAGTGCTAGAAATGCTATAGCCACAGCAATACGACAAGAAAGAGAATAAGCAAAGGTTTAGCAGAAACCAAACTATCACTTTTTACAGATGCTTCTTGACAATGATGATAATAAAAATACACAAAATATTTAAGAATCCATTTACCAAGACACACATAGGAAATATATAAACATTGTTTCAAAAACCAAATATAGATAAATGAAGAAATATTAATTGTATGTGGTTGGTCTCTGCCAATACAATAAAAAAAATGACAACTGCCCCTAAAATAATCTATCTATTCAGTGCCTTGCCAAACTATCAAAGGATTATTTTATAGAGGTAGAAAATGATAAAATTCATTTGGAAAGATAAAAAGTCTAAATTCTCAAGGGAAAGAGTGAGGAAAAAGTGGGAAGGAAGAAGGCCTAGAAGTACAAGATCTCAAACTCTACTCTCGTGCAGTACACATCAAAACGATTTAGTACTGGCTTAAATATAGAAAAGTTACTCTGCAGAACAGATTAAGTACACAACATGTGCAATGCACAGAAGCAACAAAAATCATAATAATGTGTGATAAACCTAAAAACTGCAACTCTTGATGGAAGGACTTACCATTTGACCAAAATAAGCTCCAAACAGATATAACCTATACATAAAAGATCACTTTATAAATAAATGAGAGCAGCAAGGAAGAAAATACTTTTTATAGTTACAGATATGGCAAGAGCTCATGTCAAGATAAGGAAAGTACTTGCACAAACAAAATCACTGTAATTAAAATAGAAGGGAAACAGTCAAGTGAGGTAAAAAAAAATGCCACCAGTTTCTAGGATAAAGGTCTGATATCCAAAAAACATAAAAAGTATGAATTTCAAGATATAAGAAAATGAGGTATTCCTCAATACATAATAGTCAATAGTCATAAGAAGGCAGTTTTCTCAAATAATTTTAAGTTATCAAAAACATATTTTAAAAGCTTCAAATCACTAATAAGAGAAATGTACATTAAAAAATCGCATACCCATGAGATTGATAAAGCTGACAAAAAGGAAAATGAATTACTGGGAGGACTATGGGAAGACACACGTACCAACCACTTCACTGGTGATAGGGTAGTGAAATGGTCCATTCATTCTGGAAAGTATTTTGGAACTATGTTCCCCAAATTAATAAATTGTCCATACTTTTTAACCTAGCAACACCACTATTAGTCCTATACAACCCAAAGAGAAAAGAAAGAGTTCAAGACTCATATGTTCACAAATGTTTAAAGCAGCTCTTCTTGTTATAGTGAAGAACTGGAAACTAAGAGGATGACCATCAACTGGGGAATAGTTGAAAAAATAATGGTATGTGAATATAATGAAACATTCTTGTGCCACAAGAAATTATAAAAGGGATGTTTAGGAGAAACCTGGGAAGACTTGTATGAACTGATGTATACTCAAGTAAGCAGAAGCATGAAAACTGTACACAGTAATTTACACAATAACAACATTGCAATGAAGAGCTATTTGAAAAGATTCAATAACTGATCAACACAATGATCAAACATAATTCCAGAGAACCTGAGGCTATCCCATCTCCTGAAAGAAGAGTGAGGAACTCAAGTGCAGAACGATCTCTACATTTTTGGAATGACCCTTTTTGTTTCAAGGACTGTATTTGTATTTTTTTTAATTTGGAGAAAAGGGTATAAAATGAAAAAATAAATGAAAATTAAAGAAAGCATTTTTTGAGCTTAAAAAAAATTACAGTGGTAGAATAATTTAAAGAGAATAGAAGCCTGGTCTGTAATAGGGAAGGGGAGGAGGATGACTATCCATGCAAAAGTGGGGAAACAAGGTAGGGGCTGTCTCAAACTAAAAATAAATTATAGCTAAAAGGAGAGCAGGAGCAGACTAGAGATTTGAGTCTGAACTGGGAAGGGAAGAAGAAGGGAGGAGATTGGGATCTGATTGTTCCTAGCTCCTAGGGACAAACTTTTCAAGGAAAAAACATTATAAAAGATTTGATGAAGAGGAAAAAACAAGTTTAACAATCATAACCATAAATGTGAATGGGATGAACTTATTCATAAAGTAGAAAAGAATGGAAGAATGATTCAGAAAACAAACCTCAGTGATTTGCTATATGTAAAAAATACTCTTAAAGCACAAATATTCATACAAGAGTAAAATGAAGAGCCGAAATATTGTTTCTCATTTGACTCTGAAATAACAGTAGTGGAAATCGTGACCTCGGACAAGGCGGTAGTTAAAACAAATAAGGGAATATATAACAAAATACATATAAATATATATTATACATAGATAATATGAATATAATGCATATTATATATAAATACTTTTTATATATATAAATGATACTTAAACATACAGATAATGAAAATATAAATGTTAAATATGTATACACCAAATGATAAAAGTACCTAAATGCTTTAAGTAAAAGCTAACTAAATTACAGTAATACCTACATTGCATGGAAAATAGTTGTTGATGGTAAATATTTCTCATTCTGACTTAGATATCTAACAGAAAGATAAGCAAGAAATTAAAGATTTGAATGAAATGTCAGATATGATAGCCCTTTCATAACTACTGAACATGAAGTCTAAAGAACATATATAATTTCTGCA
>CM053597.1:31364264-31389680 GCA_028646575.1 Pseudocheirus occidentalis | reverse complement strand
AGTTATATTTAGTATACACACACATAGACACTTAGTATATACTTAGACTTAGTACATACTCAGTTACACTTAGTATATATACTTAGTTATATTTAGTACACACACATATACACTTAGTATATACTTAGACTTAGTACATACACTCAGTTACACTTAGTATATGCAATGGTAATGTAATTTGAATGTGAAGATCCCTTTGCGTTGGCAAAGGTAACAGGCACTTAGTAATTAATCAAGAAGGTATGAATCCCTGTTGCTGATGTAACAGGAATGGGTTGGCTGAAACAGGAAGCTAATGCTGTGTGTATAAGGAAAAGCCCCAGAGAGGGAGAGTCAGATCTTGGAGTAGCCTCGTGGAGGTAGAAACTACTGTCACCAAGGAGGCTGAAGAGGAAAGCCTCTCCGAGACTGAGAGAATGATTTTGATTTTAAAAACCTGGATGTAATGAGATTGATTCTGGGAACCAGCTGAAACTTGTTAAGTCCAAGGGCCGGCTGAAGCTGATAAAAGACTGAGGAAGCATGACCGTGAAGGATTTAAGATTTTGTGGCTTTGTTAAGCCTTGTCTTCCCAGAACAGAGACTGGGAAGGATTTGAGATGGACTAGACACTGTGAGCTCCAATGTGGAGCAGGAACGGCACAGAGATCTGGACAAGGACTTAAGAGCTGTCTGCCTTTGAACCCAGGTAACCGTTTGGTGAATCCAGGTAGGATCTGGGCCCATGGAAGGGGATCCAGGGAATTCGAGAAAGCACACAGAGTCAAGCTCAAAGAAGACTTTACTTGGATGCTGTGTAATTGTAAATTTACTAGTAACCTGGAGGGGAGGGTCTGTGCATTTTCTGATGATTGAAGGATGATTGGATGATGGAGTTGATATAATGATTGATTGAATGATTGTACTTAGTGATTGATGACTAAATAAGTGACTGATTGAGTTAACTTAGTGTGCCTCATGAGTGGAGAATTTTGACTATTGTACTTTGTTATCCTTGAGGAGGCAAAACCTCCTTAAAGATGATTGAATGATTGTTATTAAATGATTGTTCTCTGTTGAAAATTTTGTGACCACTATGGTGGAGAAACTATGTGGCCATATTCTGTGATAAGTTGTTGTGAATGCTGTATTTTGATTTTCTGTGATAAGTTGTAACATTGTTGAATGCTGTACTTTGATTTTTTTATGAATGTTTTGCTTTGATTTGTTATGGAATAGAGTGTTCACTATGCTGTATAATCAGAACTTTAAAAGTTGGTCACAGTAGCATTCTTCTGAAAAGCTGCTAGTGCTTGGCTCTACAGTATATATACTCAGTTACACTTAGTGTGTATATATATATATATATGTACATATATATATATATACTTAGTTACACTTAGTGTATATACATACTTAGTTATGCTTAGTACATATGTGTATAATTTTTTCAGGTACATTAACCATTTTAACCTTAAAAACTAAAGCAAATTAATTTGGTTCCTTTTGATTTTATTGAAAACACATTTTAGACAAAACTACATCAAACTGACTTGGGGGAATAATGGGGATCAGCTTGTTGGTTCAGTTATAACCTTCCAGAGTTCCTACTGGATGTTCATAAACAGAGGGCTGGGGAAAGTAGCTTAAATGCGACTTACAATAACCTTCACTTTGCCATCTCTGAGTTTCTGTAGATCGTTTAGGGGAAATGGAAAATGACTGTAAGCTTCATAATGTCCAAATATCTGAACACACACACACACACACACACACACTCCATATCTTTAGTGCTAAAACAACCAAATTACATAAAGGATATTGAAGACCATGACATGAAATGATAATAAAATTCATTCAGGGTAAAAATAATAATATGAATTAAGTACCTGAGAACTCCAAAGGCACATACAGTAGATCTACAAACACAACGACAGAACAATCATTACAAAAATGAATGAAGATCTAAGTGCTAGCAGAGATAAGTCAATGCCCATGGTGTGGCCACAGATACACGTGCATACTTATGTGCATGTGTACACACATATAAATTCATGTCCATGTAAACACACATACACATACATATATATTCCAAATTATAGATTTAGTGCTATACCAATCAGATTACCATAAGGATATTCTATAAAATGACACAAAATGATTTTAAAAAATTCATTTGGAGTAATAAAAGGTTATGCTATAAGGAATGAAAATTATCAAGATTACGAATCATGCAAAGACCTACATAAATGAGTGTAAAATGAAGTAAGCAGAACCAGGAGAACACCACACATAATGAGAACCACAACAATGAAAATGAAGACAAAAAAAAGAATAAAACAATGCCATTGAAATTATGAGCTCCAAGATTGGCCAAAAGAAAAACCTATGAGAAGGAATATTCTTCCCTCTTCGCAAAGGCAGGTAACTATGGGTACAGACACTCCAGATAATATCAGCCTTTTTCAGACTGTTGTTTTTGTTCATTTCTTTCTTTTTCATTCTTTTATTTTTATTACAGGGAAGAGGAAAGGATAATACTGGAAAACGTAAGTGATATAAAAACAAAAGACGTCAACAACAATTCATTTGAAAAACAGACCAAAGACGTAAGACTTAAAAATCAGAAGTACAAAGAAATCTAGTGTCCAATAAACCTCCTCCCAGAAAACTGTCTAGGAAGGGTCTCTTTAATAATTTGTTGGGAAAACTGGAAAGATTAAATCAGTATCTTCTACCTTAAATCACAATGAATCCCCAAGAGGAAAAATCATCTAAATATAAAAAGTAACAACATGAAAATACAGATGCAAACAAATATTTTTCAGTTACAGTGAAAAGAAATCTGTAACACAAAGAAAAGAAGAGAACATAAAAGAAAAGAGTCGATTTCAATTAAATAAAATTAAAAGGCTTTTTTTTCTTTTTGTACAAATAAGATCACTATAAACAGAATGAGAAGATAATGGATTAGGGGAAATATCTTAAATATATCTAAAAATAACCTAACATTAAAATTTATAGAGTACTGATACAAATATCTAAGATTCAATGCTATTCTTTCACAAGACAAGCAGTCAAAGAATAAGTTTTCAAAAGAAATATTAGCTATTCATAACCATATAAAAATGTCCAAAATCATGAATAAGCAGGGAAATGTAAATTAAAATATCTGTGAGGCATTTATTACCTTCTACCTACCAAGCTAGCAGAGGGGCTAAATAATGATTATAAGAGAGGCTACGGGAAGAGAAGCATGCTAATTGACTGTCATTTGAACTGTGAATTAGTTAAACCAATCTGGAAAACAATTCTGCATCATAC
Organism: Pseudocheirus occidentalis; assembly: GCA_028646575.1. Lineage (NCBI taxonomy): Eukaryota > Metazoa > Chordata > Mammalia > Diprotodontia > Pseudocheiridae > Pseudocheirus > Pseudocheirus occidentalis. Next base: position 31,386,377 of record CM053597.1, on the reverse strand, counting down.
AAGAAAATTTAAAGTATTTTTCACTCCCTCTGACATAGCAGCTTTTCTACCACTGGGGCTATATCCCAAGGAGGTTATTAATCACAAGAAAAGACCTATCATATTCACAAACGTTTTTACAGTAATGATACTTTTGATAACAAAAAGCCAGAAACAAAATTTGTACCCAAAGAACTGGAAAATGATGTAATAAATCACTGTAATAAAACATAAGAACTTAACAGAATATTACTGTTCACTGAGGAATTATGAATATGAAAAATTTGGAGAAAGATTGAAGATTTTATGAAGTAATATAGAGTGAAGGAAGCAAACCTGAAATGACGATACATATGATGACCACAACAATGTAAATAAAATCAACAAGGCGAGACAACAAAATGTTATTAGCATACCATCAAGGTTAAAGGACACAACCTTCCTTTCTGTCAACAATAACCTGTTCTGGGGAATTGCTAAGAGGTTTTAATAGTGTCACAGGAAAACAGAGAGAGCTGAAAGGGGCCTTGGGGATCCTCTTGGGGATCTTGGGGACCCCTCAATTTAAAGATGAGGGAATTGAGGCCCAGAGAGGGTGAGAGACTTGCCCAAGGTCACACAAGAGCCAGTATTTGAATGTCAGTGCTGTGACTCCATATTCCATGGGCTTTCCATTGTACCACAGTCTCAAAACATGAATCAACATGGAAACTGTTATATGCATCCTGAGAAGGAACTATGGAGTCTGAATGCAGACTGAAGCAGACTGTTTTCTTTTTTTATTTTTTCTTTCTCATGGTTTTTCCCTTTTATTCTGATTGTTCTTTCACAACATGACCAATGGGAACATATGTTTAATATATCTATACATGTATAACCTAGATTAGATTCCTTGCTGTCTTGGGGAGGGTGGAGGAGAAGAAAGAGGGAGAAAAAATTTGTAACTCAAAAACCTTATAAAAGTGGATATTGAAAACTATCTTTACCTGCAACTGGAAAAAACAAAATACTATTAAGTGGAAAAAAAATAAAATTTGGCATCAAAAAATGTATCAAGGTTTTAAAAATATACAAAAATGGTATACACAATTTCATAAAATATAAAATAAAAAAATAATAAAATGGATTGGCAACACTAATAGGGCCTTAGACCATAATGACACTAGCATTTATAAGATACCTTTAACTTTCTGGACTTTAACATAATACATCTTTTTCAAAATTAGTAAAATATGCTTATAAGATAATAATCTTAAAAGGTTCTGGGACCAAAATGTCTCCCGCTTTATAAGTAATTTTTAAAAAACAGAATCTTAGCAAAGATAACGCCTAATTAAAAAGTGTACAAATATGTATTTCAGGCTTTAAAAACTTTTTTGGTCAGATTTCAGAACATAACTTTTCCCTCTGGTACAGCCCTTTGCTGATCCTTTAGCTCTCTTAGTAAATGTTAAATTTATCATTATAAACAGAGAAAGTCCTCAGCTTTTGATGAACTAAATTCTAGTTTTTACCACTTCCTAAAGGGTTCATTAGTTTAGCCAAGACCATTACTGGCTGTATAATTTCTTATCACTGTCTAATGTTTCTTATCTCACATACAGACTAGATTTTTAAAGGAATAAAAACGTGTACAAAAATAAATCATTTTAATCAAGTCAATCTACATACTGCACCTTGTCTTGAAAAACTACACCCAGTGATTCATATAAATCATGTGAACAACAACTTTTATGTAACACAAATATTCCAAAAACACAAAGCTATGGTGACCATTCTACATTCTGAATAAGATTAAATTATGGTGAGTATACATTGGTTCTCTGATTACAAGTATTAATGATGTAATTTAATGAATACATAGGTTTTTCTACTGGGAAAATGAATATCATATGATTATTTCTTGTCAAATCTCTACTCATACTTAAAAATTAGAAGAGAAAAATAAGCCCTTAAGAACTGTCCACAAATAACGTTGTGAAAATTATGAAAATACTTAAAAAAGTAGAGTTAAAGTAGCTGAAATTGTTTCTTGGGATTTCATTTTTCCCACACAGATCTGCCTTACTTCCCTCTCCCCCCCCCTTCCCCAACTGAGAAAGCAAGAAAACCAGAGCTGCCTCCAGCCTCGTACCTCGGCGTCCAACAACCCTGCCCTGGCCACAACGGGTGTACTCACCACTGCTCCACCATTTCTTGCCACTGATGACATAGTGCTCTCCATCTCGTTCAATAGCACACTCAATATTAGTAGCATCACTAGAGGCAACATCAGGCTCTAGAAGGAACCAGAGGCTAAATTTAAATAAACACAGAGAACTATCACAGCTGAGAGAAAAAGCCAAAGTTCAGTATTTCAGTGCCCTTCGGCTCTATAGTCCAGAGTTTTATTTCAAGTGTCTTCACTAATTAAGAGACTCGGCCAGAAGCTTTTTCACTTGTCAAAGTAAGAGAAAAAAACATTGCTGTCTTTCCCTGAAGAGATGTAAGAAATCTGGATCCAGGGTCCCCTGGGGTCTAGAATTCATTTTCTTCTGTTGAGTTAGTGACTGATGCTCTCCTGACACTTGCACATTACATTCCCTTCTGTAATACCTCATCTTTTCATACTTCTTCTATTTTGCAAAACGTGCCCAAATTCAATGCCTTAAGGAAGTCTTCCTTGACTGACTCTCAGCTGCAGATTGCCTGCCCTCAGTACTTGTATTATACACGATCAGCTTGTACTGTATTCATTTGCAGTTCTTAACATACTCTACAAATGGGTTATTCAATTACTTTATATGTATTTACCTGACCTGACTGAAATCTCCTTGCATTTCTCACAATGCCTAACACTATAAAGAAATATTCATAGAGTAAGTATGAATATTACTGAATTAAGAGGAAAAGTTTTTTTTCTAAAGGAAAGGCTTATGTACTTATATATGTGATAAAAATCTGAATCTTGTAGAAAAATTATAAAAAATTATTTTTATACCTAAAACTGCACAACTGTGCAAACACAGCCAAGACAGATTTGATTTTTAATTATAAATTCAAATCTGAAACTATAAAACTGCTTTTTGGAAAGTTTTAAAAATTACTTCTTCATATGCACAAATGAGGTCAAATATACTTAGACAAAATATTTCATTAGGCATTTTTTAAACATACTAATATAATTTGGACCAGATATTTTAGCATTGATTAAAGTTCCATTTTTACTAGCTCATGAAAAAGCTAAATATTTTGAGAATCATATTATGAACATCAAGATGATTAATCCAAGAGAAAACCACAAAGTCTGTAAAAAACAAAGTGAGTAATGGAAATTACAGTCACAAATTTTTTTCAGTTCATTTCAATAAACTCGTATCTACTATGTGGACTGAGGACACAAATAAGAAAAAGAAAGACAGTCACAAGAAAGTGAACGTCGTCCCTTGTGTGGCTGCTCAGGTATCAAGTAGGAAGCGGGATTTTACCAGAGAATCAATTCACCGAAGAATAGTCTTTAAAAGAACAGGATTATTTTGAATTAACTGCCTATTAGTGGATGGGCAAAGTGGGTAAGAAGGCCTTGGATCCACACACTGGCCATCTGTGCCATGTGTTATCTTTCTAGTCACCAATACCAATGCTCTCAGACCTGTCCTAGGGTGCAGAATCCACGAGCTGCAGAAAGGTTGTCAGTCAGCACCTATTCAGGAAAGGCCTAGCTTAAGTAAGGCATTATGTGCTAAGTGTTAAGGACACACACAAAGGCAAAAGCCAGTCTCTGCTATCAGGGAGCACCCAATCTAATCAGCAAGACAACATGCAGACAACCGTGTACGAGTGCTCTGCAGCCAATATAAACTGGGAATAATTCAAAGAGAGAAGGCACTAAAATCAAGGGGCATCAGGAAGGGAATCCTACAGAAGGGAGATTTTATCTTTTTTTTTTTTTAGAGGGGGGAAGGCAGGGCAATTGGGGTTAGGTGACTTGCCCAAGGTCATACAGGTAATAAGCGTTAAGTGTCTGAGTTGGATTTGAACTCGGGTCCTCCTGACTCCAGGGCTGGTGCCCTGTGCACTGTGCTACCTAGCTGCTCCAGAAAGTGAGATTTTAGCTGGGACCTGAAGGAAGCCAGGAGGCTGAGATGAGGAGTGAGAGTATTCCAGTAACTGGGGACAGTCATTTAAAGTACGTGGAGTTAGGAAATAGAGAGGCTGTGCAAACAACAGCAAGGACACCAGAATCATTGGATCTGGGTTGTGTACATCGGAAAGATAGGAAGGAGCCAAGTTACGAAGGACTTTAAAGGCCAAACAGAGAATTTTATATCTGCTCTTGGAGGCTGGATGGAACTGTTGGAGTTTACTGTGTACGGGGGTGACACAGTCAGACTTGCATTTCAGGATGATCACCCTGACAGCCGGAGGATAGACTGGAGTGTGAACCTGGGCGGCTGGGAGGTGGTGGTATACTCCACAGCAGTAAGAGGGAAGTTAGCAAGAGGGGAAGGTTTTGAGGCTCAGACAATGAGCTCGCTGAGTTTTGGACATGATGAGTTTGAGATTTCTACAGAACATTCAGGTGAAGATATCCAGCAGACGGCTGGAGACATGGGACTGGATATCAGCAGAGAGGCCAGGGACGGACAGGTTACCTGTCATGCAGAAGCAAGATTTAATTTTTCCTTGAAGAAGTGGTTCAAGCCATTGTTTCTTTTGTTCTTCACTTCCATATAAATGGAGTACCTCCATATTCCCTGTGTCTATGAAGTGAAAAGAAGTATATTTTTGTACCAGAATTTTACCAAGTTTGAAGCTAGTAGCTTTATATAATTATTTTAAAAAATCTAAAATACACATCTAGAAAAATTCATTGTGTTTTTATTCAAGTAAATTTAAGCCAGTCTTGGCTAGTTTAGAGCCTGACACTTATGAGGCCTAAGACACAGAGTCTGACTCCAGTGTAGGTGATTAGATGCTCATTGAGGAAAAAAAGTTTTCATAGGCAAAGACTGTACCTTTAAACTTGCATTACCATACTGCAAATACACTCTTCTGATCAAGAGGAAGACCAGAGAAGACAGTACAATCCTAGTATTACTACTGAAAAAAGATTTCAGAGTACAATGAGGCATGCACAGATCCTCTGTTCCAACAAAGGCCACTGTTCAAACATGCCCTGTGCATTCCACTCTTGGAATCTTTGGCCTATGCTGTTTTCTACACCTGACATGCTTGCTCTGCCCTCTCAGTACACCACTCTCCATCCTACCCATAGACTCCCCCAAAACACACACACATAATCAAAATCATACCTGTTTTTCAAGGCTCAGTTCAAGAGCAACCTCATCTCTTTGAGCCTTCCCTGATCACCTCAGGCAGAAGGATTTCTTTCAAGGGGCACTTATTATCTGTACAGAGTACCCACTTTATGCCTTCTTTTGCAGTGACTTCCATACAAGCTTATTCCCTTCTGCCATGTCTAGATGGTAAGGACCATGACTTTGTCTCTCTCACAGTGCTCCTTATAGTACAGGGCCTTCAGGTAACCCTGCAGAAGGAATTCCTTCAAAGCAAAAAGGTTGGCATAGAGAGCTTACCCTCAAATTCGATATGATTCTATTAGGCACTCAATAAATATATATATATCTTAATTAATGAAGTCTCATCTTTGTACAAAAGTCTACTTTATTAATTAATTCATGTTGTAGAACAAAACTTTATAATGCTTTACTATGGTCCTCAATTATCTCATATTTTATAAAACCAATCTTTCTTCATTCTCTAGGTCCTGATCCTGATTTGGGCATAAGGTTTTGGGATGTAACTTCTTACTAACATGACCATAAAGACTGTTACCAAATGATTTAAAATAATTTAGATAAGCATCTATACTTTCAATGCATAAACGTTATATGTTCAATGAGTGACACCATTAATCAAATTAAGGGTGTCACTTAAGGATACTAACATAAACAGAATTTCTATCAGGTTAATACATTGGTCTAAAACATTGCTTTGCTAACAGGGAAATATATAGTTTGGGTCTAGGACAAAAAATAAAGCTGATAAAACTAGATTCTCTATTAAATATACTCAACTGTAGTTCAAATGCAGTTCAGAATTAGATGAGGCAAAGCAAAAACGCTGTCATTCATGGATTAGGACAGGGCATTATAATAACAATAATGAGGAGATAAAAATCATAAAGAAGGTTGGACATGGTAGTTCCACAAGCCTTCAGTCTATGGGACATCAGAGTCAAAGACAGCTTGTTTTGGGTAAGCCAGTAATCTTAAAACAACCACCAGGAAGCCCAGTGGTCTGCAGGAGTCAAGAGATTGGATTCGCATCCTGCTTTTACCTCTAATTTACTCGATCCCCTTGATCAAATCACTTCATCTTTTCTAGGCCTGTTTCCTCCAACATAAAGTGAGATGCCTGTACCAGGCTAATTTCCAAGGTCTCTTCTAGGCCTAAGAGCCTGTGATCTAGAGAAGACTGTCCATGCTGTCGACAACCAGGAAAGACAGGGAATAATTCATGCTTTACAAATAGTAGGTCCTTAATGCTTACTGCATGAATGAAAAGGTGAAGAATAATTTATCAGTCAAAGACTTCATGTGATTTCTAATACTACTTTTAAACTTTTAGGATTTAGGCATTTTGAGCTGGAATTAACATTTTGGAAAATTGCTTAAATCTCCCCAAACACTCTATATGGAGTACATTCACTTCTGTATCTCACTTGGAAATGCTTCAAGCACTTTAGTCTAGAACACACTGTGCCAAAGCTGAAGGCCAGAGGAGCTTTTAGATAAAGAAAACATCTGACTTCTTCCTAGGATATTTGGTGTTGTTTATTTAGGAAGTCCGCAACTACTTTTAAAAGTTGCTGACTGCACTATTAGTACACCTTCTGGACTAATTTCAGAACACTACTGCTGCTGCTGAGTTGTTTTAGTCATGCCTGATTCTTTGTGACCCCACTTGGGGTTTTCTTGGCAGAGATACTGGAATGATTTGCCATTTCCTTCTCTAGCTCATTTTAGACGTGAGGAAACTGAGGCAAACAGGGTTAAGTGACACAGTTAATAAGTGTCTGAGGTGGAATTTGAACTTAGGAAGATGAGCCTTCCTGATTTCAAGTCCACTAGGTCACCAGACAGCTCTGGAATGCTAGGAAAACATAGGTCATGTGACCTACTAAGGGAATAAAGGCCTTAGTGATCCTTGACATTTACATGAGGAGTGCTTTCTCTAGGATGCCACAAAATCACGCGTGCAGACTAGATTAAAGCAGGATAAAAGAGTCCTCCATGGAGGTCTTTGCAATTTCACCTCATTAGCACATGCCAAGGGGCCTCCATTCATGGCAAAGCATGAACAACAATATGTGGTGTGGGGTCCTCTAAGAGTCCCCAAAATCAAAACTATTTTCATAATAATACTGAAATACTTTAATTTCTAATACTACAAAGATTTAACAGAAAAAATCCTACATAAAAGCTCTTTGGGGAGGGGTGGTTGTCCTCAGTAATTTTCAAGAGTATAAGTGGGTCCTGAGAACAAAAAGTTTGAGAATGACTGCTGTAGAGGAGCACCAGAGCAGAAGCAGAACTGTCCTTCCCATGATACCACAGACATACCTGACCAACCCTTCAACCACAAACCCACACTCTTCACAGACTTCTGGGAGTTACTCACCTTCACCCCCACAGTCTCTATGGGCACGACAATTTTAGCTGCAGAATAATTAAATAGGAAGTGACTGTCTTTGTCTTAACCAAAGACCTGCAAGAGAAGTGCAACTACAGGCAGGTTTGGGAGCTATGACCATAAAAAGGGAAAATCCTCATGTTCCCAACGCTCTGAAATATTATCTCTGCCTCTTAAGACATCATTTAGAATTAACACTGCTTAGAATAGGGATGGGTAACCTGTGGATTCAAGGCCTTAAAGGTTCTTAAGGGGCCTTGTGGCCACTTCTAGGCCTTCTAGGTCCTTAAGTGCTGCCTTGTGACCCTTCTAGGCCCTTAAGTGTGGTCTTATGACTGGTCAAAGTCATAAGAGGCCTGTAGAAGGCCACAGGTTACCACCCCCCTTTTTCGGCTTAGAATATCAGACAAAGGTACATTTATGAAATCATTTTATAACCTGGTGCTTGGCAGTTGAAAACTTCTGGAGCCAAAATGCATTTTCCTGTTTCTTCGGCAATCAAAGCATAATCCACCTGGCTGAGGCCACTGATTGCTGGTAGAAAGAGGTTCCAGAGCCCCTCGGCTTTGGCCATTTCCTGTCAAAGTGGTGAACAGATACTTTTAAAATTTGTTTTGACCATTCCCTCCATTTTTTTTTCTTCTGGTGAGGCAACTGGGGTTAAGTGACTTGCCCAGGGTCACACAGTTAGTAAGTGTTAAATGTCTGAAGCTTCCTGACTAGCTGCCCCTTGATCCTTCATTCTTAAATTCATCTCCATACCCCAAGAAATATGTCATGCTGAAAAGCTGTTTATGCAACTTAAAAAATCTTCTGGGTACTAATGAATATATAGTCATTGCATTCTATCGTATTCAAAGGCAACTGCTCTCAGTTTTTGCAAATGGAGAGTGTTTTTAAAATCCAAGAGGAATTTTCTCTCATCATCTCATCTGCTGTGCTTATAAGCTCTTCTCTAATTGCTCTGGATGTGGTTTTCAAAACTTAAACTTACTCATTGTAGCACATCCTACTGAATCAGTTTAAAAAAAACCAGACCTCACACATCCATGCATGACTATGCAAAGCATGCTGAATTACATCGTTCCACTCCTTATAATTACTTTTGCTGAAAATACAAAAGAGGAAATTCAAATGACAGTAATTTGCAACAACTTGCAAGTGGCCACGCTTCCGCTTGCCTGGCTTTATCCATAATTTAGGTACATCTGATACAGTAAGGGCTGCTGATGACGTTATTACTATATTACTGTGTTTCCTTTCTGTAGCCGGGAAGATTGTTTATCACATACTAAAAACTGGACACTGCATACCTTGATCTATTAGAGAATTCACTTTTTAGTTTTCTTTTCAAAAAGGTAATTGGAGATATTATCAACATGTGTTTGTGTGTATATATATGTGTGTGGCAAAAGAGAGAGATGGATGGTGATATGCACATATGTATATGTATCTACAATGTTCATTTCAGTCGTCACCAATTCTCTGTGACCAACTGGGGGTTTTCTTGGCAAGGACACTGAAGTGGCTTGCCGTTTCCTTCTCCAGCTCATTTTACAGATGAGTAAACCAAGGCAGAGTTAAGTGGCTTGCCCAGGGTCACACAACTAGAAGTGTCTGAGGCCAGATCTGAACCCAGGTCCTCCTGACTCCAGGCCTGGGGCTCTCTCCAATACAGCACCTGGCTCCCCTAAGTATCTGCACATACATATATATATATATAAAATTCATTATACATTAAAACATACCCATATGCACATATATGTGGAATAGGATTTTAGTGTAGGACATAAGATACAACGGTGGTTTAGCTCATTGAAATTCACTTCATTTTCAGGTAACGTATCAACACTTTCTTGTTCCTTATGTAGTCACTTAAGAGAGCTGACCCTAACTGCTGGATCATATGTTTCACAACCAGGTTCACAACTATTTTGCTTGTGCTTGTGCCAGCACCTGTTTCAAAGTACAGTATCCATATTTAACTACAAGTTCCAAGGATTCTTCTTCCTAAAAGATTTAAAAAATAAATTCTTTCTGACCTTCTACATTCCATCCCCTCAAAAACTTTTATCTTGGTTTATCTGTGCTTTATCTCAGTTTCCACTGGACGCAGACATTTGCAGTTGGTTTATGAACTTTTTGATGTTAAAGAAGCTCTGCTCATTTGTCACATCAAAATGCAGAAAACCCAGAGGAACTTTGAAGGACAGAACCGTCCAGCTCTGAATTCTGTCTTCTCTACTCTGCTGCTACAGTTGGATCCTCCATCCTCTGGCACCTTCTACATTTAGCCCACTGATTCTCTACGCTGGTTTTCTTTTTTTTGCTGAAATCAATCAATGTCTGAAATCAGTGTCTTCTGTTGAGGTGGGAGTATGCCTTCCATGAATGGCTGAATCTGATGCCTCCATGTGACATAGACGTGAACCTGGGCCCTCAAGAGCTATGCCAGCAGCATACAAACTCTTCAGGTGCAACCAAACCAGAAGACTTTGAGGAAGAAACAGGGAAGCAACAGAAGGTCTACTAAGGTGTAAAAAAGGTGTCAATCAGAAGCTGAGCAGAGTACTCATAGAGACGAAATCATTGATTCTTCAAGTATTAATAAATTCTGTGTTATGTGTATATATTTTACACGTACATACACATATGTAATGAAGAAGCTTATCTAAATATAAATGTATTTAAAGTTATATTTGATTAAGATTATCATCACTATTGTTTTTATAAGATTTACGAAATGCTAAAAAATTTTTATTTTCAGTACCTTAAGTTTTTCAATCACTACAGGCCTTTTCCACTTGTCCAGCGAATTTTCAATGGAACAATAGAACTCTATTACCTCCTTAAAATAAAAATAGGATGACAAATCATTAAAAAAATTGAACAACAATATCATCAGGAGCATATTACTACTTACACATTTCACAAACTACTACCAAATATCCAAAGTATGCAATTTTCAGTGGAGAATACAGATACATCTCAGTCTAATATTTCTTTAAATCAACCAATATTTATTGAGTGCCTATCTGAGAGCTATTTTGCAAGGCACAGGGGATATGAAAACAGGGCATGAAAGGGTTCTAGTTAGCTTACAGTCTAACAGAGGTACCATCAGTATATCCAGAACAAATGGAAAGTCGTGTGAGAGGACGCAGGGTGCAAGACAGGATGCTGACATCTGAGGGGATCAGGAAAGGCTGCATGTTACAGGTGGTGTTGGGCTGAATCTTGAGTAGGGAGGAATTCCAGGAGGGTGAGGAAGAGGGCACATGTTAGGCAGGTCAGCCCAGTGGTGGGGAGGTGGGATACACACTGTTTCACTGGATTATACTATCTAAAAATAAGACAGAGGATCTTCTAACATCTCAAACCAAAATCGCAGACCAGGGGCTCCTTCTGTGCACAATTATCCTGGTGAGGAACAGCAATGGAACATTTCACGTCACATTTGAAGATGGAACCTATTCTACTTAGCTCGTGCTCAATAGTTCTCTCAGTTTCTTTTACAAAAAAAGAGTTAAGGCTTGAGAAGGGGAACCTTGAATCAATCTAGGGGTTTGTTGGCAAGGAGACCTGTTTCCAGCATGAAATGAATTTTTTTGGGAGGGGATGGAGGAATGCAGGAAGATAAGATGGGAAAATTAAATAGCCTGCTTTTTAAAAGCTTCTCTCGAGTTTGATATTCATAATGGGGCTCATTATTTGATAGAAAGGCACAATATAGACCATCATTTGGTGAGCCACATGTACTCTGTTCCTTGCCAAGTACGTGGGTGACCAGAATCTTCTAGTTGGTCACTTGGTTGGAAAGGTGAGTGGGATGCTATGTCAAGGACAATTGGCAACTGGGACAAGAAGTGTGACCCACTCTATGGGTGTGTGGCTTCTGGTTTCTTGCAGGGCAAGAAAAAAGGCAATAGCAACTTTCTCTTGAATTTCCAGAGGTCTGGGAGAGGAGAGTTGTTTTTACTCCTTCCTTATGCTCCCTTCTACCCCTCTCCTCTCCCACCCCCCAATCAAAATGAGTACCTCTGGGCTCTGGGAATGTAGCAGCATGAATATGTGCTTGCCTAGGCAAGGCTGACACTGGACCTCAAGGCCCTGGCTTTTTCTTCTGACTTGTAATTTTTCCCTAAGTCCTGTCATTTTAACAGTGATTCTGAGAAACAGCTGCTGGTAAGTTCATGAGTTTGAATGGTTGGGTGTTCTTCTAGCTGGCTGCTGAGGCCCAAGAAATGGTGAATCAAGTGAGGAATAACTTTTCAGAGAAAACACCAGGCAGATTACGCAGCCAGTGTTAAACGTGATGCCATACCCATCTGGCCAGAGGAGGCGCTCCGATCATAAAGACAGAAATCAAAAAACAAAACATTTATTAAGCAATTCAATAAAATGAGTCATACTTTAAATATTTGTTAATATGCACTTAGGGGTTTTTTTGTCATTTAAAAACATTTTTTTGTGATGGAGGAAATAAACAGCCACCTCACACGAGACATTCCTCTGTATGGTTACCAGTCATTTCAGTCACATCTGATTCTTCAGGACCCCATTCAGGGGTTTTTTGGGCAAAGACAATAGAGTAGCTTGCCATTTCCTTCTCCAGCTCATTTTACAGACGGGAAACTGAGGACCCTTGCCCAGGGTCACCCAGCTAGTAAGTGTCTGAGGCTAGAATGGAATTCAGGGAGATGGGCCTTCCTGACTCCAGGCCCAGTGCTCTATCCAGTGTGCCACCTAGCTGCCCCATTCCTCTGTATGGTGAATACCTTTCTAGAAGGGACCCTGTTAATTTCTCTTGGGGAGACTTTAGACATGAGTTATACTCTCAGTTTTATTTAAGAGACTTTTTGCCAGAACTCTGGAGCAGAGGCACTGAGCCTCTGGACAGGAGAAGAAACCCGATTTCCCTCTCTTTTAGGGGCTGGGCTCCCTCCAGACCAAATTTGTGCTCAACATAAATTCAGAGCTGCTGTGGGAAAAGGCACCCCCTCAAAATTTAGTAAGGAGGGAATTAAAGAACATCATACAAATTTATATTTAAATGGAAATATAAAGAGATGTTTCTAAAATCAAGCTTAAGTGATCTGGGGATGTGAGGTTTGTCTACTGGTTCAAATGATCTTATGCATTTTCTCTTACTAATAATAACTTCACCTTCTCTGACTGCTTTGCTAATTTTTGGTTCTTCTGGAAGGTTCAAGCCTTGTACTTTTATGAAGATTAATCTTAAATATATATCTTTAGGCCCTGACCTTTCTCCCAAGCTCTAGGATATTTCCAGTGGCACACTGGATATTTTTACCTAGTTGTCTTGCTATTCAAATCCAACATATATAAATAAAACTAATCTATCCCCTTTTCATCCAAATTAGCTACTCTTCTTGACTTTATTTCTTCTAATAGTACATGACTATCACCCTCCCATTCATTCAGGCTCAAATTTGGGCACCATCTTTCATAACATCTCCCTCTAAACCCAAATCAAATTAGCTTCCAAGCCTTTTCTCACAAATTGTTTTAGGGCCCAAATTAGCTACTGACAGATTTGTCTATATACACACATATGTCCATATCTAGAGCTATACAGAGTTTATATTATGGATATGTCTATATAATTCACTGACTACGACATTAATATTATGTCAAAAGAAAATGAAATCTTCAAATTTTGCTTTGGAATTTCAGTGGAACATCTTTAGAGAGAGGGTTTACTACTGAAAATAATACTAACAGTTTTAAATTCTGAAAACCTGAGACAACTGTTCCCATTACTAAATATCTCAATTTTGTGTTACCATCAAAGATAAAGTCAGAGAGTAAGAAAAATGTACATATTACAAAATACCTTTCTTTACAGGCTTATGTAACAGGCTGAATCAAAGGCGTGTTCATTTTTTAAAAACAGTAATAGTAAACAGTCTAAAACAGGAAACTTTAAATAGGAGCTAACTTCCTGACAGAAAAAAAGCAAATTACAGTTGTACTCTGCCCCAAATCTCTGCCTCGTTTAGTTACAAGTTTAGACAGGTATGACTCTTTCAGATAGATCATGAAAAAGAAAAAAAAGAATCAACAAGATTCCCTAAGAGCTTTTTAGCCAAGTGCTTAAGCTTTTCTGGAGGGAAACACAACAAACTTCACACGAGAATGGTAGAAGTTGCATTTTATTATTGAAATTATGGAAGTACTAAGAAATAAGTGTTAGGCACTTCCTACTAAACAAAGGACTCATCTGTCAGCACAGTTATAAGAGAGTGGCTCCAAGGTCCAGAACACTAAGATAAATATAGCAATGAAAAAAAGGGGTAGCACATATCCTCAAGGGCTAATCGATATTACAATCTTAATTCAATTAGCATTTATTAAACACATATGACGTGTAACAGGCACACTAGACACTAGGCTCTCTGCCTATGAGGAGTTTAGTGGGAAGGAAATCACACACACACACACACACACACACATATCCAGGGTAACTTCAGGGCAAAGGAGGGCTCTTAGCCCTTTCTTTCGTTCTCTAGTTTCACAGAGGCACATTTCAGTCCAAACACATCAAATACTGTGCCCCTATAAAAAGGAACCCAACAAACCCCAATCCACTCAGTTGTCTGGATGTTTCAGATGAAAGGGTGGTAACCGTCTCTATTCTCTACTTTTACTTTATTAGTCTGAATCCACATGCTTCAGATTAACAACATTTTAAGAGGATTGTTAAGGGATGATCTAACTACTCATTTGGCGAGTGTGGAAGATGAGGCCCAAGAAGATTAAGCAGCCTGTTAAAATCCCACAGCCAGTTGCTCTTGGAAGCCAAATCTCCTGATTCTGCTCCAATGTTCTTTCCATTATAGTTCGCTCTCTCTATTCCTCAATGACGTTCTGGAAACTTAATACCCAGCTAGGCCCCTGAACAAGGAGAGAGGCTGCCTGGCCTCCAGACATCTACAGCAGTGAAACCCTGCATTCATATCAGAGCAAATAAGGATCAAGAAATCCTAGGAGAAACACAAGCGCCTTCTTCCACCTTGGAAGTGTGCACAATGCAGCGCCCAGGCAGCAGGAAAGGGGTCCCAGTAGAGGGACACAGACAACCTTCCTCTGACACTGAGCAGAGGAGGCTGGGAGCACAGCCACAGCTCTTCAATCTTCTTTTGGCAAAACATATATTCCATTTCATAATAAAAGCATTAAATAAATAAACAAATAAACAAACAAACAAACAAACAAATAAATAAATAAATAGATAAATAAATAAATAAATAAATAAATAAATAAATAAAACATACAATTACCTTTTCTGCTGGCAGTATGTATTGCTGCATAAAAGACTTCACCCTGCGCAGAACTTCTTGGCCTGTCCTAGTCTGGAGGAACAATTTTCCTGTAGGATCAGGCTGTGAAACCGTAGCACTCAAAGTTCTTTAGCAAAGATAAACAGGTCAATTAGAATAAGACTTCAAAATCAGCACCAGAAACCATTACTGAATAAACCACCACAGCTAGGGGTATGCACAGCTACTGTAAAGAAATACTCCCTGCCTGCCAAACATTTAAAAATTGGGGCCTCTGTGGAACAAATTCATTAAAAGCTACCATCTGCTTCAGCTATAGTTTCATATTTTTCTTACCTCTTTGTGAATTGTAGTCCAGTCTCTGCTAAAGGTTTGACAGCATCAGCAAACATAAAACTTGTTTCAGATGCAGAATTTCCCAGAAGATATCTGGCATATACTCCCTTAAATGCAAGATAACACAACCACTCAGTTTTGCCAACAGGGACTCACCCCAAAGTCCAATCTCACATCTCTGCAGGCCCCCCAGGGCTGATGAGGCTCCATCATGTCACTGACACGGCCTAACCACACTCACAGGACACTAACTTTTCAGTCAGCAGGTCATTTCCATTCACATATGATGCTAGCAAGAGCAGCCTAAACTAGAGGCCACGTTCCTGTCACCTACACAGAACACACTCTTTGCAGAGAGGACAAATTGCACTTTTTAAATGGACAGTATAGATATCAAAACAAGCTTACTTGCCAATTACATCAGCTTCAGTGACTGGAGAAATCTACTTAGAAAACCAAAGTAATATCAAAGCTGTAGAACCACAGAAAAAAATCATGATGTAACTTCTAGATATGTTTGATCTGGGTTAAGTTAGACCCTGAATAAGCCAGCTTTCCTACTGTAACAATGATAAATGACAAATGGAGCCTTCCCATTGTACCCGATCAAAGGAATCCCTTCTCCTAATGGTTCTAAATGGACACCTCAGTTTCTCTTGGGTTCTCCCTGTTCTTGCTTCCAATTTAACAAACAAAAAATGTCAGTAAGTTCCTCCATGTCATACATAATACTGTTATAGATTTTCTATCTTTTCTAATTCCATGTTGGTAATATGGGGGAAGTTAATTTCTAAAGAAACTAAATATGATTAATTATATTAATTAATATACAAGTGTTAATCATTCCTCTTCAATATTTTTCATTTTGACCTAGCTTTTTTCTTACTCCTTTAAGAAATGAAAAATTGTTTCACATTAAAATCCTATTTGATATCTAGTTGTAGAAATAGAAATTCAGGAAGATTTTCTAAGATCTGTTTTGAGAAACTCACTATCCAAGGCATCCAACTTATGTAAAACAATAGGATACAATGGCATATAATGTAGATCATTGATGGAAAATGCATGGGTTCTTAGGAGTAGGTAAAATGCCTACTTTTTCCACCCTTTTTTCGCTCATTCTTGCTGGCTCCTGCACTGCTTCCTCTCCTCCTTATTGTCTTTCTTCCTTTGCCTGGATCACTCTTTCAGTGACATCACCAGAAATTCAATCCCCTCATTTTGGAGTTACAGAAGCCCAGGCTGAGAAAAGGTCTCAGGGCTCCTTCGGTAAAATCCATCCTAGCATCACGTCTGTTAAGTGCTTTGCTCAGAACAACAGTAACAGTGGTTGTAGCTGACACTTGCATATGGGTTTTAAAGTCTGCACAGCGCTTTACAGACACTAGATTATTTTTACCTCCCGACAATCTTGTGATGCTGGTGCTGTTATTGTTCCCATTTAACGGATGGAGATGCTGGGCCTCTGTGAGCCCATGTTTCCATTGCATTCAGTCACTGTCATCAGGGAGCTTTCTTTCCATCACAGGGAAACCACACGGGCACATATGCGCGTGTCGATGAGTACATACAAATAAACAGTAGGTAATTGTGGAGAGTGGCGTTAGCAGAGGAAGGCTTCCTGTAGTGTAGGAGGTGATGCTTCAGACAAGCTTGGCAGGACACCAGGGCTTGCTCAGGGTCACGTGTCTGCACGAGTGTTTGGGTCTACATCTTCCTGACTCTGAGCCTAGCACTCTACAAGTGTTTCCAGCCTCTCCCTGAAGACAAGTGATGGAGAACTCATTACCTGAAGAGGCAGCTACTACCTGAAGAGGCAGCTGATGTGATCTCTGACTAGCTTTTATTGTGGAGACTTTCTCTTCACCTGGAGCCAAAACTGGCCTCCCTTTTTCTTCCCCATGTCAGCCCTAGTTCTGGCCTGCCAGCAAAACAGAATAGAAGGAATCACCTTTACAAAGGAAAACCAATATTGCCTTCCCCAGTGTTCCGAGCCTTAGCTTATCTATGCTAAATATCCTCAATTATTTCAAACTTCTTCCAGGTGGCATAATTTTAACTTCTCTCATTTTTCTAGAGGCTCTATATAGTGACTGCATATTTCCTAAAGTTTGGGCAACAGATTGATTACAATATTCCAGATGTGAATTGAGGAGGAAAGAGACATGCTGGGACACCACCACTGCCTCTCTTATTCTGCACACATCATTTTTATATGCAAAGCCTCTATTACCACATCACATCGCTGACTCATTTGGAATTTGGGGTGAATAATTGGGGTAATAATTCCTATTAGCTGGGGTAAAGTCATCTCACTCCCATTCTATATGTGTATAGTTGATTTTTTAAAACTCAAATGTAAGACTTAACATTTACTCTAACTCAGTTTCATCTGATTAGGTTCAGCTTAATCAGATTGTTCAGATCTTCCTAAATTCTGATTCTGTCAGCCAACATATTAAGTAATCTTTCCAGCTTCATCTAGTCTGAAAACTGGGTAATGCATACCATCTATGTCAAAAATATAAATCTGAAAAAACAGTATATTTTATTGCTAAGATAAAATTTAAACACTTTTTTTTTTTTTGCTTTTTGGAGGGCAGTTGGGGTTAAGTGACTTGCCCAAGGTCACATGGCTAGTTTTTTTTGTGTGTGTGTGTGTTAAGTGCGTGAGGCCACATTTGAACTCAGGTACTCCTGACTCAAGGGCCGGTGCTCTATTCACTGCGCCACCTAGCCGCCCCAAATTTAAACACTTTAAAATAGCAAATGGTAAACTGTCAATGATAATGACAATAAAGAATTTTTCCCACTGGGGTCATAATGTGGGTTATTCTTGCCAACCCACTACCACTTATAATAGAGACCTTTAAGAAAAGGCCAACCAAGATTTAACACCTTTTCCATTTAAGATACAAAATCAATTCAATTCGAATTAAGAATCTGCTATGTGAAAGGTATGGTGAGATGAAAGATGACAGAGGCAGGCTTTGCCCTCTCTTTGGAGCTCCCCTCAAACACTGACTACACACCTGCGATATGCAAGGCCTGGCACCTGCTGGGTCTTAGCTCCTCTGTTTTTCCCTTACTCTCATACTCAGGCTTTCTCATGTCTATCACCCTTCCAGGCTACAGCACTCTTTCGTTTTGTTTTGTTTTGTTTTCCTGTTCCTCTTTGGACTCTTTAGTTGTCATGCTTGGAGATTGTAGGGTTGGAGTTGGTAGGAGCCATGGAGAGCATCTGACCCAACTCCTCCATGCATGCATTTTTCTGATTTTTCCATCATGTAACAGAAAGGTTTATGGGTTCTCTACTTCTGGCCCCTGTCTTTCAAGCCAATTAAAAAATATTGACTGATCAGCAACTACTTGCAAAGCACTCAACCACAATAACAACAACAAACCACAATAGACTCTTCACCTAAGGAGAAAAAACACTATCAAATATTTGAATCTACTCATAATTTGCTGTTTAATGCATATAAATATTAATGGATTAGATGAATACATTTGTACACACAAATTGCCAACTAATAATAGTGCTTCTTCATTCTTCAATAAGACAAATCATAACAACAGCTAGAGCAGGGCTGGGGAACCTGCAGGCTTGAGGCCACATGTGGCCCTCTGAGTCCTCAATTGCAGCCCTTGACTGAATCCAAACTTCACAGAACAAATTCCCTTAAAAAAAGAATTTGTTCTGTAAAACCTGGACTCGGTCAAAAGGCTGCAGTAGGATCTGGAAGGCCACAGGTTCTTCACCCTGAGCTAGAATTTCTTTAGTGTTGTAAGATTGGCAAAGCATTTTTAAAAATGTTATCTCATTATCCTTGCAACAATCCTGGGAGTGGGTGCTGTTGTTATCAGCATTTTACAGATGAGGAAATGGAGGCAGATAAAGATTAAGTGACTTGCCCAGGGACATACCAATGCTAAATGTTCAAGGCCATATTTGAACTCAGGTCTACCTAATTCCAGGTCCAGCACTCTATCCACTGTACCACCAACGTGCATAAAATCTGAATTTAAAATATTGCCCAATATTAGTTTCTGTGTGTCATAAATTAAATAATTACCTGTATTATTCCAGCTAATTTAAAATATGAAAGAGCAAGAAAGAAGTTCCAGTCAGGAAGTGCAGGGCTGATTCCTCTGCAGCGGCAATAAATTAAAGCCAATTCTTCCACAGATGGTATCCCTATAAAAACAATAGATTATTTATCTTGAAGGTTATGGTATGCAGGAAAGAATCTTATGTTATCACATATATAACTTTGTTTCAAACCAAGTAAATCAAATCACATAATAATAGTTTTCCTAAGCTTTGGTTCTCTAAAACACGTTAAATATATCAGACCAAATTTTAGAATTAATTATTAAAATGGAATTTCTGAAAGAAAACATTTGAAAATTAGTTCTTTATTCATCTTCTTCCTAAGCTAAAATTTAGGTCTTTTATTTTAAGTCATATGCAATCTATGAATAAAAACCTTGCAAATTAGTCATAGTTCTAAAACAATAAGAAGATTATTTAAGTCTAAAATCTGATTTATTATTAAAACATTAGTTACAGAAAATTAAATGAATTTCAAATTAAGTCATTTGTATAAAGCTTCTGTGGCATACCTTCAGTATGTTGTAAGCTACTGCTTTGCTTGAACACTGGAAGGGTCCGAGGAGAAAAGAAGAAGGAACAAAGATATGCTAAGTCTGATAGAGGATGGCCGATGGTTGAAAGCTCCCAATCGAGAACTGCTATTATACGAGCCTTTAATTTAAGAGGAAAAAAAAAAGTTTTAATAATTCAGAATTTCAAACTGACTTTTAAAAAGGTAAACTGATTCAGCTATGTCCACACTCATCACTGCTTTGCTTTAAAAAAAAAAAAAGAAAGGTGTTCTGGTCTTTGGTATTACGCACAGCCCTGTCTCCAATAATACAGGACTGATGACCCTACCCTAGTCTGTAGACTATCCACACCCATTTAAATATTTCTGCAGACATAAAAAGGTTTAGTGACATAAGAAATAAACATTATTGGCTAAAAATACAGTTACAGATTAATCTTGCATTTCAATCGCCAATGCTGTTTATTGCATAGTAGGGCAACAAGGAGGTGTGCTGGATAGAATGCTGGGCCTGGAATCATGAAGACCTGAGATCAGATGCAGCCTCAGATATTTCCTACCTGCATGACTCTGGGTAAGTCACTCTACCTCTGTCTACCTAAATTCCTTATCTATAAAATGGAGATTATCACAGCCCGGGCTTGCAGGGTTGTTGTGGGGGTCAGATGAGATGATAACAATCATAAAGCGCTTAGCACAGGGCCTGGCTAAGTGGGCTCCATATAAATGTTAGTCATTAATAATATAGTAAGAATAACATATTTAAATCATTAAAATATTGATATATAATAATATATAAATAAAAATATATATAATGTAAAAAACATAACTTTTGTATGAATTACTTGGAACTTATTATCCAGCCGGGCCACTTGGATGAAGTCAAAGTAACATTTAGAGCCCTCACTGTTTATACTTCGTACACATTTTCATTCGATCCTCACCTGGGGAGGCAGGTAGCACAAGTATTACCCCCATTTTACAGATAAAAACCAGTCCTCACAGTTCTGGTGTGCCTAAGATCAAAGAATAAACGGCAAGTCTCCATCAGAATCCTGGTTCTCTGACTCCCCCACTAGTAATCTCTCCCCTTTTCTGTAGTTGCTCTCTATACCTTCCCTCCCCCCAACTATTCCCACTATTTTTGCATCCCCACATTTATTTGTGGAAAATATTAACTGATCATGGGTTGTACAAGCCAACATAATAAAAATAAAAACACCTACATTATTTTTAATTATTCAATATCAGACAATTAATCTACCAAACTACTTTATAGAACTACAAAAATGAGAAACTTTACACGGAGGGAAAAAGGTGAAGAGTCTCAAGAGAAATAATGATAAGAAATGAGATTTTATTCAATGTCTTGCTCTATCTTGAACATCAACAGCCACTTAATAGTAAATTTGAATCTTTTCTCCTATAAAGGAAAAAAATACTATGAATTTCTTGAGGGCAGAAACTGTCCTTTTTCTCCTTGTATCATCTACAAAACAACACCTTCTCATCATGAGAACTGAATACACTCCTCCTGAATTCCACTTATTTAAAATATGCAATTAAACCATAATGCTATGGAAATGTCCAAGCAAATGTGGTCTGAACAGTGACAAAGGAGGTATCAGTGGTCTAGTGGACAGAGTGCAGGCGTTGCAGCCAGGAAGAGCCAGGAGCAAATCCTGCCTTTGACATTTAGACCAGCACAGTGCCTCAATCAACTCCTTGAGCCTTATCTACTTAGCCAGAGTCAGGGTGTGAGGGGCATCGCACTGGAAGGCAGTTCTCTCTGGAATTCACCAGATGGAGGAAATCACAGAGACTTTGTGTACTGGAGCAAACATTCCCTATGTAAGTAGGGGAGAAGTGAATTGTTGTTCTTTTGTGCTCCTACTACCTTCACCTCATCCTCCACTTTTCCAAAATAGGTCAGATTTCCCCCCAAGCACACACCTATATTAAAGTTTCTTTGGAAAAAAGAGTTTGGTATGTAGCTTTGGAAAATATCGAGGACTTACTGGAAATGGGGTTTTCTATAATTTGTGTAAGATGAGTATTTATGTAGAGATAAACTAATTAAAAAAAAAGTCAATCAACACTTATTAAGCAAATACTATGGTGCCAGAAGAGGGTAGGGCAGCCAAAGGGGGAGATATCAAAGACAAAAT
>CM053597.1:31263038-31357209 GCA_028646575.1 Pseudocheirus occidentalis | reverse complement strand
CCCCTGTTCAGTCCCTCTGGCCAACCCTAGATCTGAACCGAGGCACTCCAATCCCGCCCCCTACACGCCTTCTCCCACCCATTCCTCCGCCCCATCCGGGCCTGAAACGCATCCATAACCAAAAGCTTGTCAACCCCGCCTCCGAAAGCGCATGAGTAGGGGCTGAGGCGGAGGGCGGGGCAGAAGAGAAGGAAGGGAAGGGGTTGAGTCACAAGGTGAGAAGCTTCCCTGCCTCCTAGGGCGCATGCGTAGCGTCGAGGAGTGGGCGGAGCAGAAGACGGAGAAGGGAAAGCGGCGAGTCAGTCCGGGAGGAACGAGGCCCCTGAAAGCGCATGCGTGGAGTTTAGGCAGGGGCGGGGCAGAAGAGGCGTCAGAAAACTCAGAGTCCAAGTAGCACGTGGGACGACACGCCCCTGCCTTTCCCGAACTGGGAAGGGGCTTTACAGAAAGAAATGCTGGGGAAATGTTGGGTTTTGTGACAGGGTCCCTCACACTTGGCTGCCTCGGCCATTCTAGCCAGGCAGAAACAGAAATAAATCAAGTATGAGCCCCTCCCCCAGTTTAGTGCCAGGAGCTCAAGGCGGGGCCTCAGGCCGCGGAATCTCCCTGGGCCGGGAGCGGGACTTACTTTCAAATCTTGAGCAAGTTTTGGGGGGCAGGAATGCTCCGAGAGAGTCATGGGGCGGGACTTGGCGCCTATCCAGTCCAACTTCCTCATTTTACGGAGAAGGAAATTGAGGCCGACATGAAGTGATTTGCCTCGATCACACTGCCTGAGCGTCTGAGGCATGATTTGAACGCGGGTCTTTCTAACGCCTAGCCCCGTGTTCTAGCCTCCTCTAGACCAGCTTCCTTACCCAGGGAAGGGAAAGGAATAGGTGTAAAATTCAGGGCTGCTTCTGGAGCAAGCCCGCTTGGGTTACTGTGGGATAAGGAATGCTCTCCAGCTGTCAGAAGCCTGCGAGGGTAAGGACCCCAGATTTTCTTACCACTGTCCACCAAGTTCAAGATCTAAGCCACGGGGTCCCATGGTTAGGGTAGCTCAGGAAAATTTAGAAGTTTCTGACCAGTAGACTTTTAACACCCAGCGCACAGTAGATTTTGGAGAAGGATTTTAATAAATAGCTAAATTGTTTTTGGAATTTAGGTTCTCAGATGTCCAGTCTAAGGCTGGTTTCAGTATATAGACTAAGATATTTTCCTTCCTGTCTGACTACACTGTCATACGTTTGACGTGACCGCTTAATCTATTTTTTTTTTAAGTTCTGGCCATGGATATCACATATGCAGAGCAACACAAATGAAACTTAAAGCATCAATTTTGTAATAATCAAGTGGATTTGGGTTTTTTTTTTGTATTTCATATTTTGGGCTTTTTGTAAGCAGTAATCTGAATTGTATTGTCAAACCTGATAATGTATGTAGAGTGCTTTTTGAACTATGAGGCTATATAGATTTGAATGATGATTGCAGTTATTTATGTACATAGAGTCATAGAGCTAAAACTGGAAGAAACCTGGGGATATTCTAGTCCAGTCCTTTCATTTTATAGATCTGGAATCTGAGACTGAGGGAGATTGTGAAATTTGCCCCAAGGTCGCACAGGTAGAAAGTGTTGGAGGTAGAATTTGAATCCATGTCCTTTGACTCAGTCCTCTCTTCCCTGCAAGCCCCTTGGTTTACAGATGAGGAACTGAGGTCCATTGAAATTAAGCAATTTGCTGAAGGTTACACAAGGTAATTAGTTACCAGCAGAACTTGAACCCAGGTCCTCTATTTCCCAATTCAGCATTCTTTCTCTTGTACTGCAACAGGTGAGTCAAAGAAATGAAAAATTGTGATGGGTCTTTCTGACTTCAGATCCAGTTGTGTTTCCACTGTACCACACTCTCTCCCCATGTCTTGTTTCTTCTTTACAGAACTATGGCATAATTCCCTGTGTGTTACACATAATAGATGCTTAATTAATTTTAATTGAAATGGAAAGTATGGCATAATCTGTGGATAACATGAAGGAAACAATATCACAGCTAATTAGAACAATTTTGACAGTAAACTAAATACTTCAGAAGAACGTGTGCTTCCTGAGGGAAAGATGTCTTTTTTCATTTAATTCATTTCCTTGCACATAGTAGGTGATCAATAAATACTGCTGAAGTGGGTCAGATTCAGTAAACATCAAAGCTAGCCTTTCAGATTGCTGGGCTCTGGATTTCAAGGAGTCAGTAACAGAGGGAAGCAGCTTAAATTGAAGTTCTTAATTCTTACTAAAGCTATGTTTCCTCTACTCAGTATCATCTGAGATTTCTACCATCAAGTGTGATCTGTTGCATTGAAATTTTCTCTTTGCCCAAAGTGGGTATCTGCTCTAACAATCTCCCCCCAGTGAATGTCAGTCCTTCCTAAAAAGGGAGGCTGATGTCAGTGATGCCTTTGGGGGGGGGGGAGTGGCTCTACAGATACATTCCTGTTGAACACATTTTCACATTAGTTGTGTCTCATAGAAGAGTTATAATGAATCGGGAAAAACATGAGAAAGAAAAAAAATAAAATAGTCTGCTTCATTCTTCATTCTGACTCCATAGCTCTTTCTCTGGATGTGGCTGGCATTTTCCATCAGGTGTCCTTTGGAATTGTTTTAGATCCTCGCATTACTGAGAAAGGCTGTCTATCAAAATCAATCCTAGCACACTGTGCTGTTATAGTGTACAGTTTTCTCCTGGTTCTGCTCCCCTCACTCAGCATCAGTTCATATAAATATTTCCTGGTCTCTCTGAAGTCCACCTGTTCATCATTTCTTATAGCACATTCCATTATATTCATATACCACAACTTGTTTAGCCATTCCCCAGTTGATGGGCATCCCCTTGATTACTAATTCTTTGCCACCACAAAAAGAGCTGCTATAAATATTTTTTTGTATATGTGGTTCCTTTTCCCATTTTTATGATCTGTTTGGGATACAGCCCTAGAACTGGTATTGCTGAGTCAAAGGGTATGCACATTTTTATAGCGCTTTGGGCATAGTTCCAAATTGCTCTCCATAATGGTTCGATCAGCTCACAGCTCCACCAACGATGAACTTGCCCACATCTTCTCCAACATTTATTTTCCTATTTTGCCATGTTAGCCAATCTGATGAGTGTGATGTGGTACCTCAAAATTGTTTTGATTTGCATCACTCTAATCAATAGTAATTTAGAGCATTTTTATATGACTATAGACAGCTTTAATTTCTTCCTATGAAAACTGCTTGTTTATATCCTTTGACCATTTTTCAATTGGGGAATGACTTATACTCTTGTAAATTTGACTCAGTTCTCTATATATTTTAGATATGAGGCCTTTCTCAGAGATACAGGTTGTAAAAATTCTTTACCAGTTTTCTGCTTCCCTCCTAATCTTGATTGCATTGGCTTTGTTTGTGTAGAAACTTTTCAATTTAATATGATCAAAAGTATCCATTTTGCATTTCATGATGTTCTCTATATCTTGTTTGGTCATAAATTACTCAATTCTCCATAAATCTGACAGATAAACTATTCCTTGCTACCCTAATTTGTTTACAGTATCAGCCTTTATACCCAGATCATGTACCCATTTGGACTTCATTCTGGTATATGGTGTCAGATGTTGGTCTATGCCCAGTTTCTGCCTCCCAGTTTTCCTGGCAGTTTTTGCCAAACAGGGAGTTCTTATCCTTGAAGCTGGGTCTTTGGGTTTATCAAGCAGTAGATTGCTATCATCATTGACTACTGTGTCTTGTGTACCAAACCTATTCCACTGATCTACCCCTCTATTTCTTTTCTTTTTGCTTTTTGGAGGGGGGAGGGCGTGGCAATTGGGGTTAAGTGACTTGCCCAAAGTCACACGGCTAGTAAGTGTTAAGTGTCTGAAGCCAGATTTGAACTCAGGTTCTCCTGACTCCAGGGCCGGTGCTCTATTCACTGTACCACCTAGCCACTCCTACCCCTCTATTTCTTAGCCAAGTGGTTTTGATGGTTGCTGCTTTATAGTACAATTTAAGATCTGGTATGGCTAGGTCACCTTCCCTGGCATTTCTTTTAATTAATTCCCTTGATATTCTGGACCTTTTCTTCTTCCAGATGAATTTTGATATTATTTTTTCTAGCTCTAAAAAATAATTTTTGGTTGCTGTTTTGCTGACTTTTATGAGTAATTATATCTAGCTGTAGATTCCAGGGCTCACTTAGAATATTTTTTTATAAAATAGAGCCTGAGAATCTCAAAGACTCCCTATAGAGGATTTATAGGTATACATGAGGTACAAGGGAAAGAATGCTTTATTTGGAGTCAAAGAATCATGACTGTCCTCTCTTGAGTTCAGTATCTGTCTATAAAATGAAGGAGATAGACTATATCTAATAGCCTTTCTAGATCTAACACAATGATCCTATTGTCATTCAGTTCTTTTTGACTCTTTGTGACCCCATTTGGAGTTTTCTTGGCAAAGATACCAGAGTGGTTTGCCATTTCCTTCTCCAACTCATTTTACAGATGAGGAAACTGAGGCAGACAGGGTTAAGTGACTTACCCAGGGTCATACAGCTAATGTCTGAGGTAGGGTTTGAACTCATACCCACCTGACTGCAGACCTGTTGTTCTATCCACTGTGCCCCCCCGCCCCAGCTGCCCCTGAAAGGAGTAACTGTGTCAATGAGACAACAGATCTATTGAACCATATAAAAGTGATGAAAATAACTGTTGTAGGTTCTTCCTCAGTGTTTGCAAAATTTAAAGTCTATGTTTACGTAAATTGTTTCTTATACTGTGACTTTTGTCTTTTCACACTCCTTCAGAATGTGGTCAGAACACAGGACTTAGATTTTTTTTTGCTTTTTGGAGGGCAGTTGGGGTTAAGTGACTTGCCCAAGGTCACATGACTAGTTTTTTTTGTGTGTGTTAAGTGTTTGAGGTCGGATTTGAACTCAGGTACTCCTGACTCCAGGGCCGGCAGCTCTATTCACTGCGCCACCTAGCCATCCCCAGGACTTAGATCTTAATTTTGCTGGAGGGTATTACAGATAAAAATGCTAAAGAAACTGTTTATAGATTGTTCTCCTTTGCCTCAAGTGATCCTCTAGTTCTACAAATTCTTTGGTGTCTATTTTTGCTTGTTTCATTCAGAAAAAAAAAATGCTGGTCTGGTTTGTCCTTGAACCAGCACCATATGAGGCCTTCCCTTGCACCATATGAGGCCTGTGAGGAAACCACAGTTCCTAGAGGAGGGAGGACCCGGGGGAGAGCAGAAGGAGGAAGAGAGGAAGGAAGCTGAAGAAACATTAGTTATGCAAATATGATACTCTTACTGCTGAACTGAGCTCTTGGGGGGGGGCCCTATGCCAGCACCCCTTCCTGCATTGCTGAAACTTCTTACTGTAAGGCTCCTATGTGAACTTGCAGTAAGTTTTTTCTCTTTGGGTTTTCATTTGTTCATCTATAAAATGGAAGGACCCGAACAAAAGAATATCTAATGGTGCTCCCAGTTTGTTTTTGTGCAGAGCAAAGGGAACTCCTAGAGCCACAGAATCTGAGTGAGAAATAGCCTCTGAGACTATGTAGTCCTATCCATATTTCAACAGGAATCCCTGCAATGATAGGCCAACAAAGTAGTCTTCCAGTCTGTGCTTGACTACCTTCACTGATGGGGAACCCACCAGTTCCAGATAGATACAGCTCACTTAATTTTTGGACATAATTGTTAAGAACTTTTCCCCTTTATCCGGAGTTTGTCCCTGTAACTTCCAGTTGGCTCCTAATCCTGCCCTCTGGAACCAGACAGGAAAAGTCATTCTTCTCTTTTCCACATGATGCCTTTCAGATGCTTGAAGACAGTTATCATGTTCCCTAAATCTTTTTTTTTTTTTTACTACAGACTAAACATTCTCAGTTACCTCAACCCAAACTCATATGGCATCTTCTCTAGTCCACTTACTGTCCTGGTCATCCTCCTCTTGGCGCAATCCCATTTGTTAGCTTCCCTCCTAAAATGGGGTGCCCAGAAATGAACGTAGCAGTTAAGATGTGGTCTGAGCAGGAGAGATTACTTCAAGACTGTTCCTATTTGATCATTCTACAACCTAAGATAGCAGCACCAGGGTCATCTGCAGTTTTGACCAACACATCATCCATGCCTTCATTCACTTACTGATTTTTTATAATAGTTGAAAAGACTAAGACCAAGGACAGTCAATGGGTCACTCTACAAGAGACAAGCGAATGTTGATAAATTCTTCTTGGAGTAGTCATTCAGGCAGTTCCAGATAGTTAACTGTACTATCATCTAGCCCACATCTGTTCATCTTGACAACCAGGAAATCATGAGATTTGTCATATGCCTTTCTGAAATCCAGCTATCTTATCTATGATATCTCCCTGCTCTTTTGATCAAGTAACTGTTGAAAAAGGCAACATGTTGTCAGAAATAATTATTAATAGGAATTAGTATCATGAGATTCTTCTTCTCTTCTTTCAAAGTCCTGACTTTAAGTCCAGTTGTTCTTTTTCTTTTCTTTTTTGGCGAGGCAATCAGGGTTAAGTGACTTGCCCAGGGTCACACAAATAATAAGTATCAGGTGTCTGAGGTTGGATTTGAACATAGGTCCTCCTGATTCCAGAGCCAATGCTCTATCCACTGTGTCACCTATCTGCTCCAAGTCCAGTTTTCTTGAAGGACTTCATTGATAATGAGATTTCTCCTTCCTCTGGGTCAGACCCCACCAAACCTTGTAAGGAATTTAATCTGGGATGAGGAAGACTGTAGTGTTCTGCACAGGCTTTGGGAAGGTATACATTCTTTGAATTGATAGTCTAAAGCTATGGAGCAGTCTGGAATAGAGATACTTTACTTACCCGAGAGGTACTCGGTTCCTTCTTTTAATATAGCCCACCTCCAATCACATTAACCAGTTGGACTTGATTGCTGCTTGATGAACCACTCGCCGTTTTGAAGGGCATATAAACTGTAAGTCTGCCACCATGATTGTCTTTGGTCTAAGACAGATGGCCAGGTGACCGTCCTTTCATTAATAACCTGCTGGACTTAATGAATCAAATGACTGAATTACTGAGAAACTGTGTCTCCTGACGTAGTCTGACCTTTTGAGATATCGCAGTGTTTTGTTTTCATTATCTGTTCCTGAGGAACCTAAATTGAGTCTGAATGATCGTTTCTTTATAACTAACTACTCACAAATTTTCATTTTAATAACTCCTTTAAAAATTTGGTTAGGGATCAAAATCAAGATTACCAGTCATCATCCAAAGACTCTGTCCTCTTTCTCTTTTTTGGAACATCAGAAGACAGCAATAAATCTATTCTGTAAAATTTGGATTCCATCAAAAGGACACATTTAAGGACCTAGAAGGCTACATGTGGGCTGAAGGCCACGGGTTCCCCACCCCTGGTATATTCCTTCCCTCAGATTACACCTGGAGTGTCAGCCTAATAGTACTATTGGATCGTTGGATCAGATTTTCTCCAAAATCTCTTACAACCCAAATCCTATGATCCTAAATCAGCTCCTTGCTTTCATAGAGATTACAGATTAAGAGATTGTAGTTTTTATTTATGTAGCATTTACAAAACCTTTCATGTACATTACCTCTTTGAGTCCTTAGGATAATCCTATGAAGTATGTAGGTAAAGTATTCTTATTTTCTTTGTTTTCCTGTCCTCATCTCTTGATATAGATAGGGAACACCGAAAGAGGAAATTCCCCCACCCCATCAATATAGATCTTCAGCTACTCTGTAATTTATAGCCTTACAGAGTTGCTTAGAGCAGTGAGAGGTTAAGTAATTTGCCTTGTGTAGCCAGAGGTGGGACCTGAACTCAGGAGATCATGACAGCCTTCTATTATGTAACACAGCCCTTCCTATTTTATTGAGGAGCAAACTGAGGTTTATTTTTCTACAATTCAGGGCTGTTGGGAATCAAGAGACTCCATCCTAGGGCTAAGAGTGGGAGAAAGTGTAAAAACTCGTGACTAAACAAAGGAAGATCTTTCAGTGTCCTTTTCTATTATTATTATTAGTTTTCTTAAATCTCAACAGTGAAATTTCACAAATATGCCTTTCTTTGTTACTTTAGTTGAGGATTTTCAAATTCCAATATTGAATCTTGTCAATTTAAAATAGTTTGTCCTGTCTGATTCTAGATATTTCCAGAATAAGATGAAATTTCTCTGCATACAATGTCTAGAATTTGGACGCAACCAAGATTTCCAGTCTGCTATTAAATTATTAAGATTGCATGCTACTATTTCTGTCAACAGCAGCAATTCTTGTATTTAAAATCCTTTAAGTGTGTCTGAAAACTAGAAATATGTAATTAGTTATTTCTCAGCTGACCCTCAACTACAGGCTCAATCTTTAAAAACGATTGATGTGGTTGGATGATGGGTTCATGGATTTAGAGCTGGAAGAGATCTTACTTCTCTTAGACAACAGGTTTTCTGTGTTTCTCAGTGATCACAAGAGCTACGATAAAAAGAAGAGGTATTTTTGCTCTCTCTCATAACAGAGCAGGGCTGCAAAAATGTTTACCCCTGAGGCTTACGTTGATGCTGTAACTCAGTTGTCTGTGTACTAAGGGTCCTTTCATCTCTGAGCTCGAAGTGCCTGATGACCAAAAAAGGCATCATCATTCTACATGTCTTCATAAAATCAGTTGTAGCACAGCATTTAAGATGTACTTTCTTCTGCATATCAAAACTGTGTATTTCAACTCATTGGTTATTTCCTCCACTAATGCAGACTGCAGTTCCTCCAAACCTTATTAGATAGTTTTCAAGAATTGTAGGGCTTCAAAAAATTTTTGGCAGTCAGAACTCTGATTATGAACCTTTCAGATGCGTCTTAATTGGGTTGGGCCCCTGATGGCAAATAGATGTCACCAACTGTAATGGTATGCTTGAAGATATTAGCATACTTTAAGATAAAATGAACTGAAAATTGATCAAGCACAAGGCCTGTTCTTAGGCCTGGAGTAAAGAGGTGAGTGAATAATCTATTCTCAAAATCCCAGAGAACATATAGTATAATACCCTCATTTTACTGGCCCAGGGACTTTAAGTGACTTGCTTAAAGTTACAGGAATGGTTGGAACCCAAATCCTGTGTCACACTGATACAGAGGCAACAGATGCATGCATGCTTCAGCTTACAATGTTAGAGCCATTGAAACTCAGTATCTGCTGAATTTGCATATTGATCTTATATCTGTCGATTTACTTTGTTCTTTAAAAAATAGTATATTTTATTTGGATATAACACATTTCCAACAAAGCCTAGAGAATTTCTCTACAAATTACATTCCCTGACAACAATTAAACCAAAGTTCCTAATACTATGATGACCACCAGTATCTCATGCCACTTCTACTCTGAGAAGGTATGGTTGAGAAGGAGGTGCCCTTTAACTTGGTTAACATGAGATGAGCATTGTTTGTTGTATTTGGCAGCTTCTCTCCATGTCTCTGGATGTTGGCTTTTTCTCCTAGTTGTTGCAAGGTATTCTTCAGCCTCTGTCATTTTTTTCCACATCTTCCTATCTTTTTCCTGTGGTTCTACCCCCAAATGAAACTCACCTATACTAGTGAAACTCTGGCTTTTATTAAGTAATGTCAGTCAGTCAGCCAACACAATTTTATTAAGTGCTTCAAGTACAAATACAAGCAGGAATGATCTCTGTCCTCAAGAAGCTTACATCCTAATGGGGGAGGACAGTACATAAAAGGAAGCTGAAAAGGGGGGAGTGGGAAGGCACCCAATTCCAGTTTGGTGGAAATGAAGAAGTGACTTGCTTGTGTGCTCTCCTTAAATGGAGGATGTTCAAGAAGGAGCCCTCCACTTTCCAATTGGGGGAGGGGCCCTAGGGGCACAGGGTTCTTCCAAGATGTGAATTCCAGGGCTGAATGGATCTTCCAAGATGAGGTGTTTCAAATTCAGAGCAGTGTAGCCTGCTGGGAAATAAAGGAATTGTAGAGGATATGGAACTAAAATCTTATTATATAATATGACTGTTTATTTTAGAAAGAAAAATATCAAAACTGCCCATCTTTTTCCCCCCTTTTGCAGTCAGCAGTGAAAGCAATTGCAGCCACTTCCTTGGTTCACAGGAAAACAAATCTAATAGAGAGGATCATATTGCAAGCTCGATTAAGATGGGAAATTACTGGTTCTTAAGGCCATGTAGTGAATTTCTTTTAATCTTATACTAGAAGCAGAAGAACTAGATTCAAGTAACTGCTCTTCAGCTTACTAGCTGGGTAGCCTCGGCAAGTTTTTGCTCCTCTCTGGGTCTCAGTTCCCCCATGTAAAATGACAGGCAGATTCTATGCTTGCTGAAGTCTCTCCCCACTCTAATGAGTATTAAGAAACAAAGGGTAATTAATAGGAAATTAGAAATGCTGCATAGCCATGATCATGTCCAACATTTATGGACATACAAAAGTTACTGGCTGACTGTAGTTAACTTTACTACCTTTTTTTCATTACAAAAATCTGAGGACTAGTAATATGTGCTTGTTGTCCAACCTTTATTGAGACCAAATTGTTATATTTAGACACAGAATCAATTTTATCTTTTACTTGCCAGTAGAATGTAAGTACTTTAAGGTCAGGGACAGTTTTCTTATTGCTTTTCCATCCAAGATTTTATAATGTCTGCTTTGTATGTTTCTTATATGTGGTTAACTGGAAAGCCTTTCTTTCCAGAAGTTTGGGGTCGTTTGGGGTCAATCCAGACTGCCTTTCTTCCATTCGGTTTTTTGACTGAGCTCATTGCCCATTTGTAATGATTTTTAACTAGACAAAATATAAGTTTAATGCCTGTTAAAATTGCCTGTTATATTGCAGTCTGAATTCTAATCCTCATCTTCTTGAATTTTTGTGCGTGGAGCGCAGAGACAAACAATCTTTTAAAGCCTAGCTCTTTTGAGTGAGCATGGATCTCCTTGAAGAATCTGCAGTATTCCCAGGCTTAGTGCAGTCCACACACTGCCATCAAGGAAGAGGAGTATCTGGAGGAACTCCCCATCTATAGGAGCGACACTTCCAGCTGGGGGCTGGGCTGAATAGAATGTTGGACTTAGATCCTACATTAGATATTTACTAGCTGTGTGACTTCAGGCAACTCACTTAACTTCTGCCTGCCTCAGTTTCCCAAAATATAAAATGGAGATAGCAGTAGCACCTACCTCCCTGGGTTGGTTTGAGGATCAAATGAGATTTGCCAAGCACTTAGCTAGTGCATGGCACATAGTAGGTGCTTAATAAAGTAAAAAAAAAATTTACAATGTGCTTCACAGGTGTTATTTCATTTGACTCCTATGTGGGGTGTGTACTATTATAATCTCCATTTTACAGATGAGGAAACTGAGGTTGAGAGATGTTAAATGACTTTAACACAGTTGTTAGTAAATGTCTGAGTCAGGATTCCTGATTGAGAGTCCATCATTCTATGTACTGTGCCAGCTAGCGGCCCCAGCTCTTTTATAAGCCACATTTTTGTATAGTTGATTTTAAATTCTACGGCAGTGGGCTTGGAGAGTGGAATGATTTCCATTCACACAAAGAAATATATATTAGATGCCTATAAATTGCAATATGGTGAAACAGAAGGATCACTGGCCTCCAAATCCATAGCCTAAACTTGGATTCAGCTGTTTCACCTAACTCCCTAAGTAACTTTGTGTAAATCACTTCATTGCCCCAATCCTCAGGCTCCTTATCAGTAAAATGAGGCTGGGCTAGTTGGTCTCTGAGGCCCCTTCCACCTATAGGTCTAGGGTCCAGTGCTTCTTCCCATTCAGTTGTGCTATGTTCAAAGTGCTGTACTCCATAGCGAATTAGTATTTATTGCCTATTTGCCCAGGGTTGAGAGCAGTGCAACACAAAGGATCTATGGCTTTGGGAACCCCCAGTGGGAGGTCCCTCCAGAACATAGTTTGTGACCTCTCTTTGGCTTAGTAGATCAATGTTTTGGGAGTTATCTGAGAAACACAGTGGTTAAATGCCTTGCCCAGCATCACATAGATAATTGGTGTCAGAAGAAAGATTTGAACCTGGGTCTTCTTGATTTTGAGCCCAGCCCTCAACTCTTAAAACCTTACTAAAAATATAAAATAAATAATTTGCCACAAATGCAAATAATTGTAGTAATTATTAATAATAGCTATTAATAATAACTCAGTATAATCTTATTGGAGAGATAAAGAAACAAACATTTATTAAATGTCAACTAAGTGTCAAGTGCTTCAAAAATTCTAACTTATTTGATCCTTACAACAATGCTGGAAAGTATGTGGTATTACTATCCCATTTTACAGTTAAGGAAACTGAGGCAGACAGGAGTTAAGTGACTTGCCCAGGATCCTCCACGAGGTGTCCAAAGGTTAGATTTTGACTCAGGCTTTCCTGCTTCTATTTACTGCGCCACCTAGTTGCCTCTGTAAGGCTAGCTAATGTAAGGTAGCACATTAGATAACAGTGTTGTATCTGGAGAGTTCAGATCCTAACAAAACCACTTACTGTGTTACCCTGAGCAAGTCACTTTACCTTTATCCCTCTGAGCCTCAATTTCATTTGTAAAGTGGGGATAATAATAGCACCTCACAAGGTTGTTAAGTAAGTAAAATACTTTGCAGACCTTAAAGAGCTCGATAAATATTAGGTATGATTACTTTAAAGCATGATCAGATGCTCGCTTTGTGTTCTTTGGATGACTCTCAGTGGGCATTCTACTTCCCTGCACATGTCAGAAGGTGTAGTAGATGCTAGCCAGAGATCAAAGCTTTACTTTCCATTCACTGGCAGTTCATCAATGTCTCCTCTATACACTGATCATTACATAGCCATCAAAGTATGTGCCTGGGTTGACACTGTCCCCCAGAACTCCTGAGGTCCCTTAGTAGCTGTCTTGTCCTCCCTCTTTTGTCCAGCTTTCCTCCTCGTGGCTCAGAGCGTTGTGACTGTTTCCTGACTTAGGCAGAAACAAGGTAAGATGATTAATACAAGATGTTACAGGAGGTGGGGCCGCTAACTCAGCACTTGGCTGGCAGATGATAGGCTGTTTAATGGAAGTCCGGAATCCTTTTCAGCTCAGCCAGCAAACAAAAGCAACATAAAGCATGTACTGATAAAAAGCAGAAATAGGATAAAATAAGGCATTCTTTTGCTGAAGATTCTGGTTCTGGGAGAATTCACTGAGCACATTCTGTCTTGATGGCCTTAAGCCTTTGTTCCTGGCATCAGGTGGTCTTAATCTAGAAGCCCTGAAACTTTGCTTTTTTTTTTTCTTAGCAGTTCATGGTTCTCACCTGCTCCCACCTTGGCACTCCCCCACTCTGGTGCCCCTGTGCCTGTATCACTCTTCTAATTTTGTGCCGGACTGAAAAGATAATGTTCACTGTGTCAGATGAGCACTGGTTGGAGGGGTGTCCTAGCATAACGGCAGAGCTAAGATTAAGTAAAAGAAGGGCTAGTTTCTTCCCCAGAATAGGAAACATTAATCTCTTGTTCTGTAGTCTCTCACAGCTTTTCTCACAAAAATTCTCTGCTCCTGTAAAACATTGTTTTTCACGGATGATGGAGATTTGCTTGGTGATGATGGAGTCTAGGATTCTTAGACAGAGCTTCAAGCCTCTTCATCTTTTTTTTTCTTTTTCTGTCTCTACTACTGACAGAATTCATCATTTCCAGGAAGTCTTCCAGATTCCTCATCTGATCCTCAGGGATAAACTCTGGCTTTTAAGGAAATGAGAGAGAGCCTAACCGGTTGTTTCTTTTGATGCTGTTAGTGGTGTGATTTTTGAAAACCACAGGGATCTAGTCTATTCAGAAGAAATCCAAACCATGTGAATGATTAGAACAAAGATGAAAATCTCTAGTTGGGTCAGCTCATCTTTTCAATAAAAGGGTTTGAGATGCTCCCAGGGGATAGGACAATGTCTTCTTTTCCAAAGGAGGTTCCCAAGGCTGCTACTGTTTGAACTGTGCTTTGTAGGTTCATCTTTAACTTGTCTAAACTTAGGGAATATGAAAAGGCTTCATTATTCACTTCTTTTCCCCAACTCATGCTAGATGGAGCCATCATTTTGTTTTCCTGTCTGCCTTCTATTTAAGCCTCTACACTCCTTTCCCCATCGCTTCTGCCGCTGTCTTTGTCATTGCTACATGTTTTTTGTCTTCTCTACTTTTAAACTTTTTTATCTTTTTGAAATTACTTGATTCCATCATTTGCTATTAGCAGGGCTATTTAAAACTCTTCTGTGGCAAAGAAAACCAAGGTATAATGGGTACAATGTTTCTACTCTTTGACCACGCTGCTGTTCCCAAGAGCCTCTTCTTGTCTCGTCCTTCTTCTCACGTTCTGTTCCTTCCCACAGATCCACAAGGACACAGACTCAGTCAGTCAACCAGTAGTTATTGGGCCCCTAGTATTCCAGGCAATGTGCAGAGTATTGAGGATACAGAGGGTGGAGGGGACAACACGCAAATGATTTGGTAGATACAAGATAGACATAGAATAGATGGAAGGTAATGTGAGAGATGAAGGCACTAGCAGCTGGTAGACCTGGGAAAGGTCTTTTGTAGAAACTGGGACATAAGCAGAGGGGAAACCAAGATGGGGAGATGAGGGGGCAGAACTTTCTAGTATGAGGCACTGCCAGTCCAAAGCCAGAGAAGTGGGAGATGGAGTGCTATGTTGGATGGACTGTCAGGTCATTGTAGCTGAATCATAGAGTGTGGAGTATGGAGGGAAGGATAGTGTAATAAGACTAAAATGTAGGAAGGGTACAGGTTATGAATAACTCTAAATGATAAGCCAAGGACTTTCTATTTGATACTGGGGTAATAGGGAGCACTTGGAGCTTCCTGAGCAATAAATGACAAGATCAGAACTATGCTTTAGAAAAATTGCCCTGGCAGCCAGTTGATTTGGAGTGATAGGCATCGGTCTACACAGATGGCCTCTATTATGATCTGAATGAGCAGGGGCACACCCACTTGCCATCTTCCCTTCTTCCTTCTCCAGCAACCTTTGGGGCAGCACCCAGTATGTCAAAAGGATAACCCAGGACTTTTTCCATGGTGGTGATTGTCCACTAACGTGTTGGCTCTTTATTTCTTACTGGGCATTTTCGAAGAAGTGACAATAGTAAAATCAATCAAAGCTTCTTTTGTACTTTCTTAACCATTCAGACAAGGCTCAAATTTTCATCCTAAACTTGGCGGGGTGGAAGTCTAAGTTAATTAGTTAGTTTTTGTTCTGCATAGAAATCTTGTGATACATAGAAATCTTTATGATGGCAGAAAATGACTGGATTTCTATAAATAATTTGACACTATCATTTGAATTGATATAGTTGGCAAGATTACTGGGAGATTGAACTTGTCTCTCATTACAGGTGTTTGAACAAGCAGAAGAATATTATTTCTCCTACCTTAGGCCTTCCATGTTTTTGGAATGAGGTACAAAGGACCTGGAGCCCTTTATTTGTCATATTTCATTTTATTCAGTTATTCACTCTACAAGAAGCTGCCTTACTTTATGCTTGACTATTAGGAATAGTTCTGGGAGCTACTCTTGGTTGAAAGAGTACATATATGTAACATGAGGCAGAATTTTTTTTAAAGGGTCATGATTTCATTAGAGTCTGTCCTGATGCCTTCTCTTTGCATGGAAGTGATTCTGACTTCTTAAAGGCCATGCCCCTAGGAGTCTGAACTGCACATCACAAAATCTCAGTGTTGGAACTTCATTTCAAAAGTTATCTTGACCAACCTATACCTGAGCAAGAATGTTCTCTACAACATTCTCAGTAAATAAGTGGTCTTCCAGCCACATCTCAAAGGCCTCTTATGAGGGGGAAGCCACTATTTTCCAAAGCATGAAGCTCTACTGTGTAATAGATCTTAGGAAGTCTGTGTTTACAAAGTGCCTGAACCTTCCCCTTTGTAACTTTCACCCATGGTTCCTGGCTTGGCCCTGTGGTATCATTGCCTGGAAAGCCGATCTCTCTTTTATATAACAGCCCTTTGAATATTTTGAAGATAAATAGTATGCTGACATCCTCCACCACCCACTTCTCCAGGTTAAGCATCCCCATTTCCTTCAACTGATTCTTATAAGGCATGTGGTTTTCAAACTTTTTGGTCTCGAGACCCCTTTATATTCTAAAAAATTATTGAAGGCCTCCCAAAGAACTTTTGTTCATATGGGTTATGTCTATTGATATTTACCATATCAGAAATTAAAATATATTAGTACTATTATAAAAATAGTTATGATCTCACAGACCCCCTGAAAGGGTTTCTGGAACCCACAGCCATCCCTAGAGCACACTTTTAGAACCTACTAAGTAGGGCATTATCTCAAGGGCTGTGGTCAATCTGGCCATTCTCTTCTGAATGCTTGCCCTCTTAATGCCTTATTCAGCAAAAAGTGCCCAGAGCTGAACCTAATGTTCCTGAGGTGGGCTGACCAGGGCAGTGTGTGGTGGACCTGTCTTCTGCCCTGTCTTTGCAGGACACCAGTCTGGAATGGCTTTAAGAATGGGCCTAATGAACAGAGTTATAAGTGGTCTCATTCTGAGTCAGTGAAGACAGTACTTACACTAATGAAGGTAGAGGTCCTGGAACCATTAAAGTGTAAATTAAGTAAGTAACTGTAAAGATTTCCTGTAGACAGGTAATCCCATCTGTGTTGCTTCAATCACAGAAAGTGGCCTTTTGGGACCTGAGTGTCCTATCTCATTTCCAGCCTGTCATTTCTTGTATGATATAAATCAGAGGCACCTAGGTGGTGTGGTGGGTGGAGCTCAAGATAGGGAATCCTAAAGACTTGAGTTCAAAATCATTGCTTCAGATACTAGCTTTGTGATTCTGGGCAAGTCACTTAATTTCTGTTTGCCTCCAGGAAAATGGGCATAATAATAACACCAACCTCCCAGGATTGTTGTGAAGATAAAATGAGATGTTGTAAAGCACTTACCAAAGCTTAGGTGGTGAAGTGGACAGAGCGTGGGCCTGGAGTTAGGATGACTCCTCTCCCTGAGTTCAAATTTGGCCTCAGATACTTAACAGTTGTGTGACCCTGAGCAAGTCACTTAACTCTGTCTGCCTCATTTCCACATCTGTAAAATAACTCAGAGAAGGAATCACAAACCACTCCAATATCTTTGCCCCAAAAAACCCAAACAGGGTCACAAAGAGTTGGACATGACTGAAAAATGACTGAACAATAACTTTGAACCTTAAAACACTATATCAGCTGGGAAAAGGATGGATTTGGAATCTGGGAACCAAAATTTAAATCCCAGCTCTGTTACTTATCACTGTGACCTGGAAAAGTTATATAAACTCTCAGGGCTTAAGTTCCCTTATTTGTCAAAGGATGGGAGGAGGGTTGGTCACACAACACATTTTTTTGTTCTGGGAAGTTTGGATTTAATTGAAGGGCCACACTTGAGGATCTAGAGGGCCACATGTGGCTTCAAGGCTAAAGGTTCCTCACCCCTGGAGAGGATCAATGAGGTTTCTTCCAACTCTAAAGCTATGATCTCAGTTCCCTAGACTCAGACCTTTATACTTTCTACTCCTTTCACTCTATATTTTCTTCTAAGTAGAACAGGTATTTCCCCCCCCCCCCACTTATATCCCTCCAAAAATAGAGAAAATGTATCTAAGTCCTGATGAAATCTTTTGGGGGCAAGATGAGACAAGTAATGGCCATCATCATAACTGAGTTCTGGAGCTGGCTGTCCAGCAGCTACTAAGTTAAATTCATTTTTCAGTGAAATCCTGTGTTGTCATGGTTTTTTAAATCAGG
Organism: Pseudocheirus occidentalis; assembly: GCA_028646575.1. Lineage (NCBI taxonomy): Eukaryota > Metazoa > Chordata > Mammalia > Diprotodontia > Pseudocheiridae > Pseudocheirus > Pseudocheirus occidentalis. Next base: position 31,339,354 of record CM053597.1, on the reverse strand, counting down.
AAGACAAAGATATAAAGTCCATCTCTGAGATTTGTTGTATGACCCTGTGTAAGTCAGTTAGCTTCTCTGTATCTCAGCTTCCTTGGACTTAACCTACTAAGTGATAGGTGAATTACTGAATACAATTGAAGATCTGTTATATATGGAGAAAGCAGTCCTGATCTTTTAATAATTCCCTTTTTTCTTTTACTTTGAACATGATCAACTGTTAGATGTGGTAGAGAAAATTCTTCTGTAATGCTGTTTTGGGAAGTCTGGATTCCAAGACCCTGGGAGTTGAAGTTTTTCCAAGGATTAAAATTAGGATTTATCATGGGATTATGCTTGGACGGCTAAGACTTTAGGTACTTTAGGGGTTCAGGGCCTCTCTGGAGAGGAACCTGATGGGAAGGAGAAAGAGAGAGAGAGAGAGAGAGAGAGAGAGAGAGAGAGAGAGAGAGAGAGAGAGAGAAAGAAAGAGAGAGAGAGAATAGGAGTAGAGTGGTGTAATGTTAATAGTATATAAGATCTTCTCTGCCCATTACTAGGACTCATGTGGAACCCACTAAGGGAAGCTTGCTTAGGGGAGGCTTGCTTGTAGGAAGACTGTCACACCTTTTGTTAATTTCTAATTAGGCATAGAGTCATGAGGGTTTTGGTGCCCTTTGGCTCTAAAAAGGGCATATATATACTCTGAGGTTAAGATTTTGCTTTGGAGCTCACTCATTGGAAGAGTGTTCTTGTGGTTTGACCAGATTGGATTATGGGTAGCCATTAAGAAGCCCTCTGGCTTTGAAAAACCTAGATGTTGGTGCTTCTCTCTCTGGTAACTATATATATATTGCCTTGGTCAGACAATTGGATTTGTTTGTCAATCTGTGCTGATTTCTCAGATAATTAGAAGCCCTGTCTTTTGGTATTTATTTCTCTGTTTGTATTTTCTCTATTTTCTTTGTTTGGATTTTCTCTGAAGTTCAGGGAGCTGATTTTTCCCTTGAACTAATGAATGTAATTACACAAGGTTATTGACTCCTTGAACAGCTACCTTTCCTAGCAAAGCAGATCTAAGAACCTGTGCTAGCAGCCATGCTGGGTATGCCAGTATGGTTGCCACTGTAAGTGGCAGAAGAGACTAACTCTGAGGTGGGGAGGGCTGTGGTCTTTCTCCTTCCCTGGCTCCCAGTGGTTTCTTAAGACAGTTTAGCCAAGATTGACTGAATCCTGGCCTCTCAGAGAAACCACTGGAACAATAGCGAATTTGAATCAGCCACAGTGACCTTTGCTGGCCAACACTAACATCAAGAGGGAAACTAGATTATATGATTTTAAGTCTGTCCAAGTGAAAGGGTCTGTGAACATCCTCAAAATTTTATGGGAAGGAATTAGCCTGGGGCAGTTGGTGGTGTGGTGGATAGAGAGCACTGGGTCTAGAGTCAGGAAGAATCATCTTCATGAATTCAAATTTGACCTCAGACACTTACTAGCTGTGTGACCCTGGGCAGGTCACTTTGTCCTACTGGCCTCAGTTCCTCATCTGTGCATGAGCTGGAGAAGAAAACAGCAAAGTACTCCATTATCTCTGCCAAGAAAACCCCAAATGGGCTCAAAAAGAGTCAGGCAAAAATCAAACAACTGAAAGATATAGGTGCAGAAGGGACATGCATTCTTGGAGATGGCTAATGCACAAATCTGTAAAATCTCTGTAAAAATATTTGTTTTGCTTGACTCTCCTTGCTACAAGGGACAGGTTTAGTTTTTTATGGGGAAAGATGCAGGGGATGCAGATGAAGGGGGTAATAATAGCATTACAAAAAGAGAAAGACTAGTCAGTGAAACATTCAAATGATAGAGCAAAGAGCAGAAGAAAGTTCAGAAGGGTCCACAGACAAGCAGGAGTGTTGTCCCTGTTGTGTTAAATATAATACATATTTCTCTCCCCAGTTTCATTTGCAATTCTCATACAATCATGTTTAATAGTTGAAGAAACTGAGACCCAAAGAGATGAAGTAACTTGACCGACATCATCCAGGTAAAAAGTGGAACAAGGAGGAGGCTTCAAAGGCAGGTGCTGGATACTAAGAGAGGTTTTCTCATCAACAGTTCTTTGTATATGGAAATATTCATGTTTGTTGATGTTAGTCAATTCTATATTAAAAAAATACAACAACTTGCCTAAAACAATTTCCCTGAGTGAAAGAGGAAGTAATCCACAAGTGAAGTTGGCGTCTGGAATAGGAAGTCAGCAATTCCTCATGGATGTCTGTTATTAAATTCCAATTAACTCATAGCGGTATAAAAGTGGATTGAAACCATTGAATAGAAGATGAGGTGTGCTTCTTCTTTAGTTTTTTTAAGATGGACAACTACTTTCAGTACGCTGGGACCAGATCAGGTGAAGAACTCACTCTTCCAATGCAGACTGGCGCCTTCTCTGACATTTAAAGTCTTCCCCAGAGCACCCAAAGGTTAAATGACTTGTCCCAGGTCACATAGCTCTCTAAAATAATAACAAACATTTATTATTAATAAGCAATAAGTATTATTTGTGTCTCAAAACACCTCTGCTACATAGGTAATAATAATGAGCATTTATGTATCATTTTAAAGTTTGCAAAACACTATACATGGTATCTCATTTGATAACAACAGATACTCAAGGTATTTTTTTCTTTATTTTGTAGAAAAGGAAGCTAAGAGCTCCTCATCATAGAACCAGAGATTCTGGGCTACAAGGCCCCCTAGAGGTCATCTCATCAAGCCTTTTCTGTTTTATAGATGAAGACAGGGAAACCTAGGAAGATAAAGGGATATGGCCAAGCTTACACAGGTGGAAAGTAAATGTTTCTGGGCTCTCTTTTGCTACATACAGCTCATTATAACACTTCCACTTGAGCATCTCATTACCCACTCTTCTTTTTAAGTGTCTCATTACACACTCTTTGTATACATCACCAAGCCTCTTAATTCTACCTCTCATTAGATACCTTCAGACTGGAGTTTCTTACAAATTCCCTGAAAGCAAGAATGTTGCATCATATCCAGTGTTTAATGCTGCAGATTAAAAAATGACTTTACCTTGTCACACTGATGGATGTGAGTAACAGTAAGCACCCTAGCAAACCCAGAATGGCTGCTAGCACAGGTTCTTTGATCTGCTTTTCTAAAGGAAAGCAACTCAAAATGGGTTAACAGTCTTACTTTAATCAAACATATATCATTTACCTACTTCAGGGGAAAAAGTCAGCACCCTGAACTTCAGAAAATACAAACAGAAATTACAAGCAGACAAAAAAATATATAGAGAGAAAATAACAGTTCAACGGCTTCCCCAGAGTCTCATCTGGTCAGTTCACACTCTTCTGGTGAGTGAGCCCCCAAAACAAAATCTCACCTCAGGGTATATATAGCCATCTCCAGGGTCAGAGAACATCACAAGCCTCATGACCCACTGCCTAATTACAAAGTAACAACCTGTGGACCTTCCTGAAAAGCAAGCCCCTCCCCCCGCCCCAAGCAGACTTCTCCTGTTGGGGTCTTCAGCAAAATCTTCCCACCACAGGCTCCATGTGATTACATTCAGCCTATTAGGGGACAGTTTATTTTCAAAGCAGGGGTCTTCAGATTCTTTAGGCTTATTAAGGGGCAGGGAAGATCTTCAAATTCCCATTACCATTACAATGTGTCAAGTGAAAGTGAAAGGAGAAGAGGAGCCAAAACATGAACTAGAGCTCTTCCTCAGCATCAGCAAAGGGAGAGGGACGCATTTGGCTCTGTTTCCATAGGACCACAAGGGTGGAGATTGGGTTATCATTTAGTACTTGACTGTTTAAAAAAACCCACAAACTGTATCTATGATTTTATTGGTGCAGTAAATTCTCATAAAAAAGACTTTCTCCACTAATATTGATCAGTGAATATTCTGCAATTAAGAGGCTCTGAGAAGTTCAGTGATTTGCCCAGAGAGTAGGCATCAAAGGTAGAACTTGAATTCAGTTCATCTTAATTCCAGCTTTTTCTCTATCCATTAATAAAGACAGCGCAATCAGATAATTTAAGGCAAAATTCAACAAACTTGTATTTAATTTGACTATATATGTGGGTCAAAGTAACTGCCTTAAAGGACACATCTCTTGCCCTTAGTTGGAGCCTTATCTATTTTCTTCTTTGTGTGTTGCACTTTTCTTTCAAAAGCTTTACAAATTCTAAGACCTGGAGGCTCTCTACCTAAACAAAGACCCACAAGGACTTACACTTAATTAGCCCAGTTCTCTGCTCACCTGGGGCAAGTTTACCCTGATGTAGTAAGTAGCACAGGCTTACTATGGGTGGAAGTCATCTCAGTGCTTCCTTCAGGCACACTTCTGAAGTGCTACATCTTTTCTTTGTTTATGCATACCATGAACCACGCACCTTGAAAAAGGATGTTAGCTAGCATGGAGTAAGTGGGAGGAGAACAAAGCCAACCGCTATGACATTCTCAGAAGACTGTTTGCTGGACAGTTGGACTAAAAACCAAACCCAGATCCCAAAGAAGATGCCTACTCCGTATGGATAGATTACAACTCTAAAAGGCCATTGCCCAATTCCCCCTCCTCATCTGACATAAGCAGGTGTCAGGGACAAGAACAAAGGCGATTTTCACTTTCACATCTGGGAAAACCATCTAACATTCCCACTGTGAAGGGGAGAGTGAAACAGATTGGACTAAGCAGGGGAACAGAGCAAATCCTTTAATGAATATAAGCCATTACAGTATGGCTCCTTTCAGAATTTCATACTTTTGAGTCATAGGTCACCAACACCAAAGTTGCCTTCTCCACAACTCCTCGCTCTCTTATGCCCATCTATCTCAGACCTGTCCCTTGGACCCTGCCCTTCTCTTGTGCCCTCTGGAACACCCAGTTTGTTACTAACAAATGGTTGAATACTTCATGTTAGACCTGTGAGTACCCCACCCCCTTTGGAAATTCTGAAGATGACTTTGTGTATATTTTGATTTCCTTACATGTATACATGCTATATTCCTCCCAGTAGAATGTAAACTCCTTGAGTACCATGCTGGATACAGAGAAAATGCTTAATAAATGCTTGGTGAACAGAAGAGAACTGAATTCTTTCCTCTCCATGAGTTAAAGGGAATCACACAGGTTGGGGAGCATTTGAAGGAGGCTTGTTTTGCTTTATTGAGTATGTAGCAAGATTGTCTTTAATTAACCAATCAACAAATATTTAAGTACTTACAGTGTGCCAGGCAGCATGGAAAGAACATGAATGCAAAAAGTGAAACAATTTCTGCCTTCAAGGAGATTATATTTAACGGTAGTGGTGGTAATTGTACAACATATTTGCAGACAAGTTAATACAGGATATTTTAAAACTACATAGCACCATAATAGCAATATTGGCAATCGGGGTTAAGTGACTTGCCCAGGGTCACACAGCTAGTAAGTGTCAAGTGTTTGAGGTTGGATTTGAACTCAAAGTCTTCCTGACTCCAGGGCTGGTGCTTCATCTACTGTGCCAACCTAACTGCCCCAATATTGCATAACTGTACAATGTACAACATTGTGTGGTGGTCAACTGTGAATGACTTAGTTATTCTCTGCAATACGATGATCCAAGACAATTCCAAAGGAATTGCTCTCCACTTGCAGAAAAAGAATGCAGATCTGAATGTGGATTGAAGCACACACTTCCATTTTCTTTATTTTTTTTCCTATTTTTTTTCCCTTTTGACCTGTGTCTTCTTTCACAACATGACTAGTATGGAAATCTGTTTTGCGTGGTTGCATGTGTATAACCTATATCAAACTGCTTAGTGTCTTGGAGTGGGGAAGTGAGGGAGGGAGGGAGAAAGTTTGGAACTCAAAATAAATAAATGAATACTAAAAATTGTCTTTGCAAGTAATTGGGAAAAGTAAAATAGTAAAATTAAAGACATGAAAATACACTGGATAGGGGCACTAACATCTGAAGGAATCGGGAAAGGCCTCTTGAAAGGCAGTGGCCCTCAAGCTGAGTCTTGGCTGGAGGAAAGAGGGTTCCAGGAGTTGAAAGGGAGGTGAGAGAGCAGATGGGAAAATGACCAAGGTTGCCTCCAGATCCCTGGAGGCGAAACTATATGCAGGGACTGTATTCTATAACCACAAAATGAGACATATGGGCTGATAGAACCTAATCCTTTTGCAAAGCTTTGGTAAAAATATGCTGTCTTTTCATGAAATCAGGCTTGTCCCAGAGAAACCTGTCAGATCAGCACTTCATCCATCTGTCTACTCATTCATTCATTCCACAAATATTTATTGACAGTCTCTGTGAACATGGCATTCTTCTAGATATGCTAGCAGTAGGAATTAAGCCCTTGGCTTTCCCTACTATTTTCAAGCTATGCTATGCTATGTGAAGTAGGCTCTATTTTAAATTCACAGTATCTGATGTCAGAGGGCCTGGGTTCACATACTGACTCTGCCACTTTCTGATCTTGGGCAAATAAGTTTTTGTCTTTAGTTTCCCCATGTATAAAACAAGGAGGTTCTAAAAGATGATCCTTTTCAGTTCAAAACCTGTGATCCTACTATCTTGTTCTGACATGTACCAAAACAAGAGTCCCCATCCAAGGTACTCAGTAAGTCATCTAGCTTTTATAGAATGCTTTAAGATTTGCATAGAGTTGGGTTGTTGGGTTTTGTTTTTTGAGACAATTGGAGTTAAGTGACTTACACAAGGTCACAAATCTAGTAAGTATCTGAAACTGGGTTTGAACTCAGATCTTCCTGACTCCAGGCATGACACTCTATCCGCTGTACCACATAGCTATCCATAAAATGAGGTATGGGAAACTATTTCCTACATACAAAAGAAATGCTCAATATAAATTTTCTCAAGAGCTTCAGTGACAGAAAATCTATCAAACAGAACTTACTGTTAAAAGTATGTGATACTCTGTTACTGGGCAGCTAGGTGGCACTGTGGATGTAGTGCTGGCCCTGGAATCAGGAAGACTATCTTCACAGGTTCAGATGTGGTTTCAGATAGTTATCAGCTAAGTGATCCTGTGCAAGTCATTTAACCTTATTTGCCTCAGTTCCTCGTTTGTAAAATGAGCCAGAGAAGGAAATGGCAAATCACTTCAATATCTTTGCCAAACCCCCCCCGAAAGGGGTCATGCCTCCAAGGCAGGATATCTCCATCTTGGTATTGCTGTTCAGTTACCTATGATCAGGTAAAAATCCCCTCAGAATCATAAAGCAGAAGACGTTACCAGAGGCATGGGCCCAAACTCACTATGCTGACCCCCAGCTCTAGCTGTCATGTTGTAAAAGTTAGCATTTTGTGAATTACATGATGCCACCTGGAAAGCTGATGGAAGAGAGAGTCATGAATGACTTTATTCCCTTTTCAAAGATCCATTGAATCCCCATGAAACACATGACTGGTTCAGTGGCTCATAAAGGGATTGTTTAGTCACCCCCAAAGTGCCTAAGAACTGAATCACATGTGGTGAGCTAGAAGCAGCAGGGCAGGTCATCATCCCCAGAATGCCCACATGTTGAGCTAGCTCATATAGTCGACTAGAATCAGGTAGGACAGCTCTGTGCATGCTCTGTTAAAACTCCGGTTATATCATTAACAAAAAAAGTAATCAGACAGACATACTGAATGAGGAGTGATATTCTGCTCAAACCCTTAGCCTTTTGCAAAGAAGTAACCAAATACCAAATAAGTTGCTTTTGGTCTGGGCCTATCTAAAATGAGATAGTTTTTCTTCTTTATTTCAGTCATAGATCTAGAATGGAAGGGATCTCAGAGGTCCTCTTGTCTAACCCTCTCATCCTGCAGATGATGAAACCAAGGCAAGCTTAAGGTCATTTGCCCAAAGTCATAGAAATAGGAAGTGCCGCAGATAGAATTTGAACTCAAATCCTCCAATTATAGGCATAGGGCTCTTTACTGTGTATAACATTGCTTCCCTACTTTAAAAACACATGTTTGTGTGTATATATATGTATATATACATATATATTCAGTGTATATATAATTCTAGGTATTCTGATTTCACTCTGCATTACTTTTGTATATTTTACATATGTTATATCTAAATAACATTTAATTAGCATTAAATTTTATTACTATATTACAATTTGTTCAGTTATTCTGTTTTTGGACATACAGGTTGTTTCTGAGTTTTGCTATTACAAATAGCTCATCTCTTAATAATTTTTTACAGATAGGTCTTTTTTCTTCCTTTTTATGCTTGTATGACCTTCAATAATTCACTTTTGCAGTTTGGAGAATGTCCTAGCAATGGAAGCATCAAATCAAAAGATATGACTAGTTTTGTAAGAATGGATAATTTTTAAAAGATACTAAATTTCAAATAGAACTAGAATCTTGAGTATTGGAGGCAGCTGGGTGGTTCAGTGGATAGAGCACCAGGTCTGGAATCAAGAAGACCTGAGTTCAGATTTTAAATCTGACCTCAGACACTTACTGTCTGTGTGACCCTAGGCAAGTCACTTGACCTATTTGCCTTGGTTACCTCATCTGTAAAATGACCTGGAGAAGGAAGCGGCAAAATGCTCTAGTAGTACCTTTGCCAATAAAACCCCAAATGGGGTCACGGAGAATCAGACATGACTGAACAGCAGTCTTTAGTGTGGAGATGATTCCGTATATACTTCTTTTTTCCTCACAAGATGAACTTAAACTTGTGCTACCTATTTTGCAGGAGTGGCAGGGTTACAAGATGGCCAGAGAGCTGGCCTCAGAACCTGGAAGATCTGGGTTTGAGTTCTGCCTGTGACATGTGGTGGAGGCAGTTCTCCATGCCTAGAACCTGCAAATCTGCCTTGGCCCACAGAGTTTCCTAAATAGGGCATTCCTGATCCACACCAATGAAATCACAAGTCCAGTCCCCTATTTTAGGCTTTTTCCTTGGATTAAAAGACATTGTCCAAAGCAAGCGAGCAAATATGGCCAGTAGATGGCGGGCTCTACCTAGGAATTAGTGGGTGAGAGTCTAGCTTATCTCAGGGTAGCAACTGAAATTCACTAGGTGGAAGGCAGGCCCCTTGGTTTATTGTGTGAGAATGTTTAGATCAGGGCAGCGCCTCAGTAAGGATGATTTCCCTTCTGATTTGCCTGAATCACTCCCTGGCAGTAAACAAAGCTCAGGGGCACTGAAGTAATGCAGATAACTGGTAAGCATCCTCAAAGCCGAAAGTTCTTCATGGAGCTGAACAGTTTAGGATGAAGGGACCCACCAAGCCTTGACGATTGAGGATTATTGCAAGCAGCATGACCCTCCTGATTGACATCAGTGTTAGCGAGCTTCCCGGGGTAAAGTGGAGAGTTAGATTAGAATTGGAAAAACAGGCAGAAGCTTGGCTGCTTATTCCAAGTCTGCCTGAGCTAACTAATCCTGCAGAGGCTCCAGCAACAGAAAGACTTCCTCAGGGCAGACTTTCCTTGGTGTCCTTGAGACGTTTTTTTGAAAATCACCAACAGAAGATGCTTATTATGCAAGTGTGAAGGATTAAGGGTAGGCTTATTAGAAAGGACTTCAGTCATTTGGTAAGAACATCAAAGGGAGAGTCAGAGAGTTTGAAACTGACAGCCAGGCAAAGAGAAGCAATTAACAGCATCACATTTGGGAGCAGGAGTGGAGCATAGATGTCATGGGCATCTGGGTCAACCCCCATGCCTGATGCCCAAACCTATTCTCTGAAGTCTCCCCATTAGATGGCAAACTTCTTTAGGTGGTGACTGAATTCTTTTTCATCTTTTGCATCCCTAGCACCCAGCACAGTGCCTTTCTGTGGAGTAGATATTTAGGTTAAAAAAAATCAGCCATAGAAAGCTGGTGAGTTTGGAGAAGGAGTGATTTAGGGGTTTCAGTATACTGAAAGCTCAATATTAGGTAACAGTGTGATGTGGGAATAAAAAAGTTCATGTGATGTTGGGTTCATTACAGACCTTCTCCCATTTCTATAATTGTCCAAAATTCCAGTGCAGTGTTTAAAAACTACAGAATTTATATGATCATTTAGAAACATGTATTGGCCACCATCTTATTTCATAACTGGAACATCCTAATACTGGATCTGTGATTTCCTAGGTATAAGAAACTCTGAAGTAAGGAAAATCCTCTGTCGATGAAGGTCAGCATCTTCTCTGCAATGTTTGTGGTTTTATGTATTTGTCACTGAGAGGGTAAGTGCTTTGTCTTGGATTATATAGCCAGTATGGGTCAGAGGTGGTATTGGAGCCCAGGTCCTCCTGGTTCTCTGTTCACTATGCCACCCTGCTTCAACTACTAGCAGAGCCATCAACAAACTGAAAGTTTATTCTGAAAATGAATACTCATGATAGGACTAGCTAGAATTGTTAAGATTTGCCAAACTCTTCATATTATTTGTCTCATTTCATCCTCATCCAGAGGCCATTATTAAAGACAAAGAAGCTCCTTACGTATTGAGTCCCTCCTTCTTTGGCTTTTTTTTGGCCACAGCAACTTTTGCTGAGCATCTACTAAGATGAAAATGAGATATAATCTGCTTCATTGGAAGGAGTACTGACACAGATTAAATCAATGGGTTCTTGAAGGACTGAAGTAAATTTCTGTATTCCACAGTCCTGGACACATTGCATGTGCTCAGTAGGTGGAAGTGTGCCTGGTATTTTAGTGGTGGCAAACTGCAGGGTGAAGTGCAACCAGAAGCCATGGTGTGTTGTTCGGGGGGGGGGTTTCCCAGACCCATGGTGTGCCCAACGTTCATTTCTAGCCTTCAGTTCAGTGGGAAGGCCCAGGAGACCTGCTGCTGCCTTGGGTGGGCCTCCTCCAGAATGGCTGGTGGATTGGTTCAGAGCATTCTCAGGGATTATTATCTACTCAGAAGAGATATTTGACAGACTTTAGGAAGAACTCATTCATGTGAGGATTCAAATTTTGTGTCTGATGCATGTTATGTAATTTCCCTGGGCCTCTGCTGCTATTCCTTAAAATTCAGTAGGTTGATTAGATGGCCCTTGGGGGCTCTTCCATCTCTAGAGCTATGGCCCTCTGTGCCTTCTTAGAATCCCTGCTGGCAGCTCTCCAAACCCCGAGAGACCTCTAAACTGGTAACTGCTTGTAAATGAAAATACTTTGGGTATGGCAGTGTAGCACTATGCCTGCACACCGCAGGCCCTTAATGAATGGTTACCAACTGATAAACCAATTGATTGAAGGCAAATACAGGCAGGATGATACTAGACATTTCTGCAGTTGATACAAGTAGCACAAACTCTGTGTGGGGCAAGAAAGCTGAGTTGTATTTGGTGGAGAGAGGTAGTAAGGCAGACTTGAAGGAAGAGTTATAGGAGAAGCTCATTATACATCCTATATAGGTGCTAATATTTTGTTTTTATGCTGTTGAAGAATGATAAATATTGCTGATGCTCTCTAAACGTGATACCATGGAACAAAGCTCCATGTGCCTCATACTAGTTAGGGCTCTAGCTACAAGGCCCCTAAGGTCCCTTGTAGAGCTGACCTAAAAGTTCCTGGGTGCATCCTTAGGGACTCTTTGGACTGACTTCTGACTCTGGGCACATGGGCTTAGGGGGTATTCATGCCAGGCTGCAAGAGATGCCAAGTTGGCAAATATCTTAGACCTGCATTTAAGTGACATGTAATCAGGACAGCACCACTTTAGGGTACAGCATATGAACTTGTTTTTCAGTTTGCTCATCTTTAAGATGGAGACACCCATGACACTCTACTTCACAGGCTGTCACACAGTCACGAGGATGAAGCATTCTGAAAGATAAAATTCCATATGCTTGCTGAATTATAAATGAAAAGGTGCTTTTGGAGTTCCTTGGAGGGGGGGGAAGGCATTACATACACTTGGAAGTTTTTTTCTCATCTGTCCTTTAATATTTAAACTTAGCTTCATTTCAGACAAAGAATAGAATAATTGCAACCATTTCTGTCCAAGATAGGCTTGATTAAAAATAATACTTTACAAAAGCTATTTGAGCCCCTAAAACATTATGCATATCTTTGTTAATGTAAAATTGTCATTTTCCTTAAAAGAGTCAAATAATCTTAATGTTGAACTTGCATTTTAATTTTGGTGTGTGTCTAGACCTGTGGTTTCACTAGTGTAAGGATCTACTGAGGAGGAACTTCCCTTCCTGAGGCCCATCTGAAGTTTGAGGTCCACTTGCAGAAGTTAGGATACTGGTCAAAGAGGTTGGAAGTCCTGTGTTCAGATCCTGCCTGAGACATTTATTGGTTATGTGACCCCGGGCAGTTCATTTAACTTCATCTAGTCTGTTTCTTCATCTGTAAAATGGATAATTATCTCATAGGGTTGTAATGAAGATGACTTGAGATAATATTTGTAAAACACTTTGTAAACAGCACTATGTGAATGTTATATCACTTCTTGTTTTAGAAAGTTGCCTGGGACTCTCAGAGCCAAGGGCTTCCAGTGTTTAACACAGTGCCTGGCACGTACTAGGCCCCTAATAAATGCTTACTGACTGATATACTAAGAGGATAAGTGATTTGCAGGTCCCATAGCCATGTATGGCAGAGGAGGGCTTTGGACTTGGGTCACCTTAATTCTGAGTTCTTAATTCTTTTATCTGTTATGTCACCTTGCCTCCTGATTGGGTTCAATATTATAATTAATATTATCATTCTGTTTTTGAATAAAGATGAGCCCCAAACTTGATAGCATGAATTAAAAATCCAGGGATTTGGACAAATCTGGATATTCTAAGTATAGGATCATCAATTCTAGTGTCTGTGTAATATGAAGTAAAGAATTAGAATTTTCCTTTGATTCTATCACAAAAGACTTGTACATAAATGCCCAGCTAATCCTTTGCCAGTGTTGTCACACAGGGATGTGACAATTTGATTTTCTCTCTCTTAGATACTGTCTTCCTTAATAAATCCAATATCATAAGTAAATTCCTTTCATCTATAAGTCATTATGAACATATATTCAAATTAAATGATACAGACAAATCATGCCAGTTATCTAGGTAATTCAGACACTCCCCCTGTCAAATCTGCTATTGAGGACCAAGTGACAGTTTGAACTGTATTGGTGATGCTCATTTTTAGACCTCAAATATTGCTCAATTCATTACTTTCTTGCAAAGTTGGTATTGTCTGATTTCACAGCATTACCAGGGTAGCAGTGCCAGAATGGGGATGGAAAGGCACCCCTCTATGAGAACTGTAGGCATGGAAAGCACTCCTCCATTGCTTCAATGAGAGAATGGCTCCTCGAGTAGCGAAGTCAGCCAAGTTATAATTTTGCTGGGTGGTACCTCTGAAGACCTTCTGATTCCAGGCTGACTTCCTGGACCGTTCTAGACTTCATATTTGTTTCACTCTTTGCCATCCTTAGAAATTCTTTCTTGACATGGCCTTTGGCTTCCTCCTTTTTTTGGATTGTAACTTGGACCATAGGCCCCCTTTCCCTAGGAGGTCTTATTCTTGCACTCACTCTTCACCATGTTGGCCATTGTAGGCATCTGGCAATACCGTTTCATGTTTTCCAAACAAACATCTTTTCCCCCTTCCTCTAGCTCACACAAGGACCCAAGTTATACATTACCATGAAAGTTGACCAACAGAGAGTTACAGAAGACCTAAAAACTGTAGGAACGAGTAGAGAAGACTACTGAAGAACTGATAGCATCCAGGAATGTGAGGGGGGACAGTGTGGGGCCATGGTATTTGTATTTGGTAGGAAATAAACAACTGGTTTCAGAATGACTGGAATTAATTGCTCTACCATTACCCAGCATGTACTCAGCACATAAATTCCCACAGTGTTTACTGGGAGGGCAGAGGATCTCACAGGATTTCTAGTGCAATGCTGGTTGTTCCTGATTCTCTATTCTTAGATATTCAACACACCCCCTAGAACAGGAGTTGGCCTGGGACCCATGGACTTTTTTTTCCTTAATTTTAATATTTTTATTTTTCTAATTACATGTAAAAATAGTTTTTAAACTTTAGTTTTTACAATTTTGAGTTCAAAATTCCCTCCCCACAAGAAGGAAAGCAATTTGATAAAGGTTATATATGTACAAACAGGCAATTGCTTTTATTTTTAAAACTATTTTGTAAGCTATATTTCAGACTAATTGATTTCCTTTGTAATCCTATCTGTTTTATTTAAAAACATTCTGAGAAGAGATCCATAAATTCCTCCAAACAGCCACAGGTATTTATGACATGAGAAAATATTAAGAACCTTGGCCCTAAGCCAAGGGGACTTCACTGCATCTTAACAAGTGGTGTAAATTCAATACTGGACATTTTATGATGCCTTCTATTGGACTGCATAGACAGGTTCTCTCTGAAACTGAAGGAGACTTTCAACATGTGGTTTATGTCTGAGTTTATAACCAATGAATTCACTAGCTCCAATGGGGAAAGAATGGCCAGATTTGGCATGTAACAGCCCTACTCTGGTGAATCAAGCTTTGGAGGTGTATCTGTGTCCACTCAAGATGAATTAGCCAGGATGGATGTGGTTTATATTGTAATATGTGTGAATTGTGTCCTATCTTCATTCTTTGAGTTCAACCTTGGCACAACAGAAGGAGTCTCTTCAGTTAGAGAGAACAGGTTCAAACCAATGTCTGTCCATGAAGCAGCTTGCATGCCTCCATGAATAAGATTCCTAGGTTGACTAGTTCCCATAGCTTCTTCCATAGCCTACTTGCTCCACATCTTGAGGTCAAGCTATAAAGCTTCCAGTGACTGTGGGCCTCATACATGTATAGTAAACTCAGGGCTTCTGTGAATTCTTTATTGTCTAGGTACTGGATCAGAGAGAAAGCCCATGCTTCCCCCTAGAAATAAAAAAAAAAATCAATGGATTGCCTACTAATGGCTTGCCTACTTTGGACCAGAGGACAAGCCCTTGATACTGCAAATAGAGAAACTTTGCAAAATGCTCAGGCTAAATATAATCTTCTCTCTCTTCAGGGTAGAGTTGGACATCGGTTATACAACCCCACCATTGCTTTGGACTTGCTAGATTTGCTGAAAACATTATATAGAGAAGATGTAATCAACAGACAACTGGGCTACATGTTAGACTCCAACACATGGTTCCCTTCTCATTCATTACCAGGACCATTGGAATGCCTACAGCATGATTACATCAGAGAAATTGTCCATGTGGGTCATATCATTGTGCAACTAATCTATTTCTGGGAACTATTTCTTCTTGGCCAGACCTACTCATTGATCAGGTCAGAGATGAAGACTTCAAAGAAATTCTTGGGAAAGCACTAAGAATAAGGAGCTGGTCTGGTTTTCCATCTCTCCTTTCCTGGCTTTGGTGGCATTTGTTTTTTTAAAGAAAGAACAGGAAACTTTTATTCTGCCATGAAGATCGAGCCCTGAATATTGTCACCATTCAGATCCTTCTCTCTCCTCCCTCATCTTTTCACTTTGATAAGCTGACATAATAAGCCAGTTGATAGTAGTGCTAATATGCATCAAATTAAACTTTTCAAGGTGGGATCCACATATAGAAAGATGAAAGATTTCTTCGCTGATAGATCAAACAGGGAATATTTTGTGGAGGAGGTGGTAAATGAGTTAGAAGAGACAGGTTAGTGTAGTGGAAAGAACATAGACTTTGGCATTAGAGGGACTGTGAATCCTGGTGAGATAGGATGTTGTGAGTGAGGAAGAGAAAAGTATGGTTTGACTGGATCTCAGAGTTTAGGAGAGAGAGTGATATCTAGTTGGAAAGGTAGATTGGAGCTATGTTGTATAGGCCTTTAAAAGCTAAAGACAACAGTTTATATTTTATTATAGAAACAAGAGGAAGCCCCTGGAGTTGGTTGATTACTCTGGCATTAAGGACATATTGGAAGAGGAGGAAATACATATGGGAAGATCTTTTTGGAAGCTATGACAATATTCCAGGGGCTGATAAGGGCTTGTATTGATAGGGCAGAAGTAGGAAGAGAGGAGAGGAGGAGGAATGTGAGAGTTGTTGGAACCCTAGAATCCATACCAGTTGGTAACCAATTAAATCTGAGAATCTTGAGGTAGCAGAAAGAATCAAAGATTAAACCCAAGATTTTGAATATAGGAGTCTATGTTAATGGTGACATTGAAGACCAGAAATTATAGTCAGAGGAAGTAACAGATTTAGGGTGAAAGATAATGAACTTGGTTTTAGACATGTTGGGTTTGAAGTGATGATGGGACATCCTGGTGGACACACTGTGTAGGTAGATGCAGATGCGCATTTGGGGTTCAGAACAGAGGTCAGGGATGGAAACCAAATATCACACATCTAGTAGTTTCTTGCCCTTCTGCTTCTGGCATTATCCTTTGTAATATTTAGGCCACCAAACCAATTGACATGATACCTTATGGTGCTGTGGAGGGGACATTGCGTTTTCCAATGTTCTGCTAGTTGAACTTGTGCTAGTTGAACTTGCCATATAGAACAACTTTGAGAAAGGGCCTGGTAAAAGACTGAATCTGTTTTTTGAAGACCAGCTTAGCTAAATATATCATCAATGGGCTAGCCATTTGGTGATGAATTTTTTTGGGCATGGCAATCCATAAAATAAAGAAAAATATGGACAGGTATGGATGAGTTGAGATCTCTTTTGCTGGAGGGAACATTTATATTGATAAGATCACAGATCCATTGATGTGTTTGAATATCTGACCAAGAAAGTTAGTAACATTTTTTTTAGCTTATTTCTCTGGAAAACAATAATTAATTGAAATGAGGTAGTATGTAAAACTGTGCCTCAATTTAATTTGGAAATATGAGTTCTTGATTCAGACTGTACCCATTTAGCTTGATTAATTTCCTTGCCATGTGCTTTGGTTTCTGGAACAAACGAAAATTTGTCCTTCTGTTTTTTCTCTCATGTACTCTTAATTGGTGCACTTTTTAAAAAAAGTAGGAACTTAATAAACATTTATTTATTGATATATAATGCTTAATTGATTATCTTTTTGTTTTTATGTTGCCATCACTTCCCAAGGACTCCTCTCCCTGTTCCACCAACATCCACCTTTATAAAAAGGAAGTACAATTTCACAAAACAAATCAACACATTGGTCACATCTGACAAAACATGCTTTATTTCATGCCTGTAACCTATGACTGCCTCTGTGTCAGGAGGCATGAGACATGCTTGTCAGTTGGTCCTCTGAAGTCATGATTGGTCACTGCATCAATCAATATTCTGACACCTTGGGTGTTTTCTTTTATATTCTAGTGGCCATTGTGCAATTGTTCTGGATATGTTTACTTTGCATTAGTTCAAACAGATCTTTCCAAGTTTCTCTGACTTTTTTATGTTTATTGCTTCTTGCAACTGAGAAATGTTACATTACATTTACATAGTGCAATTTGCTCATTCATTCCCAATCTGTGGGCACCCACTTTGCTTCCAAATTTGCTACCACAAAAAGCATTGTTATGTATATATGACATGCATTTTTAATTAACTAAATCTGAGCTGGAATAATTTAGTAAGTATATATATATATATATCCTTCTCCTACATCTTTGGTCTCCCTGGGTCATAGAGTTTGTCCATTAACTGGTGCACTTTTAAACTTCAAGGCCTTCAGTATCATTCACAGAGAAATGTTATGGCAGTGACTACATAATATGACATTTGGTGAAGGGAAATTTGAGAATATACTTGTTAATCTAGTTAACCAAACTGGATAATTCAGTAAAGAAAAAACCCCAAAACCCACCAGTCATGAGACCACATGTTTGCAAGTCTCTATCTCGCTGTAGAAAACATCTGAGATTACATCTTATGATGTTGTGCCAGAGTTTAGTTTTGTTTCAGTCTTCAGTTACTCCACGACCTTTCTCCATTGACCCATAAACAGTGAGAGCCATCTTAGAGCCAAGATCTTGCTTACATTTGACTCTGTCGTGGCCGAGTAGACATGGCCCTGTTTGAAAGACAAAAATGCACCCAACCCACTGTGTTGAAACCATTTATATAAAATGGCAGTTTTATGTGCAGTGACTCTGTTCCTGACATAGTCTTCTGATTCCTCTTCCTCTTGAAATCTATTTTCCTTTTGAAGCATTTGCAAAAAAAAGTTATAGGTGCCATCTACATGGCTAGGTGGCTCAGTGGATAGAGCACTGGGTTTGGAAGACCCAGGAAGACCAAATTTAAATCTGGTCTCAGTTTCTTACTAGCCGTGTGACCTTGGACAAGTCACTTAACCTCTGTCTCCCTTAGTTTCCTCTTCTGTAAAATGGAGATAATATAGCACTTACCTTTTAGGATTATTTTTTCTACATGTTATCATTTATTAATTCTCAAGATTGCAGTTAACGCAGTATATATGACATGCATTTTTAATTAACTAAATCTGAGCTGGAATAATTTAGTAAGTACAGTGAGAATGAAGAAAATAGCTGATAAGATCTCAAAACATAAGATAATTCAAATGACTATCTGTATTAATTACTAAATTATGAATACATTAATATTATGTTTTACAATTCTTTTTGAGCTCATTTATTCTTGATTATTTATGGAAATGCCAAAGAAAAGCAGTCCAACTCATTAGAACAAAGGAACAGAGACCCTGCAAATTATTTAATTACCCTCCCAAATATTGTTTATGCTGTTGTCTGTCTTTCAACCTTTACTAAACTATTTGAAGAATCCTGTAAATTCTTCTATTTCTGTCGTAAACAAAATTGTTTAAATGCATTTAAACTCCAGAATGCTTATCAGATAATAACAAAGTGGATACACAGCTCACTTTATTCTAGTATCTACAGCTGAACAACATTTATACTGACAGTATCAAATCTTTAACATTGTATTTATTAAGTGTCAATTTTATTCCAAGCTTTTGGTTCTTAATTCACTGAAAGAATAAGATGCTACAAATCACAAAATATATTGCAGGAACACAGAAAAGAACATAAAAATTTCAGGATATAGTAGAAATACCTGGCATTGGTGGTAATTGGTATAAGACACATAGTCCTGTAGAAACCATAATTAAGAGCTGAAATATGTTGCTAACTGCACCCTAATATGCCATAGTATTCCTCCCCCAATATTTAAAATGGCAATTATATTTTTTAAAAAAGCAAGATGAAGAAATAATTATTTAGGGGCGGCTAGGTGGCCCAGTGAGTACAGAACCGGAGGACCTGAGTTCAAATCTGGTCTCAGACATTTAACACTTACTAGCCATGTGACCTTGGGCAAGTCACTTAACCCCAATTGCTCTGCCTTATTTTTCTAAGAATGACAACATAGATATCACTTAAGGTCATTTTATTTCTGGGATATCTCAAATAATCGTGACTATTTTATAGCAATGAAAATAGATAACAGTGATACACTGATGGGACAAAAAAGATGGATCATTTCATTTTGGAAAGTTGTATTTTTCCTTTGAGCTGTGTGTATCCTTGTCTATTGCTGTCAATCACTGCACAGTTAGCGTGTACAGTGCTGGATGAAACGTGGGTACAAGCACACATCTTGGATATGGTATCTGTTCAAAATCCAAGTTGAGAATCATTCCAAGCCCAAGCCATACCCCTCCATGAGGGCATGGGCCATATTTTCTCTGATCAGTGTACCAGTAGTAGGGAGTGGGGTCAATGCCTTCTCTTTTTTGTATTCCCGTTAGCAGTTCTTTACCATTCCAGAAACACATGGAACCTCCCACAATCTCACCAACATTTGGCATCAACACATCTACAGATACAGTAAGCTGGGAATCTGCAGGACATTGTGGCACATAGAAGGACTTGATCTCTGCAGGAAATTGACACAGCAAGATTAGTTCATTAGTGATGTCTGTCATCAGTCTCTCAGGGGCTTCTGGGATTTCCTGTCCAAATTCATAATAGGTGCCATCTTCCTTCTGTACATCATGCTCCTTTAGCCACACAATGGCATCTGAGTAGTTCATCCATTTGAAAGGTCTTTTGTGGGGTGTAAAAGTCAGGTTGAGTTCATACAATAAGCTTGCTGCAGGTACTTTCAAGATCCTGTCTGCTACATAACAAGCCAAGTATTCCACATGGTTTAGGAAATGCTCAGAAGTCAGGAAAGGGCACTCAGCTTCAATGTGAGTGTACTCTGCTAGGTATCTTCGTGTCCTGGACTGTTCTGCTCTGTATAACTGAACAATAGAAAAGACATTTCCTAAAGCTGGGAGGCAAGTCTCCAAATATAACTGTGATGACTGAGTCAAAATTGCCTCTTCTCCAAAACGGTCAAGTTTGAAAAGTGTGGAACCACCTTCCACCTGTGTTTGTACTAATGTTGGAGGAGTGACTTAATGATATCTCCTACCAAAAAAGTGATCTCTAAAGCATCTAGTAATCACTGAACATGCTTTTAAGATTTTGGACATGTTCTCTCCTCAGATCATCATGTGTCTGTTATTAAGCTGGACATCTACATCAGATTATTTGTTGATCAGATTATCAGCTCCTCCAGGAGGGGGTAAAGCAATCAATCCCCAGTAGTCACAGTTCAGCTCACGGCCTCCTGGTGCTTGCTTGCCTTCTGGCACGAGATTGAGCATTCCATATACTGCCACACCACTTTCTGTAGACAAGACCACTCCATTGTAACACTGACATCCTGTAACATCTCTTAATATAAGAAACATTAAATTCTTCCCTTGCCTAGGTAACCTGTGGACCCAGCCATATACCTTTACTTGTTGGCCTTGATGTGCTTCTAAAATATAAATCTTTACACACTTTGCCTCTGAAGACTTGGATCCTGTTTAATGGTAATCTTTGCTTCCTCTAGGTTTTTTTCTCGTCTTAAATTGTCTTCTGCCTCTTTTTTATCTTAGGATTAATTCTTCATTTGTTCCCTGTGCCATATCTTTTTAATGTTATTCAGTTGTGATTTGGAAATAATATCCCATCTCCCATTTTCTTTTTGTGAATCCACATAAATGGTAGGAAATGGCTCCTTTCCTGCTGTCATCAAAACCTTTAGGCCTGTTTTAAAAGGTTTCTCTTTTGTTCCATCACCAGTTGCATCATCCCCTCTCAATCTGAGATATAGAGTTTCCCTAGCCTGAGCCTGGCCACCACGTGGGTCACCTTCAGAGCTGTGTCACCCCAGCCTTTACCCCAAGCAGCAACGTGCAGCGGCAGTGGCAGTGGCAGCGGCACATTCCTGAATGAGGTAACATTGGATCTTTGAAGTAGATAGTAATTATTAGATGGAATGGATGCCCTAGCACTGAGGAGCATAGAGATTATCTCTATAGGTGAGCAGCCATAACCTATAAGATACTTCAAGGTCATTAAGCATCAGAACATGTGAAGCCAGCTTTTGGGGGCCTCTGTGGCACAGCCTTTGGACCACAAATTAGAAAGCCTTTATAACTGAAAGGAGGATAGATTTGACAGTGGTGTTCAAAGCCTGGTTGCACACATGCTCCTGTTGTATTTTTGGGGTTTTTTCATGATTTCTTTGACTATCATAGATATCATCATCATAACTGTCCTAGTCCCCATCAGAAGGCATAGCGGAGCCTTCTGGAAAGAGTCCGGGCTCCTGAATTAGGGGACCTTGGCTCAAATCCTACCTGCGATATTTTGTGTGACCTTTTCCTTCTTTGTGACCCTGGGGCCAATGTCTTCATCTCTCTGGGTACTAGTTTCCTCATCTATTAAAAAGAAATGAGGAGGTGGGATTGGATAACCTTTGAGGCTTCTTCCATCTCCAGATCCAAGAACTAATTCAATGAGGATATTAGCCATCGTCGTAAAAACCGTGATAGCCATTACCATTGCGTGTGCTAGACCCTGCTCTCAATTCTCCCAGTGCCCAGTAAATGTAAACAGTATAAGCAATCAGGGTATCCAGGTGAGACTGAGGCTAGCCTAGGGCAGTACCAAGGTTAGACCAGAGAGTTATAGAGGGAATTCCTACTCAGGTATATATTGGACAAGATGACTTCTGAGGTCCCTTCCTATGACCCTATTATTTTGTTCTGGTGTTGTTTCCTCCTTTTTCTCATGACATAGAATTAGAAAAAAACAACAACAGAAACTGTCTGGTCATTTTACAGATCCGGAAATGAAGCCCAGGGAGGTTAAGTCACTTGCTTAAAAGAGATGGAATATGAACCCAGGTCCTGCTGACTCAAGAGTACTCAATATGAAATCTATGTTGTAATTGAGTAGGTGGCACAGGGACGAGAGCACTAGCCCTGGACTTAGAGTGACCTGAGTCAATAGCTAACCTTAGACACTTACCAGCTCCGTAACCCTAAGTATGTCACTTAATCTCTCTGCCTCAGTTTCCTTATATGTAAAATGTCAGCCTCCCAGGGTTGTCGTGAGGATAAGATGAGATGACATTTGTAAAGTGCTGGGTAAACCTCAACGTTCTGCATAATTGCTAGCTGACAGTATTACGTTCTTTTTGCAAAGGGTTAATTTCCTCAGAATTATCTGTATGTGTAGGAATATTGTCTTCTTGTCATATAAATTCACCAAAATTCAGTGGTATCCATGATGTCAAAGATGAGAGTTGTGGCATGTGTCAGCGCCAGAGGATGCTCTGTCTAAATATGTCACACTTGTCTGGCAGTGGACTTGCAGAGGAGACAGCTCTGAGCATTCTGAAAACATCCAAAGCTTTCTTCTCCTGCTGCTGGATCTGCAGACCCCGTCCTAATCTCTCCAAATTCTTGAATTGATAGGCACCTCCTTCATTTCCATTTTTTTGCCTCCATAAAAAGAGTTGCTATAAATATTTTTGTACATGTGGGTCTTTTTCCTCTTTCTTTGATCTCTTTGGGGAACAGGCCTAGTTGTGCTTACTCCAGACTCTTGTCACACCCTGCCTCACCCACCAGCTGGCTGTTGTGGCCAGGCTTGGACATTCAGTATTAATCTGGAATAGGAAGGCAGGTTTGTGGTCATTGTAGCAGCTGCCTCACAAGCAGATACAGAGCTATTGTCAGTAGGACCTTGGGGTACAGTAGTAGGAATGAATCAGCAGAAATCCAACACGTCTTTTGGAGACTTCACTTTTCTTAGTAGATGTGGTCCTAAAAGCCTGTGTGTACATCTGCTTTTCGTAAAGGTGTTTGCTTTTTAAAAAGTTTCTATTGTCAAAACAAATTCTCATAATCTAATTAATATAATTAATTGTAATGCAGTTAATGTAAAACTTTTTACTGTAAACCAAGATTTCTCTATGCTGGATATCTTTTAAAGTGGAGTATGCTTCTTTTGGTTAAAAAATAAGAGTAAAGAAACATATGGTTTGTTTTTCATATTTTCAGATGAAGTTAATCGGTGAGGAATAATGCTAAGAGTAGCCATATGTCTCAGTGGATAGAATGCTGGGCCTGGAGTCAAGAAGAATCGTTTTCCTGGGTTCAAATCCAGCCTCGGACATGCAGTAACTGTGTAATCCTCAGTTTCTTCATCTGTAAAATGAGCTGGAGAAGGAAATGGCAAAGCATGCTAGTATCTATGTCAAGAAAATCCCACATGGGATTAGAGTCAAACATGACTGAAAAACCACAAATCAGTTTTCAGAACTACATAAAACTGGTAAGGATAGATAATACATTGGATGCCAAAACCAAGATCTAAGAAGGCCTTGACTGGTACTTAGGGTTGGTGTTAGGATCAGACTTGAACTATAATAATAAATGGAAGACCTTCACTTTAGGAGATCAGTGAGGAGTGAGGTGTTAGATGGAGCAGAGGAATTATCGATGGTCTGTGAACCCTCTGCAAACTTGCCTGGGGTAGAGCTATAACCAATGACTTTTGCACCAAGGGCAAAGTAGAGGCAAAGAGCATGAGCAGGTCTGGAAATGCAGCCACGGGGAGAAGAAACCCCCATGATGCTTCTGAAGGGGGCAGAATCATGTCTTGGGAGGAGCCTTCGTGCCATGGCCACTGTTTCCATTGGGGGTGGGACGGTCATGGAGGAAGTATATTCTGGGCCAGGGCTGCTGACACTGCCACTTCTAAGAACCAGATGTTCAAGGAGGGAGCACACACCAGAATGATGCTTTTAAGGCTGCCTACATTTTCTTCTGTGGGGCAGAGCTCTGTCTAGTTACATTTCTGCCTTGGCATCATGGGCAGTTTACATCTATTTTATAGACTGACCCTCTGCTCTCCTGGTTACAGTGAGGGTAATTGAGCTTTACAGTATCAAGGAGGACACGGAGACTTCCAGTGACATCAAAGGAATTTATAACAATATTATAACAGCAAATTAAATAATCCTTGCTACCATCTAAATTCAACATCATTACTCTGTGTGTGAAAGACTTTTTATTGTTAACATCTATCTTCATTAAATCAATCTGATTTGCTTTTTGGCATTAGATCCATTCTCACATTTAATTGCTAATAACGCTGATACCTTACATTGATTTCATATGGGAAAATCTCTCTTCATACATTTTAGATGATATGTAATTAATTTTAGCATCATATTTGTGATTACAGTTGGCCTTTAATTTATAGATTCCATTGTTTTTCTCAAATCAAGTCATTTCAGTTCAGTATTCTCAATCGGTATTTGGTAGCTGAAAGAAATTCTCAATCAAAGTCACATTTTTTAATAAGCCCTCTAGATTTTGTTTCTGGGCCAAATTAAACTCCTGTCATTTTTACAGTAGTTTTCATTTCAAGATGAAGTATACAGAGATGCTAGGGAATAGAAAAAAATAACCTTTCACAGTAGGCCAAATGCTAATGAAAAGTACCATCTCTCTTTCAGTTGTTTCCTTAATTTCAGATTTGTTAATATAGTGTAGTATAAGGAATATACAGAAGTGAAGTCGTACAGCAGAGAGAGGGCTGGGCCAGAGTCACCAAGACTGTTGACCTTAGTTTCCTCATCTGTAAAATGGACCATTGCACATTATTCACTATCTTTGCCAAAAAAAACCCAAAACACCCCAAATGGGGTCATTATGAGTTGAACATGACTGAAATGATTGAACAACAACAAAGAGAAGGGCCTTGGAATGAGGATAGGCCTAGGTTTGAATTTTTACCTTTGAGACTTATTTGCTAGTTATATGGCTGTGGGAAAGTCACATAACTTATGTTTCAGTTTCATCA
Organism: Pseudocheirus occidentalis; assembly: GCA_028646575.1. Classification (NCBI taxonomy): domain Eukaryota; kingdom Metazoa; phylum Chordata; class Mammalia; order Diprotodontia; family Pseudocheiridae; genus Pseudocheirus; species Pseudocheirus occidentalis. Next base: position 31,314,224 of record CM053597.1, on the reverse strand, counting down.
TCCGTAAAATGGGTTAATAAAAGCATTTACCCCACAGGATTGTTGAGAAGACCAAATGAAATAATAACTATAAAGTACACAGCACAGCTTTGGATGTTGAAAACTCATCTAAGTCATTTTCCATCTAAGTCATTGTGAGAGGATCCGTGGATATCATTTACTTGTGGATTTTCTAGAGGGGAGAGACACAGAGAGAGAGAGAGAGAGAGAGAGAGAGAGAGAGAGAGAGACAGAGACAGAGACAGAGACAGAGAGAGAGAGACAGAGAGAGACAGAGAGAGACAGAGAGAGACAGAGAGACAGAGAGAGAGAGAGAGAAAGAGATTTTAAGAAAAAGAGATTTTGAGAGAGAGATTGGAGAGAGATTGAGACTGAGAGCTTTCCTTTATGTCCTGGCTTGCCTTTGTGCCTGGCAAATTTCTGGTGCCCCTGGTTTGGGTTTGCAATGAAACCAGACCTATTATAACATAGGAAAGATATTTGACCACAATACAGGATTGGTCCAGAGATCTCTCCCCAAAAATACATCCCCTCAGCAGGATGGGTTCGGTGTGGTGACTCCCATAGTACAGGGACATCCTTCGGATATGAGGGGGCCAATGCACAGATTCCTCCTGGGCTGAACTTTTATGCCCTAGGAAGCTCTGTCAATAAACCTCAGACTCTTGGACTACTCAAGTCTTAGGGATAGCTTTTATACCTTTTAAAGGAAATAAAAGTAAAGCTGGCCTGGAGCACATGACAGATATTCCTAGCCCTAGGAGGTGAGCCAAAGCTTGCAGTGTATAGCAGGGTGAGTGAAGTGTTACTTCGTTGAGCCAATGAACAAGCAGCATCTAGACTAGAGGCACCAGGAGTGAGCCCCAAGCTTCTGCAGCTGTTAGAGTCACGAGTGAGATCTGTAGCTGTGGGAACCATATGAGTGATTCCAACTGCCTCTTGCACCTGCTGAACCTTCAAAGGTTTGCATTAAACACATGAACTGATATTCTGTTTTGTTTTGTTTTACATCCCATAGAGAGAGCTAATGATAATAAGATTCTATATTGTGGGTGTGGGAGGAATTGAGATGGTTGCTTGTTCCCAGATATTCATGCCTGTGGTATTATCTTCTTAATCCACTTAAATGGCTTACTAAGGCCCTTGGTAGAGACAGATCAGCAAAGCATATAGAAGGGAATAGATAGGGGCTGGACCTAAGGGATGAATAATTAAATTAAATTCCTAGACTAGATAAAAGCCCAAGAAGTAAGGGAGCGAACAAAGCACTCTAGGGACCGAGTCCTTTCTGCCTGGTGAATGGGACCAGGTACTGGTCACATCATCTCCCTGTGTTCTCCCTAGGACAGGAGATTACAATTCCCAAGGGGAATTTCAGAGTTGAAGATTATGAATGTGGCACATTATAGGTCGTGAGGAGCTCCATGGTCTACACTCTTCATGTGAGTGACTGAGGTAGCATGAAGGTGAAGACTGTTGGCATTAGAGGCTGATGAATTGGGAGGGCAAAATGTTTGAGGGGATTGTTTGGTCATTTCATTCATGTCTGACTCTTCATACCCAATTTGGGGGTTTTCTTGGCAAAGAACTTGAGCAGTTTGCCACTTCTTTCTCTGGCTCATTTTACAAATGAGGAAACTAAGGCAAACAAGGTAAAAGGACTTACCCAAGGTCACACACCAACATATTTATTAATGTCCCTAAGCATGAGAGCAGTGTAGGGGAAGACTGTGAAGCGGTCATTGTACTCCTAGAGAAATGAAGAGTGCCATGGAGGCTGATAGATTACAGTAACAAGGATTCATAGTTGGTTATATAAATGAATGGAGTTAATCACAGGGGAGGAGAAATTGCATAGAACTACAATTTTTTCACCTGTAAAAGGGGATGAAGACACAGGCAGCTAGGTGGTACAGCGGATAGAGTGCAGGGTCTAGAGTCCAGCAGGTCCTGAGTTCAAATCCAAGCTCAGATTTGCTAGCTGTGTGACTCTGGGCAAGTCACTTAACTTGTCTGCTTCAGTTTTCCCATCTGCAAAATGGGGCTAATAACAGTGTCTTCCTACCAGGATGGAACGCTCTTAAAGTGCTATATCAATGCTAGTTATTATTATTAATAATATACTTAGTACCTATAACACAGGGTTGTTGTATCAGAGGTGATCATGTATATGTGCAGACTTCTTTGTCAACCATAACATTCTGTGTGCATCCCCTATGACTCTAAATGATGAACTTCTTAGCTGTGAAGGATAAGTCACATGTTGCTCCTATACACGCATGTGTATTATGCCATAGAGTGGTGTACAGCCCAAACTCAAGGCAATGCCCCTCGCAGGTGGAGACTGGGCTATGGCATTTCCTGTGTCCCAAGAGATGGTCAGTTTTGCAGTCTGAGTCCTGTTTGCCTCAATTCCTCCATCTGTAAAATGAATTATAGCCACAGGTACAAGTGGTGCTCCAAGAAACTGTAGTATGCACAGTGTTCTCACCCTGATAAAGCCATCTCAGAAGATGGGCTAAACCAGGCTGAGGGTAAATGATAGGTCTCAAACCTGTCAGAGACTTAGCGGGATGTCTGATCCAAGCATGTGAAGACTTCCTTTGCCAGAGCGGGTGAATGAGAACAGTTTGTTCCAGCAGCCATGAAGGTGGCTGAGGCAGGTGCTGTGGTGCACTTAGAGCCTGATCATACATTGAAGACATGAAGGCCATCCACTGCATCCTGGGTCATCATCAATCATCTTGGCTTTTGTCCTGACTCTGGACTTGGGTGACTCTGGAAGAGAAAGTGAGGCTGAGGACTTTGCACAGCTCTGCCTCACTTAAATCCAATTCACACACACAAGTCAAGACATCATCAGTGAGGTCATTGGTCCTCCTCAAAAACAAAGGATGGACAACACCATGATCTGAGGAAGGAAATGACAGACTGCTTTAGTGCCTTTGCCAAGAAAACCTCAAATGGGGTCGTAGAGAGTTGGATGTGACTGAAAATGGCTGAACAATAACAACTATCAAGGAATCCCAAGAAGCTGTGAGAAGTCTCTCTCTCTCTCTCTCTCTCTCTCTCTCTCTCTCTCTCCTTCTCTCTTCCTCCCTCCCTCTCTCTCTCTGTCTCTGTCTCTCTGTCTCTTTGTCTCTCTCCCTTCCTCTCTCTCTCTCTCTCTCTCTCTCTCTCTCTCTCTCTCTCTCTCTCTCTTTCCCTCTTTCCTCTGTCTCTGTCTCTGTCTCTCTTTCCTCTCTGTCTCTCTGTCTCTCTCCCCCCTCTGTCTCTCTCTTCCCCCACCTCTGTCTCTCTCTCTCCCTCTCCCTCCCTCTCTCTCCCTCTCTCTCTCTTCTCTCTCTCCCCCCCCCTCTCTCTGGGTGGGGGCACAGAGCTAATGTTATTCAGGCTGAGTATTTCTTGATGCCACCCCACTCTACCATTGCCTGGTAGTGGGAGGAGGGTTAGTTTTCATTTTGAAACAACCTTGCCTAATCTCTGCCCTTATGAAGATAGTAATCAATAATGGCACTTGTGATTAAACCTAATTAGCAGGAATGGAAGGAGCAAACATATCTGGAGTAGGCACAGGTGTGGTCCAAGTTATAATCTATAGTGTAACTAGCATATTGCTCTTGATGCTTTTCATGTAAGGAGGTCAGATCAATAACACAAAACTGACAGCAGGGGGAGAGGGCTAGGAGTTGTTGAGGAAACTCAGTGGAGGGAGAAGTCCAAGGCAGCAGGAAATGACCAAGGCCCTAGCTGAGATGGGCTCTTTGTATGGTGTCAAGATTTGAACCCTCTCCTTCCTTAGGTGCATGTGTGCCACGTTGGGCCCAGACACCCTGATCTATTATCAAAATATTTTTCAAATGAATTATATAGAAAGAAGATTTGACTCATAGGTTAATTTAGAAGAAAGGTTTAGCATAGTCACCAAGGGACACTGTGGGCATTGTCTTATCCTATTCAACAGTAGAATATGGATCAGGCAGGTACTATATATCAAACTGCTAGAGAACCACCTGTGACCAGAAGTAACTCCAGGTTAGCTGTGAAATTCTCAGACTCAGAGAACTAGTTGTCCTTCTCCCTAAACTTTGCTTCTCTTTGCTGGTTAATGCTTATCTCCTTAAGTCTAAAGCAGTGGTATCAAACTCAAATAGACAGGGGTGGGGGACAGCTAAACCAAACATAAGGATCTGTACAGGTGAATAGTTTAAAACCATATGTTAACATTGTTTATGTTTTATTATATTTTTTATTTATTTTGTTAAGTATTTTCTGTATTTTAATCTGGTTCCATTGGCACTCTGATATATTGTAGGTCATATGCAGGGGGGTCAAGTGTTTGATATTTCTGGTTTAAGGGTTGGGTCACATTATTAATTAAATTATTAGCTCAGCCCCCATCTTCCTGGCTCTTCCTATTAATTATGTCACTGGCTGTGTGCTTCATTGATTCATCATTTAGCATATCATATAAAACTTTCATTAGAATTTTAGGGCTGAATAATTTAGGCAACAGTCATACACTTGATACAAGTTAGTTCCTTAAATGATGCACTTCAGACCAGGAAGCTGTCACTCTTAAAGTACTATTGCATGATGGTATAAAGGTATAAAGGCTGATACTATAAGTAATCTGGGGAAGCAAAGAATAGTTTACCTGTCAGATTTATGGAGAAGGGAAGACTTTATGACCAAACAAGAATTAGAGAGCATTATAAAATGCAAAATGGATAATTCTGATTACATTAAATTGAAAAGTTTCTGTACAAACAAAGCCAATGTAACCAAGATTAAGAGGGAAGGGGAAAATGGGAAAATATTTTTACGGTATCTCTAATAAAGGCTTAATTTCTAAAATATACAGAGAATTGAGTCAAATCTATAAGAACATAAGTAATTCCCCAATTGACAAATGGTCAAAGGATATGAACAGGCAATTTTCAGAGGTAGAAATTAAAGACATGTATAAGCATATGAAAAAATGCTCTGAATCACTATTGGTTAGAGAAATGCAAATCAAAACAGCTCTGAGGTATCACATCTCACCTGTCAGATTGGCTAAGATGACAAAACAGGAAAATGACAAATGCTGAAGAGGATGTGGAAAAATTGGAACACTAATGCATTGTTGGTGGAGTTGTGAACTGATTCAGCTGTTCTGGAGAGCAATTTGGAACTATGCCCAAAGGGCTCTAAATAATTGCATACCCTTTGACCCAGCAATACCACTTCTAGGGTTGTATCTGAAAGATCATAGAAGTGGGAGGAAGACCTGTATGTATGAAAAATATTTATAGCAGCTCTTTTTGGTGGCAGAGAATTAGAAATTAAGGGGATGCCCATCAGTTGGGGGAATGGCTAAACAAGTTGTGGTATATGAATGTAATGGAATACTATTGTGTTATAAGAAATGAGGAGCAGATGGACTTCATATTTATATGGCTTATACAAACTGATGCTGAGTAAGAAGACCAGAACCAGGAGAAATCTGTACACAATTACAGACGCAACAGATGTGTGATGACCAACTTTGATAGACTGGACTCTTCTCAGCAACACAGGGTTAAAAGACAACTCCAAAAGACTCATGATGGAAAGGGCTCTCCACATCCAGAGAAAGAGATGTGGAGTCTGAATGCAGACTGAAACAAACTACCTGCTTTTTTTTTTCTTGTTTGGTTTCGTTTCCTCTTTCCCATTGTTCATTCCATTGGTTACAATCCTTCTTTATAACCTGACTAATGTCTAATGTGAAAGTATACTTGATTGCATGCAGCCATGGTCGGGGGGAGGGAGGAGAAAGAGGGAAAGAAAATTTGAAACTTAAGGGATTGTGGAACTGAATCTTGTAAACTAAAAGTAAACAAATTAATAAAGACAAAAAAAGAACTATTGCATGATTATGGATTATAAACAAGTGAGAATTGGATTACTAATCATAAATTAAGGTCCTATGTGGAGAGGACCCAGAATCTGAACTCAGAGAAAGGAAAGGAGAGAGAAGAGGAGAAAAAGAAAGGAGTCATATTTCAGAATGGCATAAACTAAGTTTCAAGTTAAGTGATAGGTATTACAGTTGTTATTGATGGGTAAGGCCAACTGAGGAGAGTTATCGATTGCAGAGAACTCAGCAGATTAACTAACCTGGTTGAGAACAGTTAGTCTAAAACAGTGTGGGACACCATACCTTAGCAGTGGAAGCATCCATTCAACATAGAAGCTACATTCATTACAGAACCTTAAAGCACAGTTTCTAAGGCAGAAGGAGGTCAAAATTTATCCTTCCAGAGTTGTGAGTTATTCTGAATACATGGGTTTTCCTTACCCAGGTGCCTCCTTGACAGGTTTTTCTATAAATGTATATCCACTTTCCCCTATAGATACTGAGTGTGTTGGTGGGATTGTGAACAAGTCACAAGTGTTCATGTGTATCTGTGATATTGTCAGAATTTCTTTGTCTTATTGTTAAGTAAATGGTTATTTTAAGATCGAAAAGTGTCATTATTGTGAGTTTTTGATTGTATAAATAGAAACTGATGTCTCAAGGGCTAGTGCAGTGACTAAGGGGAGTATATTTCCTCTTAATAGAGTTGTAACTCCGGGGTGGTGATCTTACTCTAGAAACCTAGGCTTGTCAGTGTGAAAATAATAAGCCCAGAGAGGAAGATATGAGGTCTTACAGAGGGTCTGCATACCCCCCCCCCCACTCGGCATTAGTCAGCATCTGCAGGCAGATTTTATCTGGCATTGAATTCTCACCTTAGTTACTATGACCTTCAGTTGGTGCTTCTACAGATCTGAAACTCTGCTCTCAGTTGTAGTTTATCCATCCAAGTCTTCAGTAAGTCCAAAAGTTTTTAGGCTAATGCCAAAGTGGCTGCAGTCCAATGGTCATAAATTTGGCACCCACAGTAGAGAATGAATTGGTCATCCTTCTGTCCTGGTCTTTCACCTTTACCACTTCATTCACCCTGTCCTTCAGTCTGATGAAATCATGGCTGTGGGGCCTGTTCCCTCCTTATCCCACATTGTAGCCTCCTTCATTGTGATTACACAGGCACTGCTAGTCCTCTGATTTTAAAGTAAGGCATGGAGACTGGTGGCCAACAGAGTTTTAGATTAGGTTCCTATGTTTAAGACTGCAGTATTCCAAGGAAACAGATCTATCACTCAGCAAAAAAGACACATACACACACTAAAAGAAATGTACCCATTTTATTTCTTCAGTTCTGTAAATTGAAAGTGGCATTTTGCATGTAACAGAACATTTTATTTAATAAAGTTTGTTTCTTTTCAAAGAGCAAACTCTGTGTCTCGAAGACACTTAGATTCTGTGGCACAAATGGCTTATATATTTGGAGAGGTCGAGAGGTGCTACAGTGGAGTGTATGGGACTTGAGGTCAGGAAGACCTTCCTCTGATACTTGCTAGGTATGTGACCCCAGAAAAATCATATAACATCTCTGTGCCTCACACAGTGTCACCAGTAAAATGGGGACAATAGTGCCTATCTCCCAATGTGGTCGTGGAAATCAGATGAGACAGCGGATGTGTGCTAAATACATTCTAGCTACAGTTATTACTTGAAGACTTCCCTAAACACAAGCAAATTTGGGGCTAGGAAAGAAAGACAAAGAGGACAGAAAGCTTGGAGAGAGGAGGGAATTGTTTTGTTTGACAACTTTTATTTGTTATGAGGGTTTTCTTTTATTTTCTTTTTTTCCAGTGGAGGGAAGAAATGAAAGGGAGAAAAAAATGCACGATAATTTAAAAAATAAACCTCATTTTGTTTTAAAAGAGAGGAAGGAAACAAGCATTTATTAAGCCACTACAATCACTGTATGGAACTTTAAAAATACAATCCCATTTGATCCTCAAGACAAACCTGAGAGGTAGATGTTATTATTAGCCTCATTTTACAGTTGAAAAAAGTGACCTGTCCTGTCCAAGGCCATCTAAGTGGTAAACATCTGAAGCTGGATTTGAACTCAGGTCTATCCTGACTTTAGAATCAGGGCTCTATCCACTCACTACACCAGCTACCTATCTCTAAGAGGAGAGATGAGGGAAGGTGCTGGCAAAAGGGAAGAAATGCAGGCTGTGGTAGAGCTTGAGTTTTGTGGAGCCAGGGTAGGTGCCATTTCTTCCTTAGGACCCGTGAAGTGTCCTAATGCCCCTGAGGAGACAAATGGCATTCTTTCCCACCAGTAACCATTCAGGTCTTGAATAACACCATCGTGGACTAACTGTTTAATGTTCTCACTTTGTTGTTTTCCTCCTGAGAGATACATAACATTTCTACTTTAGGCCATCTAGCCTCCTATGAGAGCTCCCTACCTCCCGCTTGACATTCTGGTTTCTAAACTTATTCAGTCACCTATCTGGACAGTCCATAAAACGGTGATTGTGCTTGTTGAAATTCTGAGGATTGGATTCTAAGAAGTATTTATTATGATGGCAAAGACAGAAGACTAATATCCTAAGAACCTTATCATCTTGGCCACATCTGAAAAAAGTCACTTTTATGAGTGCAGCCAATTTAAGATAATCTCAGCGATCCTGAAGCCGTGTGATGGGTTTGTGTTCTGACAAATGTTACAAGGATGCATTTGTGCTCTCTGATTTATTGTTAATCATGGATTATTTGTTTCCACTGCCTTTTCTTTCTGCCACAAAGCTTAAAAAATAATTATAGTAGTTGTCAACATAGTAGCTTCCAGCAAACGACTCAGGGCAGACCTAATTTTCATCTTTGGGGGGCTAAATTGGATTTTGGGGGAGGAGGGAATGGTAAATAAAATTTCTTTTTATCATTAAAATGAGAGAAAAACAGATCATCCCTCCCTCTCCCCCAGTATCTAGGAATGATAATGAATGGCCAGCATTTATGTTTTAAGGTTTGCAAAGCACTCCACATCATCTAATTCTCACTATAACCCTGGGAGGTGGGCCATGAAACCGAGGTTAAGTAACTTGCCCAAGGTTAGCAGCTAGTAAGTATCTGAGGCTGGATTTTGAACTTGGGTCTTCCTGGTTCTGGGTCTAGGGTTCTATCCGCTGTGTCATAGAGCTGCTCCAATTTCCAGAGTTGCCACAAACTAGTTGTGTAGCCTTGGGCAAGTCATTTCACTGACTTCCTAGGGTCCCATTTTCCTTCCCGATAAAGTGGAGAGGTCATACTAGATAATCTCTGAGGCCCTTTTCAGATCTGAATCAGTCTGTGAACTCACTGCCTTTGGGATTTTCTTTTTCTTTTTCTTTTTTCTTTTCCAGGAGTGAGAGGAGATGGGAGAGGGAAAAAAAAGTTTGACAAGTGAAAAAAAATTCATAATAAAGAAAGGGAGAGAGAGCACCTACTACAAAGCAGGCTCCGTGTTAAACACTTTACACCTATTTTCTCACTTGATTCTCACAACAACCTTGTGAGGTAAGTGCAGTTATACTCACTTTACAGCTGAGGCAGACTGATGTTAAGTGGTTTGCTCAGGGTCACACAGCTAAGTGTCTGAGGCTGGGCAATGCATGTCTCATAGACTCATAGACATAGTGATATTTTTTTTTGCTAACTCTTTGAATGCAGATTTTCCTGATTTCAGGTCCAGTACTCCAGCTATCTTCTTTCCTGTTGTACCTCTAATTGTATTAACCAGGTATGGACTTTTTTTTGGTGGATTGGACCTGTGATTTCATCAGTGTTGGGAGCTCCCAGAAGGTGCTTTTTTGAATGCAGACCAGCACCTTTGCTTCCTATTATAATCTTAGAGATTTGCCTAGGAAGCTGAGGGTTACACAGCCAGTAGGTTTCAGAGGAGGAAACTAAACTCAGGTCTTCTGGACTTTAAGCCCAACACTCTCTTAACTATCCCACTGTCTCTCATGGAAAATAAAGACATAAAGATTTCAACTACCATCTCTGAGCTAAGAAGTGTATTATATCCAAACGTCCTAATATCTACCACAGAAAAATTATTAGCCAATTTTTGAATTGATCCCATTCACATTTCAAAGCTAATATTTTATTAATATGAAATCATAGGATCATAAAATTTAGAGCTGGGAGGGACTGTGGTGGTTATTGTGTCCACCTCCCTCATTTTAAAGATGAAGATACTGAAGCCCTAAGATGTGTCACCCACAAAATAATGGCTGAGCCTGGGTATCTAGTATGAAATGCAAGCTATGAAATAACAGAAATTGAAATATATTTCCATTTTATCAGTTATCTTTCATCTTTGTTATGGCATTTCCTATTATGTTAAAACCAGATAAAAACAAAACCACAAATAATTGGTCTGGCAAATAGAATCCTGATCTGTGAATTTTCTAGTTGTCTTCTCATTGCAGACATTTCCACTTCTTAATTCTCCTTGTTGATCACTAACATCATATTGGATGTAACTAGAGCTAAAAAGGTTAATGTTATAAGTTAAGGAAGTTTAGTATCTTCCTTTTGGGAGTTTGAAAAGATTCTAGATAAAAGTCTGTTACTACAACTCCAACTATCTTACATCGTAATTTTTTCAAAAATGATCATCTACAATTTCCTGTTGGTTCTTATTTCTTGAAAACTATCCTTTATGACATTTGTCTTCTGTCTTTCCTCTTTTATGTAGCTTCCTTTAGCCTTACTCTTTGTCCAGCCACAAATTCCTTTACTCTTTTTGGGAAACAGGTGATCGAAAGTTGATTTTCTTTTATTCCCTACACTGACCCCTCTGACCTCTTGGTGAGATGGCATACTAAGGTTTCCTGTATGAGACACACCAGTCCTTTGTCAGGGAGCCACTTCTTGACCTAACCAGATAAAACTGCTTAGTCTGAATTCGCGGCTCTGAAGTGACCAATGTATGCCTTCAGCCGTCAATCTGGTGGCAGTTACTGAACTGCTGCGATTTCATTCCAATCTCTAAACAGAATGGAACAGATTAGTTTAGGCAGAAATATCCCCGTGAGATGAATGCCATTTCTTTGAAGGCTGCATCACAAACAGATATGTCATACCAGGAATCTTGTACAGCTCCTCTGTCCTTGCTTTAACCATCCTTTCAAATAGATTGATAGGGGTTCCTCTTTCTGCATGGTCCGTAATGGAAGAGGATAAACAGCAACACCATCAAAACGCCAGATGATAGGCAAAAGGCAGTCAGTGCCATCTTTAGAGCTTGGAAAAAGAGAAAAAGGTAGATGAACAGTTTTTATTAAGACCCTTGAGCTGTGCAACAATGTTGGTTTTCTGCCCTCCCTTTAAATGTCAGATGCCTTGAAATTAATAGTCAGCCTTGAAATGGACAATGACCTGAGAGTCCTAGGCATGAAAGAAATCATGAAGGGCCAGCAATGACATGAGCAGGCAGCACGCCTAAAAGACATGGGCGATATCCTGTCTCTTCTTTCCATCTCTTTGGGCTGTGTAGGATTTCAGGAAGCAGTTTTCATTTTTATGAGAATCTGTATTCCTGGAGAAACTCTTAAATCATCCTTATATAAAAGTAAGCAATTCCAGCCAAACTCTATTTTATTTCTAATCTGTCCTCTCATTTCTACCTAGTCCACTGAGAAGTGGATAATGAAGACATAGAAATTAAGTAAGGGAACTTCTTTCTTAATTGCTAATTATTTTTTCCAATAAACCTCTAAAAATAAAGGAAAATACTCATAGATATTTCTATTTATTCCTTTTGCAAATATACATTCTTTTTTTTTTTGCTTTTTTGGAGGGCAGTTGGGGTTAAGTGACTTGCCCAAGGTCACATGGCTAGTTTTTGTGTTAAGTGTCTAAGGCCAAATTTGAACTCAGGTCCTCCTGACTCCAGGGCCGGTGCTCTATTCACTGCACCACCTAGCCACCCTGGAGATAGAGGATAAACTTATTTGTTTTATAAAGAGTGTTAGATCCATAGATCTGTCAAGTCTGGGGAGCACAGTGGATCTCAAATCAGAAGAGCTGGGCTCGGTCCTGTTTCTGCTTTGGTGACCTTAGAGAAGGTGGGTCTTGATTGCAAAATGAGGGGTTTGGTCTAGATCGGGGATGGGGAACCTGTAGCCTTGAGGTCACATGTTGTAGCCTTCTACATCTTCAAGTGCAGCCACTTTGTTCTGTGAAGTTTCATTCAGTCAAAGGATTGCACTTGAGGATCTAGAGGGCCATATGTAGCCTCAAGGTCACAGGTTCCCCACCCCTGGTCACTAGATGGTCATTAAGGTCTCTTCCATGAGCCTCCATCCTGCTACCATGGCTTCTCTTTAGGCCTTGGTTATCTCAACTGTGAAATAAGGAAGTTGGATTCTAAAAGATGATCTCTAATTGCATTTTATGGTTCTAGAGAAAACCCAATTTTTTCATAGTGCAGTCAAGGAAACTGAGGTTAAGAACGAAGAAATGATTCTCCTGTGGTCTCAGAGTGAGTTAGTGATAGCACTAGAACCAGAAGCAGGTTCCCTTTCAACTGGTCCAGAGTCTCATCCATTATACTGTGCTACCTTTTAGATGCTATCATAAGGTGAACAGCAGAATTTGGGGAGATGAAACCTGGAGGATAATTGGAAGATGAAGGTTGACCTAATAAAATTTTTGAAGGCAATACAGAATTGGGGCTGGGGGCAGTGATAAAGGTAATAACTTTTAAAATCTATTTTGTGGTTAATTTAGAATTTTTTTGCATTTTATTTTTATGGTTATCAAATAGTATTAGGAAGATGAGACAGATATCGCCATTACTAGTACCATTCCAACTAGAGATTCAAGTTACAGCAGCAAAAAAATTAGAATACTATGTATAGATAGTCCACTTTGTAGATTAACAATAGTCTATGTTGGCTTACTTTTGTCTAGCTAAGTGCCAGGTTTATACATGTGAACTTCAGGGCTAGTCACTAAAGGACTATGTGAACATTTTTCTTATGTGTATGTTCAATAATGCATAAGCTTGGCCAGACTTGGGGGGATAGAGGAGGATAGAAGGGCCTGTTGTGCTATGGTTCATGGGGTCACAAAGAGTTGGACACAGCTGAATGAATGAGTAAGAACATATCCAGTGGGTCTATAGTTTAAAAGAATGGTAAGCAAAAAAATCTTTTTACAACCAGTAGATCCTCAAATTTTGAATAATTTTGGGACAAGAAGGAAGATAATGGGGAATCCTATCGGAATTGGTGAGAATTTTGAATTAAAGAATATTTTTAAAGAATTCATACTTTTTTGTTGTCAGATATTACATCAAGAAAATAGGCTTGCCAAATGTTCACTAGTAGAGGGCCTATTTTAATGAAAAGATAAAAACAGTTTGTAATAAACATACTAACCTAAAATAGTATTAATTTCTGCTTAGATGCCACTTAGAATAAGTATATATCATTGTATTTTGAAAATGCTTCAAATATTTTGTCCTTGAGTAGTCTACATTTCCTTTCTACTAATACTACTTATACTCTGTATTTGCTAGCAGATCTCTTCCCCTGCCCATTTCCTTTCTTTTTTTCTTTTTTTGGGGGGAGTAGATGATGCTAAAGTCAATTTAACCTCATACTCCATCAGAATGATCACAAATTATTAGTGAAATCCAAGCTAAGTGCTTTTTCCTCATAAAATGGATCTTTTAAAACCCCCTACGATATTATTTATTTCCCCTCTAGTGAGATCATGAGATCTGGACCCTCTGGAATCTGTACTAAAAGATTTAAAAACCCTTTAAAGAAATACACATTCCTGTACACATACTACTTTGAAAAGTCCCATTTTAAAGTCACTTTTTGAATTTCCTAATACTGGCTTCTCCCTTCTCCCCTCCTCCTATTTCATTTATGACTCATTGAGAGACTGGGAAAAGTTATGTGTGTCATTGACAAGTAGGATCTAGACCCGAGGCTGATAATAGCATCATTCTAATTAATCACTGTCATATTTGTTGTTTATCTGGCAAGAGAGGGCTGAAGAGGTGTCATTTGGAAGGCGCGTCTGCATCTCTCCACATTAAGCCAGCTTCATTTGGAGAAGCTCTGCTTGTGACTTTACTGTCCAGGTGGAACCATCCCTTAGAATTCTCTCCCTCTTGCCTTCAGCAATTTTGTCTGTACAATGACAGCCTCTAGGCATTTTCGCATCATTCACATGTCAAATCCACCTCAGCTTTTATTCTCTGACTCCTGTGGGTAGATACTCACTCACTGGGTAGATACTCATTCATTGGAACATCAGTTTCTGCAGTTACTTCTTAGGTGCAGAAATCTGCCCACAGCAGTCATCTTACCATTTCCCACCTGGCTGATCTCCTAAACTTCCTTAAGCTCTCCAGAAGCTCATCCTCCTGTGAGATCACATCTTCTAACATAACATACCTCCTTTGTACCCTGTGTCCCTGGGGCCTCTCCCTCCCTCTGACTGGAAAGGGTATGTGTGTGTGGGGGGTGAATATGAGAAAACTCTTCCCAGATCCTCCATTTGATAGGCATCTCATCATTTCCCACCTGGTTGCTCTCTTAGCCTTCATCATGCCCCTACTTGGTTTTTAATTGAGAGATACATGCATGGAGCTTGGTTTCTGTGGTCTAGATTTCACAGCATCCTAAGAATTCACAGTCTATACTCCCAAGAAGTTTTTATTTTGCATATCCTTGGAAAGATCTTATCTTTCCTGACTTTCTCAAGTTCACCAAACATGATGATGCCTTCTCTCCCAACCCTCTTTCAGTTTTTATATCCCTCAGGTTGGTGACTTCTAGAAAGAATACTTGCTTATATTTTTCATCTCTTTTGTGCATATTTCCTGTGCCATCACACAGGTTCCCACTTTCCTCACCTGACATCTCCTCTATAATGATCTATGTGTCTGTCGCTATCCATTCTTATCTCTAGTCATCCACCTAATCTGTCTATCTAGCCATCTATCCAATGTATCTATCTGTACATATGACATGCACACAATATACTCTCACAGACTGTTTGCACTTCTCAGGATCAGTAAGAAAGAGAGGTTGGTTTTTCATTGGTTTTCAGGAACCAGATAGATCAAGGGCATTTTTATTTTTTTAGTTCTGCTAATCAGGATCAACAACAAGAACAACAACAGGAACAACAACAAGAACAACAACAACAACAACAACAACCCAGAACCAAATTCAAAATAAGACAAACCTGCTTCCCAAGACAGGACAATTCAAATGAAGATTTAGTCCCATCTCCCAGTCTTACTTGTCAGTATCTTAGCCCCATCCTTGCCTTTATGCTGCCTTATCCACTGACCTTATATGAAAATTGCCCCCATCTGACTCGTTTATTTTATCAACTCTTCTTCTCCATAGCTATCATCTTGGCATCTTCTGTTAGGGAGGTGGGAACTCCTAGCAGTTGGGACCAGCACAGCCTGTTGCTTTCAGGTTCTGCTTATTAGAAGTCTGTTTCCTCACCGACATCTGATCACTCATTCCTCTAGCACCCCTGAGAACTGAAGATGGTAGATTTGCATCTAAGACCTATTCTTCTACCTCGTGTTTAAAGGGCTGTCCATACCTAGTGGTGTTAACCTGAATTCAAGGTGTTCTCAGGAAGTATGAAGACTGGCGAGGTCAATCTCGTACAATCATGACTTAGATGAGCCCCATGAAACTGGGAAAACTTGTAACATTCTCTCCAGTTTTATCCCCAATTAGATTTTGAAGCTACCTGATAGACATTACATCATCCTTGTATACAAGCTAAGGAAAGTTTGTTGTGAGTGAAGGTAATAGTACAAGAAGAAGTCTAGCCTTCATACAAATGAGAGTTCCCTGAACACATCACCAAAATCCATTTTCCCCTTGCCACTGAAAGTGATGGCTTAGGCATGATGCCAAAGCTGTGAATGATTCCTAGACCTTCTTGATGTTGCTTCTTGAGTAGTAATTAACTTCCTTGATATGTTTTATGAACTTCTTAGTACCTTGGTTATCACTAAGGCTGAAACATTCCTTTGACCAGTCTTCTGTCATTATAGGGGAGACCAGCTCAACAAACTGCTTCAATGGACAGCTGGATGTGCAGCCAGGTAGGGTGAGGGGATAAGGATCCTGTTTTGTGTCATTCCGATAGTACATTTCAACGTTGTATTGCCTGGTTTATGGGACATAAAAGAAAGCAACTTTAGTTCCTGTATAGCTTAAGTGCCTCTAAATTCCTCCCTAGATGGACTAAAACACAGGAAGTGAAAGATTAGGATGTTTGAGGATGCTTTGCCTACCTTGGGATTGAGAAGATGGGAGAAATCTGTTGTGGCCTTGATGGGAAGGGCCATCTCCCACAATCTCCCATGAAGCCCACAAGCTTACTGAGCAAGCTCCTGTAGTTTGTTCCCCCTATGTTCTATAGAGGGAGCTTCCCCAGCAACTCAGGCCCCTTCAGGGACTTGGCTTTCACTTTCAAAGCAACTCATTATTCCCCTTCCTTCACAAAACGGATCTGGCTTTTCTAAGCCTAGATTGGCAACTAGTCAGACCAGGAAAATGGAAAAGGAAAGGGACAGGGAGATGTCCTCATTTGGCTCCCCAGCAGCTCGCTGTGCTTAGCAGCGCCTGATACAGAAGTATGTGAATCCTGAATTCATATGTCAGGCTGGTACCAGATCACCGTTGTTCTCTGTTGGTCCCACTCTTCTAAATCATTGCCCAAGCCAACCTGTTTCAGTCACTCTGAATGAGGAATCCACTGTCTCTGTTCCTCTATTTATAAAAATATATGTACACATATATGTGTCTATGTGTGCCCACCACTCAGCATTTCTCATGATCAAAAGCTTTATCATACGTACTTAAGAAACAAACTTTCAAAATAAAGGCTAATGTCTCCCAGGCCTAGAGAGAAGCATTGAGTTCAAAGTAAGTGAATCACCTATCACAGGATCCCTTGATCCAGAGGGAAGGAAAGGGGAGAGGAAAGCTAAGACTAATATAGCTTTCCTGAACTCAGAAGTGAAGTTCTGTATAATCAACAGATAAAGTAAGAAAGATATCTAAGGGAGGGAGAGAAAACCAAGGAACAGAGAGAGAGGAGGAAGGGGAAAGGAGAAACATTGGGGGGGGATGGAAAGACAGAAACATGGTGACTGGGTCTTAGGCTCATACATTTATAGTGATGAAGTCCAACCCATCCTGACAGATGAAGAAACTGAAGTCCTCAAAGGTGAAGTGCTTTGCTCTAGTTCATATACGCTGTTGACCACACTCCAACCCAGATGCAAGCAAACATTCAAGAGACTAATGTCTACGTTGAGTCTTATGGACTTACAGGAACTTTGAAGAAGCAGTGCTGTATGGTGGAAAGAGCTAGATTTGGAGTGAGAGAAACTGGGTAAATCCCAGCTTGGCTAGGTATCTGACCTTGGACAAGTCACAAAAGGAATGAGTGAAATATGAGACTGAGGGATAGGGAAAGGCCAGTTTCTTGCTCACTCTACCCCTGACATTCAGCAACTCCAGGTCTGCTCCCAAAACCTTGATTTGATTCCCCTCCTATTGTGACACTCTCCAAAAATCACTTCTTCCGGACCCTCTCCCCTGCAAAGGACAGACTCTTTCTCCATTGAGATATCCCTAATTTCTCCCCACCCCATTAATGGCCAACATGTTCCATCCATTTCCTACAACACTTTTCTCTTTTCCTGGCAGCACCTGCTGTCTACCTCTGTCTAAAAAGATTTCTTATATATTGGTTACAGATGTCTGTTTAATACATACATATACATGCAAGTATATAATACATATAAATAATATGTAAATGCTCTATGATAGGGTCATAGCTGAGAGTTGGAAGGGACTTTAGGGGCCTTCTAGTCCATCCTTGTCATTTTACAGATGAAGAAACTGAGGCTCCAAAGAGTTCATTCATGCCCAACAGTAGCAAAGCTAGATTTGAACCTGTGACCCTGACTTGAATTCCAAAGTTTTCCCATTGTGATGTATTGCTTGTGTCCCTTGTTCTTATATCTGAAGTAGAAGAATTTAGCTTTTTTGCTGATTTTTCTTTAATTAGAAACAAACATAACCAAAAATAATTTTTTTCCCATGTTTGTGGTCTTTGGTTAATATTTTCCTTTGAGTCACTGCTTCTTAGTAGAAAAATGTTCCCAGTCCCATCCCTGGTTTTATTCAGGGTGTTAGAAGGGGGAAGTGAGGCTGCACTTCCCAGGAGGGTGGTAGTAAGGAGGAGCAGAATAGGAATGAAGCTGAGGCCAAGGCCTAACTGGCCAGGGTGAACAGAGGGACTTCATACAGTTTCTCTCCTCGTTTAAACATGCCACACAGGCTGGCACACAATTCTGACCACCCACACCACCTCAAGTCCAATCCCCTGATTTTAGAAAGGAGGAAGCTGAGGCCTAGAGAGGGGAAGAGAGATGTCCAAGGTCTCACGAGTAGTAAATGAAAAAGCCAGGGTTTGAAACCATGTCCTCTCATGAAAAAGTCCAGCGTTCTTTCCAGTGCATCAGTATGTAGAGGGCTGTGTAGCTATAAACAACCATGTTGATGTAATTGAAGTCAATATTTATTAATCACCTGCTGTGTGAGATGTGCTCCAGTATTATTATCATTAGGAATTTCTGGGAATTTCATAGGCTCATAGAGATGGAAGCGACCTCAGTGAGTATAACTAACAACACCTAACATTTATAGAATGCCTACTATGTGTCAGGCATTGTGATAAGTACTTAACAAATATTATCCCTTTTGACCTCACAACTTCCTTGCGAGGCAGGTGCTGTTATTATCCCCAGTTTGCAGATGAGGAAGTGAGGCAAATAGAAGTTAAGGGACTTGCCAGGGGTCACACGCAGGTAGGAAGTATCTGAGGTCAGATTTGAACTCAAGTCTTTTGATTCCAGGCTCAGTGCTTTATTTACTGTACTACTTAGCTGGAGTATCAGGCTAGTTGGAGGAAAAGAGAACTGGCTTGTGCCCATTAATTTTTTTGAACAACTAAAAAGACAAAATAAAACCTTTACAACAAATATGTATAATCCAGCAAAACAAATTCTCACACTGACCACAACACTGTGTGTTGTGTCTTACATTTTAAGTGTATTATCTCTGTGGCAGGAGGTGGGTGGTGTGTTCTGTCTTCAGTCCAACCCTTTCATTTTACCTATGGAAAACCTGTGGCCTAAAAAGGTTATGCAACATGCCCAAGACCATGGAGGTCTTTTGAGTTGAGAGACATTGTTCTTTTTCCTTGTAGCACATTGCCTCCCTTTCTCTCAGATCCTTGTCTCTCATACAGATGTATTTTTCTTTTAGGATGTCCAGGGGGATCAAAAAAGATGCTCTTCCACGGGGAAATGGCAGAACAAATTGTAGAAAATGAATATAATGGAATATTACTCGGGCTTAAGTAATGCCAGATATTATGAATACAAAGAAGCATGGAAAGATTTTCATCAACTGATGCAGAGTGAAGTCAGCAGAGACAAGGAAAGTGATATACATGGTGATTTCAATAATGTAAATGGAAAACCACAACAAAAGAACTGAAAATAAATATTGCAGAATTACAAAGAAAAAGCATGGCCCCAAAGAACAGGTAGGAGAAGATACCTCCCCTCACTCATTTGCAGTGGTGAAGATCCTTCAGCATGTAACGCTGTGTATATTTGCAGACTTTTTTGATGTATTGATTGGTTTTGCTGTTTCTTTTCTCTTAATTTTTCTTTAAAAATATTCTTTGTTACATGAGAGAGCTTTCTAGGTGGGGAGGAGGAAGGGTACTGGGAGAATTATTTTTAAAAGATTTCAAGGGTCAGCTCTACATATGGAGTGATGTACCAGTTTTGTATTGAAGTGTATTTGCTTAGGATTGCCATTTACTTTATGACCTTATCATATAATTTCTCTGTCAAATGAGGCAGCTGGACTAGAATATATTGCAAAGTCCCTGATTTCACCGATGGTGTGCTATGCCTATTTATTTCTCATCCTCCCCCTCCCCTAGCTGGAACAGTTACCCATGGTATTTGAGTAATTAATATTGTTTAATTGATTTCTTGAATCCTGGTGGGTACCATCCTCCGTGGATTGCGACTGTCTGGGCTTCCAGCTTGAAGAGGGACACGGAGAAATCAAGGCAGGAGATAAGCTTCCTTACTGACCACCAATTCCTTTTCACCCCACTGGAAGACATATAGTCAGAAGCATGTTGCTATGGTAGGTGAATGAGAATGCTTTGGAGCAAAGTGCTTTTGACTGTTTATATATTTTTAGGGGTGACAAAGCAGATGTCTGGCACAAATGGTCTGACTTCTTTCTCTATGAAGTGGGTTGGTTCTCCTTCTCTTCATTGTATTTCTGCAGTCCTATCTGTCATCCTTAGATCTTAGGAATTGTAAGACTCCTGCCTACATGCCTGAATATGTATTTAGCACTGCCCCCTTTCTTCCATGCTGGAAGTCTATCAGCCTTCTCCAGTGAGAGACTGCTCTCGGAATGATTTTGGTATAGCTAGTGGGCTCAAGGGGCAATTGCCAAAACCTGAGAATGGCATCCTAGCATTTCAAAACCACCCAATCTAACACCCATTAGATTGATATGTGTTTGACAAATGGTCACCTGGCCATGTGTTGGCCTTAAAAAGATTTAAAGACTTAAGGACTTTCAGTGAGGGCAAACCAATCATCTCCCATGGTAGTACATTTCACTCTTGGACAGCTCTGGTAGGAATTATTTCCTTGTATTAAGAAAAAAAATCTGCTTCTCTTCACCTCTTGCTCCTAGTTCTGCTCTCCAGAGGCAAGCAGAACAAACTGAATCCTTCCACATGGCAATCCTTAGCATGCTTGATGTGTTTGGTCTCCAGACCCTTTTACGATCCCATGCGTTAGTATCCTATTTTTTTCTTCTACAATCTGTATTCAGCCTAGTTGTTAATATGCTTCCTAGATGCCTAAAATTGAACATAATACTGATACCTGGTCACAAGGGGTCTGATTATGGTATAGGGTAACAAGGGAGTGTCAGACTTATTTGAGGAAAAGAGAATTGGTTTGTTCCCATTAATTTTTTTGAACAATTAAATAAGCCCCCAAGGAAACCCCCATATATGCATAGTGCAGTAAAACAAACTCCCACATTGGTCATTTAAAAAATGTATGTAGCATCTGGCATTGTAAGTGCATTATCTCTCTGGCAGGTGGGTGGTTTATCTGCAGTCCTCTGGTTGGTAATTTATCATTTCATTCATGAGAGTTCTAAAACCCTTCAAAGTGATCTTTCTCTATGTTGCTGTCTTCTTACTGGTTGTTTTGCTAGTTCTCCGCACTTCACTCAGCCTTTCTTCTTAGAGGTCTTCCTGGTTTCCTCTGAACTTCTTGATTTAGCCATTTCTTATGACCTTATTTACTTTATGACCTTTTTATCACATTCCATTCCAGTACTCCATACCACAATGTGTGTAGCCATTCCCCAACAGAAGGGCACTCCCTTAGATTCTTGATTTTGGATACTACAAAAAGCGTTCCTGGAAATATTTTGGTACGTGTAGGTCTTTTTCTTCTTTCTTTGATCTCTTTAGGGTATAAGCCTAGTAGTGTTACATCTGAGTCAGAGAGCACATAGGAACAGCACAGAAACTTGTTGTACATAGTTCCAAATTGCTTTCCAGAATGGTTGGACCAATTTACAACTCCATCAACAGTGTATCAATAAGCCTGCTTTCCTTCAGCCCTTCCATTTCCTATTATTTTCCTGTTTTGTCAGCTTTGCCAATCTGATGAATGCATGACAGAGCCTCAGAGTTGCTTTAATTTGCATTTCCCCAATTATTAATGATTTGGAATGTTTTTTTCACATGGTTGTTGACAGCTTGGATTTCCTCTTTTGAAAACTTCCTTTTCATTTCCTTTTGACCATTAATTTGTTTGGGAATGACTCTTAGTGTTATGAATTTGAATCAGTTCCTTATATATCTTTGATATGAGATCTTTATCAGAAAAGTTTTCTGCAAAGACTCCCCACCCCACCCCCATTACAGATTTCCTTTCTAATTTTATCTGCATTTTCTTTAATAAAGCCTGTTTATTTTATCTTCTGTGACCCTTTCTATTGCTTCTCTAGTTATGCTCTTTTCACATTTTCTAGTTTTCCCAGCAAGCAGTGAAGTTTTCTTCCAGCCTCAACATTATATCCATCTCTGATTGGATATTGTCTTTGTTCCCACACTCCTTTCCCAGTGGCTAATGGAATCAACTCATGATTTTATAGATCTCTATATAGGAGTGCTTTAAGAATAACAGTTGGTAGAAAGTCATGGTTTCTTATGGACTCCTTTTTGTGTTATGCTGTATGTAGAAATACTCTGAGGGTTTTTTGCATTTAAGTTCAGAATAAAAACAACATTATTTTTAAAGTTTTTCTTCTAAAGCCTTAGGTTACCCTTGCTTTTGATTTTGGAAAATTTTTATATATTTTTTCCAATTACATGTAGAAATAATTCTTAAGATTCAGTTTTGTAAATTTCAAGTTCCAAATTCTCTCCCTCCTTCTCTCCCCTCCTTCCTCCTTGGGAAGGCAAGCAATTTGATATAATGATTTTAATTTTGAAAAGGATTAAAAATACTCACCCATTTTCAAGGTATAGTTCCATTATGTGGCAGGCAGCATAAGGAGGGAATTTTCCATTAAAAATATCAAGTCCTATCTGCAGGGCCCCAATAGTAATGTCATGCTGAAAGAAAGCAAAGACACTTTTCAGGCTTACTTGTGGCTTACCCTTGTCCATTAGCTTAATGAATAATCACAGAGTTTGTGGGGACCCGTTGAAGTGACACAACTAGACAGTCATAACAAGATGCTTTTGAATGGTCTTGTGCCACCCGAGGCACAAATTTGGAGATAAAAATTTCTTGAGAAATTTGGGGATAAAATTCCACTAAAATTAGAGAGGATTACCTGCAGAATTATTGCAAGAGAGGGAAGTATATTTTAGAGTGCTTAGAAATTATTATGGCTTCATATACTGCCGGGATTTAGAACAATAACCTATTTACTTTTTGAATGAACAAATGGAGAAAAGGGTGGGCAAGTGGCCTACTAAAGATTACACAGAAAACTGGAAGTAGATTGCATATTAAAACCCCAGAGACATAGCTTTATATTTCGGTGTTCACTGCCCTGTGCTAGAATGATATCACCCTTGCCCTTACTTCCTTTTGATCCATTTATTTCATTGATTTAGGGAACTCTGGGTGTGGAAGCTCCCTCCATTGTTACAAATCTGTAATGTATAATCTTAAGAGAGTTGCCTGGGTCATTTGAGAAGTTAAGTGACTTTCCCATGGTCATACAGCATAAGAGATGGTACTTAAACCTAGGTCTTCCTAACATCAAGGTTGGTCTAGCCACCACGCCCTTTTTCCTAATCCTAGGAAATGATTTTGTAGTTACTTTTCTACCTACATGTTGTTTCCCTCTAACAGTTATGTGAAGCTCTTTGAGGGCAGAAACTTTTCCATTTTTGCCTTTCTGTCCTCAGGGCCTAGTCACGTCAAGTTGATAAGCATTTTTAAGTACCTGCTACTGTGCAGCAGATACTGTGGGTTACAAAGAAAGGCATAAGTTCCTGCTCTTTAGTAACTCGTGGTCTAAAAGGAGAGACAACACACAAACATATATATATATATATATGGATATGAATATGGATATATATGGATATTTAGACAGATAGATATAGATAGATACATATATAGATATAGATGGATACATATATAGATAGATACAGAGAAAGCTATAGATATAGATAGATATAGGATAAATTGGAAGCAGTCAACTGATGGAAGGCACTAGGTTTAAGGGGAATTGGGAAAGGCTACTTGTAAAGGAGGTGAGATTTTCACTAAGACTTGAAGGAAGTCAGCAGAGTGCTTGACATACAGTAGGTGATTAATAAATGTTTGTTGAAATGTTGAGTGAAATGAATGAATATTCCAGACTGTCTTTCACTCATAAACTGAAGCATTTTATTTATAAATTATTTTTATAATACAATATTATAATAAATAAAATATTAATGCATTTAATAAAATAAAATATTATAATAAAATAATAATAAAAATTATAAAGTATTTACAGTTTAAACTATTTCAGTCCCAACAGAGATGTCCCTATAGTTGGATATCTGTGTAGTCTACACCTTTGGACTCCACTTGCTAAGGAAAGCTTTGTATTTAGGAGATAAAGTTCTCTTCCTTCGTATCTTATTTTTACTCTGGCTCAGAGAAAAGCAACACACTTACCGCAGAATAGATGATGAGTTTTTTCTCATTAGATTTGTTGGCTACATTTTTGAAATGATCGACAATGTTTTTCACCAAAACACCTTAAGGAAAAATTACAAAAAGGTGGGGATGAAGCAAACATCTGGTTAGAGCTAAAGACTCAGTTCACAATTAGGTTACTGTGTGACAGCTCCAGTGGGAAAGGGTGAGGGAGAAGTAGGAGAGAGTTGTTTTAAAATCCAAATTAGGAGACCACTGAAATGAAGAGACTTTGTAAGAGGCTATTAGGATCCTCTGGGATGGTTTTCAGTGCCATTTTTTCTGAAGCATAGGCTTACGAAATGGGATGCTGGATGCCTGTCTGCCTCTCCACACCTCCGGTCCATGCTTGTATGTATTCATATTCTAATCAGCTGCTTTGGGATTCAGATGGAATGTAGACTTTTCAGGATTTAATTACCTCTTGTTATTGAATTCTTTTTATTTTCATGGTGCTTAATGGCATGGTAGAAAGAACAAGGAGGAAGAGATCTTGGTTTGGGTTCTGATGCTGCAACTACCTCACAATAAATCCTTGGGTAACTCCTGCCTTCTCATGGCTACAGAGTTCTCTTCAGAAGAATGAAGAATTTGTACTAAGTGACCTCTAAGGTCCTTTTTAGGTCGGCAGCTTAGTGATTCTAATATCCAGGGGTGTGCTGGAGCCACCTCTACCTGCCTTATGAGAGCTGACTGTTAAATTTTCACTGTGACCACTTACACCATGTAAATGAGCAAATACTATAAATTAGGACTTGATTTATTATTTCCTTGATTGACTAGACTTAATTAAGTGAAGAAGAAAATGTTAATAATGTCATGGCACTTTGTTTTGAGAGTCAGTGGCTAGCCACTGCAAATGTGCTGTCTACCAGGGAAGCTGGATGGTAGCATGGATAAAGCGCTGGGTCGTGGAGTCAGGAAGGCAAGTTCAAATCGAGTTTCAGATACTTCCTAGCTGTGCGATCCTGGGCAAGTCATTTAACTTATGTTTGCCTCAGTTTTCTTCGTTCTAAAAACTGGGATAGTAATTTGCACCTAACCTCACAGGCTGTTGTGATGATCAGATGACAAAATATTTGTAAAATGCTTAGTAACCCAGGGCCTGGCACATTAGAGGTGCCTCATAAATGTTCATTCCCTCCTTTCCTTCCCTAATATCCATCCATTTAAGAGAACAAGGTGGTTTGGCTCCTGTGTGAAAAGTTAGACGCCTCTCAGTCCTTTTCTCACCCTTGTCCCTGTGAAGAACTCTGTGTGTCGTCACTGCAACTATTGTTTTCAGGACCTGGCTTTTTGGAGGGACATGCACAGACACAAAAGGGAGACTATTCAAGCCGTCACATGCACTAGAGATACTGACATGCCCTGCTATGAAGAGCTCTCACCAACTTCCCTGGTTCTCCCTCTGTCTGAGACAGTGAACTCTAGAGCCTCAGTGAGAACCAGTGAGCAGAGCCAGCCCAGAGAGTGGCTCATGTTTATTGGCATATGCTGTTTACAGGCAGCCTCTGAATGAGAGCAAGGGGCTGAGGATGAGCTCATTAGCTGCTGCCCTCCTGCTCTCGAAGGTCAGCCGCCCCGGTGCTGGATTGGGCCAACTGGACACTGTTTGGGAGAGCTGGTGAATGCAGCAGTGTGGCAGCACCCTTGATTCCTGCATTCTCTTCCATTTCCTGATAGAGTAATGAGTGTATCTGTTGGGTTGCATTATGTCCTGAGGTTATGTTCTAATTTATTGAATAGCTATGTGGCAAAAATATCTATATAATAATGCTAACTGGCCTTGAAGGTTGCCAAGTGCTCTCTGTACATTATTCCATTGACTCTCATCACAACCCTGAAAGGTGAGCCATATAGATATTATTAGCCCCCTTTGTACAGATGAGGATGATTGCCAGCTGCTCTCATCTACCCAAATCTAAAACTACTGAGCTTCTCATTGGCAGGCAAATTTCCATTAATGTCAGGCTCTTTCTCAGGATTCTAGAGTGGCTTTGAATCACTCTTCCCTGGAGATGTACAAAAAATAAAGGTCATTCCATAAACAAGCAAGTGAATATTTAGGTGTGCTCTGGCTTAGTCCAATCTGGCTTACCCAGGATAGACACTGAATTCATTGTTCAGAATTCTGAGATGATTGCAGTTTATAGAGAGCATGACTGGGCTACATAAATCATAAAGCCCTATCTAATCTGGTGTATATATGGACACACATGTATATGTATGTGTTTTCTTTCTTTCTTTCTTTCTCTTTTTTTTTTGCTTTTTGGAGTGGGGAGGGCTGGGCAATTGGGGTTAAGTGACTTGCCCAAGGTCACAAAGCTAGCATATGTATGTGCTTGTTGAATCATTTTTTTTCAGTATCCAACTCTTTGTGACCCTATTTGGAGTTTTCTTGGCAAAGATACTAAAGTGGTTTGCTGTTCCATGTCAAGCTCATTTTACAGATGAAGAAACTGAGGCAAACAGGGGTAAGTGACTTGCTCAGGGCCATACAATTACTACATGTCTGAGGTTGGGTTTGAACTCAAGTCCTTCTTACTCTAGATGAGACCTGCACAACTTGGCAGTAGGTAGGGGCTAAAGTTAAAATAGGTTAAACTTCTTTTAGCCACTGATTAGTTTTTAACAGCTGACTTTCCAAGGAAAGATATAATTAATGATTACTCTATTTTGCAAATAAACCATATTTTAAAAAAAGTAAAATTTCAATTAATATCAATTAATTACACTTATTACTTAAGATTTTTGTTTACCATGAATTTGGTCCTCTCAGACTAAAGACAGACTGATGATGGTTGGTTGCTTCAGGTCATATGACAAACAGGAGAGAGTGTGCAGTGTGGCAACCCATTCACCAAGTTACATGACTGGCATAATAGTGTCTAGTGGAAGGCGGGTCAAGCAGGGCACAGACAAAGCACTCTACTTTCTTTTACATCTCTACATTTTATGTGAGCTGCCTGAAATCCTTTGGTGGGCCCTATGTTGTACAGGCCCAGCCAGTACTCTCTCCACTGTGCCACCTGGCTGCTCTTGTATATGTATGTGCATATGCTTACATGTGTGTGTCTGTCTGTGTTTTAGCAACATACCTCCCAGAAGTCGAGTTTTTTCTTTCTGCTTATATACTGCAAAGGTTGACAAGAAAGATAATTTAGACAGCTCCTCCAGCTTTTCCATGGTGTCTGTGGTAGCCCAGGAGGGTAGAGTAAAATTGTGAATTCTCTGCAATAAAAGAGAAAACAAAAGCTGAACAGAGGTTTGGTGTTTTTCCCTTTTGGCTGGCCTGCTTGTTTGTTGTCCATTTATCTTCTCTTTTATTTTATTTTATTTTATTTTATTTTCTTCTTCCCCTGAAGGCTCCCAATGATCAGAACCCAATGATTTAAGAGCAGCCAATTTAACTTTTCTAGATCTCTAATTGTTAGGAATCACTTATTATTTTATTACTGTTAATTATTATTTCATCAAGATAGGAAGCACTGGATGAGGAACATCTATCTTCTCTAATCATCTCAGAAATGCTGCTGTGTCCAGACTTCACTGGTCTTGGTATACAAAATAGAAGCAATGGGTTCTTTCTAGAACAGTTCACATTCTGATAAGCAGCTGTAAGAATCACTCAAAGAGACACGCACCGAGGTTGACTTCTCTCCCCCTTTGTGTATGGCCAGGGCTTTTGACTTAAAATTCTCAGTGGCAAATAGGAATTTTATATACAATGAAGTAGAGAATATTAGGTTAAGAATCCACCCAACCTGGAGGAGGTTTAGGACTCTCCCTCTGCATTTAATAGGAAAGGGAAATGCATTGGCAGAGAAACTCCACTTGAAGAAAATGAATTAAATGGCTTAAAAACAATGCAAAACACCTTTGTGGCCTGAAAAGTGAGGAAGTAAAGGGATAATGCTCTGAAACCTTTGGCAAGATGTCCTTAAAAAGTTTCTTAAAATGAGTCCAACTGGTTGCCAAGGGAAAAAGCTTCAACCTCCAAAGAAAGCAGATAGAGATCCCATGCTAGGATTACCCACCAATTTCCCAAGAAGCAAAAGTACAACTGAATTGCTCAAAGTGTAAATCAAAGCCCAGTGAAAAGCTAAGACCTGCAAAGCAGTGTAAAAGAGCCAGGGGAAGGAGAGCCAGGCTATGTCCCCATGTGGTTGAATGGCCCCAGGAAAATGGAAATGAACAAGAAGGTCTCAGTGGGGGACAAGAGAGTGTAAGCTAAAGAGCACAAAATGATAGTCTTCAACTTTTCCATGGAAGAATCTTTAACAGGATATATTTGGTGAAGTAGATGATAATGATAAGCAGAAATAGAAACATAACATGCATCTGAGCCAAGCAGCAATACCCAAGGAAGACAAACTGTCATTTGTCATTAGGGCAATAACTATGATACTGATTTTTACTCCCAGATCACAGGATCTAGATCTGGGAGGGAAGTGCCAGGCACTCTATGCTGAGCACTGGGGATGCTAAAAGAGGCAAAAGACAGTCCCTGCCCTTGAGGAGCTTACAATCCAGTGGGGGAGACAATCTGCAAACAAATGTACACAAAGCAAGCTATATATAGTATAAACATGAAATAATCAACAGAGAGAAGGCACTGGAATTAGATGATCTAGTTCAACCTCCTTGTTTTACAGATGGAAGACTGAGGTCCGGAGAGGCAGCTGCACTAGAATTTAAACTCAGACCCTCTGACATCGAATGCAGGGGCCATTCTTCCGCCCCATCCGCACTAATGATATTCTATACTTGTGATAGTTTCAAAGTGAGAAGCAGTGATGAATAGTGGAAGGCAACACTGACCTACAAGACATCTCAAAGATGTTTTTCAATTATAATGAATGTAGACAATCCAACAACCACAGTTTACCTGTCATACTTCCCCTCAGACTGTACTCCCTAGGGCAGGGGTGGTCTGGATTCAGTCAGAAGGCCAGAATTTGAGGAGAGGTTCCCCTGCCTCTGCCTTAGGGTCTTACTTAGTTTTGTAGAATCTCTAGTTTCCTTTAAAGCTTCAAATATTCTACAAATATGTAGAAGTCTTTTCTGATCCCTACAGAGGCCAGTGACCTTTCACTAAAATTACCCTGAATATATTTTGTATATATTCATATGTGTATAAGTTATTTCCCCCAATAGATTGGAAGCTCCCTGAGGGTAGGGACTTTTATTTTTATCTTTATATCTCAAGTACTTAGCACGCTGCTACATCTCAAGTACTTAGCACAAACAGGAAGAGTTTAATAAATAAATATTCACTTATTGTCTCATTCCTTGAATGAGCCTGATGGAAAACTGGCAGTCATCATATTATCCCTCCTCTCCCAGCTAGGTGGTAGAACAAAGTGACTCAGAAATGATACGCAAGAAGGCTGACAGAAATGCCTCGCCCAGTGAAGAAAATATCGTCTTGAAAAACCAGTAACAATTTGTTGAATTTCAATGAGTATTTGACCTTCATAGGAAAATGTTTGGTAAGGTTCTTTGCTGACAAGTCAATGCTGATATATATGCCCTACATTTTCTTGTTTCCTTATATTGGTAAAATTAAAGTAATTTTTTTTCTCCAGTAGAAAGGCATTTCTTTTTTAATTAAAACACATACCAAGAGACCAGTATTCTCAAGTGAGTGAAAAATCACTAAATGGTAGAAGATGGACAAAAAGCAATTTTGCCTGCAATTTTCTGAAGGGTAAGAATATTAATAACAAGAGAGAAAAAGGAAGATGGGAAGATTTTCAATAATAATAGGAGTCTTAATTTATGTTCTACTGTTAAAGGAAGTAAGAGCAATATATCTAGAGAGGAAAAAATAGAGCCCATGTTATAGGAGTCTAAATAGGCATATTTCAAAGCATCAGATTGTAGATTAGTCTTTTTTTCTTGTACCTCACAAAATAAAGGATCATAGATTCTAGTCCAGATTCCAGTCAAGTCCTTGATTTGGAGTCCAGAAAGCTTTGGTAAAGTATTTATAAAATCCTGAAAAACATACAAATTGACACAAAGAAAAAATGGTGGTGAATTAGTTATTTGTCAGGAAAGTACATTGCATGATATTGACTATGATCACTTTAATAAAATGAAACTACAGAATTTTACAGAGAAGATTAAATTTTTGTAATATTGCAAGTATAGAGGCAGCCTACTGTAAGTGGACAGAATGGTGTCAGGAAGTCAGGAAGTCCTGGACTTGGTCCTTGGAGTCAGGAAGACTTGGTTTCAGATCCTGCCTCAGATATTTATTAGCGATCTGATCTTGGGTCAAGTCATTTAATCTGGATGTCATAGGACCGTGGGCTTTTGAAGGAACAAGTGGTATCTTCTAGTTCATCTGCCTCATTTTGTAGATAAGACTGAGACCCACAGAGGTTGTGACTTGCCTAAGGTTGCATAGCTAGTTTGTAAAAATAATAACTAATGTTTATACCATTCTTTGAAGTTTATGAAGGTCTTTATAGATGCATATAATCTCATTCAAACTTCACAACTACCTGCAAGGTGGGTGCTCTGTATCTACTTTATGGATGAGGAAACTGAGACCCGAGGAGGTTAAGTGACTTGCTCAGAGTCACCCAGTTATTAAGAATGAGAGATTGGATTCAAACTAGGTCTTTCTGACTCTAGGTCAAGTGGTCTATCTATTAAGCAATACTGCCTCCAAAGCAACTAAGTCAGGAATTGAACCAACTTCACCGGGTCCCGAATTCCATAATCTTTCCACTATATTAGGAGGCATTGCAGGCAACCAGCTAGGAATTCTCTGCTGTCACAGAGGAGGGAATTCCCATACTGGGAATTGCCTTCATGGTTGACATCACAGTTTCTTCAGCTGTTTCTGGAACACTTGTAAGTATAAATGCAAACATACATCTGGGGTGACTGGCTCTCCTTCCTTGGACTACATTACTGTCACATTTGATGCAGGGCTAGAGTATTAGGTGATTTGCCTAACATGGGAAGACATACCCTAAGTTATCCTTAGTCCAGAATGAGAAGACCATTCTAGACTCCAGACTGCCCAAAGGATAAGGAAGCGGTTTGGATTCACTATCTAAGAGTACAACTTTTCTTATGGAAAATGATCATTCTGATACTGAGGGAGGGGAATAGAATTGTGGCTCTTCTCATCTCAGAGGACAGCAGAAGCAACTATGGATTCTGAGGATGGTGAATGTAGGCAAAGGTCAGCCACAGGGAGAGCTTGGAAAGGGGGGTGGTGCAGTGGGAGCTGCAGCTCATGACAAATAGTCTTGAGCTAAACCTGGAAAAGAAGCATGGTGGGAATAGGAGGAAAACATGAGTGTGTATTTTGTGTCTTGTAAGGTTTTCAAATATAACTTGGAGAGGAGTTGGGATAAGTGTGATCACATAATCCTGTGACTGGAATATAGAATCTTCATTCAAGTAGTCGGCTTGTTGAACTCTCCCCACAACCTGATCACAGGGTATGGGAATCATAAAATGGAAAGATGATAATGAGTTTTGCTTTATGTACAAAGGTGATAACACCCACCCATGGTCCTCAGTAAGGCCTGTGCCTTGGATCGTATTTTCTAGATGAGATATATTTACATGGAATCACGTGCATGCCTTAATAATAATACCACATGGACATTTAGAGATCTCCTTCAAGTTTTCAAAGCACTTTAAGGGAATTGTCTCCTTTGCAAACCACTCCAGTGTCTTTGCCAAGAAAACCCCAAATAAGGTCACAAAGAGTTGGACATGACTGAAATGACTGAACAACAACACATTGGATCTAAGCAGGTCCATTTTTAAGCAAGCAGAGTAGGTTTGGGGAGGTAGTCTGTGGTTGTGGCATGGTATCAAGCTAGTGATGAAAATTGTGACTCTGAAACAACCTGTCAGTTGTTTTCAGTCCCAAAGACTCATAGTTAAACCCAACCTGAACCTGTTATACCACAATATATAGAATAGTAAAGCTAAGTTTTTTTTTTAACCTTGTATGGAGACAACAAGTTTTGATATTCCTTTGATGTCAAAGTTTCTTCCTGAAGCTTTGCAAGTCGAGGGCATTTTATGTTATTAGGAAGGTACAGCAACTGAAAGAACAGGAACCAGAAAAAAATCCATTAGGCAGAAATATTGGAACAAATTCCATTTCTAATCTATGAAATTACATAGAAATACAAGAAAAGGTATAGTCACATTTCAAACTTCAGCTAGGGAAACTGACATGAAGAAAAAACCCTAAAATTTAATTGTACTTAACCTTTGAAATTAGATTTTTTTAAAAAAAGGGATCAATGTATTTGAGAGTCTTAAACAGCGAGATGAAGAGAGAATAAGGCAAGACAATATCTCATTCTTCTCAGGAAGAGATGAAAGGCCTGTGATGAAATACTTTGTCACTCCCTGTTTCTTCAAACTGAAACATGACCTAAATCATTCTGTCCCCTTTCCTCTCATTTCCAACACAGATTATATGTACAGCCAGTGTCTTCCACTCCCTTATTCCCCATAGGTCAGAAATTCATATAGGTAACATTTAAATCTTGGTACTGGTACAGGTAGTGGTATAGGGCAGCTAGGAAGCACCTTAGTGCATAGAGTGCCAGGCTTGGAGTTGGAAATATTAGTTTTCTTGAGTTCAAACCCAGCCTCAGACACTTACTAGCTGTGTGACCTTGGACAAGTCACTTAACCCTGTTTGCCTCAGTTTCCTCATCTGTAAAATGAGCTGGAGAAGGAAATGGCAAACCACTCCAGTATCTTTGCCAAGAAAGCCCCAGATGGGATGATGAAGAGTTGCACATGACTGAAAATGAATGAACAATAACAACAGTGATACAGTTAAGGGGAAAGAGTACTCATCTGGGTTCAAATCCTGCCTCTGATTTTTACCCCATTGTGGCTTTGGGCAAGTTACTCAGTATCAACTAGACCTCAGTCTCCTCATCTATAACATGCAGGGGGTAGTCCAGATGACCTGTGAGGACCCCCTTCCTGCTCCAGATCTAGGAGCCTGTGATCAGGAACCTTCCCTGGCTAATCATGGCAGAATGACTAATCCACGATGATAGATGAAAAGCATTTTGTGGAGAGTAATTGGTATCTGTGTCCTATATGTCAGCCCCCAGCTGTGTTCTGTCTGCTTCTCGCACATGGGCTGAAGCCAGAGCTGCAATGAGTTCAGAGAAATGAAACTTTCTCTGGTATGGCAGCTCCGCACTCACACACGCATGCTTCTCTCATGGGATTTTGGGACTGGATATTTCTTAACAGAGACAGAGGAAATCTGAAGATGTCTATTCTCTTAATAATATCAGTGCTTTCTCTTCAGTCCATCTACCATGATTTGCCATAATAATTTGGCGGCTACTAAAAGAGAAGTGTTAAAAGGTTTATAGCTCATTTGCACTTTGGTCGATTCTGTTATCACCTGTTTTGAAGATTTCCTGTATTGAGGGTTCTCTGTATGGAAGTCTTCATCTGCAGTCCCAACTGCACTTCTATAACCGGGTCCCCTAATTGCAGGCATTCTAAAACATTAGCACTGAGATCAAAGAATCATAGAATTTCACAGCTGGAAGAGACCTCTAGGTCAGCCTGTTCAAACTGAAGGGACCTGTTCAGACTGAGATGGAGGCTGGAACTGAGACCCTGCTTCACTCCTGGGGTCAGAGTCACTGGCTTCTGGACTTGGTCCTTGTTCAGCACACAGCTAATGACTCCTAGCTGCTCCTTTCTACCCCATCCCTGGGGGCAGGTCAACTTCTCAGTCTGAATCTGTGACCTGGAATTAGGTAATAAGCATAAGAGCTGCCAGTTGGACCCTGTTCTCTTCACTGAACAAAATCAGGTACCTCCTTGTGGGTTTGGGACTTCTGGTCCTGGTGCACAGTGGTGGACAGATCCTCATTCAGAACCAGCACTGAAAGTCTCTCCGTGGTGTGCTCCTGGCTAGACCTTTTCCCAGTGTCCAAAGACCTAACTGCCTGTCTCCCTATGATGACCTGTACTGGAAAAATGACTTACAGTGTTTTTTTCCTTTGGATTTCCCAATCAGGATTTAATCTGGGAAAATCTGAGGTCTCTATGGAGTTCTACTGGAGGGCTCAGCTGTCCTTCAGGTTTCTCCCCAACACTGGTTGCTCTGTTTGATGTCATTTAGACAAGTACACCCTGCTGGCACATTCTCTTCGCATAGTTCCTAAAATTCTAACATTTAGAGCTTCAGTTGGGTTAGAAATTTCTGTTGCCTCCCCTCCTACTTCTGCAAATACTCTTAGAAAGGCTGAGAGAATACCAGCTGGTCACAACCAAATGTGAATTAGTTGAACCTATTACTTTCTCCCTTAATATCTACTGAAAACCTTAAACTCAAACTATGGGAATTCTGATGAGGGATTAGGGAAGAAGGGAGAAGTAATTCTAAAGCTTAGGATAACCAGAAGAGGTCTAGACTGAAGCCGAGGAGATTTGGGCAGCTTAGAGGTTAGTAAACATCGGGTAAAGGGAAAATATGGAAGAGAAGACTAGGAGGAAGGAAGAAGAGGCCAAGTAAAGGGTCCATAAGTTGGCCCCCAGCAAAATTTGTCAGCTACCTTATGTTGTCTAGGATTAGCCTTATCTGGAAATTTATATATTGAAACATCCTCTGCATGTTTGAACTGGGAGAGACCAGAGGCTGAGATAAAAAGATAATCTTGGAGTTTCCACAGATCAGAAGTTGCATGGGGCCATATTCTTTTCATTGATGTTTCCATTTTCCCAGTTTCTGCTCCTCACTTCTCATATGAAATTGGTTAGCAAGCTTTGTTGCTGTCACTTCTGCAGCACCCCAGAATCACAGCTGCCCAGTGTTTGAAGAGATCTCAGAAACCATTTAGTCCAATGTGGTCCTGAGCAAGAATTTCCTCTATGGTGTCTGTGACAGGTGGCCATCCAGCCTTTGCTTGAAAACCACCTATGAGGAGGAACTCATCGCTTCTTGAGGTAGTCCATTCTGTTTTGGGATGGTTCTGATTGTTAGGAAATCTTTTCTTATATTAAGCCTAAATAGACCTCTTTGCAAATACTTCCCTTTGCTCCTAGTTCTGCCCCCTAGGGTACTTCATCTTCCACATAACAGCCCTCTCTTACAACCCTCTTGAGTCTTAGTCCCTTTTACCACCCTGGCTAATCTCCCTCTAGACATCCTCCATATCATAAAGATCCTTTCTTTAACTGGTGGTGTCTAGAACTGGAGACATGTGGTCAGACCAAGGTACAGCCCAGTGGAAACTTTCACCTTCTTTTAGGATAATAGGTTCTTTTTTTTCTTTTTGGAGGGGGGAAGGTAGGGCAACTGGAGTTAAGTGACTTGGCCAAGGTTACACGGCTAGTTTTGTGTTAAGTGTCTGAGGCTGAAATTGAACTCAGGTCCTCCTGACTCCAGGGCTGGTGCTCTATTCACTGTGCTACCTAGCTGCTCCATATAATATGCTCTTCTTACATCCATCATCTCTTTATTCTCACTGCTGGAATCTTATAAAGATCCTCATTACCACTTGCTTTGACTGTTACAATAGCTTCTAAATAGGACTTCCACCATAACTTTCTCATTCTCCTCTTCTTCCTTTATAAATCTCTGCCAGACTAATCTATAGACTAACAGATCTGAGGATGAGCCTCTGCTCAGAGGCTCCCCACTGACCTTTAAGTAAAGTTCATGCTTCTTTGTCTGGCCTTCAAGGACATGAATAATTGGCAGCATTCAGTTCTCCAGACTTCTATAACCCATGCACCATTGCCAAGACTCTGGGCTTCCATGGATTAGGTTCAGTCTTGGGGATTTCTGTCTAAAAATCTCCTTAGCTTTTACCTAGCGTTTCTCCTGGGACTATCAGGATTTGTCTTATGTCTAACTGACCACATAAAAATAAATGGGACCTCAATTCCAGTGCAATCATTCACTTTAAGAAGACATTAAGCATTGGTCAGGATGTAGTTAAGTCCACAAAAAATGCTGGAGACTTAAACATAAGCCATTAAACATTCGGGACACATTCCCTTCCATCTCTGATGAATTTATGTCTTTCCTAAGGACTAATACAGGTCTCCAGACTTACAGTGTTATCCTGAATTGAGGTACCCTGAATGGAGCAAAGACTTGGGGTTGTTAGAAAGTTGTCAACCATTCTCATAATGAGCCCCACCTTTCTTAGGGTCTTATATAGTCACTCCAGAGTTACAGTATGACCCAGTAGGGTCACTAGACAGTCATATCCCTATTCTGGGGAATACGCTACAATCCACATTACTTACAGTACCAGTGATGACAAGCAAGGTTCAGCCTTGCTTTTCCTACTTATTGGCTCTTGGCTTTGTGGGCCTTGGTTTTGGCTTTTTCAACTCTTGGTTTGAACTAGATCTTTGGCACGTCCAGGAATTCCTCTGCCTGGTCCAGGAACTTTTCAGCTGGTTCAGACAATCCTTTCATTTGTTGCCTCCAATACACTGCTATTGGGCTGTGTATCTGCAGCTCCCATTCGGCCCAAGGACTCTTCTCCATTCTGCTGCTGCCTCTGGCTGCTACGTTGCTTGATACTGATTTTTGAGAGGACAGTCTGTGTCTGTGTGCAGTATTTTTCTCTGCACCGTCCATCCTTTTCTACTTCCTACCTTTCTAGCCCTGGTAGGTGCACGAGGTCCCCTTTTCAAAGGCAAGCCCAAGGATGCAGTTTGTGTACTAGTCATGAATTTCCTAACTGATATGTAGTAGTGGATGAACAGGTACCAAGAACAGAGGAAATCTACCCCATGTCCAAGAGCTGATTGCATGCTAGAAATGTCCTATTTTGTCCAGGAGAAAGTAGAGGGAGGGAGAGCTCCTCTTGGGACAAACCTGGAAACATTTACTCTGCTTTTCTTATACTATTCCCTATCACACGGGCAGTGATTTAGTACCATAGCACAGAGAGTGCCGGGCCTAAAGTCTGGAAGACTCATTTTCATGAGTTCAAATCTGGCCTGAACTGTGACAGGTGGCCATCTAGCCTTTGCTTGTAAACCACCTATGAAGAGGAACCCATCACTTCTTGAGGTAGTCCATTCTGCTTTGGGCTGGCTCTGAAACCAATGGAGTCCTGAAGAGTCGAATACAACCAAACCACACCACCTCCCTATCGTGTACCTTGTGCTCTCAGATACACTGCTTGCTGAGCCCTGCACACAATCTACCCTTTCCACCTTCACTCCGCTACTTGGCATTTCCTCTTACCCTCTTCACTTGCTGAATTGCTTGCTGTTCAGCCTTGGAAGCCCAGTTCAGATGCTAGCTCTTTCATGAAGCCTTCACTGATTCTGCCTGCAGGTCACAACCTTTCTCTCCTCTGACCTCACATGCCTCTTTGTGAGTACTCTCTAATCTAGCCCTTATCAGATATTATTCTGTATACACTAGACTGTAAACTTTATGAAGGCAGGGCTTGTGGCTTATATAAAAATTCATCTCTTCTTCAGCACTTAGCATAGCTCTGAATGTATAAGCACTTAGATTTTTTTCTGAACTTTTAAAATGACTTGAAATTAATGAGTCATTTATCCTGCCTCCTTCAGATTTCTCTCTAATCCCCAGCTGAGTGATACTCCTAGCTCTCCCCTCCTACTGACCTGATCTTGAGAAGTTGGTACTGTATGAACTGGAATAGGCTGCCAGAGGATTTGGGGATTCCAAATACTCGAGCCCTCTGGTGGAAACAGGGCAGCCAGATTTGTCATGGCACTCATCAGGGTCCGGTCAACATCGGTGCTTCGGACGTAAACCTAAAAGAGAAAAGAAACAGACCAAAACAAACT
Organism: Pseudocheirus occidentalis; assembly: GCA_028646575.1. Taxonomy (NCBI): domain Eukaryota; kingdom Metazoa; phylum Chordata; class Mammalia; order Diprotodontia; family Pseudocheiridae; genus Pseudocheirus; species Pseudocheirus occidentalis. Next base: position 31,276,134 of record CM053597.1, on the reverse strand, counting down.
CCGTCATTAGAATCAGTCATCAGTGCAAGGTCTTTTCCCAAGTGCCACTAGGCCATGTAGTACCCAAGAAAGAACAAAGCAGAGACCAATTTACAGGAACTGTGGGTTTTCTAAGGAACTAACAGGGCCTTAGGAAAAGGCCATATATGCCCACACAGGAAGTTTATGCAAGGGTAGGATATCCTTAGTTACTGGAATCATCTTCTACAAAAAGAAGCAATAATACAAAAGTGTCTCACTTTATGACAGTCTTATTTATAAAAATGTGGATTTATAGATAAATTAAGGGGTGATAACTTGCATTACAAAAGACCCTCCCCACAAGTTTTAATTAGTTTTTTTTCCATCTCTTCCTTTCTAGTCTTTTTACACTTTTTTTTTCTTTTTGGAGGGGGGAAGGCAGGACAGTTGGGGTTAAGTGACTTTCTCAAGATCATACAGCTAGTAAGTGTTAAGTGTCTGAGGCCGGATTTGAGCTCAGGTCCTTCTGACTCAAGGGCTGGTACACCATTCACTGCACCACCTAGCTGCCCCATGTCCTTGCACTTTATTCTTCTCCATCCTCTCTACACTGCAGCTCAAAAGTACTTTTTAAAGTTCCTCAATGAAACCTTCCCTTGTCCTGTCTTCTAGGCATAGTGCTGGCTGACCCAAGTGCTTGGGACTCTCTGCCCCTCCCTTCACTTGTTGGCTTCCCTTTCTCCCTTCCTCGAGGACTTGGGGTGTATTCCCCATTCTTTATGTTCCCAGAGCTTAACACAGTGCCTGACAGACACACAGCAAACCCATAATCAACGTTCAATGACTAAATGAATTTTCGATCCTGACTCTGTTTTCAGCAGTGGAGGGAACTCTTTCCACTGAGGAAGTCAGTCAGCAAGTATTCACGAAGCGCCTATGTAATGTACCAGGCATTGCTCTAGGCACCATGGACACAAAGATAGGGAAGAAAACAATCCATACTTTTTTTTTTTTGTAAATTAAAAAAATTTTTAACTTAAATACAAAATAAGAAAAAAAAATGCCAAGTGCACAGCCTAACATAAGAGAGGATTCAAAATATAAAGCAATAAATTTCCATTTCAAGAAAGCCTACATAACAAATGCTACACATTGTGTTGAGAGCTGTCCATCTTTGCTTCTTTGTAGGTTTTCTTTTGTTTTTTGCTGTGCACTTTTCACTTTGTTCTTTTTTCCCCCTTCCTCCCCGCCTTCCCCAAGAAGGCTACAATTAAGCAGAGACATACATACACATTTATATACATATTCACACATATACACATATGTATATATGTATGTATATATACACACAAACACATATACATGCATACACTTACATACACATCCTCATACACAGGTATCTATAATCATACACATATGTATTCATATGCATCTACGTAAGACCATGCTAGTTTGTGCCAGCCAGAAGCTGGCTAACATTTTCCTTCATAAGTCCAAGTCTTTCCATAATTCTCTAAATCTACCAACTCATCATTTCCTATACCACAGCAATGTTCTAACCTTATACTGCCTAGTTATTTTAAATAGTCTAAAACAATCTTGGTTATTGTGACTGACATATAGTAGTTTCCTTACTTTTCTTTTTTGATTAATTTTTAGCTTTAACTTTTTCTGAAATCATGATTACTGCCCCTGCTTTTTTTCTCCTAAACTATACTCCTGATCTTTATTTTATGTTTGTGCCTATCTCTGATTTCCTGTCCTTCCTCCTCTACTTCTACCTTACCCTTGTATTACTTAGCCTACCCTGGTCCAAGGACCCCTTCCTTATCCTCCCCTCCTTTCCCTTTGCCCTCTTGTTTCTAACTGAATATAGTTAGAAACTTACAGCCTTCTGCCTTCCAAATGCATATGTTGTTCCCTCTTTATCCCAGTTCCATGAATCTAGACAGCTTTCTATACCCCCCATCCTATTCCCTCGCCCTCTTATTTCTTTATAAATGTAGAGGACTTTTATTCCATTCTAAATATATTGTTCTCTCTTTAACCCAGATCTAATATGTTAGGGTTCCCTTTAAAAATCCCTTCCTCTTCCTTATCCCCTTAGCCTTTTATTTCTTCCTAAACTTAGAAGAATTTAGATACATATGTATTGTTCCCTCTATACGCCATTCCCACTAAGAGTAGGGTTCTAGAACCACCAGCCCTGCCCCCCATTTAATTCCTCTGTGTCAGTTCTTCCTCTCACACATCATTTGTGCAATTACTCTTTTAACCTTTTCCTAAACTATTTTACTTTTTAGAATCACATCATATTCAGCTCTACTCTAATCTTCCTTTTGAACTACCCAATTACTAATTACATTCCTAGAGATACAGATAAAATTCGCTCATATAAAAAGTAAACAGTATGTCCTTCTTGAGTCCCTTGTAATTAGTCTTTGATGTTTACCTTATATTTCTCTTGAATCTTGTACGTCAAATTTTCAGGTCTTTTTGCAATAAAATTCTGAAAGTCTTGCAGTTCATTGAATGTCCTTTTTTTCATTCAGGATTATTTTTAGTTTTGCTGGGTGTGATATTTTCAGCTCGAACCCCAGTTCTTTTGCTCTTTGATATATAATATACTTGTGGTCTTTTGGTATCACCACTGCTAGGTCTCAGGTGATTCTAATCGTGGCTCTGTCATATTTGAATTGTTTTTTCTTGTTTCTTATAATATTTTCTCCTTGACCTAGGGGTTTTGGAATTTAGCTCTGATATTCCTGTACATTTTCCTTACATGATTTCTTTCAGGTGGTGATTGGTGTATTTTTTTTATATTTCTATTTTCTCCTCTTGTTCTAATGCTTCAAGGATGATTTTCTTTAATTACTTCTTTAATTATTTAATAATTAAATTATTATTTAATTAAAGATTCTTTTTTTGATTGTAGCTTTCAGGTAGTCTAATTATTCTTTTGTTTTCTCTTCTTGATTTGTTCTCTGGATCAGTTGTTTTTCTAATGAGATGTTTCACATTCTCTTCAATTTTTCATTCTTTATATTCTGTTTTATTTTTTCTTGATCTCAAATAACTTTGCTTGCTTCCTCTTGTCCAATTCTAATTTTCAAGGAGTTGTTTTCTCTCTTAGAATTCTGGATTTCCTTTTCTTATTGGTTAACTTTCTTTTCATAATCTTGTTTTTCTTGGATTATTCCTTTAAAAAAATCCTCAGCCTCTCTGATTTGATTTTTAAAGTCTTTTAAAAATTCTTCTATGAATTCTTTTTGGGTGGGTGACCATTTGACATTAGTATTTGGAATAGGAGACCCTTTTTTTGCTCCACTGTCCTCTGAAGATGAACCCCAGTCTTCTCTATTCCCATGATAACTTTTTGTGGTTGGTTCTTTTCTCTTTTGCTTGCTTATTTATCTTTTTATTTATACCAACTTGCTGTAATCACCTCTAGTCTTGAGGTGTATGAGATGGTGTTTTGGGCCTCACATCCTTCTTCATTTCTGCCCTCTGTCCTAGAACTGAAACCAAGAGCCCTGCTCTCCTGTAAGTGTCCACAGCAAGTGTGTCCCTGCCACACTGCTTCTGCACTGCTGGTTCCTTCTTGCCCGGGGCTATGTCTTGGCATCACAGTTGGGCCTGGCATTCCTTATCAGCACAGGTTCCCTCAATCTTCCTGGGCTCAGACACCTGACTACGCATACAATCCAGGAAGTGAAAATTCCTGTGGTTGGGCTGAGGCTACCTCCCAACCCAGGTAAGCCCGAGGGATCAATCGCCCTTGCTGTTTCAGTGGAACTAGCCTGCTGCTGTTTCTCACAGGGACCTAACTTGAGATTTTTCTGGTTGCTGTTCTACTTAACTCTTGTCTGTTTTTACCCACTCTAAGCATTGACCCTGAGGTGCTATTTTTTCTTGTTTGTGGAGGAAATCTGAAGAGCTTAGAATTTTCTGACCTATTCCACCATCTTCTCAGAATCCTCTCCAACAATCCTTACTTTTAAGTACTTTAAACTATGATTTATTTAAAAAATATATATATAGTTTACAAATACATTTTTTCTTGAATGCTCTTATGGAGTAAAGAATGAATTTATAGTCATCATTTACACATGGTCACTAATGAATGGAATGGTTCAGTGACTAAAGAGGGAAATGATTCTAAAAATAGTACTTTTTAGCAGTATAAATAATAGGTCCTGTCATTTACATTTGATCTCCTGTAAAGGAAGACAGGTGGTACAGTGGATGGAACACTGGGTCTGGAATCATTCAAGTCTGAAGACTCATCTTCCTGAGTTCAAATCTGGCCTGAGACACTGGGTGCCCTGGGAGAGTTGCTTAACCCCTGTTTGCCTCAGTTTCCTCATTTGTCAAATGAGCTGGAGAAGGAAATGGCAAACCACTCATGTATCTTTATCAAGAAAACTCCAAATTGGGTCATGGAGGGTCAAGACACAACTGAACTGACTAAAACAGCAACAAGAAGAAGACATTTTTCTGCATGTGATGTTTAACTCATTGTTTACCTTGGAAGGTGGAATTCTTCCCTCTCCCCTCCCTCTGGCTGTCCCACTTGCCTTATTCCGGTGGTACGTAGAATTCAAGAAGCTGGAATATCTTTTCTTTAAATATGTTCCAAGCTCATAGTGCTGCTCCATTCCAAGCTGTGGGAACACAAGGACAAAGGTCAGGGTAAATGGTCTGTGTGCATCATCCAGCTCTTTATAAATGGTAGCAGTTCTGGTGCAGCCCAGTACCAGAGACTTCCGTGACAATAAGCAAAGAAGAAGTTTGAGCTGTGACTCCAAGTCAGTCACTCAACAAGCATTTATTATGTACCTACTATGTGCCAAATAATGGTCTAAGCATTGGGGATGCAAGAAAAGTCCTCAGGGGACTCCCATTTTAATGGGGGAGGCAACATGGGAAAAACTGAATATTCATCATATATGAAGCATAAATGGGAGGGAATCTCAGAGGGAAGGTACTAGCAGTAGAATGCTCTGGCAAAGCTTCCTGTAGAAGGTGGCAGTGAAGCTGAGTCTTGAAGACAGCCAGGGAAACCAGGAGGTTGGGGTGATGGGGGAAGAGGCATGGAGCCATGAGATGGAATACTCTGCTCGATGAACAGCACACAGGCCAGAGGCACCAGGGGATTAAAGTGGAGGAGCCCAGGAGGTGAAGGGCTTTCAGTGCCAAACAGAGAATGTGACATTTGATTGTAAAGGTGATAGGGAGCCACTAAAATTTTTTGAGCAGGGTGAGGGGTAACGTGGTCAGATTTACACTTTAGGAAGATCTCTTTGGCAGCTGAATGAAGGAAGGACTGACTGAGGAGACAGTGGAGGCATGGAGGCCCACCAACAGGCTGTCTCAGTAGCCTAGGCAGGAGATAGTGACGGCCTGCCCCAGGGTGGTGGCAGTGGGAAGGGAGATGTTGTGAAGGCAAAAGGAAAAGACTTGGAAACAGACTATCGAAGGAGGAGTCAGGATTACACAGAAGCATAAAGCCTTCTGTGGTATTCCACTGGTATTAGAAGAACCCCTTGGATATGACAGGCCTTCAGGCAGAATTTGCTTATTTGATTTATTTCATCCACACCCTTCATTTGTACAGGATGATGCAAGAAGAAGTTGGATGATATGTAGATAAAACATTGCAAATTGATTTTAAGGCAGAGAAGGACTGTGCTGAGGGCTGGGTGATCCTAGTATAGGATAGTATAGATCCAATATAGGCACAGAACCAGGAGGGATATTGTCCTGGCTATTGTTATTCATCTCCACCCTCACCCCCACCCCCACCCTCACCCGCCAGCTCCCTAACATGCGAAATTGGAAATTAAAGTTAGTGAAAAGAGAAGTGTATGTTCCTGTATATATATTTATGGTAGGGTCACCAGGTGACTTGGTAATGCTGGGAGAAGCAGGAACTCTAAGCTCTTTTCTAATCAGTGGTGGAAAGGTGCTAGATCTGGAGTTGGGAGATCTGGGTTCAAATCCAGGCTGTGGTAGCTACTTACTATGTGACCCAAGAAGGCAGTCAAGTCACCTAAGCTCTCTGAGTCTGTTTCTTCACCTGTAAAACGAGGGGTCATACTGTTGGCCCTACCAATTGCTCATGGACTTGTTATGAAAGGAGCAGTCAGTAATCCTTTAAGTAATAGAGATAAATGTTAGTTGTTGTTATGCCACTCTGAAGCTGCTGCTTTTGATCAGCGTGACTTTTTATCTCAAGCTGCAGAACTGGTTGGGCAACCCCTTGTCTTTTGAAGATTTGGAATAAGGGTGCACAGTCCAGGGCTGAAAGTGAACTTGAGGACCCCAGACCATGTCAGAATAATTCATAGGATATGCTCCCCTCTAAGGGGGTTACCTAACAAGGGGGATCAGGAATGTGGAGTCTCTGGGGAGACACAGGTACTACCAAGTGAAGATGAGGTTTTCTAACCTGATTCAAATTAAAAGGAAGAAATGCTGTAGGGGAGAAGATTTAACCACACAAGAGATAATATTAATGGTAACAAGTAACATTTATTTACAGATCACTTTAAAGTCCCTTCCTTAAAATGTCTCATTATGCTAACACTGAGTATAAGAACATGTATCTCCAGCCCAAGTGACTCATAAATTGGAAGACTAGTGCTTAATTCTTCTCAATCGAATAACCAGTCATGGACATTACTGTGATGTTTTGTACATCTTTTTAAAAAAATCTCTAATAACTGATATAATGCCAATATACAATCTTCCAATCTTAATATACCCATGTGGGGGGAAAAGTAAATCAGAACAATTAATGAACATTTCTTCTTGCACTTCATTGATTATACTTATCTGAAAGCTAACCAACCTGGCTAAGTTGTCCAAATCCCTGAGGCCAAGCAGATTCTTGATAGGGATCGTTGGGAAAAGTTTCAATGGGACTCCGGTCTCCATGCCGAAATAGCTGGAAAAAGAAGTAAAAAATAAATGGTGCTTCTCATTTACTTGTCTTGATATGTTTCATTGTAAATACAGGTACTCCCTTGTCCCCTTGGCAGTTCTTCAAGCAATGCAGAAACATGACTAAATAAAAAAATAGTTGTATCATTAGGACTGAAGTTTATAATCACAGACTCTCAGATTTGGTAAGTATTTCAACTAATAATATGCAAGAATTCCCTCTGCTTGAAGGTCTCTAGCAAGGAAAATGCCATTTCTCTTGGGGCAGCCCACTCAACTTTCGGACAGCTTTAATTTTTAGCAAGTTGTTTTTTTTTTTTTTTCACAGCAAGAAGCTATCTGCCTCTCTGCAACCTCTTTATTGGTCCTAGCCCTAGCCCTTACTTATGTCCCAGCTCCCCATTATCTTTCTTTGGACTTAGCACAGTGACATAGTCCTCAAAGAGGACTATGACATCAAGAAGGTGATGCCATGACTTGAAAGTGAATTGGATTTAAGTGAGGAGGGCTGCACAAAGTCACCAGCCTTACTTTCTCTTCCAGGGCCATCTGGGTTTCATGGCCAGATAGAGATCAGGATGATTGGAGATGGCTCAGGATCCAGTGGATTTTTACTTTATTTCAAAGCAAATAACTATAGTTTAATTTCCTTGGTTCTCCAAAATCTACAATGTCTACAACACTTACTACACTTGTGGCATGGATTCTCTGATTTCCTTGAGTAGTCTAAGATTTTATTACAAGAAATGACAAAAACACAGTACAGCATAATAAATGGAAGGGACAAGGGTTTAGGTGGGGAGACAGGAAGATTAATAATCCAGACTTGCCTCTGATTAAGACCCTTGTCAAGTCACTTAATTTCTCAGTCCTCCAGGCAATTTTAAAGTTTCAGGTCAGCTTTGGTTTAGAAACAGTGGTGGGGTTTTCCATACAGAGGTCATTATTCTGATGAAATCACAGGTTTGAACCTCCCTTCACTCCTTTCTGTTAGAAAATGGATAACCACCACCCAAGAAGCAATGAACATTGCTCTTGTGGGCCTCTGTGGAACACTCCATTGGCTCAGCCAGAGACGTGTTGCCTAAGTGGGTGTTTTTCTCCTTGAGTGTAAACAAAGGAACAGATCCTGGATGGTTTCTATCTCAGAGAAGAGAGTTCTGGTCCACCCATTCCTTCCTTATTGTGTTTATTCATTCATTCAACAAAATATCCATGGTCTCTGAGATGAATTAGGACTAAAGCTAAATTGTCATATGATCTTGGCCCCTAAAGGTATAGAACCTTTAGGGGGCAGGTCTTCTTCAGACTTGTAGCACTACTCAGAGGCTAAGACTTCCCTAGAAAGACTCACCATTGCTGAGTAAGAGATTTTTATCACTTTGTTAAAACCTAAACTTATAGGAAATTGTTGATTTATCTAAAATATACATATATATGTGTGTATACACACATATATGTGTGTGTATGTATATATATGTATATATATTTGTACTGATTTGAATAACATTGAATTTTAGATATCACTTGTATTCTGGGTTTGTTTTGCATAGACACTTACCTTAGAGAACCATTGGGAATGAAATGTTACATTTTCACATTTGCTAACTTGCCATATCTGTACACAGATAACGGACCTTCTATCATTAATAAAAATGTTTCCAGGTTCACTGCCTTTCAAGATGCATTGCAATGTACCTTGTGCTGTTAGACCTAGTAGCTGAATGGTTGGTTTCTTCCACAGATAGAGCTTTAGGCATATTCATCATGTCAGAAAATTCTTCATTATAATAAAAAGAGTAGTTTACATTGGTATAGTACTCTGCATAACCTGGTGAGAATGGATGATGTGCTAATAAGTTTTTATCCATGTCTCAGAGGATCCCTGCCTCAAACCTGAATCACCTAAATCATTGGTTCTCAACCTTCCTAATGTTGCGACCCTTTAATACTTGTAACATCTGCATGTGGGCAGACCTGCCTGGAGATGGATAGAGGAGCGGTGTCTCGGTTCCTAAGACCATCGGAAATATGTGAAAGGGTCGTTTGACAGTGCTGCCCTAAATGTTTCTCATTGCATATTGTAGGAGTTGCTGCCAATTTGAAGGTCTTTCTCTCCCTCTATAAAACTGCAAAGAGCCAATTAGTCCCCAGCACATCTGGTCCTAAGATAGGCAGAAGTGACAATAACAGGTTGGTTCTTGTCTTCACTGGAATGTTCCAGGTTTCAACGGAGCTTCCTTGCCAAAGTCTTTATAATGAGAAAACAACGAAGAAGCCACATCCTGTGTTTAAGCGCACAATAGCTTGGAAGAAAAGAAAAAGATTTAATTGTTCAGTCGTTAGGTCATGACCCCACAGATATTGTCCCTCCAGTATCTTGGGAAAGATACTGGAGCAGGTTAGCATTTCCTTCTCCAGTGTCCCCCAGGAACTGAGGCCAATATAGGTTAATTGACTTCCCGGGGTTGTACAGCCAGTAAGTGTCTGAGGCCATATTTGAACTTACATCTTCCAGACTCTAGGCCTGGTTCTGTTCTCAGTTGGTCTGAAAACCAGTGGACTGCAAGCTTGATATGTTGTGACGGAGCAGCTGGAGAAGCTGATGTAGACTTTTGAGGGGATGGGAGTGGTTAGGTGGTAGGAGGGAGTCTGGATATATGATTTCATTTGATGTTTGGTATGACAGATTCCTAGAGTAGAAATTCCCTTCACCAATGTAGACCAACTCTACTCATCTCAAAGTATGGACAAGGTCACCTTGAGGACAAGTGATTGTCCTGTGGCCACTCAGCTAGGATGTAGCTGAGGCTATTTGAGATTTGAATCCAGAGCTTCTTAGCTCTGTGTACCATGCCATACTGCCTCCAATGTTCACTGCTGCCCTATCACAGGAGAATAGATGTAGGTCTATAAGGGATAGTAGAGAACACTGAGGTTCAATCTCTTCAGTTCATAGTTGAGGACACTGAGGCACAGGCAGGTTAAGTGACGTGTCCAGAGTCACACATGTCATAGGCATCTGAGACAAGATTTGAGGTCTTCCTGACTCCAAGCCCAGCACCCAATCCTCTCACCCCTGACTCTCACATTCACTTCTACATTAGAAAAGACCCAGTATTCAGTATTTGAGCCCTGGTCAGATCACATCTGGAATACTGTGTTCAGTTCTGGGTGTTGCCTTTTACAAGGACATTGAAAAACTGGACTTTGTTCACAGTAGGGCAGTAAGGGTGCTGAGGGGCCTCAGAATGATGGAACATCAAAGGAACTAGGAGCTTTAAGATGAGATAAGCCAGAGGTCATTACAATATGGCAACACCTCCAAGGGTTCAAAGGGCCCTTGTTTAGAAGAGGGATTGGGTTTGTGCCATTTGGCCCCACAAAGTGAACCAGGAGTTTGGGGGCAGAGTTAGAAACAGGTGGAGTCTAGCTCCTTCAGTTCTCCAAGACTTTGATGGGTCTGTGGTCTCATTGGTACGGGCACTGACGATGAGTGCAGGTTACAGTCAAGGCATTGTCGGGAGAGTCAGAAGGGATTTTAGATGTCTTCTAGCCCAACTCCCTCAGTTTACAGATAGCAAAACTGAGGCCCAGATAAATTAAGGAAATTTTGGAAACCTTAAAGGATCATCTTAATGAAAATTATTATCATTCTGCAAATAAATCAGGCACTTTGGGAAGTGGTATGAACCACTTTGAGACCACTGAAATAAATTGAATTGTGATTGCAGGACCTTAATGATCCCCTACAAGTCATGGTAGAATGTTGCTCCCAGCTAACATTGTCAGGGGAGACATTGATGTTTGTGGGGGAGTATTTTGACGTTATGTTATGTATGGTCCCATGATTTTATGATTCCATTGTGTGCTCCACAAATGAGGCACAGAGCCTTGAAATGATCAAGGATGGAGAAGGATATATGCTTAAGAAGTCTACACTGGCAAAAGGAAGCTTTTTATTTAGAACAGAATGCCAGATACCCGATGCATCATCAAAGCCTACTGTTTTCTCCAACTGCTATGTTAGCTGGGTGTGTGAATAAGTCCCATTTGACAAGTGTGCCAAACACTCATACTTATAAAATCATGCACAACAACAGGACCATGGCTGAAGGAAGAACTCAGTGTAAGAGAAAGCCAGACTCTGAGTCAGATGACTGGGGCTTTGGGTCTGAGGCCAGCTTCATCACTCACTGGCTCTGTGATCATGTGCAAGTTCATCAGTTAGTCAGTCAATAAGCATTTACTGAGTGTTTGTTATGTGCTGGGCACTTTGTCAAGCACTAGGGCATTTCCTAGAAGTCAGTTCCTAGAATTATAGAATCAGAAGAGCTGGAAAGGCCATAAGAGGCCATCTAGCCCAGCCCAGCCTTGTCTAGGAATCCCTCACACAAAATCCTTGACAGGCCTTCACTGAGCTCTGTCGGTGCTTAGCACAGTGCCTGACCCAGAGCAGCTGCTTAATAAATAACTGCTGACTTGATTTGGGGCATCTCTGATTGCTAGGTTAGGCAGCTATGTGGTGTAGAAGATACAGTGCCTGGCCTAAAGTCGGAAAGATTCATCTTCCTGAATTAAAATCTGGCCTCATATACTTAATAGCTGTGTGACTGTAGGCAAGTCACCTAACCCTGTTTGCCTCAGTTCCCTCATCTGTAAAATGAGCAGGAGAAGGAAATGGCAAACCCCTCCAGTATCTTTGCCAAGAAAACCCCAAATGGGGTCAGGAAGAGCCTGATATGACTGAAACAACTCGACAGCCACCACCACCACAATTTGCTAGCAAGTTTGTCTTTGTTATAGAGCTTAAAACTATCTGGCTACCACGTCACTCCAGGATATTACTTCTGTGTTATGGGGTCAAACAAAACAGATCTAAGCCTTCTTCCACATCACAGTTCTTCAGCTATTAATGCTCCTCACAACTTTTCTTCCCCAGGCTTAAGTATCCCACAGCTGACCCTCATCTGGGATCATTTCCAAGCTGCTCCATAGTCTCCATGTCATCCTCAAAAAGGGTCATCTTGTCAGCGTCTTCCCTCCAAGTGGCACCCAGGATGGAACATGGCCTTCCCCATGTGGTCTGCATGGTGGCAAGGAGACTTACTACATTAGTATTAATACATCCTAACTGCATGTTAGCTTTTTTTGACTGCTTTGTAACAGGTTTAGCCTTTATGGAGCATTCTGTCCACCAGCTCAGCCAGATCTTTTCCCATTAGCCATTTTCTTTCTCAAGCACTTTGGTGGTGCTATGAGCAGAGAGGCTTTATATCAGGAAGACCTGGGTCTAACTCCTACCCCAGATGCTTACTAGCTGTGTTTTCCTGGACAAGTCATTTGACCTCCGTTTGCCTGTGTCTTCATCTATAAAATGGGTATAAGAGCACCTGCCATTGCACATACTTTCAGACTTTTTCAATGTTTTGCCACTTTTTTTCTTGTCATTTAAAAAAAAAGTATTATTGTTATATGGATGGCTTCCTGGGAGGGAAGAGGAAAGGGAAACCAGCAGAAATTTTGATGACAGAATAAAAATCATTAAAAAAAATATCACCAGCTTACAGGATGGTTGTGAAGATGTTACATGAAGTGTTATATGTAAAGCATTTTGCAAACTTCAAAGTGCTAAATTAATGCTAGTTATTATCATCATTATTTTAGCCAAGTTTCCTCAGATCAGCACTTTTATAGTTGACTATTGAAAATGAAATATAAAACTTTAAATTTATCCATTAAACATCATCATCTGAAGAGAACAGAACAAGGGGGGCGGGCAGGATAGGAAGAAAGGACATATAATCAGTCTCTCACAATACGTCCACTGTGGATATGTCCTGCGTAATTACACATGTACAGTCTGTATTGAATTGCTTGTCCTTCCAGTGGGGGTGGGTGACAAGGAAGGAACCGAAAGAATCTAGAATTTAAAGTTCTATAATCAAATGTTGAAAATATATATGTATATATTACTACTATTATTATTAACTACATGCAACTGGGAATTAAGATATACAGGCACTGGGGTAGGGAGATCCATCCTACCCTACTGGAAAGTCAGAGGGGCAATGGGGAAGGACATGGGAGAGAGCAGATTGGGAGAGGTGCTATATAGTGGGATTGGGCTGTTTTGGGGTAGTGGGTAGGGGAAATATGGGGAGAACATTTATAACTCAAAATCTCATGG
>CM053597.1:31242763-31262538 GCA_028646575.1 Pseudocheirus occidentalis | reverse complement strand
AGAGAGAGAGAGAGAGAGAGAGAGAGAGAGAGAGAGAGAGAGAGAGAGAGAGAGAGAGAGAGAGAGAGAGAGAGAGAGAGAGAGAGAAGAGTTGGGAATGATGCTGAGGTGGTGAGCCTGGGCTCTTTTTTGGTGGCCCAGTGATTCTTAAATGACCTCTCCTTGATGTTTGTTTTGTAGGTAAAGGTTATTATTGTTGTTGTTGGTTTTAAGTGAGATACCTTGCATGTTCTTCTCCTTGTCCAGTCTTTTCATTTTGTTTTGATATTTCAGGTTGTCTCATGGAGTAATTAACTTCTTTCTGGTCCATCCTAATTTTCAGGGAGTCAATTACTTGGGTAAGGCTTTATACCTCATGTTAAGCTGTTCATTTTCTTTCCATGGTTCTTGTTCATGGTTCTCATGTCTTTTCTCTGGTGCTTTCATCTCCCTTACAATATCATTTATACTCTTGAAAAAAACTAGTGCTTATAGTTTTTTAAAATTTGTAAAGAACTTTTAAAATATTATCTTATTTTTTTCTCTCAAAACCATCCTAGGAAGTAAATGCCTGAGGCAAACGGTGGCTAAGTATGGGTCACATAGCTAGTGAGAAGACTGAATTGATCCTCTATCGTTTTCTTATTGATCCTATTTACAATGAATTGTTTTTGTCCTATAACTGCCTAACTCATAGTTTTTTGTTTCTGAACTTAGTTCAGAGATTCAGCTGATGTACAATGAGTTAAATTTAAAAGTTCAGCTCCCCAAGCTAATCACTGTCCTATTCTTGCCTCAAAGAATTTAGCTGATGTTGGGGGATGCATATGAACACAGGGGAATCATGTCTAATGTCTTTATACCACCAACCTATCCTTCAAGGATGTCTGGTTTTCTGTGTCTGGTCTGTTATTTCTAAGCCTTGCAGCTGCACTCAAACAATGTACATTTCTTAGCCTCGTGAAAGAAGAAGGGGGATCATTGCTAGCCCCCATTACCAAACTTCCAACCAATCAAGCTATTACCTTCACCTCAGTTTTGTAATCAGTCATGTTGTCCCCAGTCCCATGATGTCATCTACCCAGTTCTGCTCTTTATTCTGTACTCCCCAAAACCTATACGAGGGGACCTGCCTGCTCAGGATCTTTGGCATAAATGGAGGCAATCTATTGACCCATTTATTGACAGGCAGTATGCCCTTGTAAAAATGTTATCTTGATCAGAGAATTGCCTCAGCTTGTCCTTTTGTTAAATCTTATCCACATCATGAGTAAATATATGAGGCAGGATTTGAACTTGGATCTTCCTAACTCCAAGTCCAGGATTCTGTTCACTTTGCCACCTTGCTGCCTCAAGAGTTTTTAAAACTCTTGCAACATTTTTTTCTAGAAATTTTAATTGATCTTGTGGGCAAATTGTATTTTTTTTTGAAGTTTTACTTAGGGTTATTCTCTCCTTCTTGGTTTGGTTCTAGAGCATTCCTGGCATCATAATAGGGTGCTTTTTGGTTTGTTTGTTTACTCATTGTTTCAATAATTTGCTCTGGACAAGCTAGGATTGCTGGTCAAGTTTGGAACTCAGGAGGCTAAGACTTTTTTCCTCTTTACAACCACCCCTTCCCCCTAGAACTGCTGGTCTGGGCCTAGCACTGAGTCCAGGATCAACTTTTGGCCATCCTTGTACTTCTGGCTTAGCCCTTCTGGGAGACCTCATGGTGTTGAATTGGGACCAAGGCTGAGTCTCTGATCAGCTCTGGGCATCCTTATGCTATTGGTCTAGCTCAGAACTCTGGACACTGAACCTGTGATCCTGGTCTACTCTTGTTCTATGTAGGTCAGATTTGTCATTTTATGCAGGAAAGATGACCCACTGTAGTTTTCCTTTGGTTTCAGATCATTATTTAATCTAGAACTCATAAGTCATGGAGAGAGTAGTTGTTGGGGAGGGGAGAGATGGCTTGTTCTGCTTCCTCCCAGGCCACCATCTTAGTATTGTCTCCTTAACCTTATACTGTTAATTTCTCTGAGGAGCTTCTGTATAAACTCTTACAACATTAATGTGGCAGAATCTCCAGAATATTGATAATGTAGACCCACGAATGATATTTTTCCAAGGCTTCCTCTTTACCCATCTCTTGCTCTAAACTCTGGTGGAGTTCTCTTTTCATTGCCTAACAGTTGCTAATAGGGATGGCTTAAGTGGTATTGACTTTTTCTTTTTTCTTTACTCTGAGATTAATTAACACTAAATAAGATGAGAATTTCCACATACAAAGGAAAATGTAAAAATAGAATTCTTTGTGAAACTGTGAATCTGTAGTATAATGAATAGCTTGCTTTTCTTTTAAGGTATATAATAAATACAACATGTTATTTTCAAAGCTCTCCTGGTAATACTATTCCTCCTTCATCTCAATGTTTTTCATGATCTGCCTTGATATTCTAGATCTTTTTTTTTATCAAAATGAATTGTTATTATTATATACAGTTCTGTTAATTATCTCTTTGATAGTTTGATTGGTAAAGCATTAAAGTTACCTCTTATAGTATTATAATTTTTATTACATTGGCATGACCCAGCCATGAACACTGAATATTCTTCCATATGTTTAGTTGTTCTTTATTTCTTTAAGGAATACTTTGAATCTATATAAGTACTTTGAGTTCTTTGGTAGAGTGATGCTTGAGTATTATACTTATTTTGTAGTTATTTAGAATGGAATTTTCCTTTCTAATATTGCCTCTTGGATTTTGTTGTTATATAGGAATGTTCTTGATTTTTGTGGGCTTATTTTATAGCCTCTAACTTTGCTGAAGTTATTAGTTATCTTGGTTAGTATTTTTACTGATTAAGCTAGTTTTAATGTAAATTCATTGATCATTGCATTGCTGATTTATGTATTTGGTTACTAAAATGCAACTGAGAGGGGCCAGAAGGGAATACCCTGGAGGGGAGAGAGAGAAAGAGATCGAAAACTATGGTACTTTATCAGAAGACTGTTTTGGTGGGGGACTTAGCCTGTGCATGGAATACTTATTCAAGTACCTCTCTAGTGTCTAGACAATGATGAAGCAATTTGGCTGGGGAAGGCTGGCTTGCTGAGGTTGCTGGAGAAGTAAGGCCTTCATTTCCATTTTTCTTTCTACTGTGTCCTTTCTAGCTGAAAGTAAAACCAGTTGTCTCTAATAGAGGGGTTGAGGAAATGGCTGGACAGAAAGCCATGCCTGAATGGAGGAACCAAGCAAGTGATTGTCAAGGAGTAGGCCAGCCCACGTGTGGATGTGCAGGTGAGGAAGAGAGAATGAGTGACAACCAGCTGACAGTCCTCCTTACGACTCCACCACAGCCCCCTACAGAACCACTACTCAGTGTGTGCTACAATTATTTAGTCCTTCCACCAGAGAGTGTGTCTTGTATTTTAACAGTATTTTTTGTGGAAAGTTTCAGAAAACTTTTGTTGCCTAATCCAGGGGAATGTTTTTAATGGTGAGGATCCTAGACCCAGTATTAGGGAAATGCAGTGCCTGTAAAACCTCATCACATAGGAAGCCTTTTTAGAACTTATCTTGTTAATCTGTAAAATGAAGGACTTGAACCTTTAAGGTTTTTTTTTCTAGCTCCCAGTCTTGCGATCCTATGATCTTGTGACCTGTGTATAGGGACATATATTATTTAGAGTGATTCTAATGAAATTTGAGCTCTTTTCTTCTAAAAGGTAGGTATTTATAATGAAAGGCATCTCCCAAAGAACTTTGGGAGCAGAGAGTCATACCCATTGAGAGAAAGGCTTGAGGAATATACCACAGGACAATGCTTGGGGCATATAGCGTTAGGGAGTCCCTCTAAGGGTGGGAAGATTTAAAAAGGAAATTGGGGAGAAGATAGAAGAAGAAAAAGAAGAAGGAAGAGAAGAAGGAGGAGGAGAAAGAGGTGGAAGAGGAAGAAGAGAAGAAGGAAAAGAAGAAGAAAGAAAAGGAGGAAGAGAAGATGAAGAGGAAGTAGTAGTAGTAGCAGTAGTTGTAGTAGTAGTAGTAGTAGTAGTAATAGTAATAGTAGTAGTAGTAGTAGCAGTAGTAGTAGTAGTAGTAGTAGTAGTAGCAGTAGTAGTAGTAGTAGTAGTAGTAGTAGTAGTAGTAGTAGTAGTAGTAGTAGTAGTAGTAGTAGTATCAGGACCGTGAGAGGCAGTATTGGGTCCTCCCAACTGGGACACTTTCTTCTGAGCTATGCCTAGACCATGCCAGGGTAGGGCTTCCTTGACAAATGCAGCAAATGAAGGCATTCATCTTCCTCTGGGTTAGTCTGAAGAAACCATCCTGCTGGTATCAGGGCTATGTTCTTCTGGTGCTGAGCCTTGCTGTGCACCAAGAGGCATAGTGAGGTTTCCTATAATTTCTTATTTGTGTCTCAGTGTGCTGAGGAAGACAGAAGGGCTATTTGAGATATGGTGTGATTTCCTGTAAGTTTTGTGAGTTCTTCTCTATCATGAAGAGGCAAATGGAAGGGACAGGTACTAGACTCATGACAAGGAAGAGCTTAGGTGAATTTCTATGAGGATCTGCAGAAGAGTATACCTTTTCAGTATGGGAAAGTTTCTTGGTCATTTATTTTGCTTTGTTGCTTAATTAAATGTCTTTTGCTTTGAAGTAGTAGTTTTCTGTTTGCTTTGGTAAGAGGAATCTTGATGAACTCATAAACTACGACCCCAAGCCTGTTATGAACCTGAGAGAGCTTTTACTGGTGCCTATGATTAAGGAAGGTCCAGTTTCAAAATAATAACTTTTATCTATATGGCATTTGAAGTTTGAAAATACTTTTATCACAACCTAATAAGGAAGGTACTATAAATGTAGGATGCTTCCAAACTCACTGCAATTTTAAGCTCTAAAAGCTTAAACTATAAAAGCTTAAAAGTGCGCTGAGACTGTTGGGACACCCTGTATTTTGCATATGAGGAAATGGAGGCTTAGAGCCATAGCCCAACTTGTCTCTGGTCATATGGTCAGTAAGCATCAGACTACAACTCAAGGTCCTACTCTATCGGTAAGTTCAGCACTCTTTCCGTTGCATCATGAAGGACTAGATTTAGAAGGGTCAGTGCTGGCAAATGCAGGTGAAGACAATGTAGAATTTCCCATCCAAATTTAATTTCTGTGGACCTAATTATTTCTGAAAACTATTTGCAAAGCTGGCCCAAAGCGGGATGTAGTTTATGTAACTGGAAATACATCAGTCAGCTTTTGGATTTCAAAGTTTGGGACTTAAAATACGATCGCTTTCTTTTTCTTTGTTTTTTGTGAAGTTACATGAAAAGTTTAAAATAAAGCCACTAAAAGAAACAACATGTAAAATGTCTTTGGGAATCCAAGGGATTGGTCTATGGCAAAATAATCTGACCTTTTCCAAGTTCCAATTTTAATTTGCATGCCTACTGTGTCAAAGTGAAGAAAACATTCTCAGCTGCATTACCCACCATCTGCCGATTTCCATTTTTTTTCTTTCTAATTTCACCACCCACCCTCTGGGTTGCCACACTTGCCCTCTACAGATGTCTTGTCACCTGATTTCAAGATGCAACACCCACTCTCTTAAGCCAGGGAAAAGGCATTGCTGTCCCACGCACCGTCAGCCCCAGATTTAGTGGTTGTCTCATCTCAGCCATGACAACTGTCCTCTTGTGGTGATAGATAGCATCGTTGTTATTGTAGAATTTTCTGAACATTGTTCTTCTCCCCCTTCCACCTCCCCTTGGTCTTAGTATGAGTGATATCAATGACATTAGCTGACAGAATGGTATGAGAAATACCCCATATTTCATATATCAAGAGTCCTCAGCATTTGTGAGAAGGAGTTACTGCTCATTTCTCCAAATTCTTTGTATCCCTAGGGACCAAGGGTTTGGGTGTCATAGTTGAAGTTCTTGAACCAGGTAAGATAGAGCCATCTCTGCTGTGGAACTTCCCTCTCTACTGGGAATAGTGACAAATACCAGAGATGGCCACATGGCAGCACTTCCAGAGCAAATCAATAACACATCAGAATATTCCAGAAGATCCTGACCTATTGACTAGGAACCCCATCTCATCCCTGAAGATCAGAAGACGTTGGTCTGCTTGTTGAGAACTCCCACAATGGAACAACAGAAGCACTTATGAAGCATTTACTGTGTACATGGTGTTAAGCTCTACAGGAGAATCAAAGGAAGATGAAACATGGGCTTTTGACGCATGCATTGCCTAACTCTAGCTCAGTGTTTGGGAGGCTCTGAAGGAAAGTGTGTGAGAGAAGAGGTATCAAATTGTCTTCCAAACTGAAGGTCTACAGACCATTGTGCTAACCTCCTTGTATGCCTGTGAAACCTGGACAGCCTACCAGCGCCCCAGCTCAGGAAACTGAATCACTTCCATTTGAATTGTCTTTGGAAGATTCTGAAGATCACCTGGCAAGATAAAGTGCGGGGCACTGAGGTGCTTTCTTGAACTGAACTGCCAAGCATTCAAATTCTACTGGAGATAGTGCGACTCTGATGGGCTGACCACATTGTTTGAATGCTAAACATATGTTTGCCTAAAAGCAGAGGAGTTTTTCTTACAGAGAGGTTTCACTAGGCAAGAACTCACATGGAGGTCAGAAGAAGTGATACAGGGACACTCCTAAGGTCTCTCTGAAGAACTTTGTAATTCATTGTGAGGCATGAGAGACACTGGCACAGGACTGTTCAGCATGGTGTGCCCACACCAAAGAAGATGCTGTTCTCTGTAAGCAAGGAAGAATTCCAGTAGCTCAAAAGAAACATGAGATGTACAAAGTTAGAGATATCTCCACTCCAAACGTTCATGTGGATTATTTTTGCATGACCTATGGTAGAGTCTTCTGAGCTCATTTTGGTTTGATCAGCCATAGTCAGACACAGTGTACCTTGACTCCAATTTAGTGATGTCATTTGGTCCTCTTCCAGAAGGAAGGACAACAAACCAAGTGCCAGGAGCTGTACTAAACCCTGGGGAGATAATTAAGGCAAAAACAGTCACTTCTTTTGAGCTCACAATCTAATGGGAGAGATAACATGCAAACAAGATATATACAGGATACATTAGAACTAATCAGCCTAGGGAAGACATTAGCATTGAAGGGGATTAGGAAAGGCTTCCTGTGCCAGATGGGATTTTAGCTGGGACTTGAAGGAAGCCAGAGAAGTCAGGAAGTGGAGATGAGGTGAGAGAGATGGAGGGGGGACCTTGAGTCCATGCTACATGAGTATTGTTTGAAGGGATTGGTCCTGTTTAGTCTGGACAGAACAAGACTTGGTACATAATGGTTATTATGGGTTCTTTTTGATCCCCCCAGCCCGCATCCCACCAAGGGGAATTCAGGTTAGGCTTGATGTCAGGAAACACTCCCCACAATGGGGGCTATCCCAAAGTGGAATGGAGGCACCTCAGGAAGTGATGGACTCTCCCTCCTTGGAGGTCTTTAAGCAGAGGATGGTTAAATCTCTTGTTGGCTTTGTGATAGAGATTTATTGAACATATGGGGTGGACTGAATGGCTGCTGGGGTCCGACTTCCAGATTCTGCGATTCTATAATCTGACTGAACTGAAGCAAAGTGTATTTAAGGGCCAGTGGTATGAAAAAGTCTGTAATAATAGGTTGGTACCTGATTCAGTCAACTGAGCAGTAATCTTTACTGAGTAAGGACTGTGTTCCAGGAGCTATGCTGGGACTCAGTTAAAAAGATGAAAATGAAACAGATTTTGCCTTTAAACATCTCCCATTTGATGGGGAATGGATGATACATACAGCTGGTTGGTGCAGTGGTTGAAGCTCTAGGTCTGGAATCAGGATGACCTGAGTTCAAATCTGGCTGTGTTCAAAGCTAGCTGTGTGATCCTTAATCCTGGACTGCTTTAAATTTCTCACCTGTAAAGTGGGGACAATCAACCTTATGATCATCAGAGTTATCATAAGGATCAAATGAGACAATATTTGCAGCATGTTTTGCAACTCTTAAAACCTTGTGTGAATGCTGACCAGCTATTATGTACACAGATTAACCAATACAGAAGATGCCTGAGTTAAATAGAAGGTATTCGGGGAGGGGAGGAGGGATGGTAGCAGCTGGCAGCAAAGCATAGAATTGCTGAGGAGCTAGGACTTGATTCTCTAGGCAATGTGGAAGGATTTGAGATTTTTGAACAATGAAAAGCTGCGATCTGAACTTTGCATTAGGAAGATGAATCTGGCAGCAGTGTATAGGATGACATGTGGAAATGAGGTTTCAAAGTGAATCAGAGCAAGAAGAAGCTGGAGGTCTCAGGCTCAGCCCACTAGACCATCCTGCCAAGTATCCACCAATAGACGACTTGGCTTTCCCTTCCTTATTTACTTTCCAATCACTGTGACACTGTTCCTCCCCACAAGGCAACAAACCATGGAGATTGCTAAGGGAGATTAAATTCAAGCACTGAATTTATTCCTTAAGGCCCCCTTGTGCCCTTGAGTTGTCCTTAAAGAGGACCATCTACATTGCTTTTTACCTGCTCATGGATTGCAATGGAGGCCATTGTAGAAATGATGACATCATTATTGACATAGTACCGATGTCTTTGCTGACATCAAAGGCCATCTGCTCTGCCATTGATACAGAAGCGACACCCTGGGCTGTCCCAAAGACTTCTTCCATGATTCTAGACTGGAGGAATCTTTTCTCGCCAGGAGTTGGTGCCTCATCCATGGAGCCACGTTGAGGGTGATGTATTTCATGTATTTAAATTGCATTTAATATACTTCCCCTTTCTCTTCCAGGGAGGTTCTTTGAGGGCTTTGGTGGTCAAGGCTGAGGTGAGAGGTCTTGGTCTGGACCTGTGTCTTCTGAATGGCAAATTTCACTGTTAGCTTTACTCCAGGCTAGTTACCAGTTGCCTTGTTGATGTCATCAGCAACCTCTAGGAAGATGAACTTGGGGGATCCATTTTGGGGACCAAAGAAGATTTGGCACCAAATACCCCTGCATCTCAAAAGCACTTTAATCTCATTGGGATCAAGCTCAGGCAGTATGGCGCTGAGTAAGTGTGATTGTGATAATGATAATGATAATAATACATAATATTTATAATGCCCCTACTGTGTGCCAGGTCCTATGCCAAGTGCTTTGCAATTATTATCTCATTTTCTCTCATACCAGCCTGTTGAGGTAGATGCTGTTATTACTCTCATTTCACAGATGAGGGAACAGAGGCAGACAGAGCTTAATTGTCTTGCCCAGGATCACATGGCTAGGCTGGATCTGAACACAGGTCTTCCTGACTCTAAACTCGGTGCTCTTTCCAATGCACTGCCCAGCTGCCCAAGTTGAAATGGAATGCCTTCAAATTTTCCTCTGAAATTCTAGGCAAGAAAATCCATGTGAAATGGAGGGTCATGGATTATATGCTGCAGGCATTTTCTTAGACTGCCCCCAGGCTCCCTGTTGTTATTTTTCCTCACGGTGTAAGCCAAAAGCACTCCTAGGAGTGAGGCCCTTGGACTATTTTGTCTTGTGACCTTGGGGCTTTCAGAGAGAATTTTCTGCTCAGTCAATTCTCTCTGCACCTAGCTTACTTCCAGCCAGGTACATTCTGCCCCCCCTTGGAAGGCTCCTTTTAAAGGGCATTTTACTATTGTTCATCCAATTACAGCTTCACTGAACCCTAAAGATCCTCAGGTTCTAGGACCCTGATGTAACAGAGGCAAACCTTATTATTTTCAGCTACTAGGGCATAGGTACAGGTGTGAACCTCCTTGAGAAGCTCCATCACACAAAAGTCTGATCTTGCACAACACGCCCATTATTTGCTTACAAAGAGATTCACTGCCAATTCCTTTAATAAAAGAACTCCCCCAATGCCTCATAGAACTTTTAGAGATGGAAGGGTCCCGAGAGAGCATTTGATTCACCATGCCCTAATTTTGTAGAGCCAGGACAAGGCTTAGAAAGGCAAAATAATGTGCCTCAAGTGAGAGGAACCAAAAGCCCTGGGTGCCCCCTCCCAGGGGTCTGGTAGTCTTCTCTTTATTCTCCAAATACCCTCCAGTTTGCAGTACTCAGAGACACTGCTAGATGAAGATTGGATGGTGTGCTGGTTGAGTCTGGAATTCCAAGGAGCAGAGAAAGCCTCCCATTCAGTCGGTACAATTATAGACTCTATTTGTAACATTCAAAGTACTAGTGGATACACAACCATACAAGAAGTCTATGAGTAAACACGTCCCTCATTGACCTCCTGGGTCCCAATTTTGCTTTTGAGTTGGGAAATAAAGTTACACTCTGCAATCTGCCCTTTCCAGACAATGGACTGGTTCCCAATGGGCCACAGCTGTGAGTTTCCATTGAGGTAGACAAAAGGAGCTTGTGGACTTTGAAAAATGCAATAATCATCATCAAGAAGCATTTAAGTACTTGCTATGTACAGAAGCAAGGCAAAAATAGCCCCCACCTGATGAGGACAGCATGAAAGCAGCCATGCTCATAGAGGATGTACGTAGTGTGGAGGTGATAACTCAGAGGGAGGCGTCTTAACAGCTGGGGAGAGGGGGAGGGAAAGGTCTCCTGCAGGAGGTGAGGGAAGCCGGGGGTGGAGGTGAGGAGGGAGAAGTGCCAGAGATGGGAGACAAAAGCACTGACTGGGAAGATGGTGTCAGGCGGGTGGAGCTGGGAAGAAGGCCAGTCCTCTGGATCCTAGGGTACAGGGGAGCAAGTGCCTTGGAATAGACTGAACATGAATGGAATAAGGATGAGAACAGGACCTGGTGGGATTCCTTTGGGACCCAGGGCTGTGACCATGCACCCATCAGTACCCTCGGTTTATTTCTCTGTGTGCTCTCCATCTTCCCTCTGGTGTAGAGGCCCAATCTAACCAGTCTGGGACAGGAGCTGATTCCTCTCAAGATGAATGGCACCCCTCACAGCAACATCTGCATGCCCTGGCACAGTTAGAGCGATGCACTGGGTTTCAGAGCACCAGTATACAAAAATTTCTATTTTTTCCTCCAATATTTTGTCTCTACTTCTCTTAGCTTCCTAAAGGCAGAGACTGTTTTGTTTTTGCCTTCAATGTCTGTCACAGTGCCTGGTATGTAGAAGGAACTCGATTCATGCTCGTTGAATTGAACTTTGGACAGCAGTGGGCCCGGACCAGTGAAATGACTCTGATATGGAACCAGACTTGGGAGGTGTTGGTGGAAATAAAGTAGGAAGACTGCCAAGGAAGGGGAAGGGGAGAGGGAACAAGCATTTATTAGGCACCCACCCTGTGCCAGGTATTGGGCTAATTGCTTTACAAATATTATCTCATTTGATCTCACAACAACCCTGGGAAATAGGTGCTATTATTATCCTTATTTTATTGCTGAGGAATCTGAGGCAGACAGGGTAAAGTGACTTGCCCAGGGTCACACAGATAGTAAGTGTCTGAGGCCACATTTGAACTGTGCTCTCTCTCCTGCTCCAGTTATGGCCCTTGAGCCTCAGAAACGTCCCGTGCTCTGTGTACCTCAGCCTGCAAAGAAGGTAAGCCTGGGAATTTCCCTGAGCACCCCAAAGTCAATATTTACATGTCATTTTAAGGTTTGTAAAACATTTTACATTTATCATCTCATTTGAACCTCATAACAACAGCCCTTTGAAGTATTGTCTAATATTATGCCCATTTAACATATAAGGATAGGTCAGCTAGGTGGTGCAGTGAATAGAGCACCAGCTCTGGAGTCAGGAGGGCCTGAGTTCAAATTTGACCTCAGACACTTAACACAAAAACTAGCTGGGTGACCTTGGGCAAGTCACTTAATCCCAATTGCCCCTCCAAAAAGCAAAAAACAAAACAAAGCCTCCCCCAAACAGATAAGGAAACTGAAGCAAACAGAGGGTAAGTGACTTGCCCAAGATGAAAGCATCTGAGCTAAGTTTGAGCTTCCTGACTCCATCTTCTTGAGGAGGCCTTTCTAGGGCCTTCCACTCCAAGATTCCCTCCCAGCTTTTCCATGTACATTGTCTGTGTACTTATTTATGTGTTGTCTGCCCCACTGGGACTGCTTTTGCCTTCCTTAGTACGCCCTGGGTTAAGTGCAGTTCCTGGCAAACAGTAAAATGCTCATGGACTGAAACAAGGCACCCATGTCCTCTCATGGGGACCTTTGAAACTGAGAGCAGCTTCTGAAGGAGCTTTGGATTTACTAGAAACAGTTGGCACTGGCAATTCTGGTTTATTGTTAACTTGTGTATTTTCTGATGTTTACACAGAGTACTCTAAGTGACCGGTAGCCTATAGCGCAGCACATGGCACTTCTCAGTAGCTTTGCAAATGTAGACTGGGATCAATGGTGAAGAAGGCTGTTTGCTCCATCCTCTGAAAAGCACGCATTGTATCACCCATTGACAGGAGCTCTCATGCCTTCCCATGTTGGCTGCTATCAGAAACACAGCAGTGATAACATCTCCAGGGTCCTAAGGCAAGGGAGCACTGGACAGCATCAGACCTGCATGGTTGGGCTCTCCAACCATACAGTTCTAATCCAACTATTCCTTCAGATAGTCCTGCAAGGAAATGAGAATATGATTTAAGTGTTAGCTGTGTTATTGTTAAGTGGGATAGGAGAAATCAAGGGTACCTTGTCATTTGGGGAGTGAAAAAGTACCAGGTGGTGAGAGGCCCCTTTGGGGGCCAGGAGAAATGTTTAATTCTGTGCTCATGTAAAAGAATAAAATGCCTTATCGGTTGAATCAGTGATCTGTACATTAGATTTCCTAGTACCTCTCATACACAAGTGGACAGGAAGAAAAAGGTCCACCATTTTGTGAGAAGGCATTTATAGGTTAGGCTGAAATGACTTGATTTGTTACCCAAATCTTGGGCCATTCTGGCAGTTCTTATGCTTAAATGGGTGAGCAGGAAAATGGTCCATCATTTTGTAAATATGCATTTGTAGGTTAGACTGAAATGAATCGATTCATTAGCCAAATCGTGGTAGCTAACCTTCTGATGTTATAATTTAGATATCTTTAAGATTTTTGCACCTGAGGCAAACACTGCAAATTGGGCTGGGGCAGATGGCAGAGAGGAATCATCGTTAGGGTAGGAGGAAGGAGAAGGAAGTGGGCATCACTGTGTTGTGAGAGACAGAGATCTCAAGACACCAGATAGCCACTGCTTAGTGGGCTGCCCTCCACCTCCTCTTGCCACAGAGGCATAGGAGCTTTCCATTTAAAACAACCTAACAACACAGTTAATCATGGAGAATAGCTGCTTCTTTACATTGGGCATTCAGGAAATCCAGTTGTTAGGGATGGGGTGGGATGGGAGATGGAGTGACCACCCTCTTAGCTAATAGAGAGATGCTTTTGGGAAAGGAGCTGAAAGAGAAGCTGATCCTGACCCCTCTAAAACCCATCTGTATCTACTTCACTGGGGCCACTAGGTGGCACCATAGTGCATAGAGCGCTGGACCTGGAGTCTTGAAGACAGCTTTCTGAGTTCAAATCCAACCTCACTTAGTAGCTGTGTGACCCTGGGGAAGTCACTTAACTCTATTTACCTTAGTTTCCTTATTTTTAAAATAAGCTGGAATGGCTTGCCATTTCTAGCATCTCTATCAAGAAAACCTCAAATAGGATCACGAAAAGTTGGACACAATTGAAATGACAGAACGTCCATTTCACTAATTTCTCATGTGAGGACCTTAGTTCAGATCCTGGCTCTGCTTGATTGCTGTCTTGGTGGCCTTGGGTTACACCCTCAAGGACATGTGGCGAGGGATGATGTAGTTGGACAGCTCAGGTACTCTACTGACCTGTTCTTGATTTCAGTCAAAGGTGACGGCAGGCCCTGGG
Source organism: Pseudocheirus occidentalis (assembly GCA_028646575.1). NCBI lineage: Eukaryota > Metazoa > Chordata > Mammalia > Diprotodontia > Pseudocheiridae > Pseudocheirus > Pseudocheirus occidentalis. Next base: position 31,248,698 of record CM053597.1, on the reverse strand, counting down.
ATATTGAGGTGATGTCTGTGGTGAATGTAGGGGAGGACATGGACAAATGTCACCCAGCATGGGCAGAGGCATAGAGGGACTGTGGCCTATTTCATTAGGGGGAGCATCAAATTCACAAGGTCATAGACCTGAGTGAAATGAGGGAATCAGACTAAATGATGTTGCAAATCAAAATCTAGCACCCCAGGAACAGTTTGCCAAATCCTGCTTTTGATCACGTTTTGAGCTACTTCTAAAATTCTTGCTTGCCCAGTGCTGCCTGAATTATTTTTAGTTCTGTTCCTGGTCTTTGGAGTGCTGAGCCTTGGGACTCCCCAAATTTCATGATCGGTGCATCTGACTATCATCCATCATATATACAGCACATGGAATAGTCATTGCTACTTATAGTGGTGGCTTTAGTGGAGCCACAGTGCAGGGAGCGCTGGGTCTGCTGAGGAAGACCTGAGTTCAAGTCTAGCCTCAGTCACTAACTGAGTGATGCCGGACAAGTCATTTACTCTTTCTGCTCAAATGTGAAAGGGATATAATAATGGCCACCTCCCACATAGAGACATCATGAGGATCCAGTGAGAAAACACATGTAAAGGTGCTTTGCAAACCTTAAAGTGTGATATAAATGCTAGTTCCTATTCCTGTCTCTGCTTAAGACTGATGTCTGGTGTGATGAAAGAACAGAGGAAAAATTGGCCCCTTCTTGTCTGAGCTCTCTTTTCTACTAGGCTGTGTACCCTGGACACAGTTGGACCTTAGGGTGGGATGAAATCAACAATTTCAATGTTGCCTCTGCCCGCCTTCCCTCCTGGTCAGAGTGTAGAAATAACCAAGGCAGGAGATCCCCTTGGGAGTGCTCAGGAGCCCATCCAACAGGGACACTCATAGACCAGGTGCAGACTTGAAAAATACGTGTAACAAACCTTAGAATAGTTTATGATGCTGAAAGTAGATACTAGGACACACAAAAATCTCAGCTGCTATTTTGGCTGTGAGCTGAAAGGCACCATGTAGGAAAAAAAGTCTTTGAGGTGGTTCAGGGAAGTGGTTATTTCCCTGTTGATCCAGAGGCTTGTGCTTTGAACCTGGCGTCTCCCCAGTGGATGACTTCAGAGTTGGCAGCATCCCAAGGGAAATGCTGCAGCTAACCAAACAGGCTGAGTTCACTGATGACCTGTTCTCGTATGACTGAAAGTAGTTGACTTGCTCTGGCCTGGGATGCAGCTTGCAAATGCAGAGGGCACTTTTGTACATCTTTGTTTTTTCTTAGATTATGTTTGTATCAAGGGTCTTCCTGTCATTAAGGAAGCATTAGTAACCTGATCTCAGTGGCTGAGCTCATGCCTACTTTCTCTGTGATCTGGTTATTTTCCATGTATCATGTTAGGTGTGATTCAGCTGAGTTATGACGGGAAAAGAGCCCTGGGGGCACTGTAGCTAATGGCAAATCTAGAGGAAGGTGAAACGGATGGACTCACACTTGAGCTTCTATGATATTAAAGTATCTTTTATGATTTGTAGCATTCTAACACACTTAGGGAAGCTTTATGTGGCTTCTCTGACTCATGAACATTTGAGAGTGATGATGCTAAGCCTGAATCTAGAAGGAAAAAAAGAACTATCATCCTTCCTAAGGTGTGGGGGTATAGCTCAGGGGTAGAGCATTTGACTGCAGATCAAGAGGTCCCTGGTTCAAATCCAGGTGCCCCCTAGGAATAAATTTTTTTTAATGCAAGAATAAGGTTTTAATTTTATTTCTCCCATATATCATTGGTTGAATATCACTGTAAATTTAGATCTTCCTTGTGGATACCTTGTGGCTTTGGACTTACCTTTCTTTCAGGATTTACCACTGACTATAATCTAAGTCTTAGCCCTGACTCTTTACTGTCCAGTTAGGTCCCATAATTGGGCAGTATGAGAATAGATTAGTTTGTATAGGTTAGTTCATCAGCTTCTATCTGTTTCTCCTTCCCCACTGTATTTGTTAGGTCTCAGTAAGATGGTGAATAGTTGAGATTTTCATTATTCTGTCTTCGTAATAATTGAGACCAGTATGTTAGAGATTTTCAGATGGAAACTTGTACAATATTAGGATTCAGGGTATTTTGAGTTTGAGAAACCTTAACTTTGAATCATACAGTATTTCTTTTATCTATAAAATGAGAGTTTGGACTAAATTATTTAGTACCTTCCACTTTAGTATTCAATAATACTAAGAATAGGGTACATTATTCTGGTGTAGAGGGAATCCTGAGGTCCAAAGACCTTGGTTCAAGTCTTAGATCTCGTAATTAGTAACGTGTGCTTTTTCATCTCCAGCTTACCCCATGTATGCCTTACATGTATTTAGTTGTGTGCATGTTGTCCCCCTCACAAGACCGTAAACTCCTTGAGGGAAGGGTCTGTTTTTGCTTTTCATTGTATTCCCAGTGCTTAGCACACACCTGTGATGAAGTGCTCAATAAATGTTTGTTGACCTCCTGAGTATGAAGTTTTCTCATCTATAAGAAGGGAATAATAATACCTATTATATATTATGTTATATTATTCTATTATGTACCCACAAAATTGTTGGGAGGAAAGGGCTACATAAATCTCAGCTATTATTGCTATAGAGTTGGAAGGGACCTTATTTTTTTAATGTGACAGGTTATAGCAGACTGGAATGATATAGACATGTGAAATTATTTCCATTAGATTGGGAGTTACTTGAAGGTAAGGCTTGTCTTTTGCCTTTCTTTGTATCTCTGGGACTTAGCATATTGCCTGGTATACCACAGACATTTAATGAATGCATAGCAACTGGTTGAAATTATCTGTAGTTATAGGACAAATGTAATTTGTCAGACTATCGACTGAAGATGAGAATTTGGTTATTAATCATAAACTAAAGGGTTCTTTTACAGAGAAAGCCAAAGGTCTGGTCAAGAAAGATAAGGAGAGGTGACAAGACAGAGTTTAGAATTATGTAAGTTATGCTTGTAGCTTGAAGTGATGGATTTTATACTTGCCCTTGAGGACTAAGTCCAGCTGAGCAGAAGGAGAGCTTGAAAGCATAAAATCAGAGAAGTCACCAGCAGATCAACTAATATGGTAGAGAGGTCATGCCTGGCGAAATGTTCATCAATATCAGTGTGATTCAGTTTTCTTTAGTGCTGGAAACATCTATTCAACATCGAGATTACAGTTATCAAAGAGATTTTATGGACAGATCTGAAGACAGAAGGAGGACCCTGATGTTTACAGTTCGAGAGTTGTGACATACACTGAGTTCATAGGTTTTCCTCACTCATGTATCCACTTGGCAGGTTTTTTCTGTGTCTTCCCACTCTCTTTCGAAGATACCGAGCATATTGGTTGCAGAGTTTGATGGGGATTTATGTGCAGATTCTATCTTTTTTATTAGCATACTTGCTTTATAAGCAGTTATGATGTTATTGGTTTTTTTTGCCTTATTACTAAATAAATGCTTATTTTTAAGATATAAAAGTGCCATCATTGTAATTGACCAGTTTGTATAAATGGAAATGCATCAGTTGGGACTTGAGAGCTAAAGAAATAAGTAGAGGGAATATATTTCCCCCTCAACAAGGTTATCTCTGGACCCTGAGAGAATTTTAATGTAACTGTGTGGTACTGAATCTTGTCTGAAAGCCTAGATTTGGTAGTGTGAGAGCAGGTTGGAGGGACTGAGATTGTGTAGGCATATTTATTTGCCACCATGAGAGATGTGGCTACCTAATGTACCCATCCTGCATATAAAATGATTCTCAAACATTTAGGTGATATGGAATTTTTTGGCTGTTAATATATACCATGGCCATTGTGCTGGCCATGTTGACTCCTTTCCTTCTCCCTTTTTAAAAGTTTTCTTCAAATTGCTTCTAAAATTTCTTAGGGAATAGAGAGGGATGTTTTATTTATTTGGCTATAGACTTTTTTTTCTTCCCTAGTAATCTGAGTTTTTTTTTTTGACAGGGGGAGGGGAAGATATGGGAGAGTGTAGGTTTTCTTAGCCCAACTTCTACCCAAAGCACAAATCACTTCTCTGAAATCCCCTATTAGGTCATCCAGTGATAGAAAAACATAACCTCTACTTGTAATGATTAGGACATTTTCCTTCTTATTGAGCTAAACTCTGCTTCTCTCTGCAAGTTTTATCCATTAGTCTCCATTCTCTCTAGTTATGCAGATGACACAAGGTTGGGAGGAAAAGTTGGTAACTGTCAGGATCCAGAAGGACGCTGACTGGTGAGAGCAGTAGCTGAATACAAGAAGACGAAGTCCAGCATAAAGTTTTGCCTCTGGGTACAAAAAATACTTCCACCAGTAAGATGAGGAAGATGTGGAAAGACAGAAGTTGTTTTTAAAAGGATCTAGGGGTTTTAGTGGACTGCAAACTCAGTATAAGTCAGTAGTGTGATGGTAGTCAATCACTCAATAAGCATTTGTTAAATACTTATTATGTACCAGACACTGTGCTAAGCATGGGTTGTTGTTCAGTTGAGTTCCAGTCTTTGTGACCCCATTTGGGGTTTTCTTGGCAGAGATACAGAGTGGTTTGCCATTGCCTTCTCTGGCTCCTTTTATAGATGAGGAAATTGAGACCAACAGGGTTAAGTGACTTGTCCAAGGTCACACAGCTGGTATCTGAGGCCAGATTTGGACTCAGGTCTTCCTGATGCCAGGGTCAGTGCTTTATCCACTGTGCCACTTAGATGCCCTAGAATCAGCTATACTTAATAACTAATGGAATTATGTGGGGTTAAGGATATCCTAAGATGTTTAACAGAGAGAAATTCACATGTAAAGCTTAAGACAGGGGTCATGTACACATGTAAGAAAATGAGTGACGAGACTGGAAAGATAAAATGGTGCTTTGAATAGCAGGCCAAAAGAATTGGTGCTTGATTCAGGCGATCATAGGGAACTTCTGAAGGTTTTGGAGCATGTGGTGGCCCAATGACAGCTCTATTTTGGGAGTATGGATTTGGTAGCATATGGAAGAGATCAGAGAGAAGACTGGGGTCGTGGATAAGACGATGAGAAGAGTTTAGCTTAGACTAAAGCAGCCTAAGTAATGTCTACACTTAGTTGTGGGGCAATCAAAAGCAAGAGAAACCATTGATTGAGGCAGAGGAACAGCCCCGGAGATAGGAGGAGAACCAGCAGCGTCCATCAAAAGAATCCATGAGGATGTTCAACAGTGTCAGAGAGAGTCAGAGACAATGCAACAATAGTAGCAGGGACAATAATAACTAAGGAAAGGCCCCTGTACTTGGAGATTAAGCCCCTGAGCGTTGATGACTTAATAATCTTGGTTTGTCAAGACCTTCTCTTCTCCACCTCTTAGCTCCTGTTCATGATTGTTCTGTACCTCCAATCCGTTTTACTGGGACCTGGGAGCTTCTTCAAGCTGGCCAGAAGCTAACTACAAGTCACCTTTATTTTTTAAAGTCAAGCATTATTAGATGTTAATGTTAAATGAATAAGTGAATGAAAACCCTCTGGAAAGTTTTAAGTCACAGAAATTCAAATTTAAGGCAGTTTATTATTATTATTTATTAATATCTTCTTTATGTTACATTGAAATAAATTTAAGATTGTAAAAATTGTGGTCAACTCAGTTTGCCAGCCTCATGGAAAATCTTTTTTTATAGACTCCAACAAAAGGAAGATTCCCTGTTGTCAAAATTCTCCAAAAACTATTGATAGATTACATTGTACTAATTGTATCAATCCCTTGACTGAAAGGCCTAGTTCAATCCACGGTGCCGTAAAAGAATGTGACCTAACCATTTGTAAAGCCAATCAGCAGTAGATTTCTGAGAGAATGCTACTGTGAGGAGCTTTTAAGATTCAGATTACACAGTATTAGTGAACACTCTGTTTATTCCATTACAAATCTTTATTCAGTACAATGTTCACAGTTTCCACA
>CM053597.1:31201381-31242263 GCA_028646575.1 Pseudocheirus occidentalis | reverse complement strand
CAGTCTTGCCAGGTAGTTGATCCTTGGTTGCAGTCCTAGCTCTTTTGTTTTTACGAAATATGGCATTCCATTCCCTCCGATCTTTTAATGTAGTAGTTCTGATTCTAGGACCTCAGGACAGTTCTCTTTAACAGTCTCTTGGAGGATGCTGTCCAGGATGGTTTTTTCATCATGGCTTTCTGGTAGGCCAATAATTGTTAGGTTGTCTCTCCTGGATCTGCTTTCCAGGTCAGTTGTTTTTTGAGTGAGATATTTTGCACTTTCTTCCAATTTTTCAATCTTTATGTTTTGTTTGACTGACTCTTGTTGCATCATAGAGTCCTTACCTTCAATTTGTTTGATTCTAATTTTTAGAGACTTATTTTCCTCAGCTAGTTTTTGGAGTTCCTTTTCCAAATGTTCATTTTTCATTTTTAGGGAGGTATTTTCTCCGGTTAGCTTTTGGACCTCCTGTCCTAGTTCTCCATTTTTGCTTGTCAAAGATTTGATTTCTTCAGTGAGATTTTTTTCCCAATTTGGTTACTGACTCCCTAATTTCATTTTTAAAATGTCTTTTGAGATCTTCCAAGAAGGCTCTTTGGGTTTGAGACCAATTTGCATTTCCTTCTGTGGTCTCCAGTGTGGATATAGAGTCCCTGTTGCCTTCTGAATTTGTTCTTGCTCACTATAAAAAGATTTGATGGTTCTAGCCTTTGCAGTTTCCTTCTTCCCCATTGTGAGTGCCTATGTGCTGGATTTTTGGAGTGGATACCCATGTCTGGGGTGCCAGAGTGTTAAGTTTCTTAGGCTGGGAGGTAGGGGCTTGATACCTGTAAGCTCTGAGTGTGTAGCCTGAGGCCAGTACCAAGACTCTCAATGATTCCCCTGAGTTACCCTGAGGCTTACAGAGTAACTTGTGGGGGTTGGGTGGTCCAGCTCCTTCAGGTTTCAGAGTCTGTGTCCCTGAGCTATGGCTCAAGCAGGCTCAAAGACAGCTGTAGCTGAAGGTCAGAGTCAGAGCTGTTGTTTGCTGATTGGACCAGTGGTGCTAAATTGGCTTTTCTTGGTAGGGCTTTCTGGCTCCACCCTACTGGGCTTAGACTCTGTATTGTCTTCTTTCCCCTTTCCTCAGCCATGCCTCAGGCTGTTTCCACTGATTCAAGATTTTACTCTAATTAGGACATTTAATTCTGGACTTTTCTTGGTCTGGAAGGGATTTAGAGGAGCCACTAAACATTATTCCTCCATCTTGGCTTCTGGCAGTATGGGTGTATAAGTTTAAACATCCAGATTGCCCCCACAGAACCTGCTGACCCTGCTGTGGGCCCTGAGATTTTTCCTACCCGGTTTGATGATCCTCTGAACTCTGCTGAGATGGCTGCAAACCTCTCAGGCTGGGTGAGTCTGCTGGCTGGACTTCTTTTCCATCTGCTCTTTGCTGCTCTGTGCTCCACATTGGCGCAGCTTCCTTGTGCTCAGCGTTCTCCTTACCCCGACCTGAGTAGGTACTTTCCTGGGCAGGGAGTCTGCCCCGCTCAGTCTCACAATGGGTTCTGTTGCTCTTGAGTTCATTCAGATTTGCTTTTTAGCCTGTAGTGATAGAATGGCTCTAGTTGCGGCTTTTCCCGACTGCACTGGGGCCAGGCCGCGGTTTTGGGCTGGGCTGGCTTCGGCTCCTAGCCTGTTGAGATGGGTCCCTCCTGCTGAACTGCCTTCAGCGAGAGATGTGTTTTCTGTATTTCTGTGGATTTTGGAGCCCTAAACGTTGTTATTTTATGTGTATTTAAGGTGGCTGTGCGGGAGCTGCTGAACCTTGCTGCTTCTATGCCGCCATCTTGGCTCAGCCGCCCCCCCCACTTGTTACTTTCAAAGCTCTCTCATTTATATTTATTTCCCTTTGAACTTCCTACTTTAAATTTTTAAAAGATGCATCAATGACCCTTAGAATTTTTTTCTTCCTTTTTTTTGTGGGGAGGGGACGAGAAACACTATAGTTAGCATCTACCACCTCCCCTGAAAACTTCCACTAAAATAAAGAGAGAAAACACAATCTTTGTAAGAAATCAGTGTAGTCAAAATTCTCTGCATAAATGTCAACAAAAAGGCAATAAGTAACAAGCTGATGTGGGAAGGAATCACTCTCCCTATTCAAGTAAAAATTCATTGACCCATGTGTCAAATATATAGTAGAGGGGTTTTCGTTCAGGCAGAGGTAGAATTAGAGGTTTGTGGAGTGTAGGCATGTCTCCTTAAACTTCTGTGTGATTCTCCAGAGGATGGATATATATATATACACATATATATATACACACACACATACATATATATGTATATATACACACATACATATATATGTATATATACATATTATAAGCACACATGTATTGAATTAAAAGATCAAATTGCAAGTTATAGTCATTAGCTGGCAGAAACTAGTTGTAGACCACTATCTCACACCATACACTCAGCTCCAAAAATATGTATGACTTAGACATAAAGGGTGACATTATAAACAAATTAGAAGAGCAAAGAAGAAATTACCTTTCAGATCTGTAGATAGGAGAAGAGGTCATGACCAAACAAGGAGTATAGCAGATCATAGAATTTGATGGGCAATTTTGATGACCTAAAATTTTAAAGTTTTTTCACAAACAAAATCAATGCTGTAAAATTAGGAAGGAAGCAAGTTAATGGGGAAAATCTTCATAGCAATTATTGGGGATGGGAAGGGTGAAGAAAACGTGGCTGAACTGCTTTATTCCCCATTGATAAGGAGGGATGAGGGGGGCAGGAAATGTTTGCAGGGCTCTATATGGGAGCCTTTCCCATCACTGAGAGATGTTCAAAGAGGCTGGAAGAAATATTTGGGATTGTGGGAAAATGGGCAAGCACAGATCATATGCTAGTTCAGGTTAAATGTCTTTCCTTCCCTTCTTTGGCCACATGACCTTGGGCACGGGAGAAAGGAAGGATTTATTAAGCATCTACTATGTGCCAAGCACCATGCAAAGTGCTTCACAAATATTTACTCATTTTAGACTTACAACAACCCTGAGAGGCAGAGGTAGCTCCATTTTACAGCTGAGGGCATTGAGGCAAGCCGAGGTTAAGTGACTTGCTTAAGGACCACATAGCTAGTCAGTGTCTAAGCAGTATTTGAATTCAGGTCTTCCTGAGTTCAGGTCCAATTCTCCATTCAGTATGCTATCAGCTGCCTCCAAATGCAGCCTGGGTTAGAAATCAACAAGTCACAAGGGAATTGTACCTGAGGTCACTTATAGATCAAGGTGTGAGCTAGAGGAGCAGTGACCACACCTGGTCTTGCATCTAGAACATCAGAAGAAACAAAAAGCCAAAGACCTCCAGAGAGAGCTCAAAAAACAACTGCACAAAAAACCTGAACCCTGAGACATTATCCCCCACACCCTGGCAGCAGATTCCACCCCAAACCTAAAGTTGACAGTCAAGAAGTAGTCTGTGAAAAAAATGAGGAAACAACAGAAAAAGAACCTGACCATAGATCATTACTATGGTGATAGAGAAGAATACAATAAAGTCAAAACAGCTACTTGTGAAGCTTTAAAGAAAAATTCAAAATGGTTACAGGCCCCAAAAGAGTTCTTGGATAAGCTGAAATTGGAGTCCAAAAACAAAATAAGAGAGGTTGAGGAAAAATTAGGAAAATGTAAGAGTAATTCAAGAAAGTTGAGAAAATTATGAAAAGAAAATCAACCAGCTAGGAAAAGAGATCCAAAAACTTATGGAAGAAAATAACTTCTTAAAAATTAGAATTGGGTAAGGGGAAGCTAATGACCTCATAAGACATCAAGAAATAATAAAATGATGTCAGGAAGAATGATAAAACAGAAGAGAGTGTGAAATATCTCATTAAAAAAACAACTGGCCTGAAAAACAAATTGAAGAAAGATAATATAAAATTGTTGGACTACCTGGAAGTTGTGATAAAAAAAGAGTCTTGACATTAGACTTCAAGAAATTATTATGGAAAATTTTCCTGAAGGCTGAGAACCATAGGGTAAAATAGAAATTGAAAAAAAATTCACCAATTACTGCCTGAAAGAGATTCCAAAACTCACAGGAACATTATAGCAAAGTTTCAAAGCTCCCAGGTCAAGGAGAAACTGTTGCAAGCAACTAGAAAGACATATATGGGGCTACATTCAGGATAAAAAAATGTAGCAGTTTCTACATGAAAAGACTGAAGGGTATGGAATATGATATTCTGAAGAGCAAAGGAACTGGCCTTGCAACCAAGAATGACTTACCAGCAAAGCTGAGGATAATCCTGCAAGGGGGAAAAAGGGTGTTTAATGAATTAAAGAACTTTCAGGTATTCTTGAGGAAAAGACCAGAACTGAACAGAGGCTGTGACTTACAAGAATCAGGAAAAACATAAGAAGGTAAACATGAAAGACTAATTATAAGGAATCAAATAAGGTTAAACTGTTTACTTCTTATATGTTATTTGTAACTCTTAAGGATGTTATCATTGCTAGGGTAGTTTGAAAGAGTAAACACAGATAGGTTTGGAATTGAGTTGAATATTATGGGATAATCCTAAAAAATAAAGGGTAGGGAGAAGTGAAATGGAGCAAATTATCTCATACCAAAGAGGCATAAATGGAAGAGCTGTAGAGTGGAAGGGAGGAAGGGGTAGTGGACAGGGAGTGTGGGAACCTTATTCTCATTAGAACTAAGTTAAAGAAGGAATAACACATACATCTAGTAGGGTATGAAAGTCTTCTTAACTTACACAGAAATAGGAAGACAAAAAGATAGGGTAAGGGAGGGCCTCTTAGAAGAGTGTGGATTACAGAGGCAGTGGTCAGAAGTAAGTTAAACTACTGAAGAGGAAGGGGTAAGGTAAAGAGAGAAGGATAAGCACTGAGGGAAAATATGATGGAGGAAAATATATTAGTAATTATAACTTTATGAATGGGATGAACTCACCCATAAAACAGACATAGATAGCAGAATGAATAAAAAACCAGAAGCTTGCAATATGTTGTTTATAAGAAACACATTTTAAAACGAGAGATACACATAGAGTAAAAATAAAGGACTGGAGTAGAATTTATGATGTTTTCAGCTGATGCAAAAAAGGGCAGGGGTAGTAATCATGATCTCAGACAAAATTAAAGCTAAAATAAATTTAATTAAAAGAGGTAAACAGGGAAATTACATTATGTTAAAAGAAACCATAGATAGTGAAGTAATATTAATACTGAACATACATGTATCAAATGCTACACATCTATATTTTAAAGGAAAAGATAAATGAATTACAGATGGAAATAAATAGGAAAACTGTGATAGTGGGGACTTTAACATTTCCCTCTCAGAAACAGATAAATATAACCAAAATATAAATAAGAAAGAAGTCAAGGAGATGAATAGAATCTTAGATAAGCTAAATATTACAGATATCTGGAGAGAATTGAATAGGAATAGAAAACTTTTTTCTCAGTGGCACATGGCACCTTTACAAAAATTGACCATATATTACGGCATAAAAATTTTATAATTAATTAATTAATTATTTATACTTTTTTTTGGTGGGGGAAAGGCAGGGCAATTGGGGGTAAGTGACTTGTCCAAGGTCACATGGCTAGTAAGTGGTAAGTGTCTGAGGCTGGATTTGAACTCAGGTTCTCCTGACTCTAGGTCTGGTACTCTATTCACTGTGCTACCTAGCCACCCTCAAAATTTTATATTTAAATGCAGAAAAATGGAAACATTAAATGCATCCTTTCTAGATCATAAGGCAATAATAATAATAAAAGGTCTATGGAAACACAGATTAAAAATTAACTTGAGACTAAATAACCCAATCTTAAAGACCGAGTGAGTTAAAAAACAAGTTATAGAAAAAATAATTTTATTAAAGAGAATGATAATAATGAGGCAACATACCAAAACTTACAGGATGCAACAAAAGCAGCAATTAGAGGAAAATCTATATCTCTAAATTCTTACATCAGTAAAATAGAGTTGATTTTAGAAAAACATGGAAAGACTTGCATGAAATAATGCAGAGTGAAATGAGCAGAACCAAGAGAACATTGTATACATTAATAGCAATATTGTTTGAAGAGTAAATGTGAATGACTAAGCTATTCGGAGTTATATGGATATTCAAATCTACTACAGAGGACCTATAAAGGAAGATGTTATCCACCTCCAGAGAAAGAACTGACATATGGAAGTATGTATTGTATAGTTCCACATATATATCTGTATCAAATGTTGGTCTTCTCTAGTGTAGATTTGGGAAAAAGGAAAGGTGACAGCTCAGAACTCAAAATGTGACCAAAAAAAAATCTCAGATCTCTGTTGGGGAAGACATTGTAGGGATGAGTTACACATTTCTAGCTCTCAGACTTTCCAGCTGAGTTCAGCTGAGTTCAGCTTTTAAAAAAGAACATATATTTTCTTTCCCTTCTATGTCTCCTACCTCAAATTTAAAAAAGAAGAAAAACAAAATCTTTGCAGCAAATAAACATAGTCAAATGTAATGTTAGTTAAGAGCCTGACCCATAGAGAGGTTACCTATCTAGGTGCAGGATGCTAGGTAGTTGCTTCTGGGAGAATCATGACATATCAGAAAAGTGCCATGGAGAGAGATTTGGAATCATGCACAAATATTGTGTAACTGGCTCTGAATTGCTGCAGAGGTATTCAAAAAGTCCTGTCAGCTCTTTTGGTCTCTTGGCCTCTGTGCTCTTGGGGGAGCTCAGCCAGAGTGTACTTGTTATATAAGAAAAACAAATTCCCACATTGGCCACATCCAAAAACATACGTCTCATTCTGTATCCACCTTGATGACCCATGATCCCATATTCATTGGAGTAAGATCCTTGAGACCAGGGTCTATGCAAATCAGTTTTTGTATTGCTGCTATTTTCACTTAGTAGGTGTTTAAGGGATGGTAGCAACTTTAATTTTGGGTAAATGAAATGCGCTGAATCAGGATGTCGGGAAATGAACCTTTCCTAAAGGTAGGTTGCCCTCTAGTGATCACTGCTACCATTTCTGGGAAACTGACTTAAGTGATATTGGTCTAAGGGAGGTAGTTAGAGACCCCCACCTCTCCTCTCCTTCCCCAGGTCCCCTCGTATTGTCATTTCTGTCATGAATCTTTAATGAAAATAGGCAAGGCAATGAATAGAGTGAGATGATTTTCTGTCCCGTAGGATCACAGTCACAGTTGAGTGGCCTGGAGAAAGAATGGAGGAACAAAGATGGGTGGTTTATTCATATGATAAGAAAATAATAAATCCAGATGTATATTTTCAGAAATCTATTTGATGTGCTTTTGAAGGCTTCTTTGGCTGGGGTCTTTAGGGGAAAATCAAAGACCCATCTAACATTCAAAGGGAATGATTCTGTTTCCAATATTTCATCAAACAAATCTCTCTCTCTCTCTCTCTCTCTCTCTCTCTCTCTCTCTCTCTCTCTCTCTGTCTCTCTGTCTCTCTCTGTCTCTCTCTGTCTTCTCTCTCTCTCTGTCTCTCTCTGTCTCTCTCTCTCTGTCTCTCTTTTTCTCTCTCTCTCCCTCTCTCTTTTTCTTTCACAAGAAATGGCAGTTAGTTATTATTCTAAAGTGCCTTGCTATGCCTTGGACTTCATTAAATGGGGGGTGGGGTGGAGCGGGCAAATCAAGTGCCCTTGTTGCAGTCATCTCCCTCCCCTCTCACCAAATTAAGGCTGTATTTTAAAAGTTTGTAAGTCAGTTTTCTGGAACTGGGAATGCATCTTCCTAAGGAAGCAACATTCTGATGTTTTAGGTTTTTAAAGCCAGTCTGTGAAAACTGATCCAACTTGATGTTAAATAGTGTTAATAGGACTATAGAATCTAATTACCATAGATAATGTGTTTCTGTGGGAAAATGCCAGAAACATATATGTAAAGCACTTTGCAAACCTTAAAGCAGCATTATATAAACACAATCTTTTCTCCTCTTCCTCCTCTTCCTTTCTATCTCCCTTCTTTCTCTTCTTCTGGGACCTTGAAGAGAATGGTACAAAAAAGAAGGCAGGAGAGTATTCAAAGACCAGCTGTCTACTCTTTACAATACGCAGCCTCTGCAGGGTGGCTATTTCATGCACTGTCACCTGATAACAATTTTTGGTTGTTTAATCATTTTTCAGTTGTGCCCAACTCTTTGTGAACCCTTCTGGGGTTTCCTTGGCAAAGATACTGAGGTAGTTTGCCATTTCCTTCTCCAACTCATTTTACAGATGAGGAAACTGAGGCAAATGGGGTAAAGTGACTTGCCCAAGGTCACACAGCTAGTGAGTGAAGTCAGATTTGATCTCAGGTCTTCCTGATTCCAGACCCAGTGCTCTAGGCTCTGTCTGCACCACCTAGGTGCCCCAGTAGTAATTATACTCATAATATTTATTTATTAAGAAGTATATGATGACAAAGTTATCATGATTTCAGTATCACTTAAAAATGAACTTGTATTTTATTATTAATAAAAGCATATACATATTCTTAAAAATAAGACCAAACATGTGAAACATTCCATCTACAGCAGGTATGTTTGCTTATTGATTAGACTGAGTCAGTGAATGAAATGGTAGTTGGCATTTTTGAAAATTTTAGGGACTGAAGTGATGAAAGTTTCAACCTTCAATTTGGCTCTCTACATGCCAGTTTGCTATTTAGATTTCCATGCAGTAAGTGAAAACAGCCTTCTGTTTTGATGGAGTTAAAATATGATGGATGGATGGATGAATTAAAAATCATTGACCAGGAGCTTCTGTGAAAATGATCACGTTTGGTGTATACATGAAATTTTCAAAAGAATTCATAGGAACCAGTGGATTGGAGCTTAAGAAGACTGGGTGAATTGTATTGATAGCCCCTGGAAATAAGGAATATAGAACCAATAAACAACAATTAGCAGCACATCTATGTGCCATAAGAGTACCTTACAATCATAGATTTAAAGGGGACTTTAGAGGCCATGGAGCTCAATTCCCTATTTTATGAGTAAGGACAACAACCAACCAACCAACCAATTATGATAAGGAAACTGAGTCAGAAAGGGGTTAAATAACTTGCCGGATCACACAGAAGTATCTGAGGCAGTGTTTGAACTCAGGTTCACTTGACTTCAAGGACAATTGATAAGAGAAGCTTCTTGAGTGAAGAGATATTTCTAATTAAGACAATAACGATTTATTAACCACTCATAACCAATGCTTGGTGCTGTGGTTATGAAGACAAAACTGGAGCGGTCCCTGCCTGCAAGGAGCTTACATTCTGCTAGCTGGGGGTGGGGGAGGGAGAAGACAAAGCACACATGGAAATAAATGCAGTCAGGTAAAATGTAATTTCAGAAAGGAGAGGGTCTGGTAGAGGCTCAGTTGGGATCAGGCGAGGTTTTACGTAGGAGGTGAAAACTGAGTTGTGTTTTGAAGGAAGCAAGGATTCTGTGAGGTGCGTGGGAGGAGGAGGAAATAATCTCAGTATTATTTTATGATTATGAATTATTTATGATTCCTCCCCTCTTCCCCATTCTTGGTCTAGAGTGAGCCATGTGACCTCTGCAGGTTTCACTTTCCTGGATGACCCTTGGAGGAGGCACTTTGAGGGGCAGACCCCAGGAGGGCAAAGGACCAGGGTCCTTTTCTTCCTGCCTCTGCCTTCAGCACATAGGGACCCTGTGGGACTTCCTGAAGAAAGACCCTCCTTACCTGCTGTAGCATCAACGGTTTAACAAAAAACCCTCATGCCAGTCACAATCTAGATTGCAAGCTCCCTGAGAGCAGGTACTGTCTTTTGCCTCTTTTTTTTTTTTTAAACACAGTGTCTAGCTCTTAGTAGGTGCTTAATAAATGTTTACTGAAGTGAACTGAACAAAAGCAGCAGCCAGGACAGAAAGTACTGTGTGGCCCTACAGTGACACTAGCAAGATGCATTGAGCCAATCACTTATTTTGGCTCCCCCCTCCACGAAGTTCAAGCCTGATCAATGACCTCCCCTGGTCCCCTATGATGTTACATCAAAGATCAAATATAAACCCTGTGCTGGGCATAGACAGCTCTTCACAACTTGGTCCCTTTGCAATTTTCCAGCCTCCTTACAGTTTAGTCCCCTCCACATACTCTTTTCTTGCTGATTAGTTATTTTCTTAGTCATGTCCAACTCTTCATGGCCCATTTGGGGTTTTCTTGGCAAAGATACTGGGGTGGTTTGGCATTTTCTTCTCCAGCTCATTTGACAAATGAGGAAGCTGAGGCAAACAAGGTTAAGTGACTTGCCCAAGGTCACACAGCTAGTAGGGGTTTGAGGATAGATTTGAACTCAGAAAGATGAATCTTCCTGACTCCAGGCCTGGTGCTCTATTTGCTGCCACCTAGCTACTCCTCCCTCCTTCCCCATTCAGGTAAATGGTCCTGTTTACTGTTCCTCACCCAGGGTGCCCCATCTCCACCCTTAGTGCCTTTGAACTGGCTGTATACCTCCTCACCTCTTCCTCTGAGTTTCCCTGGCTTAGTTCAAAAGCCACCTTTTTGCAGGAGGCCTTTCCTCTTGCCCCGATGCTTGGAGCTGACTTCCATCCACTCTGTGTGGTATGTTCCCAGTTGTTGATATGTCTGTCATCTCCTCCAGTAGAATGTGAGCTTCCTGATGGCAGAGAATGCTCTGCCTTTCTTTGGGCATCTCTTAGCACAGGACCAGTAAATGATGCTTGTTAACTTGATTTTTACCCCAGATGGTAATGGAATAATTAGTCACTGTGGTAGTTTCCAGCTGCTGAAGGAGTATTTTAAATTGGCTTCCTTTTTATTTTGGGGTCTTAGAAAAAATCTCTGGTTGCCACAGCCTGGTCATAGCTGCTTTCCCTTCAGCAGAATCTTACCTCTTCCTCACAGGTATGCAGAGAGTACTGGGATGGAGAAGTAGTGCAGACGGTTCCCTTACAGCATGACACAGGCATTCCCAAGAAGCGTAGCATGATGCAAAATTATTCAGTAAAAACCACAGGGCTCATGGGGAGAATGAGGGCAGGGCCACAGAAAGATCATCAGTGACATAAAAAAGCTAATCAAGGCTAATCAAAAGAGCAGAAGAGTTTAATACTTATTAAACGTTTGAGAAATACAGAAATACTGCAACGTATAGTGAGGGTGACCTCTGGATGGCAAAGTGTCATCACAGTTGGGCCGGCTGTGCCAATTCTGGGCCTCGGGGCAGAGGCTGTGGTTGGGCTTGGGTTGACCAGCCTTCCTCCACTGCCCCAGAAGATATACAGTGCATATGGCATTTTACCTTTACAAAAACTGTCCTTACTGGTAGAAGTGGGCACTGGAAAGTGTTGCAGCTTCTGAGATCTGTGATATGGATCCCTCTTTTGTCTTCTTACTGCTTCTCAGGGAGGAAATCTCAAACAGGAAAAAAAAATTCACTTTATGCTCAAATTGTCCCAATCAGGTTGGAATGAATTTGCATCCTGGAACAAATTTGTGTTTCTGAAACATGTGTTCCTTCTACTCCTGCTCACTACAAGCCTTTGAAACAATAATAATAACAACGAATTTTGATGTAGCCTTCCTTGTTACCAGCCAGAGTTCTTAGAGAGCCCATGTTACTTCACTTCTACTCTAACTCCTGGGGAGCAAGAACTGGGATAGACATTTACCAAGTTCCAGAGGAAGAAGTCTCAAAGGCTGTACTTCCTTTCCTTGTGCACATCAGATGGGTCTGGATCTGCTGAGAAAGGGTGGGAGAATTCACAGACGTGGTATCCAAAGCAACTTCAGTGTTTCTGTTTTTCACACTTCATTCTTCAGAGCTCTCATAGACCAAAGAGGAGACAAAAAAACAGAATATTGAGCCTCTAATGCAAGCAAGCAGCTGCATTTATTTATTACTTAGCTCTATAATTTCACTGGTGTTGGGACCTCCAGGGTGAGGTAATTCAGTATACCAATGCATGTTGGCACCTTTTCTGCCTTTTGTAGTCTTAAAAGCAATGCCCCACAGCACTGAAAGGCCAGGGGGCTTGCCCAGATTCATGTAGCCAGTATATGCCTCAAGTCAAGACACTTGAGTCGTCTTAATTCTGAGGCTGACAACATAGGCATTAAGACCTGTGCTCTCACTGCATTTATATGGCTGATTAATGTTGTACAGCAGGCCATTTTATAGGAATCATGTAATGCAAATTATATATTGCAACAGTTTCTGAAGAGTTTGATAAATTGAAGTTGGGGTTTTAAATTATTTTTATATTTAAATATTTTAAATATTTAAAAATTTAATTAAGCCGAGCAACAGCCCTTTTGGGTATTACTAATTCCCCCTGTGACCCTGACCATGCTCTACCAGTAATTCAAGGCTATAGGAGTTTAAAGAGTGATGACCATGTCAGGCTGTGCAGATAGATCTACCTTTTTTCCTGGGAAACCTGTCAGGGTCTTCTGTGAGGTAGAGTAACACGGCGGAAGGAATATTAGCTCAGGAGTCAGAAGAGGGATTAGCATCATTCTGCTTGGCCTCAGAGGCAGAACTGGAAGTGATGAGTAGAGCCCACAGAGAGATAGCTGGAGGCTCAGAGTAAGAAAAACCATGTCTTAACAGTTCTCTCTAGAACAGCAGTTCTCAACCTGTGGGTCGTGACCCCTTTGGGGATCAAACGGGGTTGCCTAGGACTATCAGAAAACACATATTTCCAATGGTCTTAGGAACCAAGACACCGCTCCTCTATCCATCTCCAGGCGGGTCCACCCACATACAAATATTAAATGGTAGTGGCATTAGGAAGGTTGAGAACCACTGCTCTAGAAGTTGAATACATCAGCTGGGTGATGGGTTGGGTGCCCCTTCCTTAGGGGTCTTCAGATATGTAGAGGGTTCTCAGTCAGGTACCATTTGGACACTGAGGCCCTTGTCCTCTTAGATTCTCTGAAATGCTCAGGTTCTCTTTAAGAAGACCATCCAACCCTGATGAGTGAAAAATGAGTACATTTTAGAAACTGTCTGTGTGCTTAGGCCAAAACGTAATCTTCCTGAGTGAACTGTGGGCAGAGGGAATGAATCTCATTCTGTGGTTGCAGCACAGAGGCCCAGTTTAAAATCAATTTGTGGGCTATGTTTCCATAGGAAGTCAGGCTAAAAAAAGTCTGAGCTGGGCTCACAATGGGTCCTGTCCTTGCCATCTGGATCAAAGAACCCTCTACAAAGAAGAGCAGAGTGATCTTTTTTTTTTCCTTGGCAAAAATAAAGCCAGCCAAGCAGTGCTCTTTGCCAGTTGGTTGACTTTCAGTCCTTCCTTTGAATCTTATCCATTAGGGGTAATATCTCTACGATGTCACATCAGTTCAGCCCAGGTGACCACAGGAGACTTCACTATTCAGGGCTGATAGGAGGGGTGCAGGTGGAGTGGGAGGGAGGGCATAAGCATTTATAAACACCTCCTAGGTACTAGGCACTGTAATGAGCACTTTACACATGTTGTCGTGTTCAATCCTAAAAACAATCCTGTCTGATAGTTGTTATTATTAACCCTAGTTTATAGTTTAGTTAACTGAGGCAGACAAAGCTTCAGTGACTTGTTTAGGGACATCCAGCTGATCTGTATTTGAACTCAGCTCTTCCTGAGAGCAAGTCTAGCACTATATCTATTGTGCCCCCCTATGCTGTTGAGAAGTGTTTGGGTTGAAGAATACCCTTCTTCCTTAATTTAGTAAAAAAAAAAAAGTAAACACAGAGATGTCTTAGGATAAGAACAAGAGTTTATTCTCTTCCATTGGAGAAGAGGGAAGTCTGCCTCATGAGTCATCATGGAGAAGAGGCAAGTTATAAAGGACAGAACCAGAATTTATAATTTAACTTAGTCAAGCTCCCTTTCCCGACTGTTTCCTCTCTCATTGGTGGAGAGGCATGCTTCACCAAATTCTTTCCAAATGGAACAGCAAGAGAAGAGAGGGGGGAGGGTCTCACCAAGGCAGGAAAACAGACAAAGGAAGGTAAAAGTGATTGACAGCAGCCATGGAGGAGGGAGGAAGGAAGGGAAGGTTAACAACCCCAAATGGAGTTTTCACTCATTCCATACAGTAGCTACCTCCCCCTCTAGGTTGATGAGTTCTCTCCATCTAATTCAGCGGTTCTCAACCTGTGGGTTATGTTCAATTTAAATACATCCTGCATATCAGATATTTACATTATAATTCACAACAGTAGCAAAATTACAATTATGAAATAGCAACAAAAATAATTTTATGGCTGGCGGTCACCACAACATGAGGAACTGTATCAAAGGGTTGTGCCATTAGAAAGGTTGAGAACCACTGGTCTAATTGAATTCCCTGGTCTGACAAGTGGCAGAACTGAGGAAGAGAGACATTCAATGGCTTCCCCAGGGTTACACCAGTGTTAAGTACTAGAGGATGGATTTGAGCCCTTGTCTTCCAGAATCCTAGTCTGGTGCCCTGTGCCCTATGCCCCAGGGCCGCGCAAAGCTGGACTCAAAATCTAGTTATATTCATACTTTTATTCTTATTGCCCATGTACTTATTACACATACACGTTGTTTCCTCTGATAGAATGTAAGCTCCTTGAGAGCAGCAACTGATCAATTTCCTAGAGCCTAGCCCATAGCAGGCACTTAACCAATGCTTATGGATTGATTCCTTGTTCTTCTGTACCATGCTGTTTACAGGAGGTCAAACGCTAGAATCCAAATGTATATCCAGGCTAGACCCAGGCATTCCTAAGAGTCCATAGTAAAGACAGAACTGGGGGTCAAGAATAATGAAAAGAGCTAATGTTTCTATTGTGTTTTAAGGTTTCCAAAGTGCTTTGCCCATATTTTCTCCTTGATCCTCACGACTCTGCTGGGAGGTAGATGCTGTTTACTGTCCTTGTTTCAGAGATGAGGAAATGGAGGTGGACAGTGGTTAAGTGACTTGCCCAGGGTCACATGGCTAGTAAAGGTCTGAGGTAGGATTTGGACTTGTTTTCTTAGCTCGGAGTCCAGTGTTCTAGACACTGTCCCCCCACCCTCAGCTGCCACCCACTATGGTCCCCAGGCGCCCCAGGCAGGCTGAATTGAGTCTCATAGTCTAGAGCTAACGATAAGTCAGAAACAAGGACTGATGAAAAAGGGAACTGGGGATGGATTCTCATAAGAGGTAGGATCTGAACTGAGTCTTTAAGGGATGGCCTCTGGGAGGTAGATATGCAAAGGGAGGGCCTTGGAGGTCAGGGGGAAGAGTAAATTGGAATTGATAGTTTAGAGAGGAGGTAGTTCTTGAGCTGCTGGAATGTGGGGTGATGGAGTGGGAAATGAAATTGGCTTTTATTCTCTTGTTATTGAGGAGTCATTAAGTGTTTTTGAGCAAGGAGCATAATGCAAGATTATCTGAACAACTAAATGGAGACGGGTTTGGAGAAGGAAGCGCAGAGCCCAATGGAAAGGCTACTGCAACAGTCTAGGTGAGAGGGAGGAAGGCTGCTGCTCATCATGAAGGAATCTATGCTCGAGCTAAGTTTTGTGGGACTTGTCGGAAGACAATCAGTCCTTTGGCACAGAGTAGAGAGCCGGTAGTCAAAACACTGTACGCTCAAGATCTTCAGGTCTTCTCACCCCTCTCCTTGTTTCCTTTTTCTTCAGAGCGATGATAATATCTTGCCACCAGCCTCCTATAGGGTTAAGGACTCATTAAAATACTGGTGAAGTTCTTTGTTTTTAGAAAGCATTAAGGAAAGAGTGCTGTGCATTAATCATCAATCCTCTTACCTTTTTTGTTCTATTTCTTCTGCAAAATGCAACTTGTCTGTTATTTCAAATAATACCTAACTATCTGTATTCCCTTTCCAGGCTGAAAATAACCATCCTTCTGGGGGGAGGCAGTGGAGTCTGGGCTAGACGCTTTCCATCTTCCTTATTCTCATGGATTCTCTCTTCTCTTTTCCTCAACTTTCCATTTGGAGATTATAAAGGAATACTATGATGCTGTAAAATGTCAACCCTTGTGTGGTAGTAGATTTAAAAAAATTGAGTCTTAGTTGATCAGCAGTTTGTCCCTTTATTATGAGAAAATGCAATTATACAATTGCTTGTACAAGGCAGATGATTTGGTATGGGAAGAATTGCCCATCATCAATTAATGGGGCAAAAAGTATCATCATATTAGTCAGCTTTCTTGACTAGCAAACAAATAACTCCTTTATAAACGAGTGGAGTATGATCTCAAACCTGGACCAATAACAGCAAAATATCAATTAAAGTATGAGATCATATGAGGGTCAAAATGGAGGACTCTTGTTTCTGCCATGTCCATCAGTACAGGACCATCCTTTAATGTATATTGGAGCCCTATGGCTACATTCCCTTTTGCTTCTTAATGGGATGCAACTGTGAGAGGCCAAGACCCCCACAGGCAGAGGTACTGACATAGTAGAGGGAAAGTGGAAAGGGGAATTCATTGATGCAATTGATGACAACAATTGATTGGTAAAGGGACCGTAGAAACGAGGATGGAGGGAGATGAATCAGTCAATTAATAAACAAGCATTCATTAGTGGTGTGCTATTCATCAGATACTTTACCAGAAGCTTGTGGTAGCTGCAATATCTTAACTCCTCCTCCAAAGTAAGTTGGGCTAGTTCTTCCTCAAAAACTACTAAGATGTTCATGAGACTTGGTTGGCTCAGGGGACTAAAGACTAATACTGTTGATTTCACTTCTTCATCACTGGAGTACAAAACATCCATGAGTATTTGGGGTGGGGGGAGCTCTCAGATGCAAGACTGGTGGATGATGATGGGAGCTTTGCTCAGTTGAATCAACTCAGGGGATTCTCAAGGCCTATCCTTGTTGGATATCTTTTTCTTGCTGAGACTAAGTAAATCTCTTTTTGTTAACTGTTGAATGACCTACAAATGTCTCATTTTATTTTGGTATTGAATCTAAACTAGCCAGAGTCAACCATATCCCGGAACAGTGCTGGATGTTTTCTGTGTCCATGCAGTTTGGTGCAGATTTCTTCCAGTTTAAATCTATTTATCTTCAGAGGACTAAATGAAGAGCAATGGATTAAAGTTGCGCAGAGATCAAATTTCGTTATGATGTCAGGAAAAATTTCCTAACAATTAGGACTGGCCAGAATTGACATCACCAAGAAGTGATGCATTTTCCCTCCTTGGAAAGAACTTGGAAAGAACTTCCCTCCTTGAAGAACTCCTTGGAGTTCTTCAAACAAAAGCTGAACAACCACTTGTTAGTATGTGCCACCGGGGCTTTCCTTTCATTTATGGATTAAACTAGATCAGTGATTTCCAGTCTCTTTTGTCCCTTGAACACCTGTTAACAAGAAAAACAACAACAACATGTGATTGCTTAGGGCTCCATTAAAGAATGCTTAGTGTGAACCCTTTTGACCATCTTCACAAACCTTGATGACCATTGAACTAGATGTTTGCTGAGGTCCCTTCTAATTCTCAAATTCTGTCATTTTGTGAGCATGTCTGGAGCCCTCCCCTGTTCAGAGAAAATCGGTTCCTTAATTCCTGACTACTTAACTCTCTTAGTGTATGTGTCTCACCTAGTTCTATAGTGTATTTCTTGTCTGTCTATTATCAAGTGGTGGAGGCAAGATTTGAACCCAGGTTTCTCCTGGTTTCAAGTTTAGTGCTCTATCCACAATCCAAGGCTACTTTTATAAGCAAATAATGATAATATTTTTAAGACTCTCTGGGATGATGGCTCTATGCATATGGAAGGTCACAATAGCCTGTCCTGAGTGACACTTATTTGTCATCTTCAATGCCAAAAATATTTGCTTACTTAGTTGTTCCTCTTCTGTGTACCCTGCAGGGCCTGACCTCATGGATTATGGCAAAGAATTATTAAATTAAAAATTGCTTGTTAGCATCATAAGCTGGGACAAGGCCCACTTTAAGTGGTGTGATAGTCACATAACTAATGGATTCAGTGAAGCCCATTTCTCTCCTGAGTGATGTCTTTTCAAAACCCAGATTGTTAGTTTAAGGGAGAGCAAGAAACAGCTCTATTTGACCTCCTCCTGGCTCCATGTATCTGTAAACAAGAGTGAAAAAGCCTAGTCTTTTGGTACTCTTTGAAAAATGAACCTTGGAGATCTGTTGGTGCCAAAAGAAGGCAGAGCTAGCTGGGTGGGATCTGTAGCCCTGGAGTAGAGATCATTGATGGCTTTATGGTTTGGTGGAGTTGAAGTTAAATTTGGGAACTCTGAGTCACCTCAGATGAACTCTTGTTATGGAGGAAAAAGCTCTCATTGTTTTTCCTTTTCATAATGGTTGATTTGACTGTCTTGTTTGCCCAAGTGGACAGAGTTAGGAGCAATAGGTGAAAGAAGGGACAGATTTCAGTTAAATTTAAAGGAGACATCTGAATAATTGGAGCTATTTTGAAGCATAATGGCAGCTGTGTGATTCTGGGCAAGATACTTGAGCCCCAAGTGCCTCAGGTAACTTTCACAGAGTTCCAAGACTAAATGGCAAGTTTACTGACCCACCTGGGAAACCAGTGTCAAATTTTGAGTCAGATTCTAGAATCAAATCCCAACTCTATCAATTACCCATGCAAACTCATAACCTAACCTCTGGGCCTCAGAAAGTTCTTATCTGTAAATTTAAATGATTCCTAAGGCTAATCTTATGGTTCTATGTTCAGTATTGGAGGAGGGGATTTCCTCAGTAGAAATTCTCTAAGCCAACAAAATCACAAATCATGACCAAAAAAATCCAATCCCCCCAAATCCAAACCAAAGAAGTTTGAAATGGTGTGCCCTTGAGGCTTTGAGTATTTCCTGGAAGTTGTCCAGAGAAAGTTGGACGACTGCTTGTTAGGGATATTATAAAAAGAGATCCTTGTATAGAGCAGAAACAGTAAACATTTCTCTAATTTGTTGTGCTTATGGAGAGACTGACATTGCTGCAAAGGGCCTGTGGGTAGAATAGAGATTGTTAACATGAAGAAACTCTGGGGAGATATGTTTTCATGAGAGCTTCTATTTGTGGGAGCAAAATAAGCAATTAGATCAGAATTGTGACAACTTAGCTTTTTCTCTTCTTTTGTATACCTGAGGTCCGAGTCAGATCAGTTTAGTGGATATAGTCCTTGGAGTTAGACCTGGGTTCAAATCCCACTTCTGACACTAATTTGTGTCCCTGGGCAAGTCACATAAACTCTAGGTGCCTCTGGCAACATCTGTGATTTGTTGCAATTTGGTCTGACAGAAGAGCTTCCCACACTGGCTCATAGTTTCCTTCCTTCCTTTTCAGTTTTCTGAAGCAAAATGTGGGTATTGCTGTTGACATAACTTAAAAATAAGTAAAACGTTTTATCACATATTCATGAAGGATAACTCTCTGGGTAGGGGAGGGAAGAGATATATATCTGGAAATCAAGGTGATTTAATAACAAAAGCTATCAATGATTTTTTAAAATTAAAGAACAAAAGGAGTGAATGAAAAGTCCTTATGAATATATTGCACTAATATTCCTCCTGTTTTGATCCACATGTAAAATAAGTTTAAACATTGTGCTGATGCCAGCCAGTTAATAGTCAATCATCATTTTTAAGCACTTACTTTCTGTGGGGTCCTGTTCTAAGTGCTGAGAATACAGATCCAAGCAGAAATAAAGCCAGTCTCTGACCTTGAGGAGTATATATTCTAATGGTAAAATCACATAGAAGGGAGGTGAACAAGGGTATGTGTGCAGGGTATAGATACTGCAGGGACAAATAGTAGAGCAAAGTCAAGTCAGTAGTAGAGCCTGATGAGGAATGAGGCCATGACTGGCCTAGGCCATGTTTTCATGCAAGTAGAGGTTTTTGGAGGAACTAGCCAATTAGAAGCAAGTGTTGCTGGGCAGTGGTCTTCCAGTGTGAGAAGCCCAAGGCTGTAGTAAACTTCCAGGTGGAGGAGAGTTCTGTCTCCTGGTAGAGAAAGTTGAATCAGGTGTGAAGCCAGGAGAGGAGACCCTCATCATGGGCCAGGTGAAGACTCATCCAATAACTAGATGCCTTTTTAGCCCTTAATTATCCCGTGTCACATGACTTCCATTTGTTAGCATTCTCCTCCTGCATGGCCTGGGAAGGTATGGACAAAGAAATCCCTTATCATCTTACTCTTCTCCTGAGGCCAGAGAGTTCAACAGACTATCCCTGAAAACAAAATTTTATTCTTTATCATGAGGATAAGTGAATACGGCTATAACTAATTTTAATGATCCTGTGATTCAACTGTGAGCCCCCAGATGGTTTGTGACTTTTCCATAGATGAAAGATAATTGAAAAACTCAATATTCAAGTTAATCACTGCAAATGAGGACTGTTCCCTTGACTCATTCATTGGACAACCATATACCAGGTTCCTATTATGTGCAAAGTAGAGCAGCACCATGGCAACTTAATGGATAGGGCTTTGACCTCAAAGCCAGGAAGATGTGGGTTGGCTTCTGTCTCTGACATATACTGTGTGATCTTGAACAAGTCATTTAACTTCTAAAGAGTCGCTCTAGGCAGCTCTTTAATCTAACTAGTATTAGCAGAGAAAATGCTTATCTGCATCCATAGTGGGAGTTCCTCTGGAATTTCTTACATTGATGAAATGAGAAGCATAAAAATACGTAAAGCACTGGGGGAAAGGGTAATGTAGGCAGAGAATAACAAAATAGTAAACACATAATTCCTGTCCACATAATGCTTACATTCTAGCACGGAGAATTAAAATGTACACTAATGGACAGCACAATAACCTGTAGAATAAGAATAATGCAGAATGGAGAGAGAGAGACAGACAGACAGAGAGAGAGACAGAGAGACAGAGAGACAGAGACAGAGAAAGAGAGAGACACAGAGACACAGAGAGATACAGAGAGAGAGAGAGAGAGAGAGAGAGAGAGAGACACACACACACACACACACACAGAGACAGAGAGAAATGCTTGTTCCAGACGAGAATACAGCGAGATCCTTATGGACTGGGTGGAATGCAGTGGAAGGTATCGAAGTTGACTTTATAGATGAGGAGGTATTTGAAAAGGACCTTGAACAATTTCAAAAGAAATGCCAGGCAAAGAGTTTTGACTTCATTTAGTAGAAAATGGGGTGGGGTAGGGAGGGCCAGAGTGTTTTAAGTGGGGCAGCAACATCAAGTAGACATATAAGGGTCACTGAATGGAGACAAAAGGACAGGTTAGATGGGAAGAGAGAATGGGAGTGGGGAGACCAGTTAGGGGGCTGTGTCAGTGGTCTAGGTGAGTGCTACTGTTCACTTGTTTTCAGTCACGTCCAACCCTTTGTGACCCCATTGTGGGGTTTCTTGGCAAAGCTACTGGAGTGGTTTGTCATTTCTTTCTCCAGCTCATTTTACAGATGTGGAAACTGAGGCAAACAAGGCTAAGTGATTTTAGAACTCTAATTGGAATTGACTGAGGGCTAAAGATAAACCATCACTGTGAACTTCCCATCATAGAGACATCAGACATTGGCATTTTGTCTACGTAGATTATGGCAGCTTGTTGCTGATTATACATGAATATATAATAAAGGCAAGAGTTCCCTTGGGGAGGACACAGACAATGACTGCATGCCATATCCATATATCCTAAGCCTATGCTGATGGCAGAGCCTCTGCACCCCTTGAAATCAGCAGGGATCAGGCCCACTAGGAGCGACGTGGAGACATTGGAGACATTATGTGCCCCTCCACACATATACACTGGCCACATATATGAGTGTCCTTCCATGTGTGTATCCTTTAGCCACACATACATGTGCCACTCCACATATTACCTGCAATATATGTAACCATTCCCTTCTCTGATAATGTATTTGTAGAACAGTGTGTTCCAGATAGGGTGGGGAAATATTTTATTGTTACTTTTCTTCCTATTCTGTTTCACTAAATACTTTGCTTTGAGTTCGTTGTATCCTCTGACTAGTAAAATTGAAACGTTGGTGAGGGACTCATGAACTATCATTTTGAGTGGCTGTAGTTCCATAGATCACCCTGAAATGAGGGGAGGCTTGACTGGGGGATTCAAGTGTGAGTTGACTCCTCCCCCTGCCCATGTGCTACAAAAATCATAATTAGGATATATGGGACCCTAGGCAAGTCACTTAACCCTGTTGGCCCCAGTTTCCTCATCTATAAAATGAGCTGGAGAAGGAAATGGCAAACCTCTCCAGGATCTCTGCCAAGAAAACCCCAAATGGGGTCATGGAAAGTCAGACCCAACTGAAAAAAGACTGAATTTGTGATAGTTAAATGAGACACAAATGTAATGGGAGCTAATAGAAGAGATGGTCCTGCGTGAGATCCGTTATGCATTTCTAATCACATTCACAACAGTCCATCTGAAGCATTAGAACCATGTGGTCTAGAGTCCGTCTCTTTTATGGAGCCTTCTGTGTCTTTGTTATGACATCTTTTCATATGGGGGCATATTTGGCCAAGCTGAAAAAGAGAAGCATAAGTCTTTCCTGCTGTTCATTTTAAACTTAATTGCCAGAAATGTCCTACCATCCATCAAATGATCCATACTACAGTAATTCATAAGCTTGAAAGTCCTTTCAAGGAATGAAGGGAGAGGCAAGGGTGGGGACTGGAAGTGGTCAAGGTTTTCTGCTTTTGGATCCAAATGTTCTAATTCTCAGAAAAGCAAAAAAAAGTTCTTGGGCATCATGAATCCCCTAATCTTAAAATGAGGTTTCTCTAGGACCCAGAGGAAATATAAAACATGGGTAGATAATTATTTTTGCTAAGTAAAAAAATATATCAAAACCCTGAAAAGCTCCTAAATTCTTTCCTAGTTTGTAACTTCTGTGCTAGGACCCCTGTGGCAACTCCATGGCCTGGCTCACATTTGGGGAATGTTTTCTCTTTACTCTCTCAGAATCCCCCTCCAGAATTCTGAGAAAATCTCTATACTGGACAAGCCAACTCTATTCTTTGAAAACACTCTGTCTTCTCAGGAATATTCTGATGAATCTTTGATCTCTTCAATGTGGTGGTGCTCCTTCCAAAGAGGCAGCTTTCAACCAATTCCTGCTTACCCAGCCTCTTGTCCATGTAGTCCCTAAACACTCCATAGTGAGTTTCACTGAAGACTGAGGGTCTTTCTCCAAATCTCTTGATGTTGAATGGATGCCAGTCAAGGATGGATATCCTTTAGTTTGTATGATAGCTAAATTCACTATGGTACATGATTGAATATTATTGCAATGTAAGGAACAATGAATGAATCTGAAGAAAGCAGAAAAAATATGGGAAGATCTCTTTGAGATGATGCAATTTGAAATAAGTGGAAAACATTATGTACCACGAAGGTTTTTACTCTGTATAGACCCAGCCCCATTCCAGAATGCCATCTCCATCTCATAGACTCAAATCATTTGGACTCATGTGATAGAGTCTAAATGGCTGTTGGAGCTAAGAGACAGACTTTTGAAGATGCTGAGGGAGCCTTCTAGCAGTATTCATTTAAGTTTCGGCATTTGGCTAGGACTCTCCAAGGAAAGCTGATTCCCAGCTCATTTGTATAAAACGAAGTTACCTCTGGGAAGCCCACTGAGGTAATGTAGTGCCTTGCTCAATGTGGTGACCAAGTTATTATTATCTATTTTAACAAAGACCCATACTCTCTATAGCATACCTGCCTTTAGGTCAGTTTTTTACATCAGTTGCTGTGGAGTAAAGTGGAATTGTCCTGTCAGTCTCTTTCGGAATAAAACAGTGTCATTACAAACAAGGGACTTTAAAGGCCCTTGTGACTTCCTAGTGCTTCTCACCACTACATTCCTGCAAGTCATATGGAATGAAAGGAACAGCCCCAGACGAGATATTGCCAGAAATCTCCATGGTGAGAGACAAACAAGTTTAAAAAGAATGGAGGCAGTCATTCTGCTCTGGGATTTTAGGACAAAAGAAACCTCCCTAAATCTGGGCAAGTATGAGTTCATTTAAGATGAGTTTATGATCCTTCTTCATAATTCACTTAAAATAGAGAGTTTCTATAACAACCATCCTAACTTAATGAGATGCATGCTCATTGTATTGTTGCAATGAAAAACAATGCTTAAAAGGCTTTCTCTTAATGCACAAATCACTTTCAAGATTCTGAAAGAGATATTCTGACTCATAACTTCATGGGGGGGGTGGGAACCAAGCCTTCATCCCTAAGTAACTTCTCTGTGAACTGTGAATTCTTATTTCAGAAAAAATATCTTGTCACCTGTCAAGGCTAGGAAGACTTTCCCTCCAGTACCCCAGCCCAGTTACTCGATATGGAGCTTTTAGCCTGATGGACATTACCCAAAACCCCAACTACTCTGGGTTACTCCTAGAATCCACAGGGGAGTTATAGCATCCTCTCCTCTAGGAGCTTACTAACCTTATCCCTTATCCCAGGAAGCCTTTCCTTATCCCTCTGGGATTTGTGTTCTTTCTCTACTGAAATTATCATTATGCATAGACTTACTTGTTTAAATGTTACATCCCCTCAGTAGAATGTGAGACCTAAGATTCCTTTATCTGATTATAATCTTTGCATTCTATTTTTCCTTCTGCCTTATAACCCTTAACTGTTCATTTTCCTCATGAAAACCTCCATTCATTCCCTACCCCCTCAGTTCTTATTCAGGTTGGATGGATTTTCCTTCCTTCCCTCTCTTGAAACAACTCTACTTTATCCTCTACTTTAAAATTCCTTGTCCCCTTCCTTGTCTTACTGATGATCATGCCCTGCCAAATCCCAGCCCTACATGACTCCCATCATCTACATCCTTCAATCCTATTCACATGCTGCTGAGTGGAGCTGGAGAAGAACACATAATGGTGCTGACTATATCTTCTACATATGTGTATTGTGTAATGTTAATTGGGTTGTCACTGCAGCAAGGCAATCTGCTCCTTAATCTATCTCTTCCCCTCTTCTCCTTTCCGCCCTTTCCCTTTCTCTTTCCTCCCCTCCTTGTCTCCCTCCCTGTCTCCCTCCCTCCTTCCTTCCCTCCCTCCCTCCTTCTTTCCTTCCTTCCTTCCTTCCTTCCTTCCTTCCTTCCTTCCTTCCACCTTTCTTCCATATGAGTAATGTATGGATGTATGTGTGTGAACATGTGTAGTGACATATGCATGATCAGTATTGGCCTTGTTTTACAAGCACAGGATCTTGGCATGTGACATGAATCTATGATCAAGTTGTGATTAGGCCCCCAAGTTCCTTGTCTTAGCTCTTGAAAAAACACTCCATCACATTTATTTTGGGTATATATGTAGAGATGCTTTTGATGTTCAAAAGGCAAAGAGCCATAAAGCCCTGGGTCTTTGAGGTTTTTACACAGAGTACTCAGAGCATAATGGAATGTATTTCAGGGGAAAGGCAGAATACTAGGAGAAAATTAAAGACCTGAAAGAAAGAAACAAATCTGTCAGTCATATCTCTAAGCCTTTGGGGATGGAAGAGACCCAGCGACCTTTTAACATAACCCATGAGTTCTCCATGAAAGTTGATGGCCATTTCATTCCAATTTTTGGAGAACAAGAAGTCATTGAGACTTTGTTGCTAGAGATGTTGGCATCTTTCAAAATGTAAAATATCTTGTTTTCCTCAGGGATTGATAGTCACCTCATAGGGAGGCTGCTTTTAATATGACTTTGCTAGGTGAACAAAGCCAGTTAACTGTTCTGATGTGCACTGGTAGTGAACCCCTAATAAGAGACAGTACTTGAATATCAAACTTCCTTTCCCCCTGTTCCATATCTCACCCAGACCCAAATTAACATTCCTCATCTGCCTTTTGTGAGAATTACAAATTAATTACAGAATGCATAATTAAGTACTTCATTTTTCAAATGAGGAAAAGCATGTGCTACCCTCCCCTTCCCCCCCCCCCCCGCTTGATTTTATTCCTGGTGATTAGCAAATGTAATTTACTCTGAAAAGGGGCTTTTGAACCTCTTTTCAAGCACACTAAACTGTTAGAAGCTAGAGAAAAAACATTTTTTCATAGAAAAAATAGAGCTGATGGAAAAAAGCCTTGTTGTCATAACAGTCATGCTACTGAAGCTTAGTTTTCATTAGAGTGGAGACCTGTCACCTCCTTCCCATCCTAGACCTGCAGGCTTGATAGGGGATATAAACCAGAAGACATTGGGAACATAGCGGGATTGTTGTGTCTGGGCCAGCCCTGAGACGCACTGTTTCATCACAGCAGACTTGGTTTTAGTTGACTCCTCTTTATAGAACCTGGCACTGGAGCTCTGGGTGTTTTCTCTTTCTACATGTGGGTTGTTCCCAGAGAAATAACTACAAGCATGATAATATGAAACTAGGTTTGGGCATAGTATAAATTATGCAGAATGCAATAGTGGGGTATGATTTGAGAAATAAATACAAATTTGAAATGGAGCCTCTTCTGAGTTGAGTTTAAACCATAAAACCATATTCTAAATTGTAATGTCAGGGTCCCACAACCTCTGACTGCAAGAATACCATGACCTCTGGCAAAAGCATGCACAATAGAGTAGGGAAGAACTTGGATGTTGTTGTCAGGAATGCTGCTGTCACTGAACTTGTGATACAGAGTCATCAATTATTGGCCCTTTAGAATTCATTGTTTCCAAGACAATACTTGTTATGTAATGACAACTTCACAATAGGGACACCTAGGTAAACTTATCCAGGTACTCCAGGAGCAAAGAGTCAGGTTGCTCTGCCACTGTCACTCAATGAGTCAACTAGAAGGGCATATACTGGGGCTATTATGAAGGTAGAAACAAGATCTGGCAACAGATAGATGCAAGGTAAGCACAGAAAAGATAACTAATTAATATAGAAATAAATGAAGGAAGCATGTAGTATACATATTTTATACATACACAGGGGTGTACTGGTAAATATTTAATTACAGTTCTCTGGAAAAGTACACATTATACACTTTTAAGTTAAATCTGTGTCATGAAACATTTTCTCCATCACTTTAAATCTAGATAACCAACAAAACAACAAGCCCTGATTTGTAAGATTTGCCAATTTCTGAGGGATAATTTTCCTTACTGAAATTTAACCATTTGCTCTTGACCATTGACTCTCAAGAGTTGGTTTGAGCTGGTCCTAGGACCCCTGGAAAGGAAAAGTACCTTGAAGATCATCTAAATACTTCAACATCCATTTAACTTATGAGGAAATTGAAGTTCAGAGAGGGAAGTGTCTTCCCCTAGGCCACAAAACTAGTATCTGCTAGGACTTGAACACAGATCCTTTGAATTCCAAATGTAACACTCTTTCTAGTAGATTTCCATTTCCTTTTGTCTGTCTTTCCCACCTCTTGCTCCTCAGATTAACTCTTATTTTGTCCCAATTATAGTATCACATGACATTAGAGTTGGGAGAAATCTGATCTTTTGGGTAGATCACCTAGTTCAGTCCTCCCATTTTACAGATGACACTGACTGAGGTCCAGAGAAAAGAAGCATTTTGCTCAAGGTCAGAGGTTTAGTTTGAGAAACAGGAGAACCAGGATCCGGGTCTCCTGACTCCCAGTTCAGTATGCTTCCTACTACTACTACTACTACTACTACTGCTACTACTACTACTACTACTACTGCTGCTGCTGCTGCTGCTGCTGCTGCTGCTGCTGCTGCTGCTGCTGCTATTACTACTTCTACTACCGCTGCTACTACTGCTACTATTGCTACTACTGCTACTACTGCTACTACTACAATTCCCAATATTTCTTAGAATAAGGACAGCGACATGCTCACAAATGTTTAACTTGTTTCTGGGAAAAAAATGTATTCAGGATCCACTTTTAAATTTAATCTGTACCATCAATATTTTCTCTATCACCTTATCTTAAGTCTATCAACAAAACAATGAATCAAGCCCTGATTTGCAGCATCTTTCCGTTTCAGGTGTTTTCAGCTTAGTCTAAAGTCTTTCAGGAACCAGATTTGAGATGCCTCTAGCACTTCCTTGGATGAGGACCTTCTTTTAGCATGAAAGATTAAAAAAAACCCCAACATGAGAAAAAGTGTCAGTTTCAGAGCATCTTGAGAACAAAAGCAACATGATGGAGAGTTGATTTTGATATAAGTCAATGGAGGCAAATATAGTCTTAGATTTGTGCTGAAGGACTTGGGGTTCATTCCATAAAAGGACTGCTTGAAGGAGCTGGGTGTTTAAATGGAAAAGAGAAGACTTGGGGGAGATGTGATAGTTGACTTCAAGTATTTAGATAGACATCATGTGGAAGAGAAAATAGATTCGTTTTGTTTGACCTCAAAAGGAAAAAATGAGAACAATGGTGGCATTGGTGAAGAAGAGATAAAGTAGGCTTCATATCACAGAAAACGAATGATTAGAATGACCTAAAAGTGGAAGGCACTGCTTCCTTTCTTCATTCACAGGCTCTATGAACAATTGTCAGGTATGTTGGGGACAGGATTCTTGTTCAGTTGTGGTTTGGACTATATGAACTCTGAGATTTCTTTTGGCTCTTAAGTTCTCCAATTTGGTTGGTATGACCTGTCCTTCTTCTGGTCCTGTTTATTGGGGGTGGCAAGATAGGAGCTGACTCAGCATTTGAGATGGTGGCAAGGTTTGAGGCATCCTAGAGGAAGCTATGGTTCTATGAATGTCAAAAGATAGAAGAAATGAGAAAGGAAGAGATCTAGGGTGGAGGAGAATTTCTTAATGTATTCCAGATATCCTGGAAGGACCAAGGTGAGTCTAAGTTCAGAAATGTGTGTGGGTTAGATATTTTCCAGAGTTTTGGTGCTTCTGTTTCCTTTGTTCTTAAATGGAGAGAGACAGAGAGAGACAGAGAGAGAGAGAGAGAGAGAGAGAGAGAGAGAGAGACAGAGACAGAGACAGAGACAGAGAGACAGAGAGAGAGACAGAGAGAGACAGAGACAGAGAGACAGAGAGAGAGAGACAGAGACAGAGAGACAGAGAGACAGACAGAGACAGAGACAGAGAGACAGAGACAGAGAGGGACAGAGAGAGAGACAGAGAGACAGAGACAGAGAGAGACAGGGAGGGAGGGAGAGAGAGAAAGAGAGAGAGAGGGAGACAGAAAAACAGAGAGGGGGAGGGAGAGAGAGGAGAGAGACATACACAGAGAGACAGAGAGACAGAGAGAGAGATTGAGGGAGTGAGAGGGAGAGAGACAGAGAGAGAGAGAGAGAAAGAGAGAGAGAGAGAGAGAGAGAGAGAGAGAAGGAGGCAGAGGAGGAAGGCACCCCAAGGCTCTAGGCTTTTCTTGCTGTGCCCAAGGGAGTAAAGCCAAGATGTATTGTCCCCAAGACCAATAATCTCTTTGTGAAGTAATTTATGGAGGGGGGTAGAGTAGATAGATTGTACTGGTTGAAATCAGACAAGAGACAGCTGGGGGAAGTACAGATGAGCTGAACCCCCTAATGTGGTGGGACCAGATGAGGGTGAAATTAGCAGCTGTCATTGCAATGAGAAAATTCCATTTCTAGCCCATTGGGTCCCGGGAGGAAGCTTCTCTTATCTTAAAACTGTACAGCAGTCTTTCTTTTCAGAGAGGTTGGAAGGAGAAAGGGAGGGGAGAAAGAAAAAAGAGGAAGGGAAAGGAAAAAAAAAAGCCTCTACCCAAGTTGCAGCATTATTGTGGCCTGCTCTTTGAAGTTTTGTTTTATTGTTTATTTGCATTTCTTACTCTCTGATTTTGTTAAATCACATGGCCATTAAGAATGAATTACTGAAACCTCTAAGTTTGGGTAGCTGGGAGGGTTATGATTGGGGTGTGAAGTTAGGAGGCTCAAGCTAATGGATGAGCAAGAGATTTGCATTTTTAGTCAGTTTTGATTATATTCCAGATCTTACTTTTGAAAAACTATTGAATCTCGGGGCCACCTCGATCATTGGTTAGCCAAGAGGGTTGAGGTCAGGAGATGAATAGGGAGGAAACTATTTACTACTAGAGAACCATAGGGCCGGATGATATGCAGCTACACCTCAGCTAGCTAAGTAATGGACCAATTGTGACATTCAGTCCTCACTGGAATAGTTGAGAGCTAGGGAATGAGTGAGGAGACTTTACATACTGCAGCCAGCACTCATCACTGGTCCCTCTGTCATGTTAACAATAAAATGTGCTTTGAGGGGGTGTGACTAGGAAGATAGGCATGTGATGAAGAAAACCCCATCCATCAGTCACTGGATTGTGGGGAGTAGTGATACATTTAAAGTGACAGTGAGACATCGAGTTAGAAGTGTCCCATAGGAATCTTTGAGATAAGTAGAGGTCAGAGAGAGAACAAAATTACAGTGTTAAAAACTAGTAACCAGGAGTCTAAGGCAGAGAATAAGTATGTGATGATAGAACTGAGTCAATTCAATCCAAAGGTATATGCTTAAGTATTCACTGTGCTAGGTGCTAAGGATAGACAAAGATTAAGTATTCTCTCTCAGGGTTTATTTACATAGTACTAGGGATGGAGCTAGGGGAATAGAACAGGAATATGGATAGATAAAACAATGTATAAGCAAGAAATACAAAGTAGTTTCAAGGGGCGAGGCACATGGTATGAATACATGAGAGAATCAGGGAAGGTTTCCTGTAGGATGTGTGCTTTGAAGGGAGTTAGGGA
This sequence comes from Pseudocheirus occidentalis, assembly GCA_028646575.1. Taxonomy (NCBI): domain Eukaryota; kingdom Metazoa; phylum Chordata; class Mammalia; order Diprotodontia; family Pseudocheiridae; genus Pseudocheirus; species Pseudocheirus occidentalis. The sequence goes on along the minus strand of CM053597.1, from coordinate 31,211,635 downwards.
TTGCCAAGAAAACCCCAGATGGGGTCACAGAAAGTCAGACATGGCTGAAATCCCTGAACAACAAAGGGATTCTGCAATGAAGAAAGGAAGAAAAAAGACAAGGCTCTATATAAAGACCCAGAGGTGGAAGATAAAATATCCTTTATGAGGAAGAGCCAGCAGTTTGCCAGCACCAAAGAGGATATGGAGAAGATTAATATGAACTGAGATTGTAAAGGGAGGGGCTACAGTGGAAAGAGCACTGGCTATGGAATCAGAGGATGCAGGTTCAAATCCTGACTCAGACTCTTACTAGCTGTGTGACCCTGGCCAAGTCACTTACCCTATTTTCCTCAGTTTCCTCAACCGTAAAATGGGAGACCTTGACTTGATGGCCTCTCAGGTTTTTCCAGCTCAAATCTAGTGATCTGATGATGATGATGATGATGTTGGATGAAATCAAGACGGTGGATTATTATGGTGATAGGTAACTATGGAAACGTTAAGGAAACACCTAATTATATTTAGTGAGAATCTAGATAGTTGTTCCAATTTAAATTTTGACCCTTAGCTTGAGATTCAATCTTAATGAAATTCTGTAGTTGTAACCATGATTACTTGTGATTTCCCCCTGGTCTCCCTCCCCTCCCTTTTCCCCCATTGATACAACTGGGAAGTGAAGCTCTCAACTAATTAATTATATCGTACAGGGATTGGACATGGGTGGAGTATATATATATATATATATATATAAACCTCTAAACATTTATGGGGATTTTCTGATTGTAATAATAAGCTCTGAAATTCTACCTAATTGGTTTCAAGGTAGACCATAATCATAGACTTGTTCTTCTTTACAATCTATGGGTAGCTCAGTGTTACATGTTATAGATGGGAAAGCAGGCCCACAGAGGCTTTCAGCAGGACTCTTGGCATCTCCATGGTGGCTCAAAGTTAGGCTCTCCATTTGTGATTCTCTGTGCTATGGTCTGTATAGGGCTGGACCCTTTACTTTTTCCCACTGTTGCTTGTAAGCAGTCTCCAATGATGGTTTTGGGGATGCTTTATTTTTGTTCTGTTATAGTTTTATAAACAGAGTTTCAACTAACTGCTTCTAATGGCTTTATATATGGTTTAGGTAAATTAGTTACCTACCCCATTCCCTTTCAGCCACCCTAGAACCCCATGAAGAAAGCTGTGTTCAAATACTGTTTAAAATGGTTTAAATGCTTTGGGGACTATATTCATCCTTGACTTGCTGTTTCACATTAGGGACTAGCCAGGAATCATGGATTTGGTGCTAGAAGGGATCTTAGAGGCCACTGAATTGAGCCCCCTTATTTTACAGGTAAGGAAGCTGAGGCCCAGGTTAGGTAACTTGTGCAGGGTCACAAAATTATAAGAGTCTGAGGCAGGACTTGAACCTGGGTCCTCTGATTCTAGAAACAGTGTTCTTTCATCTATCATGTAAAAAGGAACTGACTCTACTCATGATGAGCCTTGAAATGATCATATGGAATGTGTATGTATGGAAGCAGGGTGGAGTGACCTTACTGATGACTGGGATCTCATACATGTACATCATTTCTCCATGAGATGGGGAGCCTGAAGCAGGAAGCAAGGAATATAATAAGGAAGTAAAAGTGTCCAATGGTATGTAGGTGTATTTGACCTATACTTGGGATTTCACTGATAAAGGGCACTCCAGTGAGGTGCCTATTGCCAGTGAGGATCAACAGCTTTTAAAAAATTTGTAGTCTTAGAAAACTGCTTTTTTTAGTCTTAGAAAACTGAGATTTGCTTAGGGTCACAAAACCAGTGGGTGTCAGAGTCAGAACTTGAATCCAGGTTATCTTGACCCTGAGGTCACATCTCTATTGACTACACATACTCTCTGTCTCTGTCTCTGTCTCTGTCTCTGTCTCTGTGTCTCTCTGTCTCTCTATGTTTCTCTCCATCTCTGTCTCTCTCTGTCTCTGTCTCTCTGTCTCTCTCTGTCTCTCTGTATCTCTCTGTCTCTGTCTATCTCTGTCTCTGTCTCTCTGTCTTTGTCTCTCTGTCTCTCTCTGTTTCTCTCCGTCTCTGTCTCTTTCTGTTTCTCTGTTTCTGTCTCTATCTCTCTCTCTGTCTCTCTCTCCCTCTCTGTGTCTCTCTGTCTCTGTCTCTCTCTGTCTCTGTCTCTCTCTGTTTCTCTCTGTTTCTTTCTGTCTCTGTCTGTCTCTGTCTCTGTCTCTCTCTCAGACCTTGGAAGAGTCACTTACCTACCTCTACTAATCTCAGTTTCTTCATCTGTGAAATGCAGATAATAATAATGCCCTTCTCACAGGATTATTGTAAGGATCGAATGAGGTAATGTATGTAAAGTGCTTCGCAAAACATAAAGATATGTATTTTTTGTTGCTCAATCAAGTCTGACTCTTTGTGACCATTTGGGGTTTTCTTGGCACAGATACTGGGTTTGCCATTTCCTTCTCCAGCTCATTTGATGGATGAGGAAACTGAGGCAAAGAGGGTTAAGTGTCTTGCCCAGGGTCACACAGCAGCTGATGTCAGAGACTGGATTTGAACTCAGGTCTTCCTGACTCCAGGTCCAGCACTGTATCCACTTAGCCACCTAACTGCCCCCAATAGTACATACATGCTAGCTATTAACCATCATATATATGTATACAAACACATAAATGATACATATGTATATATGCATATGTTTACAAGTGAGTATACGGAATGGTATATTTAAATATATGCATATATATATACACATGTACACGTATATCTATGTATGTTTATATTTTGGTATTTGTATGTTTACACAAACATACACGCATATGGAATTCCTAGATGAGCTCCCTTTACCAGTGCAGGTCAGGACCTTCTCTCCATTTCAAAAGTCTTTGGCTAACTCTTCAGGACTCCAACCCTGTTCTTCCTCATTGTGATCTCCATTCCTTCTTCTAATGGAATTGACCAGAAGGCTGAGAAATACAATTTAAGTGACTTGCTGAGGGAAGCACAGGCAGAGGGAAGATTTGAACCCAGGTGTAGGGTCCAAGGGCAGCTCTCTATCCATCATGATTCTGGGTCTAGATGGGACACTCGGGGAGTCTCCCTGTTTTCGAATCAGCTCCTCTATCCACGTTGCCAAGTCACCTTTGTGTATGGGTATGCTAAGACATGCAAACATAGAACAATCTGGGATAAGTGTCACAATTGAAGTCTATGTGTGTTGTATGCCTATGCTGTTTAATACAATGATACTTGACTTCAATTCTTGAAATTACAGAAATATGATCTGAACTCCCAGATGACTAACTGAACTATTCTTAACTGAGCTTACACATGCTCCTCTCTGCCTGAGAGGGTGTGCAGTTCTACTTGTCTCAGGGCTAACCACTGTTCTAGAAGACTGTTGGCTATTTCATGGTAGTTCGTTCAGGCCTGGAGAGATGGGGGCAGGAGCTTCTTTGTCAAGAAAATTTTCTTCCAATCAGGAAAAACATCACAGAATTGGACAGAGACTTTATGTAGAGGGAGATAATTTTGTCATAGGAGAAACTGTATCATCATCATCATCATCATCATTGTCGTCGTCCTCATCGTCATCGTCATCCTCCTCCTCCTCCTCCTCATCCTCATCATTGGCCTGGGGCCATTGGAGGCTTCCTGGAGAAAGCTCTTTCAGGAGCGGTAAAGCCACTCAGTGGGAGAGTTGAACACTCAGTGGCAGCAGCTGGAGAAGATGTGGCTGGAAGAGATTTTAATGACCAGGTTACAAGCACATTTCCAGGAGGCTATGGCCAGGTCAGCGACACAGCTCTTTACAATTCCGGAGCACAATGAGTAAGAAAAAGTAAAGGTCACCCTCAGAGTAGACAGGAAAAGTCAAAGTGAAGTTAAGAAAAATGGAGTATTTTGAGATCAGTGAAAAAAGGTTGAAATAATAGCAAATATATAGCACTTTAAGTACTGCAAAGAGCTTCATATACATAATCTCTTTTGATCCTCACAACAACTCTGTGAAGGACGTATGATTATTATCCCTATTACACAAATGAGGAAACTGAGGTCGAGGGTCACCAGTAAGTGTCTGAGGGCAGGATTTGAACTCAAGACCAGTGCTCTATCTATTAGATCATCTAGCTGCCTTATTTCTCTGTATAAGACACTTCCACCTGTGTCTGTGTGCCATAGTTGAACAGGTATAAAACTTCTTGCTGATGTCAAAAGTGCAAGATGTTATAGGCTTGTCTGAGAAAGGAATAAGGGGCCTGAGGTGAGTGGGTTTGGGAGGCGTGTGGCTGGGCTGACAGTCTCCCAGGATTTCCAGGACATATTTAAAGGGACCAGGAAGGTTCCTTTGGACTGGTCTTTTTTATTTTGGGGGTGGGGTGACTGGGTGAGGAACTGGTCTAGGTGTGCTGAGCTGGAGAGCTACGTTGTGTGTTGGGTGTTTGGGAGGAACGTGTTCTTTAGAGTGCAACAAGCCATTCAGTGCCTCGGAAGGAAGAGTAAGTCAGCATGGAGAGGCTGAAAAGAGGCTTCATTTTCTTGGATCTTGGGAAGGAAGAATAAGTAGGTAAGCCATGAGTGAGGAGAGATTCAGGAAGAACACGTGGTTAAGTGGGAAGGATGCTGAATGCTGGGCCAGCCGAGCTTCAGTTTTGGATCTGGGAGTGACTGAACCTAGGGGTAATGAGATGATCTGAGTCATAACCTGCCTGGGTCCTCTGCCTCCAGGGCATTGAGCTGCAAGGAGAGACCATTAATGACCTCTGGATTTACAATGGTAACTAGTACTTACAAAGTTGGAGATCCACTTTACACAAATGATCTCATTGGTCTTCATTACAATGCTGTGAAGCAGAACACCAGGTGTAAGCTCCCTGCTTTACAAATAAGGAAGCAGAAGCCCCCAGAGATGATACAACTTGTCCATGGTCACAGAAGGAGTGAGTGTATAGGATAGAATTTGTACGTAGGCCTCTTCTGACTCCAGGTTCAGCACACTTTCCACTTGCCACACTGGCCCTAAAGACTGAGCCTACAGGTAGCTGTATGCTGACCCTAACTAAAATTTAAAAAATTGTGAACATCAAAGTAGTCTGCACTGATTGGAAAATAAATGATGATTAAAACTTTCACGAATTCAGTAGTGTCTTTTAAATGAATTTGTATTTTATTAATTGCAAAATATGTCTGTATGTTCCCCTTGGTAGGAAGTACAGCAACCACCCATGGGCCCAGTCCCAATGCTGCTCATCATAGAAGCTTTAAGTTTTTCAGTTTTCCCAAATTGGGCTAGGTTAGCCCTTCTTAGGCAGCCAGGTGGTCCTTCGCTCCCAGGGGCTCATATATTGGTGCCAAATTTAATGGGGATACACACTATTGGCTTTTGCCCTACTGCAGCTCAGAACTCAAGCCATCCACCAGCCTCGAGCTCCTTAGCAGCAGAGATTGTAGGTGTGTGTTTCCTCCTCCCCACATACATTTTGGTTTTTGTTTTCTTAATTCTATTTTATTTTATTTTATTTTTAGATTAGCATTCTCCCCCTCTCCTTCCCTCTCCACCTGTCCCCTATTGCAAAAGCAAGAAAAACAAAACCCCAATTAAAAACAAATTTCCAAATTGGCCAGGCTACATGTTTTCAAGTGTTTGATTAAGAATTTTTTAAAGATTGACATTGGATATCATCAATACAACTAAATCATTAGAAACGATTTAATTTTAATATATAAAGTATCAAACATCTTCTCGTTTATTCCCCCTTAGTCCTTTTCAAGATTTGTTGTTCATTCTCCTTTGCTTTTTCCTCTATATGGTCGTAGTTATTATGCATTTTACTCTTGGGCTCTGCTTTTTTTCCACTTTGCATTATTTCACATGGGTCTTTCCGATTCTTTCTTTGTATACATGTTACCTGTAAGTCTTGTTTGGATTATAATATTCGGACACATTAATCCATCACAATTGATTTAACCACCCCCTTATTGTTGGACATTTAGATGATTTCCTGTTTTTCTATTACATATATGCTGGTGTCTCTCTGATATACATTTGAAAAATACTAATACATAAATATTTTAAACTTATTTATTCAATCTTCAAACAGAAGGCATGTTTGCTTATTTATGAGACTGAGTCACTGAATGAGATATCAGCTAGCACCAGTTCATAGCTTTCACAGATTAGAAGTATGGTTGAAGTGATAAAGTGTCAGCCTTAGACTTGGATCCCTATCCAACTTGTGGCTGTATTTAGATTTCGCATCAACAACTAAAAAAATCATTTTCACAGACATATAGTGTAGGAAAAGTCATCATCAGATAACCTTTATCAGAAAATTCTGGGCACCTGGTACCAACTTGTACCAGGTACCTGGTACTGATTTGTGCCACAAATCAGGCAGATATTCTTGTGTGGAGATTTATTTTAAAGTATTATGCCGTGAAAGTTTCAATGAGGCACAAATAAAGCATTAGCAATATAAAAATTTTTATGTGTGTTATTTATGTAATATGTTATATTGAAAGTAATTAAAGATCAAAATGTCCGTGCTTGGTGCATGTATGACTTTGCAGATGCCCCAACAGTAATTCTTCTACCTTCTAAGAATCTGTAGGGGAGGGGTGGCTAGGTGGTGCAGTGAATAGAGCACCGGCCCTGGAGTCAGGAGGACCTGAGTTCAAAGCCGGCCTCAGACACTTAACACAAAAAAACTAGCCGTGTGACCTTGGGCAAGTCACTTAACCCCAAGTGCCCTCCCCCCCAAAAAAAGAATCTGCAGGGGTTGATTAGAAATTATTGGCATAGGAGAAAGAGCATGGAAAGAGTCAGATGATCTGTATTCAAATCCCCATTACCAGCTCTGTTATCTAAGGCATGTTACCCAGCTTCTATGAGTCTCAATTCCCTCATATGTAAAATGAAAATAGTAATAGTCTTATCACACAGGGTTGTTGGGAGAGTGAATAAGAGAATGTATTTAAAGTACTTTGTGAACCTTGAGCCCTATGTAAGCAATAGCTATTATCCATAAGTTCCTACTCCATTAGTTGGATGGACAGGTATATGTTAGTGCCGGAGGACCTTCTTCAGGCTGCCCTATGGACAAGAAGTCTTCCACCTCTGGAATCCCAGGGGCCCTGTGGGCTTCCTATTCTTCAACCTTCTCCTGCCTTGCTGTGAGATCCTTGTATCTCATAAGACACAACCACTCCATCTACCTCAGGAGAGAATCTTGACTCTCCTGCCGTCCTCTTCAAACTCTCCAACCACTGGTACTCTGCCTGGACTCACTACTCATTGGTTAGAACATTTCCATCTCCTTACATTCATCCCATCCCAGTGATCCTGAACTGCTGGGTGCTGATGTACCAGTCCAGTTCCCCATCCTTATTTTACTGCTCACCTACAGCTGCCTTCCTCAACTCTGCCTTTTCTGTGCCTCACTCCAGATCTGCCTCTCCCTTCCACTGTGCCCTCTGGAATGCTTGTTCCATAATTCAGGAGCTTCCCTTTAAATAACTATGCCTCCTCCTTTCTCACTCTTTCTGTCTTTGGACTATCACTGAAATATGACTCCTTATTGATGCTGCTGCTTCCCTTACCAATCTTTCCAGCACTAGCTAAACTGACTAAAATGTTCTTATTTTCTGCAATTTGGGTTGTATGCCTTATTTCTTTTCAAGCCTCTATGGCACCCCTCCCCCATCCTCTCAGTCAAGGACCTTGCTTCATATTTTACAAAAACAAAAAAACCCCAAACAATGGAGACCAGGTATTTAGATCTTCCCCTTCTCCCCTCCACTTCATCTCACAAAATTCAGCTCCCTCCACTGTCTCCTTCACTCTGGCCTCAGATGAAGGCAAACTTACTTCTCTGCATGTTGCCTTGATTCTGTCCCTTCCCAGCTTTCCCAGCAAATTGTCCCCAGTATCATCCTTATCTTCTCTTTTTATATTAAATCTTTTCCTATGTTGTGGTTGTTTTTTTTTTTGCCTACAAATATCCTTATGTCTCTCCCATCCTTAGAAAAACCTCCTGTTAATCTGACCATCCTTACTCTCATACTATATCTCTTCTCCCTGCATGGACTGAGAAGGCCATCTACACTAGGTGTCTCTAATTCCTTAACTTTCATTCTTCTAAACCGACAGCAGTCTGGCTTTCGACCTCATTATTATCCAATTGAAATCGCCTCTTCTCAGGTTACCAGTGATTTCTTAATTGCCAGATCAAATGACATCTTCTTATTCCTCCTCTTCTTTGACTCCCTTCCATCCTCACCTCCTTCTGAGTACCCTCTTTTCTCCATGTTTTTGTGACTTTGTTCTCTCCTGATTCTTCCCCTGTCTGTCTGACCACATCTCAGTCTCCTTCATTGCATCTTCATCCATATCCTACTAGCTATCCATGAGTGTCCCTCAAGTGTCTGTATGGGTGTCCTTGTCTTGTTGCTCTATTCTATCTAACTTGGTGATCTCATAATCTAGCTCCCATGGGTTCAGTTATAATCTCTACATTCTTAGCTAATCTACATGGATGATTGAGTCTAGGATTTGTATATGTCTAGCCCTAGTCTCTCTGCTGAGCTATATTCATATGTCCCTAAGTGGTCCTCATCTTGGAAGTCTTGAACTGGATGTTTCTAAGGCATTTCCAGCTCAACATGTCCAAAGGAAAACTGTCTTTCCCCCCAAGCCTTTCTTTCCTCTTCCCAACCTATGACTGTCCAGGGTCTTGCCATCTTCCCAGTCACTCAGGTTTGAGATTTTGGTGTCATCATGATAAATAAATGCTTGCTGACTTTTTACTCTTCTGTGTACATGTTATTTTTCTCTAAATAGAGTATAAACTCCTGAGAGGCAGGAGATATTTGATTTTTTTCTGTATATTCCTACTGCCTAAAAATGACTTGCACAAGGAAGGCATTTATTCAGTGTTTGTTGAATGAATGGTAGGAAGGAATGGCTAGTGGAAAGAGTATTAGTTTGGGAGTCATGGTCCTGGATTTCTATCTTGTTTCCTACTCTAACTGTGTGATCCTGGACAAGCCACCTCAACTCTTGGCACTTTTCCTGATTATAAAATAGGGCTACTAACACTTGTACTAAGATATAATTACCCCAAAGAGCTGTGGGTTATCATTTTTGTAGAATGTTGTAGATACCTTTTCTTTTTTTAATATAAATTTTTAAAATTTGTTTTCTTGTTTACATCATTCATTTCCATGAGATTTTTGAATTACAAATTTTCTCCCTGTCTTTCCCCTATCCCCATCCCCCAAACTGCGATCCCACTGTAAGACCCTCCTCCGATCTGCTCTCTTTTGTGCCCTCTTCCAACACCCCTCTAACTTTCTGGTAGGGCAGGGAGGGTCTCACTACCCCAGTCCCTGTATATCTTAATTCCTAGTTGCATGTATTTCAGAGCTTTAAATTCTAGATTCTTTCAGTTCCTCTGTCATCCTGCCTCTTGTCCCCATGCCCCCTCCTCTCCTATGTGGCATGATATCCAGTTTAGAGTTTATGTCATTCCTTCCCTAAGCCAAATTCAATGAGAGTAAATGAAAGTAAAGTTGTAACATTTATCCCTTGCCTCTTCTATATGGGATGATTAACCCCATTTTGTCTGTCCCTGTCTCCTCTCATTCTAGTCCTCTCCCACCTCAGAATTTCACCTTTTAAGGTATCATCCCTTCATATTCAATTGATCCTGTGCCCTCTATGTACACACATACACACATGCTCAGATATATATTCATATACATATATAGCCTCTTAAATAGACATATGTGTAAGTATACACATACACACATACATACATACACACACATATATATGTACACACACACACACACACACACACACACACACACACACACACACATATATATATATATGTACACACACACATTTGTATTCCCTTCCCCTATCCTCATACTAAGAAAAGTTTCAGAAGTTACTATTATTGTTTTTCCATATTGGCATGTAAGTACTTAAACTTTAATAAATTCCTTATGATTTCTTTCCCATGTTTACCTTCTCATTCTTCTTGTGTGTGATTGTCAAATTTTCTGTTCAGTTCTGTTTTTTTCAGCAAGAATGCTTGAAAGTCCTCCACCTCATTGAATGACCATATTTTCCCCTGGAACATTATACTCAGTTTTGCTGGGTAGTTGATTCTTAGTTTTAATCCCAGCTCTCTTGATCTTCGAAATATCATATTCCAGGCCTTTTGATCTCTCAGTGTAGAAGCTGCCAGATCCTGGGTT